>OX031025.1:3715000-4333333 GCA_943735995.1 Sesia bembeciformis
ATCGATTACTTTGCATCCAAATTGAATGATAACTTCCGTGTTTGTAACATTAAAGTATTTTGGGGGGGGGGGGGGAACTGATTCCGCCGCACTCGGCGTGCGCGCACTAAGTGTAACTTGATTAACATTATTTCCCTGCAATACATGGTCTAAGTTAACAGATAGAATACGGATGGGACAGTGCCAAATATCCTCAATTTTAAGTTCACATAATTATTTATTTATTTCTATTCTCGTTAAGTGTGAATGTGACGACTGTGCGTTTTATTCCTGATATTTAGGAATACGTTGCATTCATATTTATTATATTTATTATTTATACTTTAGAGTATAACTTGGATATATTTATTAATACTGCTTTTAACAAGGCTCAGTGATTTTTTTTTAAATATAGTTTCTGTTACCATTGGGAAGATAGCGTTCTAGTTTTCTTTTAATGGTCGTTTTTCCTCGTTTTCGACAATAACTACTCGAAGGCGCGTTTTAGAATTGATTCGCGATTGTCAATTGACCGTCAGTGCGTTTGTTTTGTTGATGATTATAAAGTCATTGTTGATGTTCATATCATTAACGATCTCATAAATGTCATCGTTAGCCATAATCTCGAATATTTTAACAGAAACCTATCCTGAAAATATTTTTTTTTTGCAATACTTTTCATTGAGCTGATATTTGAGAATCAATTTTGAGTTACACCAAGACATTTTTTTTTTTATATTTATTGTATATACAGATTTTATGTGTATCAATAGATCAGATAGATGCTATTATCCGCAAAGATTAAAAACTGAATTATTTTTATAAAAAAACAGGCTATTTCTATTTCTACACTAGACCGTAAACAAATATTTTCTTACAAAGAGATATTGTTAAAGAGTGATATTTTCCTTTTTAAATATTATCGATTAATTCTGCATTGATTTCTAAATAATGGTAATGAAGGAATGGCAATGGCAAGTAAATGTACACATAACAAGAGATCACAGGCTTACGCAGACTGCTGTCCTGTCTCCCGGCATTATCGTTATATGTTATTTAACAAATAATTATCGCACAGATTATATAAATTATACTTTTATTAGTTTTTTGTCTGTGACCTCTTCGTGGGTTAGGTAGGGTGGTGTAAATGTCCCGTTTATGTAGCCTCAAAGGTTCTCCAACAAGGCAATAAACAAGTTACCGGTGATTATACAACAGCGTGACTACCTTTGACTTTGTGTGAAATTGATAATAGGCGAGTGCGACTTGGTCAAAATTAGAATGAAAATTGATTGTTGAAACTAAATCAACGCACTCGTCGGCAAATTTATCGATTAATCTTTGATTATTGTAAAAAATATTTGGGTAGGCGCTTTATGTATGTTAAGTCAAAAATATTTTGCTATTTTTCAATTATAAATTGTTAACATTACGTTTTTATTATATTGTGAGAGAAAAGTTAAGTGGAGAATATTGTTCTATTTTTGTCATTTCGTTTTTCTTGTGAATTAAAAATTCATAGTTGTGATTTTATTTTGGCATTAAATGTTTTTGTGATATATACGTGACGCACTAATGCACAGAGTTCTTTTTGTTTTTTTTTTTCGTTTTAAAACGATGGATAAATGACATAAGGAGGACGTTTCAGAACGGCTGCTGGTTCATGAGGAAAATTAAAAGAAATCAATAATAAGATTTGCTTCTTTCTAAATTTATAAGGTACAAATTTTAGATTACAATATCGAAGTGTCAATTCTCGTTACCATTTTTTGTGTTTTATTAAAATTGGTTACATGTGATGAATGTACAAATCAGTATACTAACATGTGGGATATTGGATAACAGGTCTAAATTAAGTTTATGCATTATAAAAAGCTAATTGGTGGACGACTAGTGGTCCCTAAATAGTTGTAATGTAATTCGTGTGATAGGGACATTCACGTGTAGTCGGTGTATCGCAATGCCCCTCCATTACTACTTCGGCCGATCTCCCCATTTGTGGTTGTAACTCTGCATTAGAAGGCAATGGTTTGGTATAGGTGTCGTCAAATGTTGTGCAAGTGTGGCGAACGTTTGCGATACCTATATGTCTTTTTAGATCCAACGTTTGATCAAATGTAATCATTTGTAACAGCTTCAACGACAGTATTGTGTAGCGGATGATCGAGAGCACTTTCATTTTAGCTTTAAATCTTTCACCATTTGAACTTTTCATTTCAAAAAAGATGTTTCACGAAAGACACGTACAATAAGTCATAACCGACACTTGCTCGATGATACGAATATCGCAATTTTTTTTCAGTGAAACATGTTGGGAAACGTTTCTCAACACTAAATATTTATAATCATTAGAATCTTTACAAACATTCGACATTGGTAATGCAACGAGAGTTGAGGCGAATGATACACACGTAGGTTTGTATTTGTTGGTGAATCTGTTCACGCGCACGTCGGATACGTTATTGAGAAGCGTACTCACACAGAACCAACTATTTAAAAGATTAGTTAGTAATTTTCAAATATTCTATAAACAAGTAATACGTCTCCGTGAGTACTGTATTGGCCTCAACTCGCGTTGCCTTACCTACAACAAACGAAAACATCTGATATCTATAACTTATATGCAAGTACAGATGCAAACGTGCAAACGTTATGTCATTATGTAGAATGAAAGTGCTTTCAAGGTCATTCTCTCACACACCAGACATTGCAGTAAAGTGAATGGACAATTTTGTTAGTGGTAGTAATACATCAACCCATTCCTTGCTATGGAGTCTGATTTGTTTTGCTGGATCAAAACTAACAAATTGCATTTATGCGTTTCTTAATTGCTTATTGTATTTTTCGGCTCCGTCGTGGGTTATCTTTTTAAGGTTACTTGTGTTTAGCTTTTTAAGATTTTTTTACATGTACGTAAATCGCGAAATGTCGTGATGGTAAAGCCAAAGATTGTTACGGGTATGGTGACCCTCTGCCGTCACACGGGCTGTGCAGTGAATTTACATTCAACCTTTTCGGTCTTGTGAAAAAAAAATCGCTGGTCGAGTCGATTGACATTCAAAATTTGAAAAAATAAAGTGAACGAATTCACCGCTCAGCCACTTCTAGTTGGTAAGTTAATCTACCTCGAGAAATGTAACTTAGTAATAAGTAAGCTTTTAAATAGATTTTTATATGAAAAAAATATAAAATTTAGTTCGTAAGTGAGAAGAAAATTGAAAAAAAAAAATAAAGTACAAATATGCTACCTCAGGATTCAACTTTAATAATTTCAGATAACTATTAAACTGTTCTTCAGAAGTATTTTAAAGAGTATAGATATATTTAATCTAACAGAATTATATGTACTCATTACGAGATAAATGGTTTGCACTGAACGTTTTGCGGAACAATTTTATGGCGTAGTTGAAAAATTGTATATAATGCTCATAGACGTTCAGTTCGACAATTGTTAAATCTAAAACTGCTAATTCGCATCTACTTGAATCTCTGCAAGGTAGTGAGTGCCCTCAACTCAGTGTCCATGCTCAATCGAGGGATACATCTGTCACGGATCGCCGCCGCGACCTCTCCGACGCGCTGAGTTGACGGCTCTAATAAATTAGCTCATAAGTGTTAAATTAGGCTAGTTTTAACAATCTCATTATTGATGTTCTACCTCATTTCGTAAGCACAATATATATTACAAGGGGAATCGGCCGCAAGTTGTGTCAGCGTAATCTAATTGTACCTTTCTTCACTCTCAGGAGTATAAAACATTTTATATTCATTATTATTATTATTATTACTTTTTCCCAAGTTACTCTTTGTGTTGCATAGATGTTACTATGTTTTAAGGAGATGAAAAGTGAAAATTATTGTTTGTTAGGTTTCTGCGAATTAAAAAAATGTAACAAAATTATTATTTTTTGTTTCTTTTTTGTTTTCCCCTCTTTGAGCGTTATGTTTGTTTTGTTTTTTTTTTCCATTTTTTTTACAAGTTACACCCGTCCATCGTGTTTAATGTTTATTGTAGTTTTTAAGTAGATTATTTAAGGAATTGACATTTAAGTACTTTAATATAAAATAGTTGCACGTAATTGGACAGGAATAATTTAGCTAATCATTCGGTGTTTTTATATTTTTAAGGATGCACTAACATTGATAGGTCGCGAGAGTACCTCGAGATCTCTACGAATTTGGTAATGGAAAATATAAATGTTTTATCGCATTTAAGGTTATGTAAGTAAATTAAATTGGTAAAGTTGTATGCTCACTTTCTGATTGATCAGAGTAATTTACCAAACACTGGAATTATAGAAGTAACAATGCGAACATATTTACTATTCAATAGTTTGAATCTAAATTTACAAATAAATAATTGCAACGTTTTAAAAATTTAACGAAGCGTCAGATGACGATCGCACGAATTATAGTCGTTTCATGGACTGTAAATACGAACATATTTCATAAAATTTTTACATGTATAACGTTAATTCGTGTAAGTTCGAAAGGGGTAAGTCTCGATGTCATACTATGTTCTTGGTGTCAACTTTGTGTGTGTACAAGAAAAAAAATTATCGTAAAAAGTAAAAAAAAAAAGTTAAACAACGAGCACTCTACTGCAAGAAATAAAGTACAAATTATCAAGTCTTAAAGAAATACTGCCAGTACAAATTTAATTAAAAACGAAAATAATTATCGACTCGGATTTTATGTATGTAAATGTTGCCAAAATCGTATTTTTTTGGGGCATCAATAAAAGTTATAATTTAGTGTAAGTTTATTCGTGGGAAGTGCAAAAGTACAAAAAAAAAAATAATAAAAAAATTGTTCTGTACGGCAGCCCGCGTTTGGTGGATTTGGGGTTTGATAAGAATATATTCGTATATATTTTGTTATTTATGTCGTTTTTATGATCAGTTCGCTAGGTTTTTTTTCAGGGGGGTATAGGTACAATTGCGCGGTGGACACTAGGATGAGCGGGACACCTTCCCAGGTGTTCGGAGTAGTAGTATGATGACATGGTGACTTAGAATCTGTTATAAGGTGTAAATTTGTAAACCAGCATGGTTGTAAAACTTAGTAGGATTTTGTACGTAGCGGAATAATGCTTAGTAAAAATTGGTCATCGGTGGTCTATGTCTGTAAAGGGAAAGTGATTGTCTGTGATTTTTTTAAGCGACTTTTTATATATAAAAATCCTTAACAGTAAGAATAGCACTACTTGTGATTTACATTAGATATTTAGTTGAATTCAGTTTTTGTACTGTACGATATAAGTAGCGGTGGTGTAGTGAATGATGCGGGTTGAATGTACATAACAATATATAATTATTAATGTATAAATTAAATATTTGGCATACGAGACGTTTCGGATTAACACTTGCAACACATGCTATCACAAGTCGCGTACTTACTACCTACACTTTAGAATTCAAATTCTAATGTTAACGAATTTTTAAAAGGATAGAGAATTAATTTAAGTTTAATGGTAATAATTTTACATGTTCTAGAGAAATTTTAGCGTGGCAACACTCGCGACTTTTGTTAGTTCGTAATGGTAACCTAGTGACTGTTATGTTTGCTTTGGGTTTAAGTTTAGATACAGGCATCATTGAAATATATAATACTACAAATATTGATGTATCTTAATATTTTATCTGCTCATCTAAAAGTTACAAAATGGACCACAAACAACATTAAAATTACAGAATAGAAGACAAAAATAGAAATGAACATTCCCGTTCAAATCTGTCGACGCCTAATTCATTGAACATGCAATAATTTGCCTAAATAATAAAGACTACCATTTCGAATGTTCAGGCGTATGAGAGCTTGCAAACTTGACAGTGTTCAATATTATATAAGTGAAGTACTTCTTATACAAAATGTTAGTTTATTTATAGATACTGCAACTTCTTTAAACAACATGAGTATTCGTTAAACACAATACAGATGATAAAGGATAATAAACATAGCGAATCACGAAATAAATAAATAGTGACACATGTGTAACATGTCGATGAGAGTCTTCTTCGTTATTCAGGAAGGGGCAGTTGTTGCGAACGTTTCAATGATATAGTGAATTGACAACTATAATAAACTATTTACTACACATTATTGCAATAACAGTAGCATTCTAGTAGGAAACAAAAGTCATCTAATAGAGTAACCCCGTAGGAAGCGCGCTTAGCAAAGATACCTGATTATATGTAATTTAATAAGATTCATATTTAGTAAGTACACAATGACAAATTAATGGTTATATAAAATTAGTTAGTTTATACACTATTTCAATTTTAAGTACAGATCGACGTTTACAATGAAATCAAAATGACGATTTCATAATAATAAGACAGGTTCTCACAATGTTGAGGATAGATAAATGTGCTTGTATCTAAACTTAAGCGTTTAAAGCTGTTTACAGATGTGTAAGGTTTAATACAATCAATCGCGGCCGAGCGTTGAATGAATTCAATTCCCCATACGTCTGTAAGTAGCTTAAAATCAATGTAATTTGTGTTAATGGATTTCTAAATACAGGTATAATTGTCCCATGTGCACTATTATAAATTGTGTAAAATAGTTTAATGACAGTACCTATAAAATAAACATGTACCTACAATCTGACTTAGGTATACTTACTATATGGAGGAAAATTTGTTCCATTGTGGAATTCTTAAATTAATAAAAAATTGTTGCTAAAATAAAATACTTGTTTTATTTTCACACACACACTACCGCAACATACATCATAGTAAAGCGATCTGGGTAAGTAAAATATGTTGGGTATCTGTTGCTTCGTAGAAAGCTCGCCCATGAGGACCCACGGTCGGCCTACAACACTGACGTCAGCCATCCAATGTAGCATTTAATACTAATTTTGGTCAATCGAGGAACGCTAATTGGTCAATAGGTCAAATCACGTGACTGATAGTAATGAATGAAATTGTTTTTTAGTAATATGAGAACAGTATACACGTAACTAGGTACGTCTGGATTCTGACTGGATTATGATGCCCCCTCTTTACTGATGCTGACATATATCGCAAATAGTATATACTATCCACAGTCCTTAAATACTGAGCCGTTCTATTAATTTCATAATTTTGTTCATAATTAGGCGATTAAATTAGGTTATAGATAAATTGAAAGGGCAATGTATTTGAGATGACGGATGGTTATTTTAGTGAATCATTGTTTTAAATTTTATTTTTAACAAGTAAATGCAACCAGCCCTTTCAGTATCCACTGATGGACATGGGCCCCCCCTCATGCACATTGTCTCGTGCATGAGAGATGTATTGCCTTAAAACGCCACGCTGGCCAAAATGGTTGGCGAGTCCACATTTTTAAAGGCGGTGTAGTTCTTTAGCGCTTGTTGTAGCCGCTTTGTTCTCCCGTGGGTGTCGTAAAAGGCGACTGGGATGAGTTGGGGTGGGGCTAGTCTATAATCGCCCGACACCACGCGGCACTTAACACGTATAACATTGAGAATATCCTTTCTAAGTCAATAATTTATGGACCACTTTGGATAATCGCTCCCATATGAAATAGCGAATAAAAGCGCTGACATTTCATTTCTATTAGCTTATTTTTAAAGGTTATCCAATAATCCATCCATCTCCTCTCAAGGGCAGTAAGTGTATTAAAATTCGCTGGTCGTTTACAAGTATTAACTATTTGTTAACGCTCATTGTATGCAAATTGATCGGATTATTTACTTAGTATCGAAATGTCAGCTTTTTAGGAAGAAGTAAGAACAAGTGACCGTGCTTGATTGACGTTCTAAGTCCGTTGGTTAAACATAAGTTACACAACTTTTTACAGTCAGAAAAGCGGCAGATTAACTGCAAGACCTCATAAAATAGGAGAAATAATTGAGCAACTGAAAATACGGAATGAGCAGCAAATCGCTTGAAGCAAAAAAGGTGGGCTGGGTATAGGTTCTCGGGTAACAATAACCAAATAAAACCCGTAGAGTTGGTGATGATAGTTTTAATAATTTAAATTTATTTATTTCAGCTATCCAAAAATACATAGGTTGTTGTGTTGATCATGACCTGCTTCAAATTTAGTATTTTTTTGGAATTAAATTAGTATATATCTATAGTTATTTCCTACACAACAATGACAACATCATATCGATGTTCTCTACATTTGGAGATATGGAAATGAAGGTAAAAGGAATTGGTAGTGTTAGACAATAGTGAGGATAATGGGACTAGGGGAGGAAAGGGAAAATATGGGAGATATGGAAGAACATACTCTGGCAACATGTTTTTTGCCAAACATTGAAATAAATAAAAAACTGTCTAAACATGTTTTTTATTTATTTCAAGTTACAGGAATTATGTTATTTTGATACAAATCACGGTGCCTTTATGCGAGAGCGCCAGGAAAAGTCAATCAAAAGAGTAGACTCTATAAACAATTTTACTAACAATTCTAAGTATCTAACAGTGTTAGACGTGTGCAGTCTGCTGCTAGATCCAACATCGATCTCCACCGTTAAGATAGTTTAATCTGACTCTAAATCACCACTGAGTCACGTTGAGTCACGTTGATTTTGTTGCGGACTGAAAAGAGTAGAAATAGATATTGTTATTTTTTTTAATTAGGTACGGTACGGTACATTGATCGC
Organism: Sesia bembeciformis; assembly: GCA_943735995.1. Classification (NCBI taxonomy): domain Eukaryota; kingdom Metazoa; phylum Arthropoda; class Insecta; order Lepidoptera; family Sesiidae; genus Sesia; species Sesia bembeciformis. Next base: position 3,723,606 of record OX031025.1, read on the forward strand.
AGAAATGGTCTAAAATTGATGGAGCAAAATTTTAGGTGCATGGTACACATTCACCATAACATATGATTAGCCTGTGTCTCTCCACTGCTGCATATAAGCCTCACCCAAGGATCACACACGGTCTTCTGCTTTTCTTATCCAGCCACTACCGGCCGGCGTCTCACGTGGTCTCCATTCTATTACTGGTCTCCTCCCGCCCCAAGCTGCTCCACTGTTGCTACGCCCATGCTTGAGCTCTTACTACCGCTAGCTGAGCGAATTATGTATCTGAATATAATTGGCGGCTGTAGGTTATTCGTGGCGGAATTTCGGAGGGGAAGACTGCACGGTGCTTTCCCACAGCCGCTAAGCGCATTTGAGACTTTTTATAATTTCGTTAGTGGACATTATTAACATATTTGAGAAAAATTAAAATTAACAATAAGGTCCTTTTTGTCAAATAATGTTACAATTGATACGAAGATGTAGATATTGTAGAAGCGAACATTTACAATATATTGTCTGCATATGGAAATCTATATGAAACCTTTGGTGTATATGAAAAAAACAAATTAGTAAGCACATTGCTGTTTACCATCATTAAATAAATCTCCTTGTGAAATAACTCTCATTTTTATAGCCTTTGCATTTGAAATTAAATCGGGTCAATGTTTAGACAAGTGAACACCAATAAATAGTACAAGTGACATTTTATAAGCACTTTAAAGATTTATATCTTGATTAAGTGTACATTCAAAGGTGGACTATTAACTGCGTAATAATAGGATGTAACTTTCGTGTCGCTATTTGTATCTCATATTATATCTGGTAGACGAGATGCTACAAGATGCTGAAATGCTTGCTATACACAACTGAAATAAAGCAAAAACTGAAAATAGGTTGTTCGTTATCTACAATAGAATCGATTCCGTCAGTTTTTACAAATGGCTTTTTCCCCCCAAAATTGATTGTTCATTTCTAGTACATCTTTTATTCTACCGTATATTCTATGTCTTTTATTTTAGGTACTAAATATTCTGTTCTTTTATTCTAAGTGCATTCGTTATTCGCAGTTACGCCTAACAAATACACTCATTGTAACTACCGCGCGCTTGTTATCACTAAGTAACGAGCGCGGAGCGGTACGAATGTTTTAGATAAAACAACAAACTAACTTTTGATATATTCCCTAAAATAATTTTATTTTTCGCTAGAACTATTGTATATATTTTAATTTAGTTTACTTGCCTTCAGTATTTATAGTTGACGTCTACTGGCTGAGCTGTCGGCTCTGCTATACAGTTCCTTGAATTTTTTTTACCAAGGCTTTGCGAATTAAAACAATAAGTTGTTAACCGCGATAAGTTGTTTGTTTTCTTTCACGATCTCTAAGGTTATAGGAAAACCCCCTTTCGGTTATGACTTTCGTGTTGATGAGATTCAGAACAATTGTATACTGCATTTACAGTTGTTGCAAATATTAATGCTAACGTAAACCTTAAAAGATTGCCCTCATCGCATACTTCGTAACTATATAGCATGAGGGGATCTCTTCTGAGGGGAATGATTCTTTAAGGTGTAGAGTGCACGCTGCAACTACACGCTGCTGGGTGCGCTTGACTGGCCACGTTACCCCTCTCTCACGTTACGTTGCCAACATTTGTCATTTTGGACTAATGTTGGCATATATCGCGGATGTCTATGGGCGACAGTATCCACTTACCATTAGGTGCAGGTGAACTGTATGCTCGTCTACCGCATTCATCCATAAAAAAAATACTTGGTCATAATATTACATGGCCAGTGGTTAAGTAGACCATCGGATTGATGATGGATGAGAGTCGACATCAGTCTATAATGATATAGACTTGTCCACTGCAGGGCATAACACAACATAACATTGGGCATAACTATTGCAAACACGTGGCGGTTTAGTAGATATTATTCATTATGAGAGCCCAGTACGGATAGATGGATATATCACATGCCTCAAATGACAGTATAATTCACTAATATGTACACTTTACATCACACTTTTTCTATCAATACTCCCCAAAAATCATGTCTGACGAGTGCTGCGCATTGCTTTGTTAAGGAGCCGTGTTGCGTCAGCCACTCCTTTCCGCTACACTTTCTACAGCCTGCGCACAAGGCTATATTTTGGCGTTAGTAATTAACCTTATATTTTTGGTAAAATTTTTCTATTACTATCTTCACATTTTTCTTCTCCCCAAAATGCTGATGTAAGAGTGCAGCGCATTACTTTATCGGGCGCTGTGTTGCGTCAGCCACTCCTTTCCACGACCCTTTCTACAGCCGGCGCGTGGTGCGCACGAGGCTATGGTTTGGTGTTAGAAATTAACCTATGTTTTATTGTGTAAATTAGGTAGATTTTGGGAACAAGACTGTTTCAGAAATTACAGCTCGTTGAGAAACATAGATAGTTCTAAATCGATTGAAATGAAATTTCGCAAAAAACAAAGAATTTAATCTTATTTTAAGTTCGTAGAGGGGCAAATCAGTTCAGTATCTCCGAAACTGCGACTATCTTTTATTTAATACTAGAAAAAATATCAACCAATATAAAGCGTTAGGTATATACAATATTTCTCAATAGACTTTTTCTAAGCAGATGTTGAATAGCGAAATTTACCTTTCCGACCTTTTTCCGGCGCATTTAATTGGAATTTTAGGTAGACCGTTACAATTGTTACAGAGATCACAATTCTCGGATTTAGGATCTTCACCACATCTCTACTAATAGTGATCGTCTCGGCCACAAATCTATCACGAGATCAAAATATCATGTGGCATAACAAAAATGAACAAACTAAGTGACATGAAATCTTATACAAAAATAGTTTGAAATTTATAGTCTGGTACGAAGATGGATCAAATAGTTCCGTAGATTGAATGTTATAAAATAAAAAATCAGAAATAAAATTCAGAGCGATATACAAGAAAAACTGTTGTCAGATGTGAACACTGTGAAGTCCCAAAGACAATTTTTGTTTAAATACGTTTTCTAAAATGTTCGAAAAATACTGAAATGTACCCTTTTGACTAACATATGCCAGTAATTTGTAATAATTATTCATAAATTTGAACATAGTTATTATGTAGGCTATATAAATTTCATCACTGCCTTTTAATAGTTAACTCCTCTATTATCTGTTTCTTTCGATTGATTTAACTTTCTTCTATATATTCACTTCTATATAAACTTTTTCAAATAAATTTCCTATCAAAACAAATCACCGTAATCACACAACATTTACAGAAAGAGTTTCTAAACAGTTGAAAATAAATTACTTCCAAGAAGAACAATGGTGATACATCTCGAGAAACAATAGCGCCAACGCCCAAACGACATTTGGCTCCAAGTGATAATTCCGCACAATTATTATCTGCACTAGTGGTCGGCTCATTACATTACAAAGAGCATTCCGGCCTATTTTCAAGTTCGTCAAGTGACCGCTTGCCTGCTGACGCTACCTATATAAAGACGCCCTCATAATAACCAGTATTCATTCACTGAGTGGAACACTACAAGATAAGCAATGGAAGCTAAGGTAGGTGGAGAACTTTCAAACAATTTCGTATGAGTGAATATTTTTAAGACTTTTTTAAATTTCGGGCATTTTATGTTCAAAACTTTCGTCAACACCATGCTGTACAAAAGTATTATAATTCTCAATTTCTTTGGAAAGTTTGAACTACATATTTTAATTCTATTCCATTTATTTTTTTGGGATAGGCGATAGGCAAAATTTACAACTTATAAGGTTTTGTGAGTAATTTTTTAAGCCCCTGAAAGTGTTGCATCAGAAAAAGTAGCAGAAGTTTTTGCTAATCATGACTGTCATTTAACTAACACTATTGTTTATATACGTAAAGAAAACATTTGATAACATAAAGATGCTTTTATACTTAGTAAAGCTTTTGTTCATAAAGCCTTTATGTAAAATATTGACATAATTTTGATAACGAGAGACAGTTGAAGCTTTCTCCTTAGGTATATTGTTCATTACCTTTTCTAATTTGTGATTCGAATGATCATTAGTTTTACCAATTCAAGTCATGTTCGATTTTTGATTGTCAAATTTCTTTTTACAGTTGGTTGTAGTTCTCGCGCTGGTGGCTGCGGCCCAATGCTCAGTAGTGCCTGTAGCGCAAGTAGACACCGACTACACAAGCTTCGCATACGACGTCGCAGATCCCAACACCGGCGACTACAAGGGACAGGTTGAGACCAGGGTTGGCGGCAATGTGGTGGGACAATACTCCCTGCTTGATTCTGATGGCACAAAGCGCACCGTCGACTACGCCGCTGATGATGTGAATGGTTTCAACGCGGTTGTGCGCAAGGACCCCGCGATCGTTGCCGCCCCTGTTATTGCTGCCGCTCCCGCTGTAGTCGCAGCACGTACATACGCTGCCCCTGCCTACTCTCCCGCTGTAGTCGCAGCACGTACATACGCTGCCCCTGCCTACTCTCCCGCTGTAGTCGCAGCACGTACATACGCTGCCCCCGCCTACTCTCCCGCTGTAGTCGCAGCACGTACATACGCTGCCTCCGCCATCGCTCCCGGTGTAGTCGCAGCACGTACATACGCTGCACCCGCCATCGCTCCCGGTGTAGTCGCGGCGCGTACGCTCGCTGCTCCGTCTCTTTACGCTGCTGGAGCCCCCGGTCTGATCGCTCCCTCTTTATACTCAGCTCCTTTGTCGTACTCCGCGCCTGCCATCACTGCCTGGTAAATGAAGGTTAAATAGCGACCTGGCCCTAATGTTCCTTGTAAATATGTATTTATGAGTATAAATATAAAGTGAAACTACTATATTTTGTTGTTTTAATGCATCTATGGTTATTGAAATATAAAAATCGATTTAGCGGAGAACGAAACTTAACCCGAACCCTTTGTCACTCCACTGTACCGTCGGTAGATGTTCTAATTTTTAGGCAAATGTTAGTTTACTCAACAATAGATCTCGGTAAACTAAAAATATAATTTTGTATGGGAGCCTCCTTAATCTAATGCTATCTATACGACAATTCTACAGGAATACTGTCAAAATAATATATAAAATATACTTAAACTTATAGTTAAAGTTCTATTCATTTCATTTACGAATTATAAGCTTAAGACAGACAAATTAACTGAAAAGCAAGCACAGAAGGATTCCGTTCGATTCTCCGAGTACCTAATCCTAAAAAAGAATCCATAAAATTGCATTTTCTAGCTTGGTAGGTATATCACATTTTCTATAGTACCAGTGGTCCTGTGGTAGATACTACAGAATGGGTAACGGATATGCATCTGATGGTAAGTAGTTACCAACAGATATGGATATTGGACACCTGCAACACACTGTGTGTTGGTTCACCATAAATAATGCTTTTATTAAATACATACGGTATAAAAATATCATTTTGGAAGCCATAAAAAACTTCTATGTTAATAAATCATCTGAAGTCCGAACTTTATTCTAGCTTTTTACGGTGAAGTTTTTACAACTGCGACTCAATGCAGGTATTGTTGTCTCTATATGTATACAAGTCTATCAAATACTTTATATAGATATTAATATGTGCAGCTTCTGACAGACCCCATACATTTTGAAAACAACAAAAACGCAATTATTGGTTAACGTTTAAGACTTAAGTGGATGCTGATAAAATCAACTTGTATCTGTACCTCATATTCAAAATTACAAAAAAAGACTTAACAGGATTCTATATTGTAACTTAGGGCATTTAAAATCTATCATGCCTATGCTATATAACTTTGACCTTCAATTTTTCCCTAGTTTGGGCCACTAATCCCTGTTCGACCAAAACAGCGCCTGACTGGACAAAAGTGTAAGGTCCGGGATAAATAGACGATTCTCGGTCTTAGTTACAGTCATATTTTATAGCACCTTACGCAGTCTACATAGAGGTTAGTTTCCAACGATATGGTCTAAATCTAGACTTTTGGCGGGAATTCGAGAAGTGAAGTTCGGTTTTACTGTTAGATTACTATAAAAAATTATGTATTGTGCATTTTGTGATTTAATAGTGATAGTTTAATAGTGATAGTTTAATAGTGATAGTTTAATAGTGATAGTTTAATAGTGATAGTTTAATAGTGATAGTTTAATAGTGATAGTTTAATAGTGATAGTTTAATAGTGATAGTTTAATAGTGATAGTTTAATAGTGATAGTTTAATAGTGATAGTTTAATAGTGATAGTTTAATAGTGATAGTTTAATAGTGATAGTTTAATAGTGATAGTTTAATAGTGATAGTTTAATAGTGATAGTTTAATAGTGATAGTTTAATAGTGATAGTTTAATAGTGATAGTTTAATAGTGATAGTTTAATAGTGATAGTTTAATAGTGATAGTTTAATAGTGATAGTTTAATAGTGATAGTTTAATAGTGATAGTTTAATAGTGATAGTTTATTTAACTTCAAAGTGTTTTTTGTGCATAATGTTTGTGATATTCAAATAAAAGCTGCGTTTCCCGTATGCTTCTAAGGACACTTTACTGAACGACTTCTGACGTACCCCGATGGGACTGGACATTGACAGAATACGTTTCAGTCTTTACAGTTGTTTATTGCGAAGAAAACTTCACACCGCCAGAATGTGCTAATTGCACCATTGTCACATATAAATAGAAAAAATTAGGTAACTGTAATTTGGTGACTATTTGAATCAAATCAAATGTTATTTATTACATATTTACAAAACAAATCTTAGAGCTTATATTAACGGTAAAACTGCGTGCAAATTTTTTTCTAATAGGCAAAATCATAATCTAATTTAAATACGTCATTTAAGTTGTATCAAACAGTCAGAAGTTCATTATTGCGATCAATCATTTATACTGTGCATTATACTAAATGAAAAGTAAAATAAGTACAGAACAACTATCTTCATAATACCTATACTGCTGTGAGGTGTCGGCTGGAGATAGAATAGCAGCACTCTATCTCTTGCAGATTAATTAGTACATGATAATTAGAGATCGGATTCGGGTGTATATTTACCCAAAATTGAGATGTTGGATAAGTATGAAGTGCACTTTTGTATCGGGCGAATACCGCAATCCCGGGATCGACATATTTTATGTTCCGACTATGGAATCCAATGCATATAGGTACCTAAAGTTGTAAAGTTAATCCCTAAGAACTAAGAACTAAGAATTTGAGTTCAAATCCGAAGTTTATATCTTCAATAGTGCCTCAGATATTCAAAACTGCTGAGGAGTTTCATAAATAAGCAATTTCATAAATAATAAGTTGTGAAATCACGGGATTTCGGTTTTCAAATAAATTATTTTAAGAACTGCTTCCAAACCTTATACCTTGTAGGTAAATATGCACCCGAATATCCGATCTCTAATGATAATAAATGATTTGTAGATTTTATAGGCACTGATTTGATTGATTTGATGACACAACATTTGATCAATCGATATCAGCCTGTAACATCCCACTTCTGGGCAGTGGCCTTCCCTAGTAATCACAAGGTTTAGGACCATAATCAATCAAGCGCTGTCATTTCGGGTACGTCTTTTTCCTCACGATGTTATACTTCATTGTCGAGTTAGTTATAATATCAAAATTCGTACTTAAGTAGAAATTCCGTGGTTTGAACTCACGACCTCACGAATGACATTCGGAAATAGATGACTACGTGTCTGGAAATATACTTTTTCATGCGTGTTATAAATGTGTGTGTTATTAAAGCCATATTTATTAAATGCTGCATAAGCTGCAAAAGGTAAACCAGCGCCGACTTCCTTCCTTTATGTTATTTTCTATGATAGCCTTGAGTAAATATAGTATGTTAATTATAAAAATTGAGGCGAAGCTCATTAATGTGTAATCAAATATGTACTACATGTATTAATTATAATACTATTGATACCATTGAGTTTACCATGTTAGATCGGCCTGGTTTAGGTACCCCTATACCCTAATTATTTTACTGCAACGTCATTTATGAAAAAGCAGTTTTTCGCCCCTAATCTTCTAATAATAAAATATACATTCATATTAATTTATTATTCTATTTCTAAGCTCAAATTAGTTATTTTACTGATGTTATCTAAAAATAAATTGAAACAAAAAAAGTTTTTCATAAATTATTTTATTATGTAATCGTATAAATATTTACATTTTCAACGAATGGAACACGTCGTGGTCTACTGCTAACGAGCCTTAATACTTAAAAATTTACCAGTAGGAGACGGGAGCGGGACCCGCGTATACTGTACGGGCCACGACGGGAGAGGCAGCGGCGTAAACAGAGGGGGCGGCAATTGATTTGGAAAGGAGTGTGGGAGCAGCAGCGGCATAGACAGAGGGAGCAGCGGCATAGACAGAGGGAGCAGCGGCATAGACAGAGGGAGCAGCGGCATAGACAGAGGGAGCGGCGGCATAGACAGAGGGAGCAGCGGCATAGACAGATCGAGCAGCGGCGTAGACAGAGGGAGCAGCGGAGTAGACAGAGGGAGCAGGGGCGTAAACAGAGGGAGCAGCGGCGTAGACGGAGGGAGCGGCGGCATAGACAGAGGGAGCGGCTACTGTGCGGGCGACCACGGCGGGAGCAGTGGCAGCATACACAGCTGGAGCAGCGACGGTACGAGCGGCAACCACTGCAGGAGCAGCGGCGGCGTACACAGCGGGAGCAGCAACAGTACGCGCGGCCACCACAGCGGGAGCAGCTGCGACGACAGGGGCGGCAACAACCGCGGGGTCCTTGCGCACGACTGCGTTAAAACCGTTCACATCATCAGCGGCGTAATCGACAGTGCGCTTTGTGCCATCAGAATCAAGCAGGGAATATTGTCCTACAACGTTGCCGCCAACTCGGGTCTCGACTTGGCTCTTGTAGTCACCGGTGTTAGGATCTGCGACGTCGTACGCGAAGCTCGTATAGTCAGTGTCTACTTGCGCTACAGGTACCACTGAGCATTGGGCCGCGGCCACCAGCGCAAGCACTACAACCAACTGAAACATTGAAAGTAATCATATTATTAGGCTTTCTAATTAATTATCCATCAGTTTTTTGTACAAAACAGAAGGTGATAAAGGAAACGCTAACAAAAGTTATTGACCGAATTCGTTATTTTCAGCAGCCAAAGAAGAGAATATTGTGATTCTCAACCTTTTCAGTGTTGCGACCCCCTGAATAGGCCAATAATAAATGAGATGAACTCACTATAGACTAATAATTAGGTCCTAATAATATTTTTATTATAACATTTGATTGATATGAGCCAATAACGTTTCCCCAGTGAATCATTGCTAAGAATCTAGGATTAGAAATAGAAATGTGTCTAATTTCTAACTAATGCAGACATCATATTTGTGATGAACTTCATATTCACAACAATCAATTATCAATTTAAGCGACAAAATTGTTGGATACACAAATATTCCAAAGTCATATGGGTAATTAGAATAAACACTGTTATACGGCTCCAGTAATCTGCGTAAGTACGAATCACTCAGAACTGGTTCCAATAACTGCCTTCAAATCACTTCACTCGCGATTTAATAAATATAATTAATTCACCTTAGCTGCCATTGCGTTTAGACTAGAGGGTTTCCACTCGAAGAATGAATGCTGATGGGTATGTCGAGGAGCTTTTATATAGAAGCCGAGGTGCGAGGGCGTGGCGAGTACAGTCATTTGGTGATCTTTAAGAAGTGCGTGCAAGTAGGTAATTGCGGGATCCGGAAACGCAAGGTCGTGCGTCCGGAGAGTGCATGCAAGAAATTGTTTTTTATTCGAATAAATCTCACTGCGCACGCGACGAGAAATGGGTGGATATGGCTTATGAAATTCGAGGCGTATAAATGGCGTTCACTTGGCGCACGAATATGACGTGGCCATTGTGTTTGTTTTAAACGCTTTGTTTCTATGTTTCTCAATGTATGAAAAAAATATCAGTTAATGAGCATCCAAAAATGCAAGCAGTTTTTAAACAAATTAAAGTTTGGACATGGCCAATTATGCAGTCAAATGAGGTTTATCATCTGCAGTCTTCGTTATTACGAAAATTGAGTAAACGACTTTGTGTCATTTGCATATCCACATATAAATATATGGCATATACTTATAAATACTCGAATTTGCAAAATAGGCAGCTTTAAATAATGTGATTATTACATGAATTGAAGTAATTATTACACAGCTATGCTTTATTACAAATAGAATAAAATGCTTGATTTGCACAGCACGTGTAGCCATTGAGAATGTCCTTGTACACAACAGATAATGTACGTGAGAGAAATTTTATATTATAATTATTTAAATTACGGATATTTAGTTTAAATTCAATATAGATGACACATACTCGTAAAAAGGATCATTCCGCCTTTCAATTTAAACAAATGTCAGTTATTGTGATTGAGATATAGTAGACTCAAGCATTTTTGGAATAGAAGGTCGGTAAGCACGTAATGTACCTGTTATACTTTAATGCCTAGCCAATGCACAGAATTCATTCGTTCAGCCTAGCCCTTCATTCGAAAATGCAGAATCGAGTAGGTAAGTATGGTACGTCGGTAGATCAGATTTCCTTCTCTAGTTTTTTGTCCTTCAAGAAAGCTTTAAAGAAGCTTCAAGAAAGCTTCTTTAAAAGTTTGACAATGCACCCCGCACCTGGTGTAGCAGGTCTCCATGGGCGGCGGTGATCACTTACCACGATATGGACAGAAAAAACTCCATGGGGTGTCATCGGGCCACTTTGCCACTATAACTTTAGGAAATAAAAGCAGTAACTGCGGACTGGTATGAGAACAGCCTCTTGCCTTCTGTTTTGCAAAAAGTCAAAGAACGACGCCCACGAAGCAGAATGATCCTCCATCACGATAATGCCCCAGCTCACTCCGTCAGACAAACGAAATGGTCATCCGCCATACAGTCCCGACCTTGCGACCTGTGATTTTTATTTATTCTCTACAATTAAGAATAAATAAACTCAGAGAAATACGTTTTATAACGTATAGAAGAGGCAGTAACGGCCTTCCAAACGGCTGTTGAAAAGGTCCCTGAAGAAAAAGTGGGCTGAATGCTTCACACAATGGTTTCATCGCATGACAAAATGTATCAATTGTTGCGGGGAATACTTTGAAAAGCAATAAAACAACTTTCATCTTTATATGTGATTTCATTTTGACATTCTAAAAACTTTCAGTGTCACCCATGTATTCTTCTTCAAGCAGGGTATGAGACTGAAACTTCCCTATTCTCATCTGCTGTTGTCGCAGAGTGCACTTTATTGCACAGAGTGACAAAAGAAAGACTTGTTTGAAGGGCTTGGAGGGGAAGGGTGCACATTGCAATCCAACAGCCGACTAGCCACGTTACCCTTCTCTCATAAAACCTTATTTTAAAATGTACTGCATTACCCACTAATCCTATTCCCCAATGTATGTACGTGTTTCGGTAGTGAGTGAGATATGCCAGAGCCCATTCCCATCCCATCCTATCCCTTCTCATTTTCCCAGCCCTTTCTCCAAATCAATTCCTACATCTCAAAACTTAGGCAACGCATCCGGGGGAGTGTCATCGTTTGACATTCTGGACTGATGTTGGCATGTATCGCGGATGTCTATGGACGACAGTATCCACTTAGCATCGGGTAATCGTCCGCCGCCTTCTTGGTGCCATAACAGTTAGAATTATGTAAAAATATAAATACTAAATGATGCTAACATATTAATTAAATTTAATTCCTTAATACATATTTTTGTTGAATTACAACAAGAGCCCTTAATAATAAGACAATAACTCAATCACAAAACCAAGGTTCGTAACAAAGTATTGTAAAATATAGGGTCGAACGCTGAATGTTTCGAAAATGCAGAATCGAGTGCATAAACTATGTTGAAGAGGTATAAATAAAAATATTTATATGTTAATAATATCTGTGCCGCTTGCATTATGCATTGAGCTGTGTTTGAGTTTCAAGCCTATCTTCATTTGAATATAATTAAATCACTCCAAATGCATAGTATTTACTTACTTCGTATGCTGAATGGATTGCAATTTAAAAGCAATTGATGATATTTACAAGAAGACTTCCGTAAAATGTACTGCATTTCCCACTTTATCCTATTTCCCTAATGTATTATACCCCTGGTTCAATATTTTACATCCACTCATTCAAGCCAAATAAATTCAGATATCACTTTGCAATGTTACGTAACATTTAATTAATACACTGAGTACTCGTAATTACCAACGAGACACTTAATCGTTAAATTAAGTATTGTCGCTTCAATTTTTTTTTTGCCACATAACAAGTCAAACAGGAAACGTAGGTGGAAATTACATATTTTAAGTGGTTCAAACCATATCTCTCCTATTTATATCGATACCTTGAGATCAAGACTAGTTTTCTAGGGTTCCATATTAACGTATTTGTATCAGCCTGTCACGTCCCACTAGAGGGCACAGACCTCCTTAGTAAATCACTTCGGGCCGTAATCCACCACGCTGGCCCGATTGGTGGATTTTAGATTCTTTTATATTTCTGAAGCATGCCGGTTTCCTCACGATGTATTCTTTCATTGCCGAGCTAGTGACAATTTTTAAAAATCCGTACTTGAGTTAAACTCAGGATTTAAACTCACTATCCCATTGATGTGGGTATAATAACGTACAACATTAAAATTTTTATTTACTTCTTTTTGTAAAGAAAAATGTCATTATAATTTATGACGCAGGGTAAGTAACTGATTTTAATCAAGTAGTGTGTTTCGTTTATAGAGGCCATTTTGATCTTGTGTGATAGGCTATCTAATGTTATAAGAGCCTAAGAAACTTTTCATACCCTACTTTTAGGTAAGGACCCTACGCTATTTATTACGCTAAACTTATAATGAAGGAAAAAAATGGGTCTATATATGAATTCTTTTGAACTGTTTGAAATTGACTCATGTAGGTATGTAAAAATCGCATTTTGGCCATGAAGTGATGCTGTATTATGATTAATCATTTAATGGACATCTGGAGGAAATGACTTTAAAGGTATCGAAGACGCCGTCAGATTGTCTTTTTTCTTATTTCTAAAACCTACGGAACCGTCCGCTTGCGTAGTGAGTATAGGTACATCGTTTATTTAATATTTCTTGTTATACATACTTAATAAAAGTGTAATACGCACAAACTAAATGCTGTTTGATCAGTTTTGTACAGAAATGTGTTTTTTTGCTAGTGAGTCAAGAAGTAGACTGTTCACATGGTAAATTACATTACCGCCTCTACTCAACGTTAAGTATGTATCTCAAAGCCTTTGTAGTGTTCCAATTCTTTACTTTGAGAAATGCTTCGAACTAAAGACTACCTAAATGAGGATATGGTAGCAATCAAGTCGACTAAATGGCTATATTTTTAATTTTATCGCTTAGGCTGGTTACACGAATATTAGTCAATATTAACATATGCATATTAACATAGCGTAAGCGATAAAATGAAAAATATAGACATTTAGTCGACTTGATTGATTGCTACCACATATATATATATATATATATATATATATATATATATATATATATATATATGTAAATGTGCAACTAGGTAATGGTTATATTAATGGTATTAACGAATATTTAATGGTTTTGTCAATGACTATTTATTTTAAAGCTATATCACAAGTATAGGTAATCATTGGTCTAAAATAGTTGTGGTGGGATGTCGTTTAGTACTGGAGACCTGCGTTCCAACCAAGGGAAGAGCCATGCGCGCCGTATGCCAAGGGTCCGCCAATAGCGCCATATGCTAGAGGAGAGGCGATGGAACCGTAGGTAAGAGAAGAGCCGATGCCAGCTGCAAAGGGAGTAGCGATGGCGGCATGAGCGATAGGAGATGCCGCCGCGACGGTGGTGGAGTAACCAGAGATCGCCGAGGGAGCAGCGTAGGCCAGGGGAGCAGCGTAGGCTAGGGGAGCAGCGTGAGCGATGGGAGCGGCGATAGCGGCATGGGCTACAGGTGCGGCGATGAGGGCCGGGTCCTTGCGCACGACGGCGTTGAATCCGGAGTGGGCATCGGCAGCATAGTCGACAGTGCGTTTCGTGCCATCAGAGTCGAGCAATGAGTACTGTCCGACGACGCTATCGCCGACACGGGTCTCCTGCTGGCTTTTCACATCACCAGTATGCGGGTCCGATACGCCGTACGAGAAGCTGGTGTAGTCGGCGCCGTGGAGCGCGCTGCCGTGCGTCGCCACCACCAGTAGAGCAATAACTGCAATCTGCACAAAAATACATTCAACATTAGTAACTATTTTGGTGACACACCCAGGACTCTTGTCATATTTTTTACAGGACCCAGTAACCCTTGACATTGATGCGTTATTAATTACAATTACGCTGGAGAACCAATGAAACGCTTCAACAAAATACAGAGCTACAAGAACGGAACTGAGAAATGTTTTAAAAAAATATTCTGTACTTCAAGAGCCAAATATTCTTTGCCAAATATTCGCGAGTTCAATAATCTGATCGAGTGTATATTTTTGTAACTACATTTAATTGTTATCTCACAATCCTTGAAGTTCGTCAGACATATTACATTGTATAAGCATTGCATGCAAATTTATTTTTTTGCACCAACCTTAGAGAACATTTTGCTTTGTGTGCTGTCTGTACCGCAACTGACGTATTATGATTTTGGCTACGCCTTTTTATAGTAGTTTAGCTTTAAAACAAATATAGACGTAACGCAACTCGTTGCAGGAACTGCGCGTGAAAGACAACCGAACGACCTACGGTCACGCGGAAACCCCTTTTCCAAGCTCATTAGCTATGCGTTTTTAAATAAAATTCGTGAACAAATTGCTGTGTTGGTATGCATATTTTATTGACATGTCTTTAAATAAATATAAATTTAATCACATACTGCAGCGCGCTACGGTGTTTGCAGATAATTTGTTTGTTTGAGCAATATGGGATAACATAATCTATCTTGTATTTCTTTTTATAGAAAAAATGCGGTAGACGAGCATACAGTCCACCTGATGGTAAGTGGATACTGTCGTCCATAGACATCCGCGATACATGCCCAATATCAGTCCAGAATGACAAACGTTGGCATGCCCCCGGATGCGCTCCCTTTGCAGATTAAGGAGATGTGAAGGGAATGGTGAGGATGGGATGGAAATGGGCTCTGGTATATCGTACTCACTACCGAAACACGTATAATTGGGGATAAATTAGGAAATTTATTTCAAGCTATGTTATGTTATACGTTTCAAGGTAGTCTTCTGTGAGAGAGGGGTAAAGTGGCCAGTCGAGTGCGCCCAGCGGCTGTGATAATGCAGCATGCACTCTGACCCTACCAGTTCCCTACCCTACCCCCTATTATGAATAATAATAATCTTTATTTTAGACCGATGTCCATACAGAGGCTAGTAAATACAAAAGAAACATTCAAAAACTTATACATAAGTACCTAGTATTAGTAAAATATATGAAATAGTAGAGTAGCTAAAAATAGGCTGAAATTTAGAACCATGGATTCTGCTCGTAATTTTGAATCAATTGACATATAATGTTATATATTTATTTGCAAAAATATATTTTTTGGCCTTTGTATTTAGCACATTTGCACGAGTTTAGCAATAATACGAAAATGTCGAATTTTTTGCAAAAATAAAAGCAATTCGCAAAATTTTCGCGTCAACTCTTAATTAAAACGAAATGAATGAATTGTGAAGTGATCGGTTACATCATATAAAGTGTAATACAATTCTTGTCAGATTCGTTTAGCCACAACATAATTCAGCCTCTATAGATTCTCTCATATAGATAAAAGCTGATTTTCTATCTGATTCCAACTATTGCATCAAGTTAGCTGAACTTAAAATTTTGTATAATATGTAAAGCTAGGGTCATCGTAATTTTCAAATAAGTCTATTTCGCATGTATCTTATCTTAAATGATTATAAAAAATATGATTCAGCGCGACCAGTGATGCTCTTTAATGATAAAGCGTTATCTGTCGAGGCGAGCAAAAACGCGACACGTGTGGCGTGTGGCGTGCGATAACGGTGTAATGTGTGGTATCTCGTATCGCTGATCAAGTATCTTATTTACAAGTATAATCTCAGTGTCGCTACATTGAATTTGACATGTAAATAGTCTCTCTTCCTTTTCTTAGAAAATTATTGTATTATTATTGATTTCAACTATTTTTTAAAGAATGTCTTGCAGTTGCTTGTTGGCATAACGTAATTATATAAATTCTCCTTTCTGGATACGGTACCATCAGCCTATGTCTCCACTGTTGGATATAGACCTCTCTCAAGGTTCAGCACTACAGACGATCTTCCGCTGTTCTTTTCCAGGCACACCGTGGCATTTTATTTGCGTGCCCAGACGCAAATGAAATATGGCCGTTATAAAATTAATATTAGAGCAGGAATTGGTATATTTTTCGGACCAAAATGTCAGACAAGATTCTACGAGATAGAAGTCCATGGACGTAAACAATAAACAATTACTGCTATTCGTTTTAAAATACATGTTTCATTAGTTTAACCTCTGCGAAACGAAAGTAATTTGCCGGTGCCTATCACTTACGCACGCGCACCCGACTTGCTACTTTGACCCCGAAAACTACAATGCAGGCTGACCGTCCGAATATAAATAGTAAAAATTAACCAGATTAAGCAGTTGCAATCTGAACTCGAGCAATTATACACCTTCGAAATGGCCGCTAAGGTAGAACAGTGCTACCAAATCTTAATTTTTAATTAAAAGAAATATTTAAATAGATAAGCATTGTTACTGTTATTTTGGTCGTGATGTCTCTTCCCCTCATCCCTTGCCGTGGACTAAGAGATAATAAAGCCGCTTTCACAAGCCCCTAGGAACTATACCACCTCTAAAATAATGGATTCGCCACCCACTTAGCCAGCATGGCCTTTTAAGGTCCTACAACCCTCGTGCAACAATATGCATGGAGAGGTCCATGTCCAGCTATGGGTGATAAAAGGGCTGGTTACGGGTTACTACTTGATTTTTTGACTTTGTTAATTTGTTTAGACTAATATTTTCGTAGTTGTATCACACTATATTATCTGATATTTTCCAGTTCATCGCCCTTGCTATGTTGGTGGTTGCGGCGCACGGCAGCGCGATCCACGGCAACGACTACACGAGCTTCTCATATGGCGTGTCGGACCCACACACCGGTGATGTGAAGAGCCAGCACGAGACCCGTGTTGGCGACAGCGTCGTCGGACAGTACTCATTGCTCGACTCTGATGGCACAAAGCGCACCGTCGACTATGCTGCTGATGCGCATTCCGGTTTCAACGCCGTCGTACGCAAGGACCCGGCTCTTATCGCCGCGCCTGTAGCCCACGCCGCCATCGCCCCTGCCGCTTTCGCCGCTCCCATCGCTCACGCCGCTCCCCTTGCGTACGCTGCTCCAGCGACGATCTCTGGTTACTCCACCAGCGTTGCGGCGGCATCACCTATCGCTCTTGCCGGCATTGCCTCTCCCTACGCAGCAAGCATTGCCTCTCCCTACGCAGCAGGCATTGCCTCTCCTTACGCTGCAGGTATCGCCTCTCCTTTAGCCCATGGTGCCATCGCTGCTCCTCTCGCCTATGGTGGCGGTCTCGGCCTTGGACATGGTCTCGGCTACGGTGCAAATGGTCTCGGTTGGTAAAAAGCGAAATTTTAATTGTTATTGTGAAATAAAATTCTGTGATCTGAATAGAATAAATATTATAAAACATGCTAAATCATATTTTACTTTACAAATTCAGTATACATAATATATACAGCACTATATGCAACAATTAGCACCCGTAAAATTTTTGATTTAAACAATCGTCCATTTAATGCAATTTTTATACATCAATCTAGTATAAGTACTTACTTATAGAATAACATAGTAATATGCATAGAGAAGGAAAAGTTATTATTCCAATTCTGGATTAATTTATTCGAGAATACTTACTCTACGTTTAATCCAACACCGAATATGGATGAAATCATTGTGTATATAGCACAGATCTAGGATTCTTTGGTATATAATGCAGGCCAGCAGCAGACCATAAACAATTAGTGCCGAAACAGTAAAATAGAACAAAGACGATGTTAACTTGATCGTGTAGTTTCGGATGTAATTGGCGCTTTGTTAGTGTACCAAAATACATTAATGTACACCTGTTAGCTTTTATTACCGTTCTTACGTAAGACAGATGTTTAACCGATTCGATATCGATTGATCAATAGAATTACTGTATAAAATAGCCCCCTATTAACCTTAATCTCTATATTAATCAATAATCAATAATAATTCGTAATGCCGATAAACAATGTTGATTGGGGATTTTTTTATTTATTATTTAAGACATTTACATATTTTCTATACGGTAATTGTCACTTATAATGTAGTTTACGAAACATCAAATTTACAAGTAAGTACAATATAAATAAGGACAATGTGTGCTGACATCTGTACTAGAATAATCTGCTGTAAAGCTGTCAGGTCCTTCCCCAACATCAATTCTTAGTATTAAGTTACAGATATTTAAGAAAATAGTTTAATCGGGTGGTAATTATTGTGTATAATATGTACGTTGGGTGTATATTATGTAAGTATGTCTGTATGTGAATGTGTAAGAGTGTGGTTTTAGATATCTGATTTGAGAAAATTTAATATTTAATTAAGTCAATAATGTTTGTAATTGAGTGTGAGTTGATGTGAGTGTGTTGTTAAGTATAGATTGTGAAGAATAATTTAACGTATTGGTATAAACGGATTCGGTGTCATTATAATCATGGTTTAATAGCCAGTTCTTCATTTTGTTTTTAGTTTGATATCTAATTAGGTGATGAATCCGCAACTGTCCATTAATTTTATTGTATAAGAAGGGTACAGGGGAACATCGCTGTCGCCGGTATAAAGAAGTTTTATATGTCTTCGTGTTACACACAATATCGGTTCTGCGTTTGTTACACTGCACTTTAGGATCGAAAGAAATAGTACTATGGAGATGAAGAGAGAATAATTACAACAGAAACAATGAAAAGCCTCGGACACAATTCCTTCTGCACTTGATCAATTATGAAATTGGCTGATCCTCGATGAGTCACAATTTTTACCAATGTTTTAGACTTGGACAGAGTTTAGATAGGTCATGCCTCTAGCAGTGGCTAGCAGTGGCCAGCAGCGAAGACGTCAGGAGAAAATAATAACACTAGTTACCGTCAGCAGTTCGACCGTGTTACAGCCGGTTTAGCGCATATAAGTAGTACCTAGTTAAATGATAAACTTTACCTGATTGCATGTCATATAAATGAGATGCACTCGCCTGATATTAGCCTGTAACGTCCTACTGCAGGGCATAGGACTTCTCTAGCAAATCAATAGGAGGTTTCTGGGCATGATTCATCACGCGGGCCCGATGCGAATATGCTCGAGATTTTTGAGCATTTCTAATTATATTTTCCTTCATTCTCGAATTGGATATGATTTTAAAAATCCATATTTAAAGTTAACGTTTAATTGTAACTTTTTAAGACCTTAAGTACATCTTTCATGCACGAGACAATGTGCATGGAGACGCCCATATCCAACAGTGGATACTGAGAGGGCTGATTGCATTGCATTGCATATCTAAAGTAGGAATGCAGTGATATGAGCCGAGGATTAGATAACCTTTTAGGGAACTTAGTGACGTGATTAGTTAAAATAAACTGAAGGTTTTTAACTGTACAATATATACTCCTAAGGTTTTTTTTATAATTAAATTTTTTGACCATATTCATCAGTAAGAATTCGTTTGCACAAGTTGTGATAGTGTGCGTTGTATTCTTTATATAGAGAAAGAGAGCATTAACGTTATGAGCTTTAACAGAACATCGATACCTCTGAAAGATGATACCTACATTTGATGATTTGATACCTAGATGATGATGATAGGATGATTCCATCCTAGGACATGCAATTTGTTTTTGGGTGACCTAGCTAGACGACCCGTTTCATATCTTTATGAACATCCAATAAAAAAGAAATTTTATTGTTAATTTAGTAGAAAAATAATATATAGGATTTAAGTGAGTGTGGTCAATATTAAAATTATTCTTCGTAAACAATAATTTTAATATTGGTTTTAGTGGTTTTATAGTAACGGACAGCCATTCCACAGTGACAAACACGTGATGTGGTCATTTTAAATGGCGTTTGTGTGTCGCCTAGTGAAAGAAATTAAGAAATTAATGAAATAAAAGCGAAGAAATTATATGATAGGAATATGGTATTGTACGGTGTATGGAAGGAATTCATCAGATTATTTGTCGTTTCATTTGCCGTACTTATGTAGAAAGAAATTATTAGATTTTTTTATATTATAATCTTTTTGTTATGCGGTTTTGAAAAAAATACCTTGTTTTTGAATATATGTACATATGTATGTGTTATGTGTCAATATGTATTCAACATGCCTAGGGGCTACCCGAAGAGAGATAACAATAGGAAGCATTGATGCCATTTGATAGAATATATAGAAAATAAGTTATTATAAAAAACTTACAAGTTTGTTTCTACAGGTCAATGAGTTTTGAAAGCTTTACAAAGTAATGTATGTAACTATCGCCTAATTAGGTACTTACTTATTAATCTTATTTTAGGTACATATGTCTTACTCGTATTGGACCTAAAGAATGTTACAAGAATATAAAATAAAAGTAAGGGATCAATTTTATAATTTAAGTATATTTGAGTATTTTTATGTAATCACAGGTCGTTGCCACAATAATGGCAAGGTCGATAATAAATTATAATATCTATTTTATTTTCCTATTACCACTTGCCATAACCCAGACCGAGACCATGCGCGCCGTAGCCGAGACCAGCAGCAGCATGTCCGAGACCACCGGCGTAGCCGAGACCAGCAGCAGCATGTCCGAGACCACCGGCGTAGCCGAGACCACCAGCAGCATGTCCGAGACCACCGGCGTAGCCGAGACCAGCGCTGTAGCCGAGACCACCAGCAGCATTGCCGAGACCACCGGCGTAGCCTAGACCACCGGCGTAGCCGAGATTACCGGCGTAGCCAAGACCGCCGCCATAGGCAACGGGAGCGGCGACGGCACCATGAGCCAGGGGGGCGGAGTAGGCGACGGGGGCGGCGATGGCAGCGTGGGCAATGGGAGATGCCGCCGCGACTGTGGTGGAGTAAGCAGAGACAGAAGTCGCGGGAGCAGCATACGCCACATGAGCGGCGTGAGCGACAGGCGCGGCATAAGCGGCGATGGGAGCGGCATGGCCTATGAGGGCGGGGTCTTTGCGTACGACGGCGTTGAAACCGGAGTGCGCGTCAGCAGCATAGTCGACGGTGCGCTTTGTGCCATCAGATTCCAGCAGCGAGTACTGTCCGACAACTTGATCGCCGTGGCGGGTTTCGTGCTGGCTTTTCACATCACCGGTGTGTGGGTCCGACACACCGTACGAGAAGCTCGTATAGTCGGCGCCGTGGATGGCGCTGCCGTGCGCCGCAGCCACCAAGAAAGCAAGGACGATGAACTGCAAACAAAATCATAATTTTAATATTGACTACACTTTCACTTAAATCCTCGAAGGTAAAATCCACTGAATATGTTTTTATCGCACATTTATATCACATTTGCACTTTCAAAAAATCATTTGGTAGCGTACCTTAGCTGCCATTTCGATGCGTTTGTTTTTACTAGACAGTGAACTGCGAATGATTAATCCTGGTTTTAGTTGGTCTTTTTATATGACTCCTGTACAATCATTTTGTGTTAATAATAGGAAGTAAAAGACACGTATACGCTCTAGGTCACGAGTGAGGGTTTTTTTAAGAGTTCAATTTCGTCACCGACAAAGTATAGCAATGCGGAACTAGATCGAATGACCGCTTGGACCACGCCAACGGGATGCTAGTACCCTTGCTACATACCGTGAAGGAAATAATTAATATTTGCTTCTTATATAATATTATATATCCGTTTCAAAATAAAGTAACCTTCAAACAGAAGATACATCGAAGATATTACACAGTATTTAGGTTAAAATTTTTGTTAATTGTGCTAATAGAATACATTATTTAACAGTTTAGCCTTACATAAATCATAATAATAGCTATTTTTGTCGTTACGCATTGACCGTGTATAATTCTTTAAATAAAAACAAACCAATAAAAAATACTTGTTGTATTTACAGAAATATATACAAAGTGCGAGTTAGTTTGAAAATGTCGATCATGATGAATTAGAAGTAGCGGCCGAAAGGCAATGGAGCAGTGTATCCGAGGGCGCCGAATTTCGCGAAGTTATCGTATGTGAATGGAGTGGCGTAGGCGAAAGAGGTGGCCGGAGCAGCAAAGGCAATTGGAGCAGTGAAGATAGCAGGATCTTTCCGAACGACAGCGTTGAAGCCATCAGCTCCAGCGGCGTAATCAACGGTCCTACGTGTGCCATCAGATTCCAGGAGCGAATACTGTCCCTGGACGTTGTCGCCAGCTCGGTTCTCAGTCTGGCTTTTAAAGTCTCCAGTGATGGGGTCAGCAACGCCGTACGAGAAGCTGCTGATATCAGCAGTGCTGACGGTAGCCACGAAGGTGAGGATGACTACGAACTGAAAAATAGACACTTGATAAGTAAAATTTTTCACTTTGATTCTTAGTAATCAACTGTAGAAATAAGATGCATGAAAAGGAAAGTAATGTAAACTATAGGCAACAAGAGTTGTTTTAATAGTGTTTCATATAATTAATTAATAATAATAAGATTATATACCTTTACAACCATTTTGAGGAAATAAGGGGTGCTCAACTAGTAGTGACTACGCCGAGGAATCCAGTGATTCTGATGGTTTTCTTGGAGATTCGCCAGCTTTTTATACATCAAAATATTGGACCACTTTTATTTCTAGTTGTTTATTTGCAAAGAAATTCAGGAAACGTCTAAAAGTCAAGTTCGTATCAGGACGATGCACTTCTTAAAGGTCTCGGTGAAGCGTTATCGATCCCGTATTCAAAGAAAACTCGCCCTACTCGTCTTGAAACATCAATTTCCTCATTACTTAATCGTAGTAAACGGTATGCACAACCATCGGAATGTTTTTAAAGAGCATATTCAATGTGAATTAGTTGTACATTGCTGTGGACCTCAGATGGAGACACTAGATGTGGTAGAATTATTGAAGAAATGTAGTTGGAAAAGCAAAGCTATCTCATATTGATAGAAGTTGCAAGCATCTAGACTTACTATATATTAGGCTATATACACTCAGTATATATTAGTACATATATTAGTATATATAGACTTAGTATATATAAATAAATACATATGTATTTATGACTAGAAGATCGAGTCTATCTTTAGATGCCCCACGGTGCTGCAGGTGTCCATGGGCGGCGGTAACACTTACCATCACGTGGGACCACTTGCTCGTCAGCCCACTTTTCTATAAAAAAAAAGATAAAATGATTATTAATTTATTATATTATACATATTTAAACAGAAGAAAGAATAAGATAACATATGTAAATATAGAGCTGTATATATATATATACTATATATATATACTTTGTACAAAATAAAAAAAAAATAATTTTGGTAAAATAGGAAAGAAAAGTCTTTTTCAGTGACTAGATACCTATTGAGTAACTATGTGTTATTCAAAGGTTTCATAGCTATGCTGTGAAGGTCGAAGAATATAATCAACGCGCCAAATAATTAAAATACATTTATATGCAATTATTATTAACATGCCTTTCTTAATTGCTCAAACGTAATCATAGAAATAACAAAGAACAAACATCCTTCAGAAATGAAAGTCAAGTTATCTTGCACTTATTTATTTAATTAACACTACAGAGATACAAGGAGTTATATCATGTAGCCGGCATTTCTTGAATTACTTAAGTCAATTTCCCTAGCCATTCGTAATAACCGTCCACAACACAAGGCCATCTAGTCCGGTCACCAATTATGCCTTAACCAGCCTATAGATTGTACTAATATGAACGATTAACATAAAAACTGCGGCCCGAATTAAATTTACAATTCTCACAACTGTGCTCATAGAAAATACAATAATGAAGAAAAATCGAAAAAACCTTTATTCTATTTCGTGTTCTAGACACATAGATTATGAATATTAGAAAAAGACAACCAAAATGTCTTTCAACAAAATACTGTCATATAATCTTCTAAGAAAGATTCTGCGACCAGTAACTAAAGATATCTTGTGAGTTTATCAAATATCCGGAACTATCTCGGGCGTAATTTAAATAAGCCCGGCGGACATCACTACGAAAAATCCTACTTAGAGCAGTTCTCACCGCAGTTAAAGTGAATTACGCTAATTACGTTACAGAATCGGTGTCCGTTTTCATCGCCTTTAAATTTAGTTGAATCATGTTAGCTGATTTAATTTAAATGATTAAAGGGTGGCCATTGGCAAAAGTGTGATGAATAACCGATGTTCGTGAGACTGCTACAGGTACGGGCGTTACAGTTGGCTCAGTCTGAGGCGACCATTGAGGTTGAGGTGGCACATTGGAGAGCCTTGATGATTTCCATTCAACGTTTCCATTTTCCTCGTTGCTGTTCTCCTGGCGATCCATTTGCGATTCCGGCCTCGTGACTCTGTTGTTGTTAACGGTAGCACGGAAGCCAGAATGGTCGTCAGCTCTATACTCAACAGTCCTTCTCACTCCATCAGGTTGAACCAAGGAATACTGTCCCAAAACGATGTCTCCTCTTCTTGTTTCCTGCTGGCTTTTGATATCTCCTGTTTGTTCGTTATTTACTTCGTAAGCAAAGTTGTAGTTCGGGTTAGAATTTGAGATTGGGATCGTTGGATATTGAAGTCCCAGGAGTAGTGGAACAGGAGCTTGGTGCAGCACCGCGCACGATGCGGACATAAGCAAGCCGGAAAACAATACAATCTGTAAACCAATTCAATGATTAGTAAAATATGCTTCAGACTTAATTAGCATATCGTGGATAATTTTTATGGACAAGGAAATTAGTCTGCAATTTATTGACGTGTGAACGAATTGCTAAAAGTTTTTATTGATTGTGGTTGCAGAATCAGAAATGGTGGCAACATATTATACATACATACTATTATTATAATGTCAATGCAATGGACATTAAACTTAACACATAAAAAAAAAATTGACAACACGGAACCGGATAATGTTTATTAAAAAACATAGATTGTGTCTAGTGCGATCTTAAGTAATTTAGGATTGAGTTGAGAATTACAATTTTACAGCAGTAAATGAGAATTAATCCAATCCAACTTCAAAATAACATCTAATCTTGCATAATGAAGGGCGTTTAAATTGAAGGGCGTCCTTGGTACTGTTAACTTTCTAATTTGCTAATCTATTTTTATAAACTGCAGTGCCCTTTTACTGAATACTTAAAAGTTATCTTAACAGGCGGGCTTGTAATAATAAGACCAATTAGATCCAGAAATGATATTGTCCTTGTCTGTTGTTAAAAAGATCCCTGGTTTCGTTTTATTGTCGGTTGCCAAAACATGACAAATAAATAAAAAATATTAATACTAGTTAATTAACAAAAGAATATTTGTTTCGCAAAAAGGGGGTTTTAAGTACAACAATTATTTGAGAATAATTTGGAATTTTATTCAGTGAATCTCTTCGTCCATTATGTTGTAAATATGGATGGGTTAAAGACATAACTTATATGTCTGGATAGTAAGTTTTATGTATGTCTTGGGAATCGCTGGGAATCGGTTTTGATTCTCTGATGACAATAAACAGATAGGAGGGACTCCTATCTGTTGACTTGGTCTTGGTTGCAAACGTCGTCTTGATCACTCTTGACATTCTTAATGATTTATAATTGTTATTAATTTCAGTTATTCAAAGATAAGTAGTTTTGTTTTGCTGTACGTATAGTATCTTTAAGCTGCCTATTTAAATATAAGCCCTATAAAAACAACATTTTTTTTATAATATTTTAGGCTGACGACGCAGGATTCCATTCTTAGAGGTAAAAAATATTAAGCCAATTCAACAGCCATCTTCTCTCTCTGTTGAGCTCCAAATTACTTATAAATCAAATCAGACTTGAAGTGTTTAATATTTGAAAATATGATCAATACCTTCTGAATCATGATGTTCCTTTGCCAGTAGTGCCTTTGATCAATGTTTAGTTCTGTCTTTGTTCACAATCAGGTGCGGTGTGACTTCAGGATAGATTTCTCACAATTTATATGCAAAGTAAAATGAAAAATAATCCCGTCTTTTGCAATCCGTATTGGGTTTCTGAGGGAATTAGAGCATTTGTACGAACGAAACCTAGTCTAGGTCTTAATGTCATTTGACACTTCACATTTAAAACAATTTGTTAATACATATATTGAATTTAGTTTATGGTCTAAGAAGTTTTCATATTCCTCGGTTAATTACATTATGGTACAAAAGGCGAGCTTAATGCATTTAATCATCTTCCAGATATCCTTTGGGTTGATCAGAATTATTACCCAATGGTAACAAGCTAACAATTTAAGCAATGCAAGATCCTCATGGTATTTTTTTTTTATAGAAAAAGCGCTAGACGAGCATACAGTCCACTTGATGGTAAGTGGATACTGTCGTCCATAGACATCCGCGATAAATGCCAACATCAGTCCGGAATGACAACCGTTGGCACGCATCTGGATGTGCTGTCTACCTTTGCAGATTACGGAATGGATTGCGAAAATGGGGAGGGATAAGATGGGATGTGGATGAACTCTGGCATATCTCACTTACTACCGAAACACGTACGTACATTGGGGATTTTATGTTAAAGTAGGAAATGATATTTCAAGGTGGTCTTCTGTGAGAGAGGGGTGACGTGGCCAGCCGAGTGCGCCCAGCGGCCGTGGGAATGCAGCACGTACTCTTCCCTACAAATTACATATAATAATTATATTACATATAATAAATATATACACAATAATATATATGTATTTATTATATTAGGTATATATTTCTAATAACTACCATCACCATATGGGTACTTAATATTAGTGTCTGCACACATATCCTCCCGCTCAAATGTTGCCTGGAAGAGATTGCTTCAGCGATAAGGCCCACCTTGCGCATAGTCGTACGTATTTATTAAAACTTTTGTGTCTCTTCTGTATTCTTTGGTGTACAATGGTGTACTTAATTACATTTTTTATTGTTATACAAATCAGTATCCGTCATTGTACATATCAAATAAATCGTGTCTAAAAGAATTCTTAACAGATGCAATCTACCGAGCTATTACATGAGGTTTGATCGACCTTGACCTGCAAAATACAGATCGCAGATAAGTTAAATGCAATATAAATTATTTATCATATCTATACTGCCCTCTAGAAAAGTAAAGTGCATTTTGATGATAGTCTAGAAGAATTCAAGAAAAACGTTTTTGTAATGTTTGTAATCAGAATTGAAGTAATTCTATGTTGTTTATTCGGGAAGACGTCTAACGTTCTGCAAAGCTCTGGTCCGATCCCAGATGGAGTACTGCTCACATCTCTGGGCCGGTGCACCGAAGTATCAGTTGGATCCACTTGACTCCATGCAGCGACGCGCTGTTGGGATTATCGACGATCCCACTCTCACAGACGGTTTCTACCGCATGTATAACGGGGAATGATTCGAAGAACTGTATTTCCGGATATTTCCTATTCAGATACTGATATATTGCATACTCTTTTTCCGGTTTCAGTTACAGATACGGATATGAAATTATTTCGGATACAGTTTCGGATACAGCTTAGGCATATCTCTATACACGACTCACATTCGTGTGAACGTGAGTTCAAATCCTCGGCTCGGAGTATTGCGTTTCTACTTAAGTTCGGATTTTTAAAAATTGTCACTAGTTCGGCGGTGAGGGAGAACATCGCCAGTAAAACCGTATGCTCCAGAAATAAAAAAAAATCTGGAGTATGTGATCCATTAATCCGCACTGGGCCTGCGTGATGGATTACGGCCCGAAAATCCCCAGTGATTTGCTAGGGGAGGCTTGTGCCCTGCAGTGGGACGTTATAACCTATAGGGACGTTATCTTATCTTTATGAATTAACGCAATACGCAAGATAATATAAAATACATATATATTAACTACAATCCTAATTACTTTGTCTGTAACTATCATACTGTCATAAGGTATACGTGTACATTGCACAATAAACAATGAGACCTGCATTATTTTGAACTCCCGGCCATGGCATTGAACCTTGACTGCAACGTTGTGAAACTGCACTTGCCTCGAGCGAATGCCGAATTGTGGTAACGACCTACGTGCATGTCGGGATTGCACAATGTTTGGTACAAGTTATAAACTGACGCGGCGTAGAGCCAACAATATAAATTAACTAAGCTTAAACGATAAGGCTGCCAAATGTGTCGTAAGTATGTGTATATTTTGTTTTCTTCTGTTGTGTACGCAATAAAGACTATTATAATTATTAAATATGTTTATTATAGAATTGTAGAATGCAAAGCAAATTATAATGAGAGAGATGAACTGACAGAAAGGAGTTGGTTTATTTATGTATCTATAAATGAGTTATTGAAGACTTAGTGACATTGGTTTCCTGACGTTAAACCAATGAACTGTTTCTGCGATTACGTGTTAATTCAATATTTTTTAATTCATATAAAAATAAATTTAAAAGTTATATTACAATTTGTTGTAATTTATATTATGAAAGCTCTTGGTCTTGTAATTTTATGACTTGTATTAGTGCAGAGTAATTAATTAACAAAAACTTCAATTGAATCTTTATATTTTTTTTTAAGTTGCATGTCTACTGAGAAAACATCTATCTATTCATTGTTTTGATTTCAAAATCTCGAAGGAAAGCTAATGTGCTGCTGAATTGAAAAATAAGTATTTGATTAAATACTCGCAGAGCGCAGACCGTAATCATCAAGTAACCATTAAGAGGTTTCGATCCATAATCTTACCATCAGTCTAGTCTCTTCAGTAGGACATATGCCTCTCTCAAGGCTCGCCACCATCATCTCACCATAATCCATTATACGGGTCTAAAAAATTATAATCTCAAAGTAACCTCGTCGCCTATGTGTTTGTACCACAACTAAACGATATGGTATTATGATTATGTGGAGTAAAAACATTTGGAATGTATTCGTCATAATAATTGTATGGTATTCGTTGTAATTGACGGATAGAACAGACGGATAAACGGGAGGAAATTGCTGGGAGCTTTATTTATTTTTTATTTCCTTTCTTTTAAGAAGAAAGACTTCACTTTAGTGAAGAAAAAAATATAGAAATAAATTACAGATAACTAAACTTTAAAAACGTTGAATCTTTAAATTCTTTAAATCTTTTTCATTCAAATTTAATTTAACATATTTATTTGACATTATTACATTGAATTGACTAATTTTCTATAATAATTTTATATTTATTTTGTACGCCAATTCTGGCAAATGGGACGAGCTGTTGTATATGATTATCATCTATTACTTCTATGAATTTTTCATTCTTCAGAATTTGCCTAATTCAGAATTGTAAAGATGTAACTCAATGTATATTCACAACAACATTTTCAGGAAAATACTCTTTCAGACAAAAATAAATGCATAAGTACATTTTTTTTATGAACTAAGGCGGCAAACGATCATACAACCCACCTGATGGTAAATAGATACTGTCGCTCATAGACATCCGCGAGACATGCCAACATTAGTCCAAAATGACAAACGTTGGCACGACCCCGGACGCGCTGCCTACCTTTGGAGATATAGGAATGGATTTGGTGAAAGGGTTGGGAAAATGGCAATGGATAGGATGGGAATGGGCTCTGGCACATCTCACTCACTACCGAAATATGTACGACGTACGTGCATTAAGGAAATAAGATACGTATCAACTTTGTAAAACCTTCTAGTTTTGATTTGTGTTGGGGGTTAAACAGGAATGACGACTCAAGCAAGCGTCTGGCGTTATTTCTGATTTACTACTAAAAATGCGTCATTAATATATAATTGTATTTCAAAAAATTAACATATCTTCAGTGTACTAATTTTTATAGTGCCCTTCGTAAAAGGCTTTTAAATCATTGAGGATTTTCTTTGAAAATATCCGTGTGCCTTTTATAGGTTAAGGTAGGTAGGTGAAATAATTAACACTTGCAACATTAGTGATAATAAGTAATGCATGCAAGTGCCACACTCACCACCTTCGGATAAGGTGTCAGTTATACTTTATCAGAAAGTCGATATTAGCTAGATTTAATTGGCAGATAATTTATCTCTCAGATTGTTAACGGTTACTTTATCAGGAGGCGGTGAGAAAGGCCATTATGTTTCCTTCTTTTCTTTTTACTAAAAAATTGTACGCTCGCGAGAACGAAACAGCTAAACAATAATTTGAATAACATCTGTAGTTGCCTGTTTTAATCAAATAAATTGAAATTAAATATTGTAGAGCAAAAAAAACGTTAGAACTAAACAAGGGTATTCCCAGTATAAAGGGTCAATGAACAATAAAATGGTTTGAAACATTTAATTAAATACAGGTCTGAAACCACAGAGACATTGTACTATTTTAAGTTACTAGTTAATCAGTTTTTATTTTACTCGCATATTCATTACTGGTTTGTCTCATGTTTCTTAAACGGTTTTATATTACTACCGTTCAATGGAAATGACAAAGTTAATTATGTTACATTTGCGCGTTTAACTGCATTCAATACCGCCTTACAGAGTGTGTAAGAATAATTCACAAGAACTATTTAAATCAGCTTGAAGGACAGTCTTTCTTTAGATCCGTTTCATTGTGAGTCATTGAGAAAAAAAAGATCGATTATTTCTATAGAGAAATAATCGATTTTGTTTTACTTGGTAGAGTCTGAATAAATACATAAAAATACATGTTTCATTGAGAAATAACCTAACGTAATGAATGAGTCATATGAATAGTGAAAAGTTAAAATGTCCATCCATATTCCTCCCTTGTGTTCTCTATGGGGATTTTGTTGTTACCATAAAACTATCCACGGTACTCGTACTACCTAATACTAGAGCTTCGAATATTACTAAAACTTGGTATATTCTTAAACTTAAAAATGGTGTTTAGAAAAGGGATTTTAAGATAATAATAAAGGGATAATAAAGTCGCTACCGCAAACCCTGACTAACTACAGCACCTATAAAAGTGTGGACTAATCGTTTCGCCAGCGTGATATTTTAAATGTTATACATCTCTCATGTACAAGACGATGTGTGTAACCTATTTAAAAAAGAAGTACGGCTTGTTACTCGCAAAAGTGCGATAAAAGTGCTCGTCACAGTTATATAAATGCTTTATGGATATGTCTAACATATCCAGTGTCTAACGTGTCTAACGTGCATTGGTTAAGAAACTTGATAAACGGTAGTGGCCGTATGCGGTGCCTACCTATATAAAAAATATAGTTAATCAACTGGAAAATGAGAGAAGTACTAACAACACTAACGGTGACTTCGCGCGCGCTAGCGTAGGTTTAGCGTAGATAAGTATTAGTTAAACGGTAAGCTCTGCTTATATGAGATCCACGCCACTGAAGTAAACCTATCTAATAATTTATCAAATAACAACTCTCGTTGTATAGACTGTACCGTGACTAATTGTTTACAAGATTGTACAATTGAAAATTACGAGTATAATATAATAAATAACCAATAATGTCACAAAGTACAGTGCGACTAATTCAGTACATCTACCTACTCGTATGATATAGAGAATGAAAAGTCTTGTACTATCCCACGCACAATGAGTGACACTTCCGTAAACACACGTTGTAGTGCTAACATAAACGGCATTGTATCCAATTGTTACCGTCAATATTCGTGTAAAAAAATGGAAAATATTATGTGTTTCGGTACTGAGTGAGATATGTCAGAGCCCATTCCCATCCCATCCTATTCTATCCCTTCCCCATTTCTCCAACCCTACCTCCAAATCCATTAAATTAAATCTCCAATGGTAGGCAGAACGGATGCGGTACGGTTATCATTATGGACTACATGTGTCATTATGGACTACCGAGGGTGTGCCAACGTTTGTCATTTTGGACTGATTGGCTATTTATTTATTCTTTATTTATAAGTGACAAAAGGCAGACTTAAAGCTTTGAAACATATCTCCCAGTCCAACCTTTGGGCTATGCAGATATGGTCCGCTACAGTATCCACTTATCTGCATAGGAAATGTTTGTTCGTCACCAACTTGTATAAAAAATATCATTTCTTAATTTCGATAATCAATACACAATCGTTGTATATCAAACTCATCACGGGTCAATGACACAAGATGCGTGTGAATGGACGTAGCATCATAACACGACGTGGCGCGAATGTAACATCTCGTGACGTGAGATGCGCGTGCGCAGCGACATTGCACGTGACTCAGCGCTTTTGACAGAATGCGGATTGGGGGCGGTGGTTACGGTCGTACAGTTAGCAAAGAAATCTAGATTAGCAATAGGTGATTGCTAATAAAATAATAATCGAATTAATCGACGATAGTTAAATTATTCATTCGAATATCAAGACCCAAAAATAAATTAATGAATAATCGATTAATCATTCACAATCACGCATCGCTTTGTCATGTGGAATCACTACCCAGCTGAATTTGAAATTGGTGACGAAAAAGAAATGTCCTTCAAATACAATTCATTTTATGAGACTACAATTGATCTACAATACAATAATTAATTTCATTCATTCGAATAACTAATTAAATCGATAAATTCTATTATTTTCATTTATCGCATCGCTAATTTAGATTTTATGTTTACAAGATTATCGATTAATTTGTATGTAAATCATTAGGACAGAGATTACTGTTGGTAATCTTCGACCTCTTCGAGTATTGGTTTTGTAAGCACCTCGATTGTGGACGGCGCTAATTGTCGTATAAATTTCAAATCAGTTGGAGTAAACTGAAATATTCATAATTAAAATAAATACGAATAAGAGTGGAGAATAATACCCCAAGGCTATCGTCGCTTTTCTTTGTACGCAATGAAACATAAATAAATGTGTCATTTTTGCGTTGACCCTACATTTCGTTAGACTGCCTCAGTTCGTACGCGCAGGCTTGCAAGGTCACCGCTTCTGATTTAGTTCACACTTTATTATAGTTTAGATCATAATCAATGTAATATTGTTTATGGATTACACTTAATATTAGCGTACGTATTTGATTAATAAATATTTTTTTTATAAACGAAGGCGGCAGACGAACATACAGTCCACTTGATGGTAAGTGGATACTGTCGATCATAGACATCCGCGATACATGCCAACATTAGTCCAAAATGACAAATGTTGGCTCGCCCCCGGATGCGCTGCCTACCTTTGGAGATATAGGAATGTATTTGGCGATAGGGTTGGGAAAATGGGGAGGGATAGGATGGGAATGGGCTCTGGCACATCTCACTCACTACCGAAACACGTACGTACATTAAGGAAATAAGATGAAGTGGGAAATGCAATACATTTCAAGGTAGTCTTCTGTGAGAGAGGGGTAAACTACCACTATTAAACCACAAAACGCCTAATACACAATTTTTACAATAATCAAACGAAAACATCATTACCCGCCGAAAAGTCCGACAATTAAATAGGTAGGATTTCATAAATTGTAGTGTTTTAGAAATTATGTTAACGTTGTTTCATCTTCGTGAAACGTGAAACCGTGAAAAATCTAATCGTATTTTCATTTTCGTTAACATCTAAGTAGGTACGATGTCGGAATAGATTTTAAAAATGCTGTTTAAAATTGTATTTTAAAGACTGTAATAAATTTCAAAGACACACGATTTAAATATGTACTGACTTGATAAATAAAGAATGTGGTTTAAATAAAAAGAGGACAAAGTTAATTCTAAACCAGATTTCGTATATAATACAAGTGACATTTAAAATTAATTACACGTTAATGTTTAATGAAATTAGATGACAGCAATTTATCAGTAGTAAATGAATGTAATAATGTAATAGTTTATCTACATGTATTGCAAATAGAAATAGAAAAAAAAGTGGATGAATATCGTTTTTGAATAATCGTGTTTTTTATATAACCGAAGGAATTTATTTATCTGTTAATGTGTGCGTAAAAAATGAGGTTTTATTTTATTTTGTCTGTAGAATGGGTACTATGAATTTGAATATATGAATACTTTGAACTAGTTTTGTCACAATAACAAATAAATGTAATGCATCCGGTCCTTTCAGTATCCACTGCTGGATATTTGCCTCCCCAAGCTTGTCTTGTATATAAGGGTTGTATTGAAGCCACACTGCCAAGTGGATTCCCTAATTTTAAACTTTCAGAATCTTTTAGAGATGGTGTAGTTCCTCAGCGCCTTGTGGTAACGACTTTGTTATCCCTTAGTCTCATTTACTACATTTACTCATTACTCATTTACTAAACCTACGGACGAACAAATAAATAAGCATGTTTAATTATGAATTAAAAATATATTTATTTATATAAATTTTCCGCACCAACTGGGCCCGCATGGTGGATCACGGCCCGAAACCCCCCAATGGTTAACTAGGTGAGGCCTGTGCTTTGCAATGGGACGTTATACAATGCAACACAATTTAAATGTTATATACATTTAAATCACATTTGGTTACTTGTATTTCCTCTTCTGCGGCTTTGATTTAAACCCTTTTCAATGCTATAACTCTTCTGAATTTATTTGTTAATCTCTTCATGGATTAATGTTTTCGTTTCTCGCATTGCTCGTTCATATTTTTTTTTCAATACGGCGATATATATATATATCAATTTACTTTCAGAATAACTTAGTTCAGCTTCACTTGAAGATTAAATCAAATCCTATAATATAAAAATACTTATTGTCATGGTCTATTTATTTTATAATAAAAAAAATGAATTTCATATTTTGAAAAGGTATAAACCGTGTTAATTGATTGCCACACCATCAGCCTATGTCTCTCTACTGCTGGATACTGTATATAATAAATACACAGAAGTTATGTAATTCAAGGTTGTCTGTGACTACACAGTTGAAAATTAAAAACAAATGAATTACTTATTTAAAGGGAATATTATATCTGTGCAATGTAATTAATTAGTAATTATGCATTATACATTTATTGCTGTAACACCAATGACTAATAAAAGATCTTTATAAGAGTATATTTTTAATTCTCACACGAACAATTGTCTACGATCTACACAACAGTCATTTACCATCATGTATCACGCGTAGTGAGACAAAACAGCGCACCAAATAATACTTAGTTCATAATACTTATAAACGTAGCACTTCCGTAGAGTAAGTAACCTAAGTACCATACCATTAGCCATTAGCCTATGTCCTCCCACGGCTTGCCATCACGCGATCTTCAGCTCTTCTCATCCAGCCACCACTGGCAAACTACTTCAAGTCGCCCATCCATCTGGCCGGAGGGCGTCACGCACTGCGCTTCTAAATATTTGGAATATTATTATTATTATTTATAGTATATTATTGTTATTATTAAAATAGAAAATTTGAGTATTTAGAATGGCTTCTATTGTAATGGAGATACGATACAGTTTCCAAATTTGTAAAAATTGGTATACAGACGTGTAATTTTTTATTTTTAATAAAAATATTGCACATTATGGTACAAAGGGCGAGCTTAATGCCTTTAGGCATTCTCTACCAGCTAACCTTTGGGTTGATCAGAGAGATACATTGGGAGGTGCGATGAGAGGTATTAATTTAAACTTAAACTTTAATTTAAACGACAAACAGAATAAATATAAGTACACGAAGAATACATACAATATGCTAACATATGTATCATAATAAATACATACACATACAACATATAATATACCTACATATTTATATATATACTTATACAAAAGCCCTAAATATGTAATGACGAAAGGTAATGTTCCCGTGAAACTATTACTGAATTATTGTGAAATGTTGTCTGTCAATAGTTATAGTTTGACGAACAGCGATACCCTATAAATCATAAACAAAGAATTAACAATAAACAGCTTTCACTAAAATAATAATAATAATTATTAAAAAGAAACGTAACCTTGGCACTGATCATAAAAGAGATACAAGAACCATTTTCTACCTCCTTTCTATCCCTAGTCATTTTGAACAGATGGTTCAGATGGCAGATGGCAGCAGTATCCTCTTACCATCAGGTGGTCTAACAGCTCGTCTGCCATCTTCTTTCTATAAAAAAAAACATGACCTGCCAATTGTCAATTCAACTTTGCTATCCGACCGTGTCCGTACTATATACGTATACTAATAATTATAGATCAGTTATACCTTAGTATGCGTTTTCGATACCTAATTCTAGACGTCATGTTATTGAAAAGATCTACATTTTTTGTATTCCGAACATGGGGTCTTACGTAAATACTCATAGTTTCTGTTGAATGTTAATAATCGATATACTCTGTACAAAAAGTCATAAGAACTGGCAAACATGCGGTAGTACAAGTGTCCGTATAAAGGGGGCTACTCATTAACATGTGTCCATATAAAGGGGGCTACACATTAACATAGATCAAATTTTTGTACGAAATGTTGCATAATAACAAGCCGTAGAACAAAAATTGCTTTGTTTACATCAGGAAAATAAGAGATTTATGAGAAGCCTTTATTTTTTACTGTGTACTACTTCCACGATTACTGTGCTAGTGACGTCATTAACACAGTAGTGCGGTCCTTTTCTATATTGTAATTTCTAAGCTTTATAACTCAGTTATTTTCCAAGATATGTTGATATTGATTAAGGATCGATTTCTAGTATCGTCTTTGATAGTTCTATAACACGTCTGCTCGTTGTATGTAGAGTTATATTGTGACTGGATTACTTTTCATTCTTTATACTGTGTTATAATAACGCAGGTGTATATGGGGCGTGTTGACATTTATCGGATACGTCGGCGGCGACCTTGCACACCTTCCTGGTTCGGAGAGAAAGGGTACCACATGCTCGCTACAGGCGGCGTAATAATTTGCCTTTATTCGTTATGTTGATACGAGAATAAAAATCGTAAATCAAAGATTCCTTCACATTTAAATGGGTTTGTGGATTAAAATATGGCGGACGTTTTATTATCTCATATCTTTGGAATACGAGTTATTTCTGTGTACAAAAATTTCACGCAATATAAAAAGGAGGAAAGAAAACGCATGACGTTTGGAGATGACTGACAAATGGGATTACTGAGTAATCAGACAGATGAGTAATCAGCCTTTTATTGTCTACTGCTGGACACGCTGGACTGCATGATTTTAAAAAGTCACGCGAGCCAAGCGGGTTGGCGAGTCCACTCCTTTAGAAGTGGTGCAGTTCCTCAGGGCTTGTGATAGCGGCTTTTTAAACCCTTAGTTGCCTTTTACGACACCCATGGGAAGAAATGGGGGTGGTGCTATTTTAAAGTCGGCCCACACCACATTTTTATAAAAATGTGTCATTTTCCTCTTATAATCTTATTGGACAGACACCACAGCTTATTCCTTCGTAACTTAACGTTGATGACATGTATTACAAGCCGTAATGAGTCTGTCTTTGCGATCATACATACTTACTTTAATATAGTATCTATTTTGTTACATTTAAATTAAAATTATAAATATAATTGAGAAATTCACCATACCTAAAAAGGCTTGACAAATTACAAAAAAATAATATTTTCTATTAGGATCTTTAAATATGTCGAAGTTATAAGAGTTTCAAAGCTGGGTGTTGACCGAGTGTGACGTCACGATACATTTATGTATAAACGATATGTCGTTGCTAAAAATTATCTAAACTTTATTTCCAAAACATAGGGAAAAATAACTGAATTCCCGTTTTAATGTTTCTAAAGTAAGGTTATATATAGTGAGTAACGCGTTTGAAATTTTAAATAGCGATATCTCTGTCATTTTCTAACAGATTTGAAAAGTTTTTTCATTACAAGTAATATTTTAACATATGTTTTTATTAAAATACGAAAAATCCTATTCCTGAACCTATCGAACTTCTCCATTATAATAAAATATACTGACAGTCACCGACATAGCCTAAAGAATCAGCATGCTAGATTAGCAATGAACAGGGCATGTTTGCCGCAGTGCAGATAAGTCCTCGAATGGATGTCACGATTCACGCACAGGGAAGCGCAGTGTAGGACACCCTCCGGTCAGGTGGACCGACGACTTGAAGAAGTTCACCGGTGGTGGCTGGTATAATGGTATAATAAAAATAAATAAAATGTAAAATTATAATAAAATGTGAACGTTGCACTTTTTACACCTAATAAATGCTTTTACACTCACTAAAATCTTTCAAAAATTTGAAATATATTTTTGTAAAATTTTATAAGGGAATACTGCGAACATCAAAATACATCTATTTTACTCTAAACACATATGAGTCCCTGGTACCGATGCAGTTAAATATAACGGTGACCAGTAACACAGAATTTATATTTGGACTTACTAACTCCCTCAAATACCGTAGATGTATTTTTAGGGAGTGTTGTGGAACTATTTATAGAGTACCTTTATAACCGGAATTATGTTAGCCAAAATGGTTCTGTCACTTTTGTCAGTAATAAATATGGCATTTGTAATATGAAGTTTAAGATAACTTTATTGCCTATAAGAATCACATGAGAAAAATGAAATAAAAATATTACAAAAATATATGTTGGGCGTGTCGTACCTACATTTTTAAAATATTACAGTGGGTACTTGTGAATTATATCTTGCTTAATATTATCGACGCACGGTGCAATTGTTTGTGGTGTTTGGCCCATACACACTATTGATATTGTGAGCTGTCTGACTTGCGTTGATGCCGCGACGAAACTCATATTCAAAAATAGCACGAATTTTCAATTTATCTATTTTATTTTCAAGACAATCATATGAACAAAATTTATTTCCCAAAAAGCAGATGAAATATTGATTTTCAAATAAGAACTTCGTAGGTACTATTATATGCATTTTGTTTTATTTTGAAATTCGAATTAGAATAAAAGATATCGAAACTCAAAGTGGCCAGTAATAAAATGGGTCATTTCATAGGTAAGCACCTAATATTAAAAAAGGATACGATAGGTCAAACTAAAAGTTTTTCAAACTGGCTCCTGTACACTACGATAGAAAAACATGAAATGATGAAAATGAAAATGGAACTTATTATTTGTCAAACGTCATTAAATTTTCAAAGCTCTGTTTTTTTTATTTCTGACGGCAATTTGAAAAATAAGTGTTTGCGGAAAAATGAAACAAGAGAACATTGTCACACAATGATTTTTTGTGACTTTCGTTGCGGTCTAAACAATAAACAAAGTTATGAAAGACTTAAGTTAGCATTTAGTAATGAAGCATTTAGCATTTAGTAACCGATGTTTATAACGTTCGATGAATTTAAACGTGGTAGTACGTACCTCAGGGACAACGTAAGAGAAGGGTATTCTGCGACGGCGGTGACTGAGGAAAATATCAAAACAGTGCGGCTCATGATTGAAGCAGACAAATGAACGACATATCAGTGGATACAGGCATCATTAGGTATTGGTATGAGTCAAGTTCAAAATATGGTAGATTCTTGTGCTAGATGGATTCTTCACAATTTGAGCGAAGCTCAAAAACACTGCCGCGTGGAATGGTATCTCCAAATGCTTGAAAAATTCGACAATTTTTTTTATATAGATAAGAGGGCGGACAAGCAAGCGGTCCCACGTGATGGTAAGTGTTACCGTCGCCTATGGACACCTGCAACGCCAGGGGGTATGTGGGCGCGCCGCCGACCTTGCAAAATCCTATTCACAGCTTTGGTTTCTATGGTCAATCAAATGCTGTTTTTGAAATAGTAACAGGCTATGAAATCTAGTGGCATGAGTCTGAAACTAAGAGGCAATCTGCGCAGTGGGTGTTTTCTTTCCAAGAGTTGCCGATAAAGTGAAGAAGAACTGCGGTCTGATATGTGAACAGCTGCTTGCCTTCTCTTTTGGAAATAGTTAAACAACGACGCCCCTACGAAGCAGAATGAACCTCAATCACGACAATGCCCCAGGTCACCCCGCCAGACAAACGAAGTAATTTTTGAGTAGGTACTGTAAATGTAGATGGGACATGAGTAGATTTATTCTCTAAAATTAAGGATAAGCTCAGAGGAATACGTTTTATGAATGCAGAAGAGACAGTAACTGCCTTCCAAACGGCTGTTGAAGAGGTGCCTATAGAAGGATGCGCTGAATGCTTCACGCAATGGTTTCATCGCATGAAAAAGTGTATCGATTGTCGCGGGGAATACTTCCATCATTATATCTGATCTCATTTTTGTGAATCTAAAAACTTCTAAAAACTCCCACATATGTTTTACTTATTTTTGGCATAAGTTAAGCTGACGGCAAAGTTAAGTATTGTTATGGAATAATACTAGTCTCGTAATGTATCTTCGAGATATGTATGTGTATTATTGATTATATTACTAAGTAATTATTGCACAGTATTAATCTGTGTCCTGCGGCATATATGGCCTGGCCACTGCCACTTCAGCTTGCTGATTCTTTGAGCTATCTCGACACCTTTAGTTCTTCGTCGAATAACCGCAGTACAGATAACCGAAGGGGGAGCCGGGTCCTCGAATGGAGACTACGTACCGAGAAACGTAAGGTGAGGACGCCTTCCGGCCAGCTGGACTGACGACTTGAAGAAAGTCGCCGGTAGTGGCTGGATGAGAAGAACTGAAGGCCGTGTGTGGTGGCGGTCCTTGGGAGAGGCCTATATCCAGCAGTGGATAAACACAGGCTGCTGGTATCGTATGGTATTCATAAAACAACAATATTAAATAAATTAATCATTAGTTCATATTTAAAATGGGCTATGTGCTTCCGTGGGTGTCGTGGCGACTAATGGATAACAAAGCGGCTACCACAAGCCCTGAGGAACTACAAAACCTCTAAAACAGTGGACTCGCCAACCCGCTTGGCCAGCGTGGCGATATCAGGCCTTCCATTCCTCATGCACGAGTCAATGGCCACGAGTGTCCAGGAATGAATACTGAAAGGGCTGGTTGCATTGCATTGCATATACATATTAGATAATTTACACTACTAATGATGCTGACTGTACATTTTCACACTACTGACTAC
Organism: Sesia bembeciformis; assembly: GCA_943735995.1. Taxonomy (NCBI): domain Eukaryota; kingdom Metazoa; phylum Arthropoda; class Insecta; order Lepidoptera; family Sesiidae; genus Sesia; species Sesia bembeciformis. Next base: position 3,764,786 of record OX031025.1, read on the forward strand.
TGTTATGAATATTATTTTTAATAACGTTTATAATTATATCGTTTAATAATTCAGTGTGCACGGTGGGCGTTGTGTGTAGATTATCTATTAGATTTCATTGTCTTGTATCATTTGTTAAAAAATATCTTGTACTTATTACGTAGACATGGATTCAATTTAAAATGACAAAATTTAGTTAAAATAAACAGAGAATATGTTTAAGTAAATAATTAATCTTAATCTAATATAACAAGTTGTTTATTGTCCGATGAAGGGAATAAGAAAAGTCGTACGATAAATTATTTGTTCGTTTATTACAACTAAATTTATTCTAAAATTTCTTTCTACTTTTGGATGGCGCTTTTGGATAAAAAATTCTTGCCAAGGCTTTGCGAACTAAAGAGATAAGTTGTTAACCGCCTCCATCTGTTTTCTTTCACGATCTCTAAGGTTATAGGAAGACCCCCTTTCGGTTATGACTTTTCTTGTTGATGAGATTCAGAACAATTGTATACTGCTTTTACAGTTGTTGCAAATATTAATGCTAACGTAAACCTTACAGATTGCCCTTATCGCATACTTCGTAACTATATAGCATGAGGGGGATCTCTTCTGAGGGGAATGATTCTTTGAGGGGGAAAGTGCACGCTGCCATCTAACAGCTACTGGACGCGCTCGACTGGCCACGTTACCCCTCTCTCACAGAAGACTACTTTGAAATGTACTGCATTTCCCACTTTAATCTATTTCCCTAATGTACGTACGTGTTTCGGTAGTGAGTGAGATGTGCCAAAGCCCATTCCCATCCTATTCCTCCCCATTTTACCAACCCTTTCCCCAAATCCATTCCTATATCTCCAAAGGTAGGCAGCGCGTTCGGGGGCGTGCCAACGTTTTCATTCTGGACTAATGTTGACATGTATCGCGGATGTGTATGGGCGACAGTATCCACTTACCATCAGGTGGACTGTATGCTCGTCTGCCGCCTTCGTACATAAAAAAAAAACAATAGGGCTATAGGTAAAAATAGAGGGTTGTAAGTAAATCCAGGAAACAACTAACTAGAACTAACTAGAAAATGTTTTGTGTAACTTCACGAGATGTTGACTGTACTTTAAATAGACCGCTGTGTCACTCCGGAAAAGAATAAACACAATTTATCTTATTGATTATAGACACGTTTATTTTTTGTTAGTTTTGTACGATGTCTATATTTATTTGTTCAAATTTGGTTTGTTGTTTCTTCAATCAATTATAAAAATAAATGTCACAATACGCAGTTTCAGTGCATTTCATCCTGCAAACTTTTACGTTTAGGCGAAAATCAAACTTCGAAGTAGAAAAATAGTAATGTTAGTGTAACACCATCTACTAAAGTTGAGTTCCAATAAAAACAAGTAAATGCGTTCAATCGGGAATCGTCTTTATACTATTTGATAGTTCCGTAATAAAATTACAGATGTCGTTGAAATCAACTTAACATATTCACGGCTGTTCATATTGCGGTGTATGGCGCGGCGCGGCGCGGTGTAAACTGTAAACGGAGTAAACTTGGCGCATGCGCCCGCTAGCTCTATTTTCGTCCCTCACGGGGGCTGTTCTATTTTCACAACTAACTTTCATCGATCACTGTTTGGGTGATGCTCGCCTGGTACCCGTGAGGCACAAAGTGACGGTTGTGACGTAATGGACATATGCCCGTCACTGTCATACCCAGGTGTCAAGTTGACGCTGCGAGGGGTTCAGCGAAGCCGGGAAAAGGCAAAAAAAATTGCGTTTTGATAATTTTGATTTGAAAATCGCGATTTGCAAAATCGCGATCCCCTCTTTGATATTTATTGGATTTAAACCAAAAACCGTCGATAGTTTCGCAGTTTTAAAGCCATTTACAACGAGTACATACATCATACATAAGAGCTTGTTTGCCAACCAACTAATTAGGTAATTCTTTTTTAATAATTTTAATCCAAGAATCAAATTATAAACTTTCTTTATTTGACAATTAATTTCAAGATGATTGGATCAAATTATTGATACCTTAATTATAACTGATTAATGTTGAATATTCTATTTTGGAATATTTATGATAATTTAAATATTGATAATGTGTAATAAATAAATAGTCAATAAATTAGCTAAATTGCAAAGAAAACAGCGATTTTGCTTTGTTGAACGAGAGATTAATACTTTTTAGATAAACGTCACAATCTGGGTTAATTTGATGACCGGATCGTTTATTTTGAGTCGTATACCGGCAACATCATGTGTGTTCCTTGAAATTTCAGTAATAAGGTTAGAACTACCAGGAAATCAGAGCGTTTTAGGAAGCATTACTGCCAAAATCACCTGAAAATTTAGGACTGTGTGAGTGAAATTATTCAGCTACCTATTCAACTTACAACGTACCCTGTACAACGAAGTTATAGAAGTTCCATTCTAAGTAAAGGAAGCAAAGAAGGGAAGCGCAAGAATAGGAAGCAAAGAAAGAGTAAGAAACAAAAAAATAATTAAACAAAAATTAATTAATAATATCTTTGACGTGTCATTATTTTTCACTTAACTATCAAATCAGAAGAGTGGTCAGATCCACGATCGAGTCAAGTACCTTTGAATCTTTTGTAGTCTTACCGGTTCTACTTCACAGCCTTACCTAGTAAATGTCATATACTTACATAAACAATTTTAATTAAATTCTGCTTAGTCTTAGTAAGTAGTTATCTATTAATACTCATTTGCTTTTACCTACTAATTAAAATTAACCTCCAACCAGAGGGCTGAGATAATAATACTTAGCTTATCTATATGAAAATTATTTATACACTATAAGAATATCAGTGTGTGAAACCACGAAAACACACATATATAAAGAGCTAACTTTACAGACTGCTTGGCGCTCCCCGATTTAGCTTTTACACCCGTTTCACTCGCACCCTTATTTTTAGTTAGCGATATCCATCTCGCTCACACTTATAGCTTTCCATGCGCTTTCCCGACGTCCGAGCATGCGCATGGCGTCCCGACGCACGTGCTTACTATCTCCTGGTTGTTCGTGGTCCCTTGGTATCGGGCGCGCCTAGGGCGGCCGCGTCGCGCCGCCGCCCATCGCCGCAGCCGCCCTAGGCCGCCCGCCCAGAATCACCGACGACCGCCTACGAATCGGTCCGTTCCCAAGTTACGGGGGAAGCGAGGGCGCACGTGCATAAAGTTACGCGCGTACTTTGAAACACAGTTTATTTTAGTATAAAAATGTTTTAGCTCGTTTTTTATTAATTAGTTCTGTTAATTAATGACCCTGAAAAAATCCTTTATAAATTTAAAATCTATCCGTAACTTCTTTTTTATTTAAATTGTCTATTTTTTCTAAAATTTTCCTATTTTTTTCCTTATTGCTAATTAATTAGTGTTCAGGTGTTGATTGTGTGGAGTGTGTGTCTCCCAGGTGTTGCGGGGCTGCGGATGATCTTCTCCTGACTTCAGCTGCTTCACTTCACACAGTATGAGAAGACACGCTTCTGTACCAGGTAAAGAAATATAATGATTTAAGTGTAACTATTATAGATATATTTATATTTTTTTTAATTTATGGCAAATCCCTCACGGTCACGTAAAAATTGCAACAAATATATTATATTTACCGTAATTTAATAATAATTTGGTTTGCCATGGATATATTAATTAGCCATGGATAAGAAAGAAAAACAAAACTTAATTATACTTATGCGAATGCAACCACATGATTACAATACGCTTCAATTCTGTGAAATCGTTTACCTCCTTATATTTTTATTAATCATTTTTTGAGACTTTGGTCCTTGGCACAAGAAAAAAAAAGAAACAAAAAGAACAATAAAATTTTATTAACAATAAAGCAACTACAACTAAATTAACTCATTTAAATTAATTAACTATTTTATTAACAATAAAACTAAATCAATATACAATTTATTGCACTCATTTTTAGGGACTCTTTTACACGCCGCGTTATTTTGAGTTTTTGTATATCAATCGTAATGAGATATAATGGGTATATGCTATTAAATTTCACCTTAACGTAGCGAAATTTGTTATAGAAAATTTTAAAATTCTTCTGAACCACTATCCCAGCTTTTTTGTATCCGTACTTTATTTTGTCGTAAACTTTTTACACACCCGGATACACTTTTATCTCTTTACCTATTTTAAAACAAAATAGGTATACCTACATATTTACATATGAACAGGAAACGTGAACCCAATTTAATTTTAATTACTGTTAGTATTGATTTAGACAAAAATAATTTTAATCAACAACGAGTAACCTTTCGTTTGTGATCCTGACTGCGTGTTTCCTCTAATTGACACTGGAATAGAATCTAATTAATAACATTATATTGTTATTATATTAATAACATTATATTTATCAATATATTTATTAAAAAGAATATGTTTTTAAAATTATATTATTAAAACAAAAAATATATGTATATATATATGATTATAGCGGTTTAAACGTTTTACTAGGTAAGTAATAATAATTTTATCAATTCTTGGCATGCAACATTAACTGATATCCAGTTCTGGATGTTCTCTGGGTTTTGTGTTGGTAAAACTAATAAATGGAAACCAATACAAGATATACAATGTCAGGACGATGTCGGCTAATGCAAGTGGTCATACTGACCGTGACTACAAAGTAACTATAAACTAATCTATGTTAGTGTGCTACAATAAGAATTTATCAAACGGTCTAATGAGAAAAAGCCCTAAAGTAATCGCGGCTAGGGCTGGTACAAACAAAAGAGAAGAAATTATTTGACTAATGAATTAATTTGTTTAATAAATATATATTTAACTGACTTCTATATTCTACCAGTATTAAAATTATTATTATTCTATTAAAAAAAAAATCGAACAGGAAAATAAACTGCGATGATTATTTGAAAATTTTATTTGCTTACAATTTAATTATTGTAGCGAACAAATGACTGATCGATCAGACTCAATTTTATTTGATTGGTGATTTAAACAATTCCTTCATCTCAAGAATATCCCGGTAGGTCCAGATTATTGAAAATACCAGTAAAATTCTGTGGACATTGTTGAAGCTGTGGCCGCGTACAGTCAATTAGCGCACAGGCTGTCGTCTAAGGGGCCACAATCGGTTAAGCGTGTATCTTTTTAATTTGTGTTCAGTTAAAGTAGGTTACGTTTCTTCGTTTTTCTATTCACCATTGATTTATTTGGCATTACCATGGAGTCTAACTTTGTCTTAATGCCAGGTACAAGCTCAAGTGAATGAACAGTTCCGCATTTTTAAACTCATAGCAGTCGTAGGGCAATAAATAAAACTATAAAAAAAGATATAAAATATAAAACATAAAGAGAAATGAATTAAGTATATAAAATTTAACAACACCTTACTTAACTTAACAAACTTAACAACAAAGACAGCAAACGAGACTATACAAAGTTTTCAGACATTCTCCGGCTAAATATTTAATCATAAAAATACTGATCAATCGTTGTCTAACATATTTTTACTTTTGTATTGCATAATATTTTTTTTAAGAGATGATCAAAAAAGTATTATGTGCAGTTAAATTAAAAGTATACCTATTAAATTAATAGCAGTATACCTATTAAAAGTATTTTAAGCCCTAAAAATGTACTTTTTGTTAATCTTTTTAATTTAAATTTAATTTAATTTAAATTTAGGTTTTACTTTACAGTAATTTATAGTAAAAATAAGAGTTGATCGTTTTGGCTTTATCCGCTGATTACAAATCTCATTTTTGCTGACCGAAACAAATAATATACTGATCACTTAAATCATTCCCCAAACAAAACGTCAGTCGACAAAAATACCAAAAATGGATATCAAACTGCTAAAAATAAAACACAGTTGCCAACGGGATCCTGTGAATTTCTCAGCACCCGCACAGTTTCCGGGATCAGTACCGGAATCAATTTAAAGAGATTAGCAAAAATAATTCCAACGCCAAGATTAAACTTTTTCATCCCTTGTTTCTTTCCCAAATAAGATTACGAGCGAAGACCTAAAATTACTGGCTAAAGACGACTAAGGGGATAACAAAGCCACTACCAGTAGCCCTGAGGAACTACACACCTCTAGAACAGTGAACTCGTCAACCCCCATAGCATTCGTGGCGTTTTAATATTGAAAATTTAATAGCATTTAAATTTAATAGCAGTCAATATTGAAAGGACTGCTTACGGTCCCCTCTGTTTCGTTATTTCGTGAGATGGCGGACTAATGCCGTAAAACATTCCGCATGTTAATTGTATTATAACGTATAAATATTGTTAACGATTTGAAGGCAAACCATTATTAACGATAATAATGTAACATGGATATGTTTATCACCAACGTTAAACCGCATCAAAAGCCGTACTAGAAAACTAAAAAAAGCCAGTTCCGTCACATTACACTAGATAATAAGAAAGACATTATCATTTATGTAATGTTAGGGATGGCCCTAAAACCTTTTTCATAGTCCCTCGCTCGACCCGGAAGCGATGCAACCTCTGAATAGTTTGTAAATATAAATAAAGAGTTCGGATCGCGACGAAAGTAGGTACTTGTATACTTTTGTCAACTGTTTGCTGAAATCTTTTAGGGAGATAACGAAGGACCGATTGCAGGTAATAACTTCTGAATTCCGGAAAAAAATCACTATATTTCGATTAAGGGTCACTAGTTGAATCTAAAACACCAATCAGTTTAAAAGTTTATATATATATATATATATATATATATAATACCTCACCAAACCATCACTGAAGCCGGATAATGGCTACGTTACACCCTATTGAACAATTGAGCAGCTTGTCTAGAGTTCTGAGCAAAAACTCGTTCATTCTGCTTGTTAAAATGTTCTTCAATGGTTTCAACATTTTCTCGTCCGTAAATAAGATTTCTCTGTGAGATGTTTTGATTTATCAATACGTCTTTTGTAAGCAGCGATTCCCAAATCATCTTTTAATCTTTTAAAATACGTGACATGGTTCTGGGTGCTATTTGCTTCATTCATCTCTCTGGATAAAATCTTTTGCTCCCATTCTTCGGAGTCTCTTCTTTACGGCTTTAATCGTCTGTTTAGTACGAATAGTGCGTAGACGGCCAGACAGTTTTCTGTCACAAACAGATGACGTTTCAATGTATAGCCCGGTACACAAACATTCGGCGGTGCCAATCGGATGGAGAGTTTCAAAAATTGCATTTGGCTCCGTGCCTACTTTATGTAATGCAATTACAGCAATACGGTTTTCTTTAGCACCCCACTCCATTTTAATATTAATACAATATTTAATAATGATTGCCGCCAAAATGAGAAAAAACATTTATTTTTCACGTGAGAATGACAGATGCCAAATAAAGATGTATTTTTTTCTATATTGTAACGGTATTTATGGCCAGACTCAGTATACGGGATATAACGAAATTTATGGACAAACTGTAGGGCGCATTGCATAACTGATCGAAATGAAATTTGCCTCAAAAATAGTTTGGGTTTATGTCTCAGTAAAGTTCGTATATGAGTCAAATCGGGGTGTGTAGTTCCAATATGGTAAATATTTCATAAATCTCCATAAATAATTTCACCTATAATAATTTTAATAATTTCATAAAAAAATATCCCTTACAAATGATGTGTTTTTAGACAGGACTACAATGTTTAACTTTTGCAGACATTTTTTTTCTAAAATGCATGGAAAATGACGAAGTCTTTCTTCCGACAGGCGCGTGTCATCAGGGTTTTAAATTATTTTTTCGTTTTTTTTTTCACGTGTTTAAACCACCTAGTCGCCTACTGAATATGTTAATAATGGGCCGTAAAAGAGTTTGTATATGTTCAAAGGTTCTATAGTCTAATACGATAGTCACAACTTAGAAAGACTGATAACCTAAATTTTACTTTGAAAGCCCTGTGGAGGAACAAAACAGATGTTTCCTATTGTTCGCGATATATCTTCACTTGGTTAAGATAAATTACCAAACGTGACTAGAAAACGTAGCAGAATTGTGTAACTTTGAACAACTGTTCTAACATTTAGGGTTTTAAATTTCAACCTGGATTTCTGGATGTTTACTGCCCAGATTTTTACTGCGATCATTTATTTTAATTGACTATTAGTTTGTTCAAAGTTCGGAAATCTCTTAGGTATCGTTTGTGGTCCTACCTCATGTGTATGTCTCACCTCAGTAAATTTATCTCTAGCTGAGATACTCCTATGGAAACATTTTTTTCTCATTTAAGTAGAATTAGTCAAGCGATACTTTTTCTTTTAGTCATGTCTAAAAGAAATAATTTCATAGACGATTGCCGTAAAACGTACTGTGTACTTGGTTCAAAAGCAAATGAGATACGCCAGAGCTCATTCCCATCCCAAACTATTCTTACCCACTGCGTTTTCCCAACCCTTCCTTCAAATCTATTCCTAGGTCTCCAAAGGTCGGCAGGCAGCGCATCAGAGGGCGTACCAATGTTTGTCATTTAGGACTGATGTTGGCATGCATTGCAGTATATGTAGTCAATGACGACAGTACCCACTCGCTGCTTCGGTGGTCCGCTCGCGGTGGACTTTCTTCACGTCTGTCTGGTAGGTACTAATGCTTACTAAGGAAAAATCGTTTCAGAAAGTTATTAGCTGTTCTATCCGTAACTAAACAGATTTTTGTACACATATTCAGAGACTGTGAAATCCGGGTCCTGTAAATGAAATTATTTAATTATGTAAAGAGGTCTCGTGCCGCTTTAGATCATTTTATTGCCGTAATGTATTTAACATAAAATACATTAGAGGCTTGTTGTTTTAATTCTTCATTAGATTAAGTTGTTACTCTTTATTTTTACGATATCTGTGTTGGTTCAGGGAAGTTAAAATACTTTTCTGCTAATAATGTTACCTCGCATTAATTAATTAGCAATGAATGAGTGTTAAATTATTAGATTACGTTTAATCAAAAGAGATCGAGGTGGATGAGAAATCGTGTGTGACGGCGGGACTGAGGGGAAGCATGTCGCTTATGGAAATTTCAATTGACGTAAGGGTACTTACGTGTACTTAATACTTTTCGAGTAAAAAATGAGTTTATATAAAAATCCTCTGTAACTTAATCAGTTTTACAGTTCTAAGTTTGACCTAAAGAACTTATAGGTCTCGGAAACATTAGCCGTAACATTAAAAAAAAACTACGGAAAAAAAAAACTATGAAAAAGATTTTTATAAAATATGTTTTGTTGCTATTTGACAATTCTTCAAAAGCATAGTTTGTATGTATATATACGTTTTATTTAAATACTGAACAGATTTTGACGCCGTTTTCCATGTTACTTAGAGAAAACATTATTATAATATATCCGGATGGTTACAGCGTCCTTTTCATTACATGTTTCGGTATTTTTGAAAATATAGTGAATAATATAATAATAGATATAGCATTTTTCCGCCAAAATTGGGTTTACAGCGAGTAAAGCCGCGGGCAAAAGCGATTGAATAAATAAATGAGTCAGTTCCAGTTTAAATGCAGGGAGTGTTGGAAGAGACAACCATGAATATTCATTTGAATATTTTAATAGTTGGTTCGATGAGTTGTAATATCTCACTGAAGTTCAAAATAGATAACATTTCGCACTAGCTCGCAAAAGTTTGGCTCCCTACAAGTTAATTTAATGCTGCAATTATTGCAATTATAATACTTATTTCTATTAATATTCCTATAGTGAGACTCAAAGGAAATATAATTGACATCACTTAAGAAAAAAAAATTGACATATCTATCTATAGGTACATATACTAAAACTGTAGAACCAGCGTGTCTGCACATTGAATATATTTACCAAAAACTGATTGGGGGCGGTGAAGGAAGAGTATCAGAATACAAAAAGATGATTTTGAATTTTTTTGTCTGTCTGTCTGTTTGTCTGTTTGAACATGCTAATCTCCAAAACTATTCAACGGATTTTCATGGGGTTTCCACAAGTTAATAAAGCTTAGTTTGGCGCTTCGAATGGGATTCGTTTCATCTAAATCGGCTGACGAGAAGAAAAGATATCCCAATTTAGAGTTTAAAAACTAAAATTCCACGCGTACGAAGTCGCGGGCACAGCTAGTTTGTAAAGTCGGTCGACGTCGCGCGCCACTATAATAGCACCACCCCATTTCTTCCCGTGGGTGTTGAAAAAAGCTACTAAGGGGTAACAAAGCCGCTACCACAAGCGCTGAGGAACTACACCACCTTGGTCCTTGGCCAGCGTGGTGTTTTAAGATCAAACATCCCTCATGACACGGACAATGTGCATGAGGAGGCCCGTGTCCTTCATAGAGAACTAGGGCCTGAAACTCCGTAAGTGATTTACTAAGGAGGGAGACGATCGGTAGAACGTTTTCAGGCGAATATTGAAATACCCACAATAAAAAAAATTACAAGGTATTTTTACACCAAACGACTGTCCTTGATCACAGTTTTTACCAAAATTTTCATAGGATTTTTTTTTTTTCAGATAAATAATTGATTGCAATGAATAGAATAGTGTATTGTGTTATAAAAATAAGACAAAATACGTAGAAACTAAATCACATTCCGATTGTAAACTACTTGTTATCTAGGATGACTGTTAATTACCTTAAATATTTTAATAATTTAGAATCATTTAAACATATTAATAATATACATAAACCACGGTGAATGAAGTGTATTTGTTGACCTATTATGACCTTTGTGAACTGAGATCTAGTTAATGTACTCGCGTTGTTCATGAATGTGTCAATTTATAACTGTCAAGTGTGGCATTGTCTGACAATCCTGAAGCTAGATAATTCATCGTGCTCGAACTCTCTGAATACATGTACAGATTTTGATATTAATGACCCAAATTAATGATATGTAATAATAATAATAATTCATCATTGTTTATGTCTCTGTAGGTTACTGAATCCTTAGACCTTTTATCAAACAATATTTTTTTGACCAGCCAAAGCCGGCTTGGCCACACTATACACTATAGTTTTACTTAAAACTTAATTGTTATTATACCTTCCGCGCCATCTTTGCATAGCCCAAAATTTGAGTCGGGGATAATGTTTCGAATCATTAAGTCCACCTTTTGTCACTTTGTACAATAATTAGTAAATAAATAAATTGAAGGTTAACAATCATATGGCTTAATCAAGCCTTTATTTATTTGACTTCATTTACTTAATAACCAAATTAGTATTTGAGTGAAGTTTACATGAACGCAGTCAAGGTCACAGTCACATAATTTCTCGTTAACAATTGAATCGATCCATGAAATTCAAGAAAATGTTTCATTGAAATGTAAAATTGGTACCTTATATATACATATATATCCATATAATCTGATAAGAGTCTCAAAATTAAGGATACCATAAATTAGGGAAGGGTAGGCTTCTTGTATAATGAACTCATCCAACTCTTATACAAGGCCAGATCAACGGCAGAAGGCGGCCCGGAAAGCGAAGACAATCACGGCTGAAGTACCTACTTACGCCGATGGTACAGCAAGAGAACTCGGCCGCTATTCCGTGCTGTGGTTTCAAAAGGATATATAGCCACGATGATTGCCAACCTTTCTTAGAAGACGACACTGCAAGAAGAAGAAGGATTCTTTTATAGAAAGGAGGTAGTAGAAGAAGAGACAATTCGCTTAATAATGTCATGTGGACATTTGCGATACGTGGCAATATCAGGGAAATATGACAAATGTTGGCATATCATGGTACATGAGCTGTCACCGACAGGTCTTCTGGTGGCATGCTTATTTACTTACACAGCAAACGAATAAAACATTAAGACTGTTATGTAAAATATAAAAAGGTGGTAGAAAAGCGATTTTATATTCATTGAAAACTAGATGTGCTCGCAACTTTATTCCCATGGGAAATTTGTTACGGGTCTAAATCAAACATATCCTATATGATATAATCCTACAGAAAATAATTCCAAAAAAATGCTGGATTATTCTATAACTGCTCATCAACCCCTGATACAGATTCGTGAGTTCGAAGCTCTTTTTGTACGTCTCTTTGTACGCTAGTGGCAATCTTGGAAGAGAAGAAGGGTTCCAATAACAGCACAGAGGGAACACACGAATTGAATATTTATACTTATTCCTTACTTTGAAAGAATAGTGGTATTACCATTGTACCCTTTTTGGTATCGAAATATCGCAGGGTTTGAGATTACATTCCTCACACATTACAATCTAATATTGTACACATCCCGGCCGAAAGTAATACACATCGGCTATGATCGGCTAGCTTCGGTTTTGTAGAGCGTCGTCTCTGTCGTGTGCCGATATGTCGCTGACTTATCTTAAACGTATCTTGATATCTAAAATAGCTGTAACTTACTACTAAGAATAGATGTAAGGGAAGGAGCTGACAGCTTTAAAACAGATTAATTTAGTACCGACGTCAGCACACATTGTCCTTATGTACACATACTGTAAACTTGATGTTTTGTAAACTACATTATAAATGACAATTATCTACCGTATAGAAAATATGTAAATGTCTTAAATAATAATAGAAATGAAATAATAATGGCATCTATGGACGACAGTACTCGCTATATGATATCATATCATCAGCCTGTGCCTCTTTACACTTGGATATGCGTTTCCCAGTCACGTCACTATATTCGATTTTCAATAAGCGACTTTTCTAAAAAAATGTAAGAGTCTCCTATGCTACGTATCCATAACGTACATAGTTTTATGTCGAATTTATCCAAAACATTTACGATAGAACTGTTGGTGTTGGGTCGGGTCGTAACACTACTAAAATCTTTACAACCTCGTTTCCAGTTCCCATAACACGGAATATTATTAGTTTGGGATCAGACCGATGTATATGGGAGTAATAGTCACGTTTGTGTTTAATTTGCCAAATAGATTTTTTATTACAACTCCACTGTGTGGGTACAAGCTTAGAGACAATAAAGTTGACCACGTGACCAGATTTGTCGTCAGTTAATTAATTATGATGTAATTCCTGTGTTGCTTCACAGATGTTGATTGATTGACTTTGATCGACTGATTCATAAATGTTGATTTATAAAATTCACAGCAAAGTTTATATTTTTATTGACCACTCGAGAGTGGCCACCCATGGCCATTAATACAAAAGTAATTGAAGGTCAAAGCCATATCAATGGCCCAAAGACGTAAAGTACTTAACATGACCTTTAATTTTATTGCATATTTCGATTCTATGCATATTTCGATTGCATTTTTCGTCTTTATACTTCTGAATACATTTGTTAGCACTTGGTAAACCCATCAATTATATTGGTTACATGATATCCGTTGCTGTCATTTAATTTACCCCAAGAACACAACCTGAGCGCAATTATTTAAACATTCAACATACTGATTACCAAAACTATCGCATTAAAACACAAAACTTAAAATTTATTTCCAAATTCCGTTATTCTTCAACCGTGGTTTTATTAGGCTATCGTAAGTCTACCTTTTCCAAGAATACCCCCGCGAATCCAATATTAATAAATTTGCTAAATGAGACTTGTAGTGCCATCTGTTGGCAAGACGAGAAATCAAGCATTACAAGCTCCAATATTGTACTTTTGTGTAAACACCTTTTTTTTTTTAAATGAACGGAAAATAGCAAAACTTGGTGATTGGCGCCTTGACTCATCAGTCCTTTTTTTGTTGAACCCATTCTACAAAAAAAAGACCTAAGGTACAAAAATAGTTGTTATAATGGATATTTCTTAGAAATAAACCTAATATCGAAATAGGATAGATACTAGTAGCTTGAATTCTAGATTACCTAAATAATTAACTATTACTGTTTTAAAAATATCCTGCCTGGGCAAATACTCTCGTAATGATATTATTTCTAGCGCATCCAGATAAGGTTTAATCCCAAGTGTAATTGCTTCCAATGTTACGGCGAACCTTATTTTTTCTAAAGATTAGTTCGTTCCGATTTCTCCGATAGAGCTAACGATGTTTAAATCCGGGATGTATACGAGAAATGTGGTACGATCAGAAAGTTGACAAGATGGTATCTCAAGAATATAATATATGTATGTACATATATATATCTGATCTCAAATGATTGGACGCCATTGGACAGCGTGATTTTTTTTTATGGACGAACTCGGCATACTAGCATACAGTCCACCTGATGGTAAGTGGATATTGTCGCCCATAGACATCCGCGATACATGCCAACATTAGTATATATATATATATATTATAATATATATATATATATATATATATATTATAATATATATAGTATTATATATATAATTTGCCATACATACATCCAAAATGACAAACGTTGGCACGACCCCGGATGCGCTGCCTACCATTGGAGATAAAGGAATGGATATGGAGAAAGGGTTCGGAAAATGGGGAGGGATAGGATGGGAGTGGGCTCTGGCAATAAATGCTTTTTCTCATTTTGGCGCCAATCATTATTATCAATATTGTGTTAATTTTAAAATGGAATCTATAATCATTCTATAACATTGTTTTACAAAGTCACAAGAATGAGCTTTTTAATTTAGTTTTAGTTTGGTTGTGTAATTTTACTTAATAGAGTATATATAAAAAATGATGTTGGTATATCTGAGATTAATAGACTTCGACACTGTTTGACCGATCACCACGTATATGTATTTTTTCATGGAAAATATTTGTATGCTATCCACTTTGTTGTAACTCGCCAATAGATGGCGCTGCAGCACAACAACTTCTATACCGTTCAACCGATCGCCATGAAAATTGGTATACATAGGTATTTTAGCACGTAGAATATTTTCGACAGGCATACACAGGTATACAGGAATAGAATATACACAGGCAGGACAATGTCTGGCGGGTTTTGCTAGTAGAATATAAATGTTTAAAGGACACTTTATAGGCACCTATATTAAAACTCCCAGTTTATATACTTTTTAATCTTAGTTTATTTATGGTAATACTCACTGTTTAAAGTATTATGATTTATGTTATGTTTTGGTATGTTACTCAAACCGTGTTTTCGTATAAAAACTAAGCAAGTGATATACGAGTAAAATGTAACGTTCTGTTTGTGTGGCTTAATAAATAAAATTACATATTTTTAAACATTTTATATCAGTAAATGAGAAAGTTATTGATTCAATTGAAAGATAGATTGGCAGACCTTCCAGTGTGTGAAGCTCATACCGCGTGTA
Organism: Sesia bembeciformis; assembly: GCA_943735995.1. Lineage (NCBI taxonomy): Eukaryota > Metazoa > Arthropoda > Insecta > Lepidoptera > Sesiidae > Sesia > Sesia bembeciformis. The sequence continues at coordinate 3,779,979 of OX031025.1, forward strand.
CCAATAAACCAAATAATTACACTAAATGTGTAATCACTTGGTTTATTGGTACACAGGCAGACATTTCATTGTATACATTAAAAGTAAGTATAAATATTTCCGAATATGCTAAACACTATATTATGTCTGTTTTGTGTTCGTTACTCTTCGCTTTAAATAATCTAATTCTGAGCGTATATACAAGAAAGTCCGCCTCCGTACACTGCAGTGATTATTAGTAAGAATGTTTACTCTCACGTGTTTGTATTAGCATCCAATTCAAACTTTGGAATTAAGAGGTTTATTATTCATGTCTGTTTGTTTAATAGTCCATTACATATAAAATTAATGTTGCCAATCACGTGAGTCGAAATTATTCTATTTATTCAAAACAATATCGTATTATTCGCCGCATGAACTTCTCTAACACCGAACTTTAGCTGATTTAGGGATCTAAACTTATTTCAAAACTTTTCTTCTGAATAGTTAATTTTTGTGAAAAATATACTGCGTCTCTTTCTATATTATACAAATACAAAAAGACGAACCTCACAAAATTAGAGAATTTTCTTCGATCTAAAACCCACCCTCCTTTGAAATTGCCTTTCCTATGCACGGTGTCGACGACTTATTTTAAAAGAGACTTATTTTAGGATTTGTTTTTTGCGTTATTAAACGATTGCTATAACTATATAAGTATTGTATAATTATAGGAAAAAAATAGTAATGGGGCTTTTCCAATTAAAGGCGTTTTATTTCTGTATTTCCGTACGGACAACGGCCGTGGGCCGTGGTCACGAGTTGATGCGACGAGTAGAAGTAAAACATAAATAAAAGTCTTAAGTCGTGAATCACAATATAAAATGTGTACAAAATACGAATATTTAAAAAGTTAAAATGCAACAGCTGCTTTGAAAGGCTCTTACAGTTAAGTGAAATGTTGAAAAGAAATAACAATGTAATATTAACTTTACTGTAAATGTTTACGTGAACATTGCGGTGAAAGTTTCAACAAGATTCTCCGTTTGGAAAATCGAACACTTCGCAAGTTTTTATGCCAAACTTGTGCGAAAGATTATTGGTGGTACTCGGAAATTATCAAAAAATATTCTTTGTTGTATCTTTTGATAATCGATATCAGTCTGTTCCACTACAAGGCACAGGCACAGTTTACCTAACAGCTAGAGTAATCATTACAAATGCAAATGGCCCGATTGTAATGCACTCACGCGCGTCTGTGTACACACGACGCACACATTGCAAATAGCGAAACAAATGCCATACCGCCAGTTGACTTGAGTGGGGACAATTCACTACAATTATGTTATCACTAAGATATGTTACTTACTACAATTACTAGTCTAAATTTAATTGTCATTTTTTATTTGGGCCATAATTTCGTAGTAAATATAGTGGTATTTCGTAACAACTATTGTGGGACAACGGAAATAATTTCATCCACAATTCTCGTTGTCCACACCAGTGGGGGTTGCCAGTGGGAACAACGGTACGAAATCGAAAAAGCGAGTTCAATAGCGTTCGTTACTTTCGTTTTAAAAATAAAATTTCTTCCTCACGGAACAGCAGCGAGCGAACACGGCTCTACAGATCTACGAATCTATTTAATATTCGTCACCAGACTTTGATAAGCCATTCATAATACATCTCATTAAACCTCCCTTAACTTGGCTCAACATCGTGGCTGCCTACAGTCAGCAGTGAAAGTTGGTGGCATTAAATAATTATTGGTTAACAAGATCTGGAACCTGCATTTCAAAAGTGGATACGATTACAATTGCGAGTCTGTGAGATAGGTGCCTATTATTGTTATTGTTTTATTATTATTATTATTATTTTTATGTACTAAGGCGGCAAACGAGCATACAGTCCACCTGATGGTAAGTGGATACTGTCGCCCATAGACATCCGCGATACATGCCATCATTAGTCCAAAATGACAAATGTTGGCACGCCCCCGGATGCGCTGCCTACCTTTGGAGATATAGGAATGGATTTGAAGAAAGGGTTGTGAAAATGGGCAGGGATAGGATGGGAATGGGCTCTGGCACATCTCACTCACTACCGAAACACGTACGTACATTGGGGAAATACGATAAAATGGGAAATGCAGTACATTTCAAGGTACTCTTCTGTGAGAGAGGGGTAACGTGGCCAGTCGAGCGCGCCCAGCGGCTGTTGGATTGCAGCGTGGACTCTCCCCCTAACATTCAATTAACATTAACATTCAATCGATATAAAGTTAATAAGGGTAGTTGTAAAGAGGGGTAATTATTATAGGAGAGGTAAGGTAAGAGGCACATGATCCATCACAATGATCCACCTGCAACAACAAGGGGATTCATGTGCTTTGCCAATCTAGCATAATATTGTATTCACTTCCTTTCTTGAAGGAAATACTCTTTGGGACAATTCGTTCCATAGCCTGGTTCATTTATAAAACTGTGTTTAGACCGCACAGCCTTGTCGATCTAAAGCAAATGAGTAGCACTTCAATGACTGGAGGTGCGGTATGGGACGCTTTACCTGGTATGATTCGTGGTAGTCTTTGTCTATAAAAAAACAATTGGAAGAAATCCTTCATTATCTATCCTAATCTACCTTTACACTACCAAGGTATAAAACCAAAAGTGTGACTTTCCGTCTGTTTGCTACGTCTCCACAGCTAAACTACTGAAGCAATTTCGATGAAAGCCGAAGAGTTAGGTAGCCTGAAACCCGGAGAAGGACGTCGGATACTTTTTATCGCAGAAAATTGATTAGATTTTTCAACTATGGTGGTGGCAAAATCTAGTAAGTAAAAATAGCATTTCTTTTCATGTCTTTTCATTCTTTTCTATGTTTATCTGTCTCATACACTATCGCTGAAAGAAACTGTTCGCTTGAAGAAAACTTTTAAGGAGATAAGCTCTCTTGATGATGTAATTGTCACGTAGAATGCTGCTACATATATCATTTTGTTAATCCCCCCTTATATACAATACGTCTGTGTACAATAATGTGTAAATAATTAAAAAATACCCTAATAATCCCAATTTTTTTATGAATAATTATGGTATCTGGTGGAAAATGTCCACGAGATTGCTTAATATATACCTATGTTTAGTCAATGTTCAACATTTATTATTGTCCAATGGTGGCAATCCGACGGTCGCAACCAGCCCTTTCAGTATCCACTGCTGGAGATGGGTCTCCTCATGCACATTGTCTTATGCATCAGGGATGTATGGTCTTAAAATGCCACGCTAAAATACTAAAATTGCAATAATTGATATAACGAGTACGTTAAGAAGTAATGATTTTTCGCTGACTGTACAATGTAATAGACGAGAACATTGTATGGAGTTATCGTTTCAGCACAGACGACCAAATTTCGAAGTCTTAACTTTGTGTTGCTACTTATAAGAACAGTAGGTACTCGTAACTACATACATAAACCGCTTGATTACCTGGAAAGATTGTGGTTTTGGGATAAAATAAACCAGTATTAGTACTCATCGACCGGCTTTACCACTACCACCACCACCACCACCCCATTTCTTCGCGGAGGTGTCATAAAAGGCGACTAAAGGATAACATAGCCACTATCATAAATCCTGATTAACTATACCACCTCTGTAAGAATGGGACTCGCTACTCGCTTGGCCAGCGCGGCGTTTTGATATTTACACTTTAATGGTTCCTAAGTAGAAAGAGAATTGACTCTTCTTCTGCGATTTTATGTCAAGTAAGACATATAACTATAAAAACAATACACACCAAATATTGGTATCTTTTATTTTATTATTTATTTATATATAATACCAAAAAAAAATACATATTATTATTATGTTTTGTGCCCGTATACCAAGAAGGTTTCTGCAGCCACCGCACATTCGAATACAAACTAATTACAGCTATAAGATATTAATTACTGGATTATTGTTAGAACTGATTTATATAACTTATAATATTGTAAAGTTGAATGTAAATCGAGTTCATCAATGGCGGTGATCCATGGCTTTCTTTCGCGACAGTTGACCTTTTGAAGTGATGAACTCTAAAGAACTCCCAAGTCAAGGATGTCCGTTTGAAATATTACGGATATAAATTACTGCACCCGTAAGTATATATTAAGCGTTTATAGTACCGGGAAGCAGCTTTAAAACTACATCTACAAGCCCCAGTAAAGTATGTACTTAAAGTATTTAAAGGTTCTGTTTATGGCGCTGTGAAAAATGTTTAGAGATGTAAAAAATCTATTAATGTAGTTGTATTTAAACTGCAAATGTACCTAAAAAGGTATCCAATTAATCTATAGTAAGTTTTTTTATGTGTTATATATTGCAAGTCTTTTATAATAAACTCTCCAAGTGATTCATTAGGGGAGGCATGTGCCCTGCAAAGGGACATTATAGGACTGATATCAAGTATTTTATTATTGTATTTATAGTAAGCTTGAAAATATTACTTGATGAAGTACCATTTCATAAAATTAGCCTATGTCTTTCCACTGCTGGATATAAACCTCTCCCAAGATTACTCTCCTCTCACCGCACACGGTATTTCTTCAAGTAGTTACATTGTACGTATGACAAAATGTACAATGTTGACGCGGCACAAAAATCTCTTCGGAAGATGAGTTATCCTACCAGAGAATTTCACGATGAGTACGATTTATATAAGCATGTACTGTTAATACACTTTGTTTAACATCCGAATCACGAAATCAAATGAAAATTAATATAACTTTGTTCAACACCTTAAACATGAAAATACATATTTCGTCACAGACAAAATTACCTTTGTTTTCTCACTTCAGCTGAACTACTGTGGTTATTTATGGATTTTAGGGTCGTTTCCGCAAGTTTGTATCACCTGTGACCAAATTGTAATGTTACTAGGTATAGCTGTTTATGTTTCAGCTATTTGTATGCAGTGCAAACAACGAAAGTACGTATATTCGCACTCGGCGACGAAACAAGATTTCTGGTTGTTCGACCAGTTCAACGAAACAAGTTCAACAAGACGAAACGAAACTCGTGGTGGTTCGTGAAAACAATGTATTATTTTTTTTAGAATGCAACGAGACACTGCACATGACAAACAATTACTTTATAGCCGGAAAGGACAAAATTATTTCTCCCTACAAAACTGGCATAATTTTTTTTTTGGATGCGGCCAGCAATTGTAATTGGAGGATTGAAAGACTATGTAAGACCTATTCGAATGGTATACAAACGAATTTTTTATGTTGGGTAAAATAAGAATTACATTGATTAAAAACCAACTAGTTTTAGTTTTGTTATTTATTATTTTAAAGTAGTTAGATAATAGTTTTAATTTTTTTATTGTAGACGCATGAATAGTATAAAGATAAAAATAAAATAGGTGTGATAATGATAAGATGATGATAATGTTCACTGGCTTTTTGCAATAAAATAAACAGATATCCGTTACCAACTTGTAACTCGTAATTAGTTAGCTCCCAATAAATTTCATAGAAGGCCACGGAACCCTATTAATGCGTCTTCGACACACTCTTGGCCGGTTATTTAATTATTTTAAAATCATACTCCAATCTACAGTCCTTTACCTGTTTATAAGAATCGATATAGCTCTCGTGTTATCTAAATAGTCATATACGTATGCCCAAAGAAATTAATGATATCTTATGTTACTTAAAATAAAATAAAAAATGTATAGGTATAGGTTGGAATAGGTTTCACATAGTCTTTCCATTTTTATTTTGGATTATTATTTGGATCACATAGTCTTTCGAAAAATATTTGTTTTGTTATTTATTTATTTATTTACAGAATATATATTGCAGTTTAACAACCAAAGCGTAAATACGTATAATGAGATCTAACTATTTAGTTGATGCATATTTAGTCTGAAAATAAAAGTTGAAACCGGAAAAGCGCGACAAATTAATAGGTTATCACTAAAATTGTTGGAAAAACAATTTCGATATTTAAATTCAATAATAAAATTAGCCTAGCATTTGCTACGCCAAGTTTATTATTGAATTCAAGAAATTAAATTTTACAACATATTTTTATTTGAATTTATCGTTTTCTTGAATTTGCGGCGCTTTTCTAGTCTCAACTCTCATTTGCCAGACTAAATAAATAAGCTTCAAATACTAAAATAGTGTTTCAATACTATTATTACAGAAAATACAATGTGTTGTTACGACCCACAGAATATGCCTTTTATAACCTTTGACAATGTTTAGGGACCTAATAAATTTTATAGGGGTTCTAAGCTTCCATATATTTTGGTATAGATTGTTGTATGTAGGAAAAATAAATTCTTTAACACTTTATTGTGTTAACTTATTTAACCTTGATATCAAGGTCAGTTGATCTTTAACCTTTATTAGTGGCTCTATTGATACAAACCGCTCTTGAATAATTAATCTAGTAGTATTAAATTAATCTTAAACGCATATGTTCAAGACTTGTTTAACTTAACGTAATCGTACGTTTTAAACGCATATTTCAGCTGAGTTACACCAACCACGATCATGAGCTGTCTAGCGTTGTGAGCTGGGATCAGTTTTTTTCAAGTTTTAGGGTATCGGTTAAAGCATGTTTTTGGATAGTTTAAATTTACAACTTGTTCATTTAAGACACGTAGTAGTTTAGAAAATTGGTAAGTCCAGTGAGACTTGGTCCTACTGGGTCACAAATACAAAGAGAACAATTATTGATAGGTCATATATATTGATAGGTTAAGGTAATATTTCTGAATGGGATTGATGAGCCACGGAGGATTCCCTGGGTCGTGGGTCAAATATAAAAACAAACACACCATCTAGACCAGAACAAACATTTATCCGACCGTGAATCAAACTCAAGATCCTATGTACAGCAGGTATGTACACTACGAAATGGGCTAATTGGTGTGATAATTATCATAATACCTGTCATCTGTGGGAATCTGCCATCGCCTAGACGAAAATTTTCAATCAGTGCGTCCTGCGAGTTAAGACATGTGGTGGTGAAACGTGGCCTCTAACGGAAGGCCTGATCCAAACTTCAAAGTCACTCCGCTGAGCTACCTATGTTACCTATGTCAGGTCGCTACCTATGTTAAGAGTTTATTTGCAGGATAGGATTCGAAACGAAGAGATTATCCACAGAACTAAAGCCACCGACGTATTCTACAAGCATGACTTGTAGAATCAGTATGCTAAAGTGGCAATGCGCTGGTCATGTATACCTCAGGACCGATAATTAATCGTAGGGGTAGACGAGTTTTCAAAAGGAGCTCACGCACTGGGAAGCGCAGTCTGGGATACCCTCGAGTCATGTGGGTCGGCGACTTGAAGAAATTCGCCGGTGGAGGTTTATATCCGAACCTTGGGAGAGGTTTATATCCAGCAGTGGAGAGACGAAAGCTGAGAGTATGGTAGTATCACATTTACGCGAACCCGAGACAAATCGCTAGTAAGTAATATGAGCACACCGTCTATTTCTCAGTTTATTTCGGCTACTCATGAGATTGTACCTACATGTATAGGCAAGATATGTATTCTTAAATAACTTTAAGATTTTCGAACATTGGTCAAAAGCTAGTTTAAACAGCTCTTATCATCATCTGATCACTGTTACCATCGGGTTTTTATCATCATCTGAACAGTTGTAGGCGAGAATTGTATGCAGTTGGGTCGCATCCGAGAATCTTATACAATATTCTTGCATGAACCACATGAGAAACTCTCCTTGAGATTACTGTAAGCGAGCCTTAAGAAAATAAATCTCTTATTAATAAATTAAGAGTTTAATTACAGCCATAACGAAATGGCGAGTACGGTCGCTCAGCGAGTGCAAAAACATATTTTTTTGAAGAGATTAATTGACAATTAATATCTATAAGTAGTTTCTTAAGGCCGGTAAGTTCATATCGAAGTTAGTGAGTTGCAATTGTTAGTGCAGGAATGTGATTTCACTTGCAATCACATTCTTAGCCTATATGTCAATAAATCTAAAATAGATGATTTAAATTCGACAATATGGTTCGACAGATGATTTAAAGCTAATTTAAATCGGAACAGATAGAAGAAAGTCACCGATAGTGGCTGCATGAGAAGACACCAAGTGTAGTGGCGGTCCTTAGGAGCGGCCAATATACAGCAGTGGAGAGACAGGTTGGTGGTATAGTAAGGTATACGATAGTAGCTACGAACGAACTGGGCAAATGCGGCATAAGACGGGTAGATTTGGAAAGAATGGAGACTTGGACAACGCTAACGCCCTTAACTAAAGCATTTTTGCAAATTTACAAAAAGAATGTATTAATTAATTACATAATATGCGGATGGGGCATATTATAGAATTGGGTGCGCTCGAGTGACCACGTTACCCCTCTCTCACAGAAGACCAATTGAGGAGATTAATAAAATTGAGTACAAATTACATCTGTATATATTCAACAATAGCTTTAATATCATTCACAACGATTTTAACGAATATTTGAGAATATTCTCACAGAAGACTACCTTGAAATGTACTGCATTCCCCACTTTATCGTATTTCCCCAATGCACGTACGTGTTTAAGTAATGAGTGAGAATGTCAGAGCTCATTCCCATCCCACCCTATATTATCCCTCCCCATTTCCCCAACCCTTTTTCCAAATACATTCCTAAATCTGCAAATGTAGGCAGAGCATCCGGGGGCGTACCAACGTTTGTCGTTCTTGGCTGATATTGGTATGTATCACGGATGTTCATGGATAGCAGTATTTACTTACCATCCACTGCATACACATCTGCCGCCTTCTTGCACAGTAAAACTCTTTGGTAAATTTTAATGAAACTTAACCAGCTTAAATAATAAATGGCAGCCTATCCAGTGACGTAGCATGACATCAGTTAACAATATGTTCAAATATAGTTCACGATATGGGTCCACTTCATACTATAAATTTCCTCTTACATGTTGATGTAAGAAACACGATGAGCATCAATCTGTTGAGGCCATAAAGACGACACTTTAATGCCAGTTATAAAAATGTTGAGTGTCGGCGAAATTGATTGCCTTAGACTGCGTTAAATATTTTATTATGCCACTAAGGTTTTCTCGTATGCAATAAAGAATGAGTTTGGCGCCAACGTTGGCTAAATGCTGGAGCAATGTAACCAATGCAGTGCTTCTTCTTCTTCTTTTTTGAAGGATTTGTTGAAAGTATTTACACAAAAATATTATGAAAAAGACCGATAACAACGCCAGTTGGATGGGAGATTTCATATTATAGTCATTATAATATTTTTGAAGACATTTGCCATTTAAATATTTCTGATAAAACCAATTGTTGCTGTGATGTACCCATCGACATGAGGATAAACTAGATAACACATTTCAAAGCCTAAAGCGTATCGTATCCAATGTCCAGGTAAATCGAAGTACGGGTCGAAGTAAATCAGGAGTCGCTCAGTTAAGGTTTACTGAGGACAGAAGAGGACTCCTTGGAAGCACACGAAACACGCAATCCCACGCTTCTATTCGATGATGGCATCACGCACGAATAACACTTTGAAGTCTAATAAACTATCACTATAGCACAAAACACCTTATACACATTTTTTACAAATATGAAATAAGAACTCAACTTCACTTCTTGAGTTCCCGCCAAAAAGTCTATTTGAAACTTAAGTATTACCGTAATAAGAATGTATTGAATTGAAGAATTCGAGAGCTAATGGACATATAACACTATTAGACCGTGTAACGTAACGTGCTTGTAAATATAATTAATATATCTAGTATGTATTCTCAAATCGATCGACCCCTTTTGTATTTCTCTGCCCAAAGGTTGACTGGTATAAAATGTCATATTATTTTATTTTTTTGGCACAAACAGTAAAATTGTACATATAAAGACATAACTAACAAATTTAATTATTTCATATACCAATTAAGAGCTATCACAAATTACATAAACTTTATCAAATGGGATACAGAAAAAATATTATTATAATAATATATTCATTATATTTTAAGAAATGAATAATACATGCATTTTGAAATTAAGTACGTCTTTTGTCCAATATTTATGGGCAGTAAAGTATGAATAAATAATTAAATGACACATTAAGTATGCCAATGAATATAATACAAATATATGTATATCATTGCATTGCACATATCGCTGTAGCTGTCTTTTTAAAATAACATTTCGACCCAATATTTTGAGTGAACTTTACCATGACGCCCAACATTTGTTCCAACATTTTTAGTATATTTTCACGAAGTTATTTAAGGACGGTATAGACGTGTTGTTGAATGGGATCTGTTTATTTTTATTACTCAGCAGATGAATGAATGATGATCTGGCGTGTTTGCTTTTCCTTTGCGGTCTTTTTAATCTTTTCCCGTTTCGACGCTGACGATCGAGCTGTAATGTTGTTTATGCTTTCTCAACATTGTATGTAACTTGTATCAGTTCTCGATGGGCATGAAAAGCAAAAAGTGGAGAATAGTTCTGCATGTTGGTTTATTATTATTTGATTACGGAACGAAATTTGATAAATGTGAACGAATGTGATAATTAGAGAGTCGGGAAGATCCTAATTGGATAGCTATAGACATTTTTGTCGAGATATTTCATGAATCTGGACTGCTAAGAAGCAATATCTTTTGGTATAGGGTCATAACTCTAACACATACCTACTGATCACGATTTTTTTATTTATTTCAACGTTTAGAGACCTTAAATACATATCTACATACAATAAATACACACATAAATAATAAATATTATACATCGAATGCTTGGTGCCATCAAACTGAATAATTTATCTTGGTACCTACTGCACATTCGCTTTATTCGTCAGGTAGTTATTATAAATATTAACATGTCCACGGGTGGATATTTCTGCTTTTATAAATGTAAACAAATCTCGACACCTCGCGTCGTCCAATTCTTTCCATTCCACTCACAGGTACAAAAATCCGGTTATAAGTATGAGCATACACACAAGTCGCTTTTTTGGACCTTATGATTTAATTATTCTTTATTTAATTATTTTTATTTATTTATTTAGTTATTACGAAGAAAAGAAAAAAGTGTTTGCTGAAAATTCTTATCCCAATTGTAATTTGAAGTTGTCATATTAGGAACAAATAGTAATAGTCATATAATAAATCATTCGACTAATAGTCAAGGTCGTTAAAATATTAAATCTGTCCACATAAAAAGGGTGTCAATTTATGTGTTTATGAGAATATGTAAAAGAAAACTAAAGCAAACTAGATTTCAAAAAGAAACAATATTCTTTTAAAAACTTGAGTTACCTCTTTAACCATGTAACTCTGATAGAAGATTGATGAAGGTTTTTAATGAAACGGCATAATTATTTCCAGCCTTTTGGCCTTTTAGCACGGTCAGATTTATTTGCAATCCTCGAGGGTATGTCAGGGTTGAGTAAGGGCTGCGTGAAGTATTGGCAACAGTTAGATCTTATAACATGAAAAAATTAACATTGGATCATTAATTAGTCAATTATGATAATCAAAGCTAACCAGAAATGCACCTCTTCCAGTATTCCTATGCCGGTTTTCCAATATGGTTTGATTTGAACTGTCATTAACCATTACGCCTCCATTGTTGTGTCTCGAAATCCCTTTTATTTATAACAGCTGATCCACCGTCACGTGTCGTCATCATCTTTTTATCAGCTTCATCTCGTCTTGCAGGACAACAATATCTTTTAATAGCCTTCTTACATCCATATGAACAAAAGTAAAATAAAAAAATAGGAATCATCTCCGAATCCACAGACTTAAAAATTTCAATTGTATCAAACAAGTCTTTATTGCATTTAACCTGACTATTTACGTTTTATTTTTCGTACATCTGTAGAAATAGATAAAACAAAGCAGCGTAGACTACCCTTGGTCTCACTGGCACTTAGATTCCGATAAAAATAACTATAGAAGGAATTGTTTCAAACTGTACCCGTATCAAGGGTCTCATTAAAAGTTACGCCCAAATACTGTTGAGCACTATATAAACTGACAGGATTAGGACATCCGTTAGTACACGCGTCGTTTATATGAAAATCGCTCACGTGATCATTTGTTTAGGATAAAGTAAATAACATACGTTCGTTCAAGTTAACATTCAGAGTTCATGAGCGAAGTTTGTATCCCAACAAAAATATTTCTGTAAAAATGTTGACCTCGCAACTGTTTATTCGGCAAAAAGAGGTGTCATCTAAAAGTCGCCAAAACTTGTTTAGACCATTTCCATTCGTGCGTCTCTACCATTGATAACCTAACACATCCCTTATGTGAAAGTTTCAAGTCACAAAAAGTAAAATTCCACTAAACAAGTCTTAGCGACCTTCAGATCTCACGACTTTTTGTCGGCCAAACAGTCGCGAGGGTTGGCACCATTTATACAGAAATGTTTTTGTTGGGATTTCACATCTTCTTGTGCATGAATTTTTAACCAGTAGTTTATCAGTTTGTAGATTTTCACTGTATATGTAGGTACTGAATGTCATAACAGATTATTGAATTGAATGTGATTTCAAATATTAATTGTATAATAAACTTGAGATAATTATGAGATAAACAAAGTGATTCTAAACAATCATCGGTGATTTTTATAAAAATATATTATAACAGGAAATTTTTTAGCCTACTAACAGTATATTAGTCCTGGTTAGACAAAATAGCGTTTCTTTGAATTTACCAGTTCTAAAATACGTCTAGCTATTTTGGTTTATTTTCAAAACGCTCCAAGCCTATTGTTCTCGCGAAGGGTACAAGTCCTTACATTACTTTCAATTAGGGTTTAAGGAAAAGTCAAGGCAGTTATTATAAATTTGGAAAACTTCAGGCACAATGAGAAGCCAAAGTTACCACAAATGTTTATTCAATGGCTGCTTGTACAAGTATTCGGGGGTAATCAATCATGAAATTGAACTTTAAAAGACAAAAGATATTAGCCCACGGTCTAAGTGTAAAAAATGACTGTAATCTACACAGATTGACATGACCAACTAGGTTATATACATTGTATTTTGCATGAGAGATGTGTGGCCCTATAGCGGTACGCTGGTGGCTTTTAAAATTCATACATCGCTACAAGTCCATACAAGTAGGACATTATAGACTAACAGCGAAGTAATTATACCAACTGGTAAATTATTTATTTTCTATAGATAAGTCAACGAAACGTCACCTCGTCAACGTCGAAACGTCGACGTGTAATATTTAATTAAAAAGGCATATTTATAGGAGGAACACGCACATTAAATATTTTCTACATATGTCACCTATCTATATCTGTATCGATTTCTAGCCTGTTCCACCAACTTGGTATTACACTCGATGCAAACACGAAAATTCATTACTTAATTAATCAAATATTTAATCTTTACGTCGTTTAATATAAAGTTATTTCTGTTATTAAATTATATTTAAGTAGATTTGATATAATACTTGAAACGCGAAGAAGCTAAGAAAATTTGTTTTCCTTCTTATTTTATGTATTATTATTTTATGTATCTTATTATTCTTCTTAGGAAGTCGTATTTTCAATTTTCTCATTGATTAAGTGGCGGTATACATATTTATAATAGAATATAATTATAAAACTATTTTATGTAGAAAAACTTGGCACAAAACAGATGCGACTGCAAATGTACTCACTGCTTAAAATTCGCAGCTGAATGTACCTAGTTGAAGGAAAAGTGTACAGAGAAACTGTCTCCGTCAAATCACATTGTAAATGTACTTAATCAACTTGTCTTATTTTGCTTCTCTTTCTTTAAAATATTTTTTTAATCCCTCTTTGCCCTTAGTTTTATCTTAATCTCGCATGTTTTAAAGCCCTGTTTTACAATCAATCTCTATTTTTCATCACTGGATTTGAAATTCGATGATAGTCCAGTGAATTAACTTTGTTCGAACTACCACGTTACAAGTTGCTCTAACCGTATGACTAAAGTAAATATAGTATGAAATTCCTTGTTTCAAATGGCTTCTAGTGTAACTTCATTTAATGAACGAGTAACTTGTTATGTGTCACCATAACCTGTGATGTGATACCTTACTGTTGGTGAGAAGAAAATTCTCATGTACCTTATTGTAGCTTAGACTTTACTGTAGCTGCGAGGACTTCTCTCACAGCTACGGTGAAGTATACTTTCATTAGTTTACAGCTAAAATAAAATTGATTTTTGTTCATGGCTTGTACATATCCCCTGGAACGTTAACTGGCCAGTTTACGACTTTCGCTGATGAGCCACCGGCTAATTGCAAATTGTTGGACAATGTTGCTGATGTATGTGCTAAGGTACAATGTTGCGTTTGGAGTTGGACGTACAGTCACGTCTAAAAATATATGATCGATTTCAGTTCGTCAGAAATATATGAACGTGGTATTTGTGCATAAAAAATTAACATTCAAATTTATGTGAACTACTCACAAAGAAAAGCATGTTAACAGGCAATAATAATATCCCGAGGCCGTTGGCCGAGTATGCCCGCATCCGTATGCCCATTTCACCACAAGCGCGTATGCCCGCATCCGGTAGACCATCAGCTCGGCGGTTGACGGCCTGCCTAAACGGTGAAAGTTAGCTATGTGGTGCTCGACCGAATGTTATAGAGCAGTTTAACGAGGGGGTGAAAAAATATTAATTAGTTTTTTGAAAAAAAAAAAAAACTACGTATTGAGGTTTTGTGAACTTACTGCAAGCTTTTTATCAAACTGTCCTCAAGTACTGGCGTATGTTCAACATATTGTTAACTTATTTAGGGTTAGTACAGTTTTATTATTTATTGTATGTTAAGTACGAATTTCCAAATTACTAAGGCATCTCGTTTGCATTACTTATAAAGTTGTATATAACAACAATCGAAAAGTTGTGAGCGTTTACCGCCGTATAATCACTTTTGATTTGGACGGCCATATTTATAAATAAGATGGGTGGTTGGGTGCGACAGTGCGCTTAAAGTGTGCCCTGGCGTAGTTGACACCTTGTCAACATGATCACACATTTATTGATTATCTCGAAACCAATATTTCGTTATTCATATCATCTTTTTTAATTTATTTTAACACAAAAACAAATAACAATGAAACTTCTTAATGAGCTACTTCTCAAACTTCTGAGAAGTTTAACGGGAAAACTAATGAGTTGTGGAGTCAGTCCAAATCAAGTGAGTACATTAAAATACAATACGTAACATATATAATACAGTACATTTGCTTTTATGCTCCTCGTACATCATCGTATCATACTTTCCTTTACTTTTATATATACCTACATATAAACACGCCGCCACTTTGTTCTCTTTGGCTGTAGATGGTGGCAATGTAGTGTAGTCGATACACAAACAAATAGTTTACACAAATTACGAAATTTACTAAAGAATATTCTAATTTGTCCCGTTGGCTACATCATTGATGCATCCTGCCCTTATGATGCCAATATGTCACATGCCGTGATGGTGGAAGAATGAATATCAAAAAACGAAGATAACCTGTTCCACTGGTTTTTCCATGAAGACATTGTATTTATACTTGATAGAGCGGTTTAGCGATGTGCTTGATAAAATGCATGAAGTGGGTTCCTGTGCTATTATGCCAAAAAAAAATAACGAGTGGCAACTCACAACCCAAAAGGCCAATGACTATAAAAAGTTACTTTATGTAGCTGAGTAGTCGAGACTATTATTAATGGTCGTATTAAAAACTAGTTTTGCCAACTAAGAGAAGGATACTGCAACATAACCAGTAGAAATATGATGAAAGATTTCCGAATAGCATGTGCTCTTATTAATGCCCACGGAGTTAGATTATAAACGAATTACATCTGAAACCTGACGCCGATTCATTAACCAAAATAATTCGAACTACCGCAGGGGAGCATTTCAAACAATGGATGGAGATGTCGTACAAGAATTTCCTATTCTAACCAAGGATGAGTTGATTATGATGTTATGTGGAACATATCAGATCATATTATGGGGAACACATTAAACAAAATGGGACTTTCATAATAGAAGTTTACGGAGACCAGGATTTGTATGATAATTTAAATGATTATAACATCAGTACCACAACACCTTGGCTTTTAAGGACGAGAATTCACTCTGTCCACTCCAATAAAACTTATTTTGTATTGAGTATTTTATTAGATAGTGGTTTAGATAACAGAAACCAAATCATAAACAAAAATCAATGAAACCGTCTTTTGTATTCATGTTTTTTTTTATTGAAAAATGGCGGCAGACGAACATACAGTCCATCTGATGGAAAGTGTATAACATCTGCGATACATGTGAACATCAGTCCAGAATGACAAGCGTTGTCACGCCCCCGGATGTGCTGTCTGCCTTTGCAGATTAAGAAATGTAATGGGAGAAAGAGTTGGGAAAATGCGGAGGGATAGGATAGGATTGGATGGGAATGGGGTTTGCATATCTCACTCACTATCGAAACACGTACGTATATTGGCGAAATACGATAAAGTAGGAAATCTAGTACATTTCAAGATAGTATTCTGTGAGAGAGGGGGGGTAACGTGGCCAGTCGAGTGCGCCCAGCGGCTGTGGGAATGCAGGGTGCACTTTCCCCTTACAATGTTGTTTCAATCCCGATATTATACCACAAAATATCCCATGCTAACTGATGAGACTAATCATATAGCACTTTCCAATCAAATACCAGTTAATTCGAAAAAATACTTCAAAGAAAATAAATGTAGAACGTTTAGACTTTGGCTTTAATTATCTCAATTCCGAAACGTTTTAGTTTTTATCTAAAGACAATTTTTTATCTACGTCTACTATTGATTGAAACACATTTGGTTACTGGCTGAGAAATAATGAAAACTAGATTAAAACATTAATCAGATCAGTTAAATCATACCCTTTTTTAATTATTTGGAAGGTTCAGTTTAGCTGCAATATTAAACAATAAATCATTTCAACGATTAATATTGTTCCAACGCTACGTGCGCAAGTTAAACGCCCTCTATTGTCCTTAGCGAGAAGAATTAGTCTTAAGGGCCCTCGCTGAAGTACCTACTGTTTAACTTGTAACTTTACACTGGGATGTGATGTGGTCACTTTACACTGTATAGTCACTGAGGTGAACATACTGAAATCGATTTCGTTTTTGTTTTTGCTTTACTTTTTCTTATTGTTATTTACTGTCCAATAGTATTCCGAATCCGGCGGCAATTACCTATTCATTTGACGCGTGCTGTCGGCCGGTTTGAGAATAGCTTCCCCACATCTCGTCGTAAAAGGCGACTAAGGAACAACAAAGCCTCTACCATAAGCCTCTATCTGTAAAATAGTGGACTTGCCAATCCGCTTAGCCAGAGTGGCGTTTTAATAGTAAACATTCCTCATGCATAAGATAATGTGCATGAGGTGGCCCATATCTAGCAGGGGACGATAAAAGTGCTGATGACGCTATCTCAATCCTTTCAATATACTTATATATACCTCTCTAAGTCATTTTACTATCTTACCTAAAAGATGTCGCTTTTAGCAATAAGGCCTATAGCTTTTATATACCTATATATTGCTATAGCTAGGCTTCATGTAGGTTGTTCTACGGGGCCGCGCCGGTCATATTTCATAGCCAAAACCTTTGCTTTAGTTTCTGTCGGCTCTCTAGAAACATTTAAATGGATCTTGTCATCAGTGTACGACACGGCCCGAACGAAACAATCAAGTGTCGGACACACCGTGTACGTCATGGCCTGAACGGAAAGGTACTGTTTTTTCTTACGGAATTCAACGTATCAAAATGCAGAGTACAGAGATTTTGATTTTCTTTACGAAAACATAAGTAGGTAGGTACATGAATAATATCAATGCTGATAGAGAAATGCTTATTGTAAGTTTTTCGACACTGAATTGATGTAACTGGCTGCAATTGCAACCCCCTTGTTCAAAAATTACAAGGTCCTGTCCCCAGTGAAACTTATTCCTACACACACCATTATTTTCAAACCGTTCCGTTTGATGCATATAAGAGTCTTTAACAATTCGCTAGATCTTCGGCATTCTTGTACATTCACAATATTTAATTGCTGAGCCACTATAGAAATTATAGTGGCTTTATGATAATTATATAATATATTAAGATGTAAGGGGCTGCAGACGATGATGAAAAAGCTGGCAACAAAGCAACCAAGTTTGGTAAATCGCTCATCTCCACTTCTTCTTCATGACAATGGGTGTGCGTGGTCACGAAGGGTTTACAGCATTGTCATAACAAACTTCTTAAGCAGTTGTAATTTGAACCCATATTGATTTACTTCTTCTGGTCAATTCCTAACACACGGCACACCTGAATTCGTCATAGTAATTCCATACGTTTCGAATTGCCCGACGTGGTACACCTAGCCTCCGAGCTGCAGGTAGGCTAGGTAGGCTGCATCAATATAACAGCCCTGGTACTTGCAGTGTCCATGTGCTGACGAGATTACAATATTTTACTAAACAAATAATAACATAATGTGTACCTATATGTAACCCAGAATATAATTATATATACCTATATACCTATGTATGTTTTAATTACCATAATATTGAAGTATTATTTCGAACCTCCCAGTGTAGCTCTACAAATAACTCGAAATTTGACCGATAAAGAATGTCGGAATTTAGCTTGTGTTTTAGTGAAAAGCATATATATTATATTGAATATGAGCACAAATCGTTGCTATTAACTTTTGGTAGGCGCTACACGCTTGCGCCAGAACAGTTTGTAATAAATAAATAAAAATAGTTTGTAATAAGAACAGTTTGTATGTTTGTAGGAAACAAAGTTTACATTTAAATTTTTTATTTTACATTATAAGATTAAAGTTAAATGCATATAATTAAATTTGAATATTAATGGTAATGGCATAAAAAATTTGGTCAAAAAATTATATCTGCAGATAAAAAACCTTAGATTTTGCTTGTCACCTATGTTTCGCACCAACAATTGACGTTTGCGAAGCTTCCACAGTGCCCGCCTTTGTAGCCTCTCCTCTTGCACTCGGCGTTGCAGTTGGACGTGTAGTTGACAGCGCCCCAAACGCAGCTGCCGATGAGTACGTCGGCCTCTACTTTATTTATCGAAATGACACTCAAGAGAGTCATGCACGCCAAAATGATCATCAGGTTCTTGCGAGCAGCCATTTTTGATGTGATAAGCGTTACTGATGTGTACAGTATGTACTCTCTATTCGTTCACGCTGCGTTTTATACTTGCAGATGAGGAAAAGCGGGTAGTGGGATTTTATTACCATAAATTCCCAATATCAATTTTGCGTCTTTTCCTTGTTGTTTTCCTCATTTTCGTTTTTAGCGATTTAAGGTGACCTGATACGAATATAACGTGTTGTCATAATTTATTAAGATATTATATTTATTACGATGACACAATGTGTCTGTGATATAATTTGGAAACTATTTACTTTATGCTTAAGCGTAAATGAAACAGGTTTTGTGCTTAAGCTTCCTTTGTCTTAAAATTGTACTTACAATCAATTGTTACAATAAGACATTACAATATTACCGTAAGTACAAAAGCTGAAGGAATCACTTCCAGTTCAACCTTAGAATAACTGAGAAAGATTGTACAAATTATAGACATTTAGTTATTAAATTATAGACATTTAGTTATTAAATTATAGACATTTAGTTATTAAATTATAGACATTTAGTTATTAAATTATAGACATTTAGTTATTAAATTATAGACATTTAGTTATTAAATTATAGACATTTAGTTATTAAATTATAGACATTTAGTTATTAAATTATAGACATTTAGTTATTAAATTATAGACATTTAGTTATTAAATTATAGACATTTAGTTATTAAATTATAGACATTTAGTTATTAAATTATAGACATTTAGTTATTAAATTATAGACATTTAGTTATTAAATTATAGACATTTAGTTATTAAATTATAGACATTTAGTTATTAAATTATAGACATTTAGTTATTAAATTATAGACATTTAGTTATTAAATTATAGACATTTAGTTATTAAATTATAGACATTTAGTTATTAAATTATAGACATTTAGTTATTAAATTATAGACATTTAGTTATTAAATTATAGACATTTAGTTATTAAATTATAGACATTTAGTTATTAAATTTATGAAACCCTTTTGTTTAAAGGAATATATTTCGTTGTCAACATAATTATCTTTGACCAGTCGAGCGCGGCTTGGCAAATATAAAACAGATAAATTGAAGGTCAAAGGTCATATAGCTTGATTAATTGTTTTCATTAACTCTTTTAACCTATCAAGCCCTGAATTGAATGACCTTTGAACTTCTCTTTTGTATTAGTGGTCCAATAAGGAAAAGCTGCTAGGCAAAAGCGCATTGACATAATTTGTCATATCATATTATGATGTATGATCGTACTTAACACCTAATTACTAAAAGTGAACATGTAAGATAACACATACCATAACTTAGTCTAATGGATGTCATATTAAATGAATCATTACAATATAAAATTTTGGGTGTTAAAACTTTTTTACACAAATACCACGTTTATATACACTGGATCGCAAAAATTCCGGGTCGCTAATAAAAACCGTGATATCTCCATAAATTATATACCTAGATCGCTCGAATAAATAATATGTAGTAAGGAGGTTACTAATGCTTGTCCTAAATCTCTAAAGAGGTTTCATTTGTACAAGTTACAGATTTAAAAAAAAAAATTCTGCATTTTGAAAAATTTTATAAATTTAAAATTAGGAAAAGAATATTTTTTCTGCTTTTGTTTCAAACGGAGCTGTCATTATAAATGGTTCCTTGGATTGATCAGAGTATTCAATGCAATATCATGTCGTTATCACCTGAAGAATGTACACGGATTATTACCATGGTACAAGAAGGAAAAAGTCAGCCTAGCATTGCTAGAACAGTAGGAGTATCTTTATCAACGGTCCAAAGAGTACTCCAGCGATTTCAAGAGACCGGCATGAACATCAGGAGACCAGGAAATGGCAGGCCAAGGTGCACAACTACACGAGAAGACCGATTCATCGTAAGCACTATGTTAAGAAATCGACATCTCACGGCTGTTCAGGTCCGAAACAGTCTTCAAGAAATTCACCACAACAATGTGAGCTCTAATACGATTCTGCGACGTCTTTGTGAATATAAATATTCGTGTCTGATATAAAGCCTTATAGACCAGCAAACGGCCCCAAACTGCTCAGAGAACATCGAGTTGCCAGGTTACGGTTTGCTCGAGAACACATCCGATGGACAGATGAAGATTGGTCCAAGGTTATGTTTTCCGATGAGTCCAGATTTTGTTTATTTACGCACGACGGGAGACGAAGAGTAATTAGACGGCCAGGAGAACGGTATCATCAAGCGTGTTTTGAAGAAAAGGTGCCATTCGGTGGAGGATCAATAATGGTTTGGGCTGGGATATCTTCAGAGGATCGCACGGAGTTAGTGATCATAGAAAACGGTTCTCTGACTGCTGTCAGATACGTAGGAGAGATTTTAAATGAGCATGCTGGTCCATTCTTAGTGAATATGGGTGCAATTTCCATTCTTATGTACGATAATGCGCGACCACATACTGCTCATTTGGTCAATATTTATATTCAAGACGTCGGTATTACCTGCATGGAGTGGCCAACTCGCAGCCCAGACTTAAATCCCATAGAACATGCATGGGACGAGCTCGGGAGATGCGTGAGACAACGCTCTCCTGCTCCCGTTACCTGACACGAGTTAAAGAATGCGCTAGTGGAAGAATGGGCAAACATAGACCAAAATCGTATTAAAAATTTGGTTTACAGCATGCCACATCGTCTTATTGAAGTGATACGGGCTCGTGGAGGAAATACAAAATATTAAATTGACAAAAAAACTTTAATTTTTTAAGATTTACTGCGAAGTGTATTTTTGTTGTCATAAGTTAGAAGCGAAATTTTCTTATTTTTTAGTATTTAATTAAAGTTATATAGTGTACAGAACGTGTTACACATTTTTTTATATATATTAATCAGTCATCTACAATATACTATAGTTTCGCAAATTAGTCTTATGTATTTAAGAAACTATCACGCCATTTATTAGCGACCCGGAATTTTTGCGATCCAGTTTATTTTTGACTAACTGAAAACGGTCATATATTTTGAAACGTGACTGTACAAGTTTATGTAGTTTCACACAAAGTCTGGAGATTAATCGAATAATATTAATGGTTGGTTATCATTTAATACTAATAATATCGTTTATTATCAATAATATTAAATGATGACTTTCTATGAGGACGTGGCTAACCAGCCTTGTCGCCAATTAGCACAGTACGTATAGAGCACACAAATATTCCTTTGAAGCAATGTTGCGTTTCTTGCATGTTTATTGATCGCATGCGCATTATTGCTCGAGACCTCATGTCTGCTCGCATTTCCGTCTAGTCAGTCTTAAAATAGGTACTTATATTTCGTCTTAAATATCCATAACACTTTAAATAAATAAAGTATTATTTTAGTTCTTTTACACCAGACCCCTCTGGTGTATACCAGGTGATTACCAGGCAAAGAAAAACATTACATCATCGCGTCCGTCTTAATCATATTTGACATGTGATTTTTTTTCATATATGGCAATGCAGCGCCGGCTCTAGCTCATGTAGCGCCCGGGTGCAGGGCGCCCTCTAGTAGGCGTTTTGAACTCTTTGGAGGTGTCGCGAGCGGCGCTCGGCGCCCCCTAAGACCCTGCGCCCGTGTGCACCGCACCTCCTGCACCATAGGTAAAGCCGGCACTGAATTCAGCGCTCGACAGGCGCCCCCGGGCGCGGGGCGCCAGGGGTGCACCGCACCCCTGGCGCCCCCTGGTAAAGACGGCCCTGTGGCAATGGTGCAATTAGCACATTCTGTCAGTCTGCAGTAAAGTGATAGAGGCGTTTACCGAGGAGAGAGATGGACTTCTTGGAAGCACAAGAAAAATGCAGTCTCACGATTTTATTTGATTATCATAAACATTACACACAAACACTAGGCACTATGACTATTAAACCACAAAACCCGTAATAAGTACATATATTTTTAATTAATCACACAAAAACTCAACCATCACTTCTCTAGTTCTCGCCAAAAGTCCACGTGATTTGGGATTGCGCCGGATGACGGTCTCCATTGGAGGATCTTGTCTGGTCTGACATTGTTATGTTCTTTTGCTCACATCTTCAATACCATGTTGTCAATACATTTAATTTAAAGTATTGTTAATTTCATTAGTGTTTCGATAGCGAGTGAGATATGTTGGAGCATATTCCCATCCCATCGTATCTCTCCTCATTTTCCCAACCCTTTCTCGAAGTCTATTTCAACATGGTCATTCTGGGCTGATGTTATTGTATCACAGATATCCATGGGCGAAACTACCCCGTTTTTTATATTCGAAGGCAGCAGACGAACATACAGTCCACCTGATGGTAAGTGGATACTGTCGCCCATAGACATCCGCGATACATGCCAACATCAGTCCAAAATGACAAACGTTGCCACGCCTCCGGATGCGTTACGATCAGGTGGATTGTATCGCCGCTTGCCGCCTTATTTCTATATAGAAAAAAATCTAGTTAGAAATCGTTTTTTTTTTAAGAATACAACTTTAGATAACCCCCACTAGATTTCAGTACAACGAATTTATTTTTACCCCCTAAAACATCAACCAATTTATTTTTCCCCGTCAAGTACAAACAGACATAAAGAGAAGATCGTTACTTTGTATTATAAACATCAAGTAGGTATACTGGACAGTCTTTTATACAGTAAGATATTGACGCAAGTCGCCTGTTGGATGATAAATGGTTTATGTAATCTATATCCTTCGTACGATAAGAGGCTGTGGATTTGCTGCTGGCCTTTATATTCCAGAATTCCCAAAGGATTATTGATAAAGCAAAACCAACTATAAGGATTCTCTTCCGGCTGGACGACTCCTTCTATTCCCGATGCCTGTGGAACTAAGAATAGTAATGTAACGTAAAACATTACGTGAGTACTCGTATATAATACATTTTTTATCATTTTGAATTGTGAATTATGACCACGGCGGGTGTAACCTGTCATGGTCACACCGCACTATGACCACTATGTCATGGTCACTATGACCATGGTCATGGTCATAGTGAAGAGTGCAGTGAAGAGGCGAATATTCCAGCTGTGAGCATTTTTGTCAATTGCAGTTTTTACTCGTACCTACGACTAAACGGAGATGGTATATATGCGTAAGAGATTAGGGGTGAGACAATTGTGTTTGTTTGATGTTTCATTTTCCCAACGTTTTCTACAAATCCATTCCTACATCTCCAAAGGTAGGTAGCGGATCCAGGTGCATGCCAACGTTTGTCACTTTGGACTGAAATTTGGCGTGTACCGCGGATGTCCATGGACGACAGTATCCATTTCCACCAGGTAGACTGTATGCTCGTGTGCCGCCTTCTTACTATAAAAAAAAAATGTTTGTTGATGTACTTCCCATGTGACCGCGTGGTTTGTATCATTAGTTTTCACAATAAAAAACGTGGAAATCTAAAAGTTTTATTACTGTTTAATGCCATCAAATCGGAAAGCGTATTACGATACCTATTTTATTATATATATAAATTAATAAATAATTATATATAAATAAATAGACAGACGAAAAACGAATGTTCGTTTATTAATCCCGGAGACTAAATTGACAAGAACAAATGTCAAATTTGAAAATAATCTTGCTAATTAATTTGCATAGTGTAGTCATTATGGGTTTCCTAATAGTTCCGGTTATTTGAATCGTTATTCAGTTATGTTTTTTTGTATATTGTGTGTTATGAGGGCATTATTTAATTTGTTATATTCAATGTATTCGATGATAAACTATTGTCATTACTTATCATATTTACCATATTTTTACCATATTAATATATCAAATTCACTCTTTTGCCAGATGATTAGTTTTAATTGTAATTAATGATTTATTCTATCGATTCTCACAAATTTGATCCAGCACCATGCGATTTTGCAGAAGAAAATATTTTTATACAATATGGAATATGGTTTTACGATTAGTTCAGATTGACGGACATCACTATTTTAAGAATGCCAAAAACTAGCAACATATGAATTGTCACTTTAGTTTCCAGGATTAATAAACGAAATAGAGTTGTAAATGGATAATGGTTTGTATCGGATATCTATTGTGATGTATCTGCAACCAGATACATCACAATCTAATACGAAGCAGTTTATATACAACATGTTTATGTTTAAAAAATATGATTCAGTTCGTCAACTCTCAATTTTTCACTTCTTGCTTCAAGAAAATGCTAAAGCACAAAAAGCCACGGAGTGTGGAAAATATTATTTTTCAATTTCTAAGAAATTGCTGATCCACGAGTATAGCGTGTTCGATGTGGAAGACAGCTGATACATAAGCTGTCGTAAATAAACCCTCGCTGCTTTACATAACGCATTACACCGTGAAACGCGACGGTTTGTGCACGGTTGTTGTGGAGTTTAGGAATGGGATATTTCCATAATTATGAGCCTTATAACGTTCCACTGCAGGACATAAGCCTCACTCAGCAAATCACAAAGGGTTCCGGGCCGTATTCCACCACGTGGGACTATAGACCACGGGGGTATATCTACTAGTGGATATAATATATCCACTTATGCGAAGACTATACAATATATAACTTATTAAACTTTCGCGTTTTGTACACATTTCATATTTTAAATCGGGTCTAATATAATAAATATTAGATATAATAAAGGTACTTCTTTGATCTTTATTATACGTATGACCTCTGTGACGCATAGCGTATTTATTATACGTATAGCGTATGACCTCTGTGACCCGGAACATATAAAGGACGACTTATCACATGTGCAGGAGGAATTCAAACGGAATGGGAACAAAGCTAGTGGAAGGTAACCGAGGCGCAATCGGAGGAAGAAATATCCTGAGGATAGCAGGCAGCCAGCATTTATGCCATACGTGAAAGGAGTGACGGACAAAGTTGGAACAGTATTGAGAAGATACTCCATTAAGACTGTATATACTCTGTCCTCCAAACTACCTGAAAATCCACGCACACCCAACGACTACACGCCTCTTCAGTCAACTCGTGACCACGGCTGGTGTAACCCTTGCCGAAATGTCTAGTAGGAATAAAAGGTAAACAAATACTTTTATTATACGCGTTCAGACCCCTATTATTATTATTATTCAATTATTATTTTAATTGAAGTTAACTAAAGCAACTCGAAACTACGTGTATCAACCAAACGCGTCGATTTTAAACGCAACGGTGTGAGGTTAGTGCGTTATACACTCGTAGAAAATAACGTGGGAAAAATGTATCTAGCTCAAGCTGAAAACATTAATCCTCCGATCGCTGTCTGTCGATTCTTGATCCACAAACCTACAGATATATCCACCCTAGATAGTTTGACACATTTATTAATGGCGTGAGAGTCCACTACTTTGGCGTGATATATTTTCTGGGCATCAATTCTGAAAAGAGAAGAAGATGATTAATATACAAATATTAATTATTTCTACTTACAAGCGGATTTTACATCTACATTTATTTGGTTCAAGTTGATCAATAATATTTTTGAGGGCGTAGACAATCCAACGCCGCTGGGCGTACTTGACTGGCCTCGTTACCCCCCTTTCACAGAAGACTACCTTGAATTATACTGCATTCCCCACTTCCTCTTATTCCCCAATGTACGTACGTGTTTCGGTAGTAAGTGATATATGCCAAGGTCCATTCCCATCTCATTCTATCCTATCCTTTCCCATTTTCACAACCAATTTCTTCAAATCCATTCCCACTATTCCAAAGGTGGGCAGCGTATCCGGGGGGCGTATCAACGTATGTAATTCTGGGCTGAATTTGGCATGTACCGCGGGTGTCCATGAACGATAGTATCCACTTAGCACCAGATGGACTGTACGAGTATGATCGTTTGCCGCCTCCTTCCTATAAAAAAATAAATAACTGCTTCAGCAATTTTCAATAGCATGTAATATGAACAAGGGTTCGTTCAGGCAACCATTAAGAAAGCTGCGTTAGCAATTCTATTATACAAACTGTATATTTCATTTTATTATTTGGAAAATAAACAGGATAAATGAACACTTTGTAACATTATATACAATAACACTTTATACATTTGTAACAACAAAGGTACTGGCTCCCAAGACATTTACAGATTTTTTTCTAGTTGACATTAGGTAAACAGAGTAAAACTAAACCTTAAACAGTTTCACTGAAACATATTTGTTTATTAAATATTAATAGAATAATTATTAATAGTCAATTTATAGAAATATTGTAATAATAAAAACACTTATAAAATGTATTTTTTTTAAATATCACCAAATTCTAAAGTTCAAATGGGCTATTCTTTTAAACTTGACAAAAGAGTTCTTAAAAATATTAATTACCCTTATAGTAGAATGGAAACGCTTGAACCCGTTCATAGTATCGCGATGTCGCGACGACTGACGTAGAACGGTAATGCGGCAACAGAGCGATGACGCAGCGGCTTTTTTAGCTCGTATTTAGCGGCAGCGTTGACTGAGTCACTACACTAAGTTAACATCTTACTAAAATAGCTAATACGGCTTCAGCGATTATCACCGCGTTTAAAATGCCCGTGTGTAGAGTTTCTATTCTAAACGCCTTTAACTTATTTCATTAAAAAAAACATTCGAAGTTCTTTTAATTTATTTTATTATTGTATAAATATAACAAGACGACAACAACAAATAAGTTCATAACGGATAAATAATGCCACCGTGATTCGCTTCGGAGCTGGAGCCGAGAAAAATCTAATCAAACAAAAGAAAAATCTGCTAGCTCAAGTATAACTTAATTTATATACTTGAGAGGTCCCGGTGCGAACTTTACTAAGGGAAAACGAAATCTCCGGTAAAGGTGGCTTAAGTTTTTATTGATAAAACGAATAAAAGGGAACAAAATTAAGCGCAGATTTGTTTATTTATCTTAAAGACGGAATAAAGGAATGAAGAAACAGACTGATTTATAAACTTTAAGCGTTCTTACTTAGAATAGATTAGTAGATTAGAATAGATTAGTTCTTAGATTAGAAAGGGATCACGAACTTTATTAAACTTCTTATTTTTAGACGTTCGCGATCCCTTTTAGAACGGTTGCATCTTCAACCTCAGATAATGATTAATGTGATTCCAAACTTTGTTATTGGTATTACTTGCTATTAGGTACTTTAAAGCAAATAAATCGAATAGGAATTCGAGTTTTCTTGCCTGCCTGTATGAACATTTTCAGTTGTACTAATTTTACATCTCAAACTGTCGGCCTTTTATTTCTACTGGTTTTTTTCACACAGATTGCCGCAGACCGTGGTAAAAAGCCACAATCAGTACGTGATCGTCACTGGTTTTGTATAAAAGTTACAATACCTACGTTATTAGACTTATTCGCGTTTATTTATAAGTCATTAAGACTAGATTTGTAATATAAAATGTTTGTCTTATTAATAGAAATCAATAGCACCAGAGCATGATCTCTTTAATTTTTAATTAGAGCTTTGACTTTTTTTTTTCAAGTAAGTTCTAATTACTTGTATTTTTTTTTCAATCTCGGCTGTTTGCCCGAGGTTAATTTCATAATCTGGAAATTTTAACTTTTATGGTGGATTTTTTTAATTTCGGGCTATGTCTGAGATTAAAAAAACTACAGCATTTGTAGTGTACTGCTCCACTTAGAAAAAAGGTACAAGTGCATTTTGATGGCATTCGAGTAAAATGCTTGGTAAAATGTTCATAAAATCAAGAAACTTTAAAAAGATTAAATAGTTTTAGATAAAACAAAAAGAATAAATAACTATTGTTTATTCTCTAATATAATGTTACTTATGCTTTCATTAAAAATGTTATTAATACCTTTTCTTCTTAGTGCGATGCTACACGGGCGGTTCTCCCGCCGCGGGAATCCGCTTGCAAACCGTCGCAGACACAATTTAATATATAAGTTATGTAACGCATACTACACTAAGCGGCTTCCTGCCGCGATTCACCGGCAGGAGCCAATAGACCGCCTCATGCAGCGTCAAACCGCAGCTGATAACTGCTCGTTCAAACTACACGACGGCGGTTTCCCGTGATTGCGTCATTCAATGAACGATTACTTAATACTGATTCCACCCAAACACCTTTTTTATTTTTCAATAACTTTATTAAAATAAGCGCTGCAAGAGCAGTGATCATTGGCGGGTCCATTTTTAGAATGAACAAAAGATAGCGGTAAACCGCAACCCGTGTAGTTTGATGGTCCGCGGCAGCATTCTCGAGCGGATCCCCGCGGCGGGAGAACCGTCCGTGTAGCATCGCACGTAACTTAGGAGGGCAGTGTAGTATCCAATCGATATTGGGTTCACATGTAGTCAGTGTTGCTAATGCTCTCTAAGCGCGCTGAGTTTGCGTTAAAAAAGCGCAAGAATAGCATGTTTTTTCGGAAAAAATACGCTAGATCAAAGAAAACATTAAAAAATTAAAGGAAATGTTCATATTATGAAATTTTAATCAGAAAATATTAATGCTCATATGAAAAGAAAGTACGCATTAAGTATTTGACGGACGTGTCAGAGAGGTAAGGTTTATTTAGATTGGTTTCTTGTCCTTTAGAACCAGTTTATATTTAATTTAAGCAATTACATTTCGTTACACGTAGATTGAACTCTCTCATTTAAATAAAGAGGAACATTATATAAAAAAAAGCGCTAGAATGGGCGTTAGTCGTCAAGTAAGTTTGTTGGGTGCTAACAGAGCCAAAAAAGCGTCAGATCTAGCGCTGAAAGCGCTATGTTGGCATCACTGCATGCAGTGGACTTAAAACTTCAATTGTTTGTCGGACAATCTCGTATGGGTCTGAGTAGTTTGTATAGGTCTGTGGACCAACGACACAGGCAAAAATATAATGTCAGTGAGTGTGACATCATAGAATTAATGGTATTATTTATAGACTGATATGTTACAACATTGTACCAAATTAAACGTTAGAACTGGGTTAGTCGATGTCAGAAAGACCATTTCATTTATCACTTGTACAATCGCATGAAACATTCAGAGCGTCCCAAGTGACTTGTATTGGGATCCGCCAAGACTTCCAAAGCACGGGTATCTAATATCTATCTATGCGAACGTAGACATTTTGATAGATTTGTTACGGTTCAAACGTATTATGGACATCGCGAATTGAAAGGAGTATTGACTAGTATTTGTTGCCCATTCGTATTGTTCTTGTACATGCCCACCAATCTAGCCGGATTTTCGCGTTAATCGCACTATTAAACAAGTCTTAAACGCCAAGTAAAGTAAAATAAGCGAAAATGCACATTTAAGATCTGGTCAATATATGCGTTGAATGCAAGTGGAAATCTATTCCAATGAAGATTAATAGGGTTTTATTGTGTGTGATTTAATAACTAGGAATGTCACTATCAAACATGTTTTGGTTTTTATTCGTAAAAACACAAGATATTATTTTAAGTTTCTTTCTTCAAGTTGTCATTCCATCTGACTTGAGGGCGTCACACGCTACGTTTCCGGAGCGTTGTCTCCATTCGATGACTCTTCTACTATATTGGTTATTGGTTTTCCGGGATATGGTCTGTCCACTTCAGCTTGGTGATACTTTGCTTCGTCGAATTTCTTCATTACAGATCTTGTTCAGCGAGGGTAGATCCTTCCATCGATCGGTGAGCGACTTTCAACTTGTGAATCAGGTCGATCAGTCAGTCATACTATCAGAAAACACGTTTCGCCACCATAAGTCATTGTGAGCAGGACGCTATGGCTGAAAATAACATAGAGAACTTTTATACATAGCGTTACTCGGAATAACAATAGGAAATCATGTTAACCCCACAAAAGAAAAACGTGACATCACCTACTCGGATACACGTCAAATAAATTTATGTTCAGATACGAACAAACTCCTTGTCTTATTTAACATAAGCCACCCAATCTCAGTGTTACGATAGGGTTAGCTGGTGTCAGAAAGACCGCTTCATTTATCTCTTGTAAACTCACATGTAACATTCATGACGTCCCGAGTGGCTTGTAGTATTGGGGTCCGCTGAGATTCCCAAAAGTACGAGCATCTAATACAAATGCCGACGGTTTGATAGATTTGTTTCGGTTCAGTCGTGTTATGGAACCCGCGAAAAGGGGACAGAATTGTTAAGTAGTTAGTATTTATTATACTTATATGTATTTCACAAATGATGTAAAAGGCGTAGAACTATTTTGTTTATTTTCTACTGTTACGAATGAGTTTCTTTGATCAGTATCGCAAATGCAGTTCTAGCAGACTTTGGTAAGAGACCTCACTGAGGTTTCCGGGTCAACCTTCACATGTCCCCTTGTTCGGTCAACCTTCGCTTAAACCAAATGATCCATCTAAATGTATAATGGCATCCAACCCACGATATATGCTAACATCAGTTCAAAATGACAAATACACATGACAAATGACAACATACTTTTTTGAGGGGGAGAGTACACGCTGTAATCCAACAGCAGCTGGGCGCGCTCGACTGGCCACGTTATCCCTCTCTCACAGCAGACTACCTTGAAATGTACTGCATTTCCTACTTTATTTTATTCCCTAATGTACGGTTTCGGTAGTGAGTGAGATGTGCGAGAGCCCATTCCGATCCTATCCCTCTCCATTTTCCTAACTCTTTAAATCAAATCCATTCCTATATCTCCAAAGGTAGACAGCGCATCCGGGGGAGTACCAACGTTTATCAGTTTCGACTCATGTTAGTATGTATCACGGAAGTCTATGGGCGACAGTATTCACTTACCATCAGGTGGACTATATGCTCGTCTGCCGCCTTCGTATATAAAAGAAATGTAGGCACGCTTCCAAAGGCGTAGATACCCAAGTAAACATAATGTAGTTATATGCTAGTGAGATAGCGATATGGTTTTGCAACTCATGGCATTGTAACGGAGTGGCTGCTACAATATTTATACATATTTAAAAATAAAATATACCCTACAACAGGAACAATGGTGGAAACAGACCCGCATCGTTACAATCAAATACTTGTTTCTTATCGCTCCTGTCACACACAAAGGCAAACCCTTCCGGATGTCGAAAAATCAAAGGCAGCTCACGGCTCGCTTGTTCAAAATGGACGAAAAAGTTTAAAAGCCAAAAAATTCACTTTTATTTCATTTCGCATCAACTTCAAACGATTCCGACTGATGTGAACGTTTATACATTTTCCCGGTCTGTTTGGTTTCCGTCCTATTTTAGGGTATTATCTCCAAGTATCAACATTCACTGGCGAATGATCCAAATCTATATAAATTAATATCCAGGCGAATTAATATTCGCCGCATTTAGATATTTAGAAATTAGAAATCTTCGTAGAAATTAATTCACACATTTTTTACATCACTTAAAAGAACGCTTCCAATTTTCATTCACTTTCCGCTCTCCTCATAATCTGCTTCTTGGAATTAATTTTGACACATGCCCAATTTTACTCAAACCCTTTAACTATTCAAATCATCCGTCTCTGGAATTTACTTCCTCTGAAGATAAAACGTGCTCAATCACTAGACAATTAAAAAAAAAACATGAGGAGCAGATTAAACTTACATTCACGAGCGGTTTTCCTTCGTCATTCCCAAAACGAAACTAGTTAGAGCTAACACTCTTTCCGTCTTGGAAATTGTCTTTCATTACTAAAAAAGTATGGGAATTAGTTTACGGTTAAAACTTCTCGTCTCTGGAATTCTCTTCTGTATAAGACAATCTTTCGATTACTGTCTTCAAATCTCTCTTAAAGCAGCACCATCTGCCACTCTCATGTGAATGAGCACACGTCATCTCTGTTATATTTAAAATATGTATGTATGTATATATTTATATATATAGTTAGGCATATTTAGGTACGCACTTTCCTTTTGCCTTATGTCTCACTTATGTCTGCCCATTTCATTGCTCGCCTGTCGCGCTCCCGAGTTTACTAGTAGAAATCTTCTAACGGGATAAGCACACATTTTCTATGTATTTTCGTTTGTAACTATTTTTATCATTTGTGTGAACAATAAAGTATATAAATAAATAAAGGAGTATTATCTTCCTGCTACTTGACATCAGCCGGGGAATTAAGGGAGTTTCTCGTTAGTTCCCCGTTTACCTGCCCCATTTTTCCTTTCATCTTCTTTTGGCTGCAATTTATCGACTTAATACATCCCAATTGTTCTCAAACTCTTTCACTGTTCAAATCATCCGTCTCTGGAAGTCTAGTTAATTTTGGTTTTAACTCTTATAATATTTATAATAGTTTAAAACAGGTATTTCCAGGAGAGGATTTCGGACCACAAAACAAGATGATTATGGTTACGTTTACGGTTATGGTGTATACTATATCGTTTGTTCAATATAATAAGAGTATATATATATATATATATTTATTGGTTTATTATTTACTTCTATCAAAATCAGCTTAATAATTCTTCCAATTTGTTGTACGATCTGACAGTGATAAGTCATTGAGAAAAGATGTGGATTCATTTTTTTCGAGACAATGGCGTCTAAAGGAGCACGTCTCTAGAAAACAATTTATCAAGTTAATTCTGTTTAACAAGTTGCTACTGTCCGGGCGTCTGTTGAATTCTGATTAGATCACTTTCGATGCTTCCTTCAATTAACTCGCTTCAATTCTGTTTAATGCGGTTGTTTGTAATTATTTTGTGATTAGCAGGTCATTGAAATTGCTACTTTTAATGTATTACGGGATGCATCTTACATATTTGATCTATGTTCTTTATTTCATGAATTACAGCACTCTGCTTTTTTTAATTGTCATTTCCAGTCTCCAAGAACCCATGAAATTTATCAATTTTGTCTTTATATTTGTATAAAACGTGACTACACACTTGGTATACTGGGGCGATACATACACTATAGCAAATTATCTAAGTACCTATATTAATAAGTAATTAAACATAATTAGTTAATAGAAGGTAATTAAAAATTATTATTATTCAGTTAATTATACTTAATTAGTTAATCGTAGCTAATTATAGTTAATTAGTTAATTATAGTTGACACTTTTAATCCTTGTCAAATATATTTGACGTCATTATTTTGGACATGAACCTCTAAAATATCACGCTGGCCAAGCACTTTGGCGAGTATTCTCTTTCAGAGATGGTGTAGTTCCTCAGCGCCTGTGGTGTCGGCCGGCTATAGACTAGCACCACACCACCTTTTCCCATGGGGTGTCTTAAAAGGCGACTTAGAAATAACAGAACCGCAACCACAAACTTTTAACACCTATCGATAACTTAATTAGCAAATTACAATTCTTTTTTTTGTGTTTTGTATTGAGCAAATATGTGTAGTATTTACCAAAATTTAACAGAATTAAAAATAATAATATATTTATGCCAAAAAATTGTTAAATTATTATCTTAACGCACATAATGGACAACGTTTGACTGTCAATTTGTTCGCATTAATCTCCGAACTCACTGAGCTGATTTTTTAAGGATTTCATTGCTATGTAGCGTGTTCACCGCGGAAGGTTATATCTGGGATACTTTTATCAATCTAGTAAAATCTAATCTAGTTAGAAAGTTTGAAAATAACAGGTAGGATTTATGAATCATCAAGGTTATGTATCTAGATATCGCATGAATGATTTTCTAACTAGTAATATAGCAGGAATGTCTACATAGATTTCCTAACAAGATATACTACAAACTGTTACTACAAATTCTACAATTTCCATCATGAATAGAGCTTGTGATTGATTAATCAAATTAATTAGATATTAATCTACATATTTCCGTGAGGTTGGTCCGAAATTATTTGTTGAAAATATTCACATTCACTTACAATAAATTAAGACGACAATTCACTTTGTACTTTGACAGTGAAATATGTCACTCTATCTTGTGTATAATGAGATAAAAGTGATGACGAAAGAAAGAAACGTTCCACTTTAGAATTTATTTTATATTGGATCTGTTTATTCAGTATTTTCGTCGGATCGTTATTGTACCTGTGTCTTTATCGTATAATACCATCAGCCACTGCTCTCTCTATGTCTCTCCACTACTGGATATAGGCCTCTCTTAAGGCTCACTACCACGATCGTGACTGCTTTTCTCATATAGCCACCGTCGACCAACTTCTTCAAGTTGTAGGTCCACCTGGTTGGAGGTCATCTTACACTGCATACGTGGCCTCCATTCGAGGACTCGTCTCCCCATCGGTCCTGCGGCAAATATGGCCCACATATTGGCACTTCAGCATGCTGATTCTATGAGCTACATCGGTGACTTTAGCTCTTTGGTGAATCTCTGTGTTACGGTGTTCTGTTGTGTTGTGTTGTGTCTTTGTGTGAATCATAGTTCTTTGAGCTAATTTGAAATGGGTAGGCCTACCGCCAGAGGTTTCGTTTCGGCATCGTACGTCATAACTGGCAGGATGCAGTGAATGGCTTTATGAACCTTAAATAATCAAGATTCACACATCTAAGCTCGTAAATTGTAGCTGCTACAGTTACACTCGTATGTATGTCGAAGTCTTAAGGTACATCATCCCCACGTACGGACGACTGTATATTTATGAGTCTGTTTGTTAGTGTCATTTTTACCAAAGCTCTTTGTTTTGTGAAGAATCCCATTTAGATAACTTTAAAACCTATTTAGATAACAAGTTATTCACATTGTCGTTACGAGAGGTTTCTTAAAGCTGATGCAAAAGTATGTAGTCGTCATACGAATGGATAAAGAATAGAAATATTGAAAACAGTTGTTTCATTTGATTTCAAACTACAATAAGCAAAATACTACAAAAGTATCAGAGAGACAATAAAAATAAAAGTAGGTGCAAAAGTATTGGAGTAATAATAAACTCGAGCTATTCGAGATAATCCAATATCGAAGAATATTTATTAAGAGATAATAATAACTGTTCCGTACGAGATAAACTGAAACATTTTGTATTGTCGAGCAATAGTCAATTCAGTCAATAGTGAATTCGAAAGTGTTTGTTTGTTTGTCTATCTATTCGTTTGTTACGTCTTCACGGCTAAACTACTGAACCGTTTCTAATGAAATTGGGCAGGGAGGTAGCTTGAAATCCCAAGAAGCGCATAGAATACTTTTTATTCCAGAAAATCCACGCGGGAAAAGCCGTGGGTAAAAGCTAGTTAAAAGTATAATTGGCCACAATGCAACACTGGAACTGATCACGTACATCTTACGTTTCAGTATGGATCATTAGTAGAAGTTCGACTTTGACCTAAAATCGTAGCACAATTACAACCGAAAGGAAACCGAACTTTTTCTTAACCTCTTTCCATCCTTATTATCCACTCCCATCCACCTCTTCTCTCTCCATTCTCTTCCATCCACCACTTTAGCTGCAGGATATTGATTCACTATTAGCGGATTTTGATTATTAACCCTTAACACCACTCGCTGTTTTCAGCCTACATATCTACACTCGTGGGGGACTGAAGTCCACCATACGAATATCTAACATTTAAATACCAAAATGTAGAAAATGTTAGGATTTCTTTTAATTAAATAAATTAAGACATATTGTTAACTTAATAAATCAGTTTTATTAAAGATTTTAACATAAAATAAGACATATCTAGCGTCAAACTAAAAAGCTACAAAAAAACAAGTCAAATTTATAGTCTTCACTTCAGAGGCCTAGAATTAAAAGAAATTATGAATTTCTAAACGAAACGAAACCTTATTTCTAATAACCTATGTGATTATAGATAAAAACAGGCATCAACTTCTTAATAAATCTAACAACATCCAAAATCACAAGGGGAACGTACATATCATTTTACTATGCAAAGTTTTATTACAATATAGGCACATCATTTCAGTCTGAAACATTAGTCTCAAAATTATGCTTATAAGGTAATTATACATTATTCACGACATTTGTTACATATTTTCACATCAATAGAATGAATACGGCATACATTTTTCATACATTTGGAGCAAACCCTGGGCGTATTTTGACTTTTTGTCAGATTTTTTTCGTTCTTCTCTGATATTTTCGTCATCAAATCGTAGACATGACAAAATAAAAATATATCTATTGAGACTCATAACTGTTCTAAAAATAGGTCTACCTTTTGACTTAGAAGACCAGAGACCTCGTGCATCTTCCCTTCCCGATTTGAATATACCTGTTAGGAACATTACTCCAATGACTGCACACAATTCTTCTTTATTCACATGATGGGTATACGCAGCGTCACACGTATGATTCTCCGAGTACGTTGTTATCTTTTCATTTGTATATTCCAAAATCAATTCAATAATATCTTCGGAAAAAAGACATTGCCAAGCTTCAAGAGAAGTCATCTGGTTCTTTGCTCGAGCGGGACCTCTAAGACCAGGCAAATGCACGATGATATTATGTGCTCGAACTCGTGATCGCGATGGCGGTGTCTTGGCCCATTTATACCTATTCCTTACATAAAAGGCATTAGCTTTATTGTCCTGCTCAGTATTTTCAATTTCTTCGTTTTCTGGATTACTGTCTGTTTCTTCGTCGCTTTTCGTATCATGGTCGCTTACTTCACACTACGATTCACTCAAATCTGACAATATTTCGGGAAAAACATCTTCGTTTTCACTTTCTTCTAATTCTAGGTCATTTAACAGACGTTCTATCTGCTGGGGATTCAAATTTTTGTCCATATTGTGCCACAAATCTAAAAAAGTATACATGTAAATGAAACAAAGTGTGAACAAAAAACATACGTAACTACACTCGTGGGGGACCTAGGTTCCGCAGGGCGACTTACCTCGTAAACTATAATCGTTAGGTCGGTGCGCGTCCACTTTCTGCGAACTCTCGAGTGGCACTGGGAATACACGTGACCGTGACCGCGTCGCGCTTAAAACCATAAAAATATTTCCGAAAATATGTGCGCTGGGGGAGCTTAGTCCCCCGCGAGTGGTGTTAAGGGTTAATAATATACATACTCGTACATAACTCTATTTTAAAATCCCGTTAGAACCCGTTAGCAACGTAGGTACATGCTATTTAAAGTGAGATTTATATGTACAATGACTTAAGAATGTGTGAACATTTACTCAACATTAAAATGTTAAACATTTAATTGTTTAACATTCACACATCCACAAAGTATAATAATATATAAGGTAATTACGGTACTATTACGGTAATTGTACACTGTACTGATCCGAGATCTACATTCATGGCTAAGGATCCTATTAAGCCATATCAATTCGAAGTACCTACTAATTCAAAGTTACTTAATATTATGATAGACGCTTATAAATAAAAAATACTTTCATTACAGTTTTCAGTTACTTACTTTGCTTATTGAAAAGTCTATATACGACCCTTAACTGAAAATTGTTAACCTTGTAGTGTATAAACACGAACACAATAATCTGAAATTTTATTAATCATTTTACGCCAGGAGCGGTGATAGCCTAGAGGTATATATACTCGAATCACATTCATGTGATCGTAACTTCAAGTCCTCGGCCCTTACCTCAGAGTTTCTACATGCTACAGAAATAAAAAAAATCTGAAGTATGTGATCCACCAATCCACTCTGGGTTCACGTGGTGGATTACGGCCCGAAAACCCCCATTGATTTACTAGGGGAGGCCTGTACCCTGCAATGGGATGTTATAGGCTTATACAAGAACAAGTACACCGGTAGAATCAGAGGTCAAGCTTACTTATAATGAAACATTATCATTTGTACACAACCATTTAATCTGCACCTAATAATTGAATTAAAAAGACATAAAAATGCACGTTAATTTAGATCACGTCAACTACATAAGATTCCTACTACGTGTTGGTCTGATTTTTACATTTTTACAGCGGGTATTCTATTTTTTTTTATTAAAAAGTAAATGGCTTCGTAAACTTTGAGATGAACTGCTTCGCTCTGATCGGACTAATGCACGATCGCCTTTAACCCAACTATTTCCAGCGACGAACCGTGTTAGAAAATCGAACCACGTATTGTTTGTAGACAATGTAGTTTAATTTTCTTGAACGTGGATTGCGAAGTATTTCTATTTAATCTCACGAGTGGTAAACAATTCAATATCGTATTCCAATATACGTTTGTTTGTTGTCACCGAATAACTATGTAAGAAATCAATAAATCACTACCTACACCTACATAAGACATGCGATCCCCTTGCCTTATGTGAGAGTTTTGATTTTAAGTCCATTGAGTTATGGGCCAAAAAGAATTACCTGACCGTATTGATTGGAAAAAATGGATCAGTTAAGTATTTCGTGACAAAAAGGAATTTGGAATCTAAAATTTGGAACAAAAAGGAATTTGGAAAAAAAAAAGTATTTTAAAAGAAAATTTCTCGAAACTGAGTATTTTCTCGAATTTATCGTTAAAAAACAATTATAATAATTCGACTTTTAGTTTATTACATTCATGTTAACGCGTTGCCAAATAATAATAAATTAGGATTTAACGACTATGTTGAAGTCGAAACACTAGCAAAATGGAATTCGGTCATTGTTACTAAACTTTTGAGTCTACAATTTTGTTACTTATTACCTAATGGAAAGGCATACATTTTTCTAATTATATTTACTATTGTATTGTATGTAACTGTTGCACGTAAAGTAATGTAAGTGTATAGTGTACAGTCGTTTTATGTAAAACCGAACATCTGTAAAACTAAAATTTAGTCCCTTTTTACTCAGAACCCCATATACTCGTATACTCTTAGAATTTAAATTTAATCAATCAACTACTCGTACAATGTTGGTTTCCTTTTGCTTATAAACAAAAGGACTTCGTTAATAAAACAGGTTTTTTTAAAAAAGACATTGAAATGTTTCATTAAATTGTTATATTTTGTAAGTAGGTACTTCTTTATAAACAGTTACCTAAAAAATTTTACGCTACCGCGTGTTTTTTTTTTAAATCTACCTCAAACCAAATGTTTAATAATTACGTGTTTTATAGCAAATAAATTTCGAATTCATTAATTCATGTATTAAATGAAATTTTATTATATTTTCACAATATTTATTATCTTCTAGCTAGGCTATATTAGGTTTCAAGTAAACCGATGTTAATTTAATTTTTTCTTCATATATTTACATACATATATTTTTGTATTTATTTACAATCAAATAAATAAAAAGAAAGAAAAAGAAAAGCTGTACCTACATAAGACAATCCTGTGGAGATTTCTTTTAAAATAATGCATAAAGGCATTATTTTTTTCAAAAATCATATTTGTAAGTATGGGTTCGTATTTTTACATTTCATGTACCTACCTATGTACTTATATTTTAAACTTTTGAAAGCTCGCGATACAACTTTGGAAACTGCATTACGTAAAAAAATAATTTTGAATTATTTTAATCATTTTATCTAACCACAGCTGGTAATTTCAACGTTAACAAGATTTGCGTAAGATTTAACAAGATTTTAACTTTGCGTAAAGTTTAATCTCTTAGATTTTCTTTGAATTCTGGCGAGTTTTGAACGAAATTGTTCTCATAATGACTGACTGAGCATTAAGAATAACTTCGATTGATATAAATATTTAGATTTTTTATTGGTTTTATATATTAAACTGTTTTTACTATATGACTCATTTATTTGATATAATATTATACTATCTGTTATATTATTGTTTGTCACATAATTACAAAAATCGCGCAGGTACCTACACTCAAAAGGAGGTAAGTAGGTCTTTTCTTTCTTTATGTGTTGGTTTTTCATTATTTACTTTGACATTGTGCGTCTCAAATACCTATGTTTTATTGACACAATCGCCATTAACAGAACTCTCAGGAAAATCATTAGTCAAGAGTATCTTCTTAGAAAATAAAAGTAGTTTTAGAAACCTAAGCTGCATATTTGTGGTGTTTTAAATAGCATGCTTACTAATTTTTTGCGTTGTATTGC
Source organism: Sesia bembeciformis (assembly GCA_943735995.1). Lineage (NCBI taxonomy): Eukaryota > Metazoa > Arthropoda > Insecta > Lepidoptera > Sesiidae > Sesia > Sesia bembeciformis. The sequence continues at coordinate 3,820,995 of OX031025.1, forward strand.
TGCAATTTTTTAACAAGTCTGTTATCTTTCTTTAAAATAAAATAAATAATATAAATTAGTGCCTGAAGTAAAAATTGTAGCAATAAACGTCGATTGACTTATTATTTTCGTGAATATGTTTTTTTTGTTTATACTTAGATAATTATCTTCTGATGGTTTATGCAGATCTACGAAATCTGATATTTATTTATTTATTGTATAATCCCAACTAATCTATGTTTTTGAGTTAAATATAAATTCATATAAATATAAAGATTTACTATGACTCTCTCCAAAATACATATTTCAAACTAAGGTGCAAGTTTAATGTTTCCATGTCAGTATTGACACAAGTATGAAAAAATTTAAATGACGTCACTGTAAAAGTGCAAGTCTTATGGGAAAATTCCAAAAGCATTTGATGTGAAAATCCTCATTAATGCGAGACTAAAACTGCAGAATCGTCAATGCTCTCTGTTGAACAGTGACAAAAGAAAAATGTCAAATTTCATGTCAAACGCGTACAAAATGAATGACGAAACTACAGAATTGCTAACGCTCCTCAGTGAGCCAACGGCGCGGCCTTAATTAATGTTGGGATAATTAACCTGAGCTGGAAGCTTAATCATCCGCCCGGTAGACAATTTGTGATGTTCTATACTCATTGGTAGATACAGCTGTCGTTGAATACATGAGGCGCGGAAGACGAGTAAATATAGATGGGGTAAGCCCATCACAGACGCAGCCATAATCAATAATTATAGGTAGTCGGAAAAATTCACGCCCATTTTGAACGTATGACTTTAGTGTGTTATATTTCTGGCAACACTGATCACAGGCGGGAAAGTGATATATCATTTGACAGCCGACTTTTTTGTAATGGCGACAAATTGAAATTACAAGTTAAAAGTTTTATCTTTTCATATTTTTTAACAATGTTAAATTGGAAGCTAATAAGGAGAAAATTAGATAAGTTTTACATTTTTTTTTTCAACAAGGTTATTAAGGCTTTTTAGTTTTTGAAAAGAGATTTGTGGTGTTCACGGAGAACATGCTTTATCTAAAACTACTGCAAAAAAATGGTTCCGTCTATTCGCTGTGCTCGTCCTATTAAGGTGAATGTTGATTTTATCATTGAAAAAATTAAAGCAGATCGACACAAGCAGTCATCAATTTGCGGAACAGCTTAGCATTCACCACTCAATTTTGTATCACCCGCAAAATCTGAATTTTGTAAAAAAGCTAGATGTTTGGATGCCGCATCATTTAAATGACAGAAACTTAGTGGATAGAGTTTCCATATCCGATATGTTGTTAAAACGAAATGAAATTAATTCATTTCTGAAGAGATTGGTAACAGGCGATGATAACAATGTTCGAAAACAATCTTGGTCTAAGCGAGGTGAGCCATTACAAATAGTATCAAAGCCAGGCCTCACTCCGAACAAAGTCATGTTATGTGATTGTGGGACCGGAAAAGCATTGTGTATTGCGAGCTTTTGTATCATGGTTCAAGGATTAATTCACATGTATACAGTCAAAAATTAGTCAAATTGAAATAAGCACCTGAAGAAAAACATGACCCATCATGACAATGCTCGACCGCATACATCTTTGATGACTAAACAAAAAGTAATGGACCTTGGCTGGAAAGTTTTAATACATCCTCCATACAGTTCAGACATAGCACTTTCGGATAATCATTTACTTCGCTCTTTACAAAATTACATTCAAGAGAAGCCTGTATTTAAATTAGTTTAAAAATTTTATGGCGATGGGATAATGGCTCTGCCAGAAAAATGGCGTGAGATAGTCGAATTAAATGGACAATATTCCGTTCAATAAATATTTATGTGAAACATAATTTATGTAAAGTCTTTATTATGGTCACTATAAAAAGGCCTTGAACTTATTAGATTACCCAATATACAGGATCTTTTTTGGGACGGGTCCGAATAGAGGAGTCTGAAACTATTAGAAATAGAGAAAGTTCTAAGAAATCATGGCTTTGATTTTAGAGTTATAAAAACTACATTCAAAGAATTTCTAGTATACTCATACACAATCGAGAATCAAACCCGTACATTTTCCTTGAAAAAATGTAATTCATTTTATTGCGTTAATTGATAGTGTAGGTTGTACGGGATAAATCTTGCTAAGGAACCTTGTGCCTAGAATTAAAAAAAATAATGCATTTCAAATAATGTATTTATTTTAACAAATGTTCGAAGTAGTAGCATTAGGTATAAAAAAAATCCGGAACGTCTCCATTATACCGCTCGCCAACACTACGAAATCAACTACGAATAGGCAGTGAAAAACGTTTTTAGAGAATTCATCGATTCCTGTCCCCACGAGTACTATAGCAGAGGCATCAACCAACTTCCATTCAAAATGGCAAAAGTGCGTTGATAATAATAGACAATACTTTGATTAATTAAATATATACTTTTGATACAAAAAAATATTTTTGAATTTTTTCATATAAAACGTCAACTTCATACATATATGGTACTGTCAATCGATCCATCTCTAATTAATCATAGTTTATTGTTAAGTAGATGTAATTATACCTAAACCCATTAACTATAAAGTGTTAAATCTTTGGAACCAAGTTCTAATTGTTGGGTATGGACTGAGTCAATAGCCTATTGCTAGTCGTCAAAAGCTTTCGATTGCTTCAAGCAGCGATCAATCGGTCAATCAAGCGGTCAGCTTGATTGACCAATATAATATGAAGGCTCTTGTACAGATACAGAACATTTAGATGTTATTATAGACGTTACTGTCATATTCGGTGCTATTGTGAACTGATTGAGCTCTAGCAAAGTGGGTCAACAATTGTCGAGAGCTTTCCATCTGTTGGTTTTATTGTTTCATTACAGATCCTAGTGATGAACTCGTTATCTATTGACACAAGTATCCACTTCTTAGATATGTCTATAATGATTAATGAAATACCGGATATTATATCTCTATTATTTAGTATGGTGGATTATTTACTCTGCGAGTCAATAATCTCGAAGAATCATAATTGACTTTATTCTTAATTTAGCAGTATTAAACAAACATCGACAACATTGTATATCATTATGTGATATCACGTTACAGTCGTACGTAGCAAACATACCATACCATAAGCCTATGTCTCTCCAATGCTGGATATAGGCCTCTTCCAGAACTCGCCACCATACACGATCGTCGGCTCTCCTCATCCGACCACAACCGGTGAATTTCTTTAAGTCATAGGTCCAGTTTTATGAATAAGAGAGGAACAACTGTATAAATCCTCGAGCGAATAAGCATACTAAGCATAAGCATAGCGATAAGCAGCTAAGCTAGTAGTTAAACAAACTAAGCAAATATTGAGTAAATTTCATGTTGATCCTATTGATCCTATTGATCCTATTGATCCTATTGATCCTATTGATCCTATTGATCCTATTGATCCTATTGATCCTATTGATCCTATTGATCCTATTGATCCTATTGATCCTATTGATCCTATTGATCCTATTGATCCTATTGATCCTATTGATCCTATTGATCCTATTGATCCTATTGATCCTATTGATCCTATTGATCCTATTGATCCTATTGATCCTATTGATCCTATTGATCCTATTGATCCTATTGATCCTATTGATCCTATTGATCCTATTGATCCTATTGAAGATTATGCAGTTCATTGGTTTATTGCATTTGTGATTTGGTAATATGCAGCACCTAAGCACATGTAGCACATCAAAAAAATGGTTTTAATACAGTTGGTTATTTCTTATCTTATCCAATTGTCGGTAGTAATAAGAAGAAGAAATGGATAAGAAGAGCAGAAGACGTGGGCTTTGGGAGAGGCCTATATATCCACCAGTGGAGATACGCATATTTACTGATGGTGTGTATCTCCGGTACGATTAAAATAACGATTAAATGCGAGTAAACCATTAAAACACATACGATAAAACATCCAATAGTAACGCTGAAATGGAAGGATTATGGATAAAATTTTACCGTTCATCAATATTGTGTCCGTGACTGGGTATTATGACTCTGTTTCAAAAATGTTTGGCGTCTAACAGAACTATGGGATAAAAGTCTCCCTAGTTCTGTACATGGAACTAATGGGATAATAAGTCTCACTACACATAGGGTACATTTGAAAATTTTGCACTCCTGGCCACTCATAAATACACTGGATCGCAAAAATTCCGGGTCGCTAATAAAAACCGTGATATCTCCATAAATTATATACCTAGATCGCTCGAATAAATAATATGTAGTAAGGAGGTTACTAATGCTTGTTCTAAATCTCTAAAGAGGTTTCATTTGTACAAGTTACGGTTTTAAAAAAAATATTCTGCATTTTGAAAAAATTCAAAATTTTAAATTAGGAAAAGAATATTTTTTCTGCTTTTGTTTCAAACGGAGCTGTCATTATAAATCCAGTGTATTTGAATTGCAAATGTTACATTTAAAAAAATATAAATTATGGACTATTGTATAGTTTAACAGCCGCCATGGCGGCTTGTCCGCTCGTTTGCTGCCTTCTTTCCATAAAAAAATATTAAATACCAGCGACCCGCCCTCGCTTCGCTTCGGTTTGTTGTTTTTTTTTTTCAAAATTTCGTAATAAAATATAGCCTATATTAAACACGGATAATGTAGCTTCCTATTTGAGAAAAAAAAATTGAAATCGGTTCAGAAGTTCCAGAGATTACCCCCAATACAAACAGACAATTTTACCTATTTATTATATTACTATAGATAACGTATCATTGTAATGATACAAAAGTTGAAAATAGGTAGGTCAGTATCGAGACTACAATCGATTCTACCAGTTTTTACAATAGGCTTTTTCCCATGATTTGTAATTTGTAATTCTAGTAAATCTTTTATTCCCCACGCGCGTCGCCCTAGCCGCGTCGGGCGCGCCGCTCAGACGACGGACCTGGTAATGAGCGCTACGAACGTTTTAGACAAAACAACCAAACCTTTACACGTTTGAAATTTTTTATTTATTCCTTAAAATATTTTTATTTTTCGCTAGAACGATTCCATATATTTTAAATTGGTTTGACATGTTTCAGATTTTGCATTATTTCGTTGTACCTATTGCACTCATTTTTTTTTTATAGGAAGTAGGCGGCATAAGAGAATACAATCCACGTGGTGGTAAGTGGATACTGTCGTCCATAGACACCCGCAGTACATGCCAACTACAGTCCACAATGTCAAACGTCAATCTATTCTTCTATACTAATATAATAAAGAGGTAAAATTGTTTGTGGGTATGTTGGGGGTAATCTCTGGAACTACTGAACCTATTTTAAAAATTATTTCACAAATAGGAAGCTACGTTATCCGTGTCTAATATAGGCTATATTTCATTTTGAAATTTTGAAATAAGAAATTAAAAAAAAAAACGTATTAACCGAAGCGAAGCGAGGGCGGATCGCTAGTATCTAAACACAAAAACTGTTTTCTCTTTTAATAGATGCCGATTATACTATTGTCACATCGCCTTAATATTTGCTGTAATTATTTACACGTACGTACCCTCGAAGGCATTCAAACAAAGCTTCGTGACAACGCAACATTATATGAAAATTATGTCAATAGAGCCTTGTTTGTACTCGCAGTTGATAAAGGATTATCTAATAATAGGATTAACAGAGCAAGAATGTAGAGTGGGGTGCTATAATTATTTATATCAGCCTATAATGTCCTATTTTAGGAAATATGTCTTCTTTTGTAACAACGGGGAGGATAAATCCTCAACTAGCAACTTCATTCGCGTAGACCATATAGTATCAATTTATTTATGTAATAATTTATTGTACACATGTAACATGAAATAAAATAAAAACAGGAAAAGATGTTCAAAAGGCAAGCTTATCCCCAGCGGAGATTTCTTCCAGCAGACCTACGAAAGTAAAAATTGAGAAAAGTGGATAGTGAGCATATGAGTTAGCTTGATTCCCCGTGGGAACTTTATAAGTGATCTCGATAAAAAGTATGTTAAACGATAACCCGGCACATAAGTTACAACTGTGCCAAGTTTCATTCAAATCTGGATAGTAGTTGTTCCGCGATGAGCGTTCAGACAAACAGACAAGAATTCTAACAAAATGTTGTTTATCTTGTGTATCATTCGGCGCGGGCGAAGAACATTGAATGCAACTGCGCTTATACATCCCTCATGCACGAGTCAATATGTACGAGGAGGCCCATGTCCAGCAGTGGATACTTAAACAGCTCTTAGCATAGCCCTTTCTCACAGAAGACTATCGTATAATATGCTGCGAATGTATACACATTCCTCGAACGCCACATACACAGAAATGCTGATTTTTACTAACTATTTTTAGACTGACTAACCCGCTAATAAAAGCTAGTTGTGTATGTAGGCTCCGCAGACACTGCAGACCGCAAACAAAACTCAATTTAACACTCGAGCTAGGCGAATTACAAACAGGATGCCACAACTTGAACAAACAAGGAACAAGCAAACAAAATTTGCGCTAATATTTCGGAACTGTAATATGAAACTGACAAACAGTATCGTAGACATAGCGTAGTTATACTACGCTAAAATATAGGTTTATTCAGTTTTATTATCAAGTAAAGAAAAACATACATTTACCAGTGTCTAATAACTATCAACATGATCATTTTTCAAATTTCATTACTTTTGCCCAATAACTAATTGGAATCTATCATTAATATATGTATATGTATATATAATACATTTATATTTACTGCACATACATACATATTATATTTATAATTGTATTATTTTCATAAATGTATTATTAAATTGCACAGATATACACATGTTTAAATAAAAACAGCACCTGAGTTCCATTTTATATTTGATCTTGTGGTTCACTGCTAGAGAATGACGTAAGACATTAAGTCCGCCCTTTGTACACGGCAAATACTTGTGCAATTAAGTTTAATAAATGGACGGAATAAATACAACTTGTATTAGTTATAAAAATACAGATTTTATGTTAGCGTAAAAGGAGGAATCGTACATACATTAAATATGCGCCACTGCAACAGTATTCATTGGTATATTGTCTCTTACCTTCAAACATCAGACAACTGGTTCTCGTCCCGCATAGTGGGGAGAATGAGCGTAAGTGGATTTCAGAAATAGGTATTTTTACAATTTGTTGCACTCTCGGCAGTTTGATTATTGCAAAACTTGTACAATATTATAATAGCGAAATTTCAGGACTGGTTGCTTAATACAGCCTTCGAAGTAGCCCTTCGTCTAATCCAAAGCAAGTTTCAACTCCCAATCAAAGTTAGTACAAAACCAGTCTCGACCACGCTTCTGTCAAACGGTCACAAAGGCGTGTTCTTATTATATTTCCCGTCGTTTATAGTCCATGGTCCGTGACTTGAGTCGTGTAGGTAGTGTAGTAGTGTAGGCAGGGAAGATTGTAGATAAGGGGATTAAAGTTGTTGTACATGTCGTTTAACGTAACGATTTTGCTGCCACTCAAAACAGATTTGCACCATTGTTACCTTTTTTTTATGGACGAATGCGGTAGTTGAGCATACAGTCCACTTGACGGTAAGTGGATACTGTCGTCCATAGACATTCGCGATACATGCCAACATTAGTCCAAAATGACAAACGTTGGCACGCCCCTGGATGCGCTGCCTACCTTTGGAGATATAGGAATGGATTTGTAGAAAGGGTTGGGAATATGGGGAGGGATAGGATGGGATGGGAATGGGCTCTGGCACATCTCACTCACTACCGAAACACGTACGTATATTGGGGAAATACGATAAAGTGGGAAATGCAGTACATTTCAAGGTAGTCTTCTGTGAGAGAGGGGTAACGTGGCCAGTCGAGCGCGCCCAGCGGCGGTTGGAATGCAGCGTGCACTCTCCCCCCCATGGTGCATATCTAGTTTGTGTGGCAGCAAAATCAGCAGTAGAGATATGATATATATAGTAGATATATAGGGATATAGACTTATTTATCTTATGACTATAACCTATTGTTGGCGACGCGCTCAATTGTAATTATTTAAATCTTGAAAAATGTATTTTGACGTCTGTTGCGTGTACACAATATGAACATTTCGTTTAAGAAACGGCAAATAGAAAAGCGGTCAGTTTTAGATTGGTTATAAATCATCAGACAGTCGAGCCTATACCTGCGCGCGCGACATCGCACGACCGTGATTCGCTGACATTATTTAAAAAATACGTTTAATTCTTTGTGCGTTTCGCAAATAAATTCCTTTTTGTATCCATCGACCGTTTTTAGTTTGTGCACTAAGTTTCCACCATCCACACCTTTTATAGTTTTTAATCGCCAGCTCGCTTGGCGAACATGGCGTTTTAAGACCATACATCCCTCATGTACAGTACTGGTTTAGAACTCCGTTTAGAACAGTACTCGGCATACGGATTTAGAAACTGACTACGACTTTACCAAGTCGTAATAAAATGCAGATAAATAGGTATATTTGTAGTGCGTTTTTGAAATCGGTTTGTTGTTATTAAAATCACTTTATTGTGTAACAATTTTGTAACTATTTCGTTAGTGCTGGCCGAAACCCAATTTTCTGATATACAGCATCCTGCTGATTAATTTATATGAGTAGATCGGATGCATTAATTTTGATATAACTGCAAACTTTCAAGATTTATTCGTATATCTTGGCATCAAGTGATATTTTAGTTTTAAAATCCAACTGTTTTAGCTGCAAAATACATTTTTTATATTTAATTTTTTTCTGTCCTTTTTCCCAACCATTCCTGAATCTCCGAAGGGTAGATGGAGCATTCATCCGAGGCCAACGTTTGTCGTTATAGACTGATAGTGAGCATGTATGGCGGAAGTCCACCAGGTGGACTGTAGCCACCTGTTTTTACTACATATCCGTAAGTTGTGGGTTGCTGTGCTTAAATTGATAACATAACGAAACGTCGTGATTTCTGATGCTGACATCAGAAGTGATTAATTAATTATTTGTATTATAGTATATTTATACCAAGTTTCCAATTAATAGGACCAGCAAATATATATTTCTAAATATCAACTTTGACACCCCGTTTTACTCCTTTAGGTGTTGAATTTCGAGAAATCCCTCCTCAGTAAGTGTTTTCGTCATAAAAGGAAGCTGTTGTCCAAAATTCAAGTTTCCAGCTTCAGCGGTTTCGGCTTGGCGTTGATGAGCCAGTCAGTCAGGACTTCTCTCCTTATATGTATAGAACATACTAATCGGGAGTATATTTACATAAATTGGAGAAAATTCTCCATCTAATTGGAGAAACATCAATAATGTTTACATAAATCAGTAGACAAATATCACTTGCTAGTTCCGTATGAACTCAGTAGCTAGCGTAATTAAATTATGAAATAACCGAGTTAGAAATTACTTCGCTTCCTAATGTGTTACTTCAGTATAATACGTATTTACATTTGTCAATAACGTGAATGTGTTGCGACATACGTATTTCTAACTTGTCAATGATTAATTGTACTCTTGGGAATGATACGTGCGTTTGTATAAATGATTATGTGTGTTCATGACACAAGAATATCAAACACAATTAAGCTCGGATATGTAGCTGCCATGAACGTAACGTCAATATCCGGTGTTCCTTTTTTTACAAATACAGATTTATAACGTAATATATAACAAAATATACAGCCAAATTCATATAAAATCATTAATGGCATGAAATGCCATATAGTTTCAATGGTCTTACTATAGGTAGGTACATATTAATATATTGCCTCATCAGAGCATTGCAAAATTTCATACATAATTAATTCAATGAGATATAACTCATTTAATTATTTTCAATTAGAGACAGATACCTTAGAACTTAATATTACTCATACATATGAAAGGAATATAAAAATATAATTATTGTTCATTTTATTCGAAAAACTTCCAAATTATGAAATGATTTAATATTAAAAATCTTTTAGTTTGTTATTAATTGTGGGCTTGTGGAGTCTTTTTCTAGGTCAATTTCTAGTCTTTTTAGTCTAGTTTTCTAGTCTTTTTTTCTAAGTGGAGTCAATATACATTTTGTGTTATAGTAAACCGGATTTGAAAAGGTTATTATTATGAAAATACACGAACTTTGGTAATAATTATGTACATATGAAAATAGCAACAACAAAATGAATTTAAATAATGATAATGATTTGCATGATTGAAGAGTTGATTACATATTAATTAATTTACTATATATAGGTAAATGAAATGAAACGTGTTTCTTCGTCTGCGTCGAAATAGGATTTAAAAAACTTTTGTAGCTATTTTTCGATTTGTTGGAGAAACATTAGGTAAAGAACAAACTAACTTTGACATTTAATTTAGTCAGATTTTTTAAAAGTAAAAGTTACAAAGATTAAAAGGTACAAATGGTCCTAAACAAGCACTTTTACTTGGTTAATTTACTTTAATTTATATGAAAAATTAGAAAATCTGTTGATAAAATATTAAATAAAAACAAACCAACTTTCGATTTTATGTTAGTTAGATTTAAAAAGAAATTAAAAGCAGATATTAGGTACGAATGCCTCAAACAACCACTTCGTATTGACTAAAATTGATGTGAGCGGAAAATAAATAATCCCAAAGTAGAATTCCTTGTGTCGTAAGTTCTGGAGACACATAAAAGAACACAAACCACACAGGTCCGAACAACCATTTGTCATTAAACAAATAAATGTTCGACCAGGAATTGAACCAGGGATCTTTTGGACACTACCAATTGGACTAACCGGTCGTTTCAAATGGTACCTACTTGCGTGGGAAACCGAAAAACAAAAGTTTTTCCCAGTTGCACGATTCAGTTTTCCCTTGGAGGTTTACGGCCATTTGCTACAATATTGCGTTTGTTCGACTACAGTTTGGATTTCATAAATAAAAAAGTTTCGTCGAGGCCGTTTTCACGCGGGAGTTTCGTGAATTTAATTTTTTCTTTTGGTCTTCTTTCTGCCCTAGTTTTATAAAGATTAAAAGGGTATTTTGGTAAAACTGTAAACCGTTTTCTTTTGATCTTATCGCACAGTTCTAAATAGACGTACTTTAAACATAGTTTCTTGATAAAGCTGTTGATATATGGTTGTTGTTTATTTCTTTTTTTGTTTTAGAACAGATCGGAACCAAACGGACTGGAACATTAATTTCTCATGCACAAGACAATTTGCACAAGGAGACCCTCGTCCAACAGTGGCCGATAAAAGGGCTGGTTACGGTTAATATTAGTTCAGTGTATTCAAATAGACACTGATGCAATTGTGTTTGAAAATGTTCAGAAGTACTTAATACTTCGCGGACCCCTGGTGGTTCTTCGCGCACCCCCAAAATAATTTTTACTTACCACGGCCCCTTGGATCATCCCATAGACCCCCAGGGGTCCGTATGGACCACTTTGGGAATGGCTGCTCTAAACGATCAAATACATTGTGCAATATAATTGAAAGTCTAGGGTGCCTCTTAGTTGTTATATTAAAATTCATTAAAAGTCATTTGACCCATGAAAAGAAGCCACAAGCAAGAATAAATTGAAACGAAAACAGAAGAGGATCCAATATCTGTTCCATGAAGCCTCTCATAAAGTGTATACAATGTGCCTAAAGTGTATACAAGCCTGTATATTTTGTATTGACTCGTCAAGTGCCTTGTTGAATTGTGTGAGGTCATGGCTCCATTGTTGGGGTGACGGCAGGACTCCATATATTTTGGGCACGAAAATGTTTTCCTTTGTCACAATTGTGTGGTTGAATAACGAAATATATTGAAAAGAACGTAACGTTACCAAATATGAAAAAGGATCTATTGATACATTGAGTTTTGTTATTTTTACTAATGGAGTGGTTGAACCAACGTCCATTGCCACCGTGAAATTGACTAACAACTGACGGCGGTGGTACCCGAACATCTAACCCAATAAAAATATTACCTAACTTTTTAAAGATTGCACTAATCTCAATATCTAGAAAACTGTTATCGACAATAAAGTCCCTTTTCTCAAATAAAGTCGTAAATAATGAAAATCACACATTGTCCCTTCGGCTCGTTTAACTCAAACATCTTTATCGAAAGTTCTCGAACATTTGATTGATGATGATAAATTGTGTCGTGGACCAAACTCCCAGCAGATAGGTAGTTTAATCAGGACTTAATTTGTTAGAGGCCATCGTGCAACTTTTAGTGGCTTGGAATCGATGATCGAATGGTTTGAGAGATCACTGACTGTTGATATATAGACAACACTTTATTCCCGACAATACAACACACGATAATTTGTAACATCAAAAATAAAGAGGAAACAAGATGGATATATACACAGAATAAGTGTCAGAGTACAGCAAGAAGTATAATAGTGCCGATGTGTATTGCGGTGCCGGAAATGGACTCCAACTCAGCATAAGCTGCAGTGAACTACAGCGCTGTTTTTCAGTGGAGCCATCACGTCGCTACGGACGTCAGACAGCAGTAAGACAAGGTTATAAACAAATAATCAAAGACAAAACAAACAATACATAAAAAACTAAAGACCATTTTTAACATTTTTAAAATAAATAGTCCGTAAAGAATGTACGATAAATTAGTTGTTTAGTGCTCTTTTCCCGTATTGAATATTACTTTTTATGGAAAGAAGGTGGCAGACTATTCACCTGGTTTGATTTTTAGTTACGATTTGATTTAACGATGTCGATAAGTGCATTGAAAAATAGTAATAAGCTAATAAGTTTCGAGGTAATGAGTTTCAAGAGCTAAGCGGCTACAACAGGAAATCAGCACAGCAGATTTCGCTGCAGCACATGCTGTGTTGTAGTCCACATTGCGGATTTGTGAATACATAATATGTACGCTCTAGATTTTTTTAATTCTCGAGTTATTATACTGTATTGTTTGTAAACTTTACTATCGATACTAATAATATAAATCCAGGCGTTTTATTGTTCGTTTTTTTCCCTAATAAATCTGAAATAAATCGACGAATTGATTCAAACTTGACATTGTTTCGTGAGACATGAAACATAATTGTGATGTTTAAACCACAATTTCACGTAGGCAAAGCCACGTGCAACAGCTCATTCACCAAACTGTTGCCAATAGAAAAAAATAGCAAGAAGACCAACCTTTAAAAGTCAATCGCTTGAATGGTAGACTGTAACATCAGATGTTAGGTGACTGTATAATGTTAATTTTATCTCTTGTTTTTCTGGATAATATACCACTTATTGATTTGCATTGGTTACGCGTAGTGTCCACTAGATGTCGCGATAGTTGTACCTACATAGCGTTTTCTGTGTTTGTAAAGCTTTGTATTAAATCGTAAATATTTTTTTTTACTGTTCCTAGTTGTTCTATTTACTGAACCTAGATCAGTAAATCCTTGGGGACCATTGGGTTTTTTGTACAATGACCTTGCTCGTCGGACGTACAGTAAGTACTTTTGTTCTTAAAACACTACAGGCACATTTATTCTATTACACTCATTACTCGTCCCGTCCAAGGAGGAATAATAACTAATTGAAAGCAATGGTGGAAGCGGATTCATCTGAAACCAAGTCTGAGTTAGCAGCAGCCTTCTGCATGAAAAAGCGATATTGATTCATTTGTGTCAAATCGGGAAAGTGAAGAAGCTCGACAAGTGGGTACCGTATGAGCTTAATGAAAGTCAACTGCAAACACGCGTGAAGTTTGCCTTACTTTGCTGAACCGGCACAAAAATGAAGGGATTATTGTCTCCTGTGATGAGAAGTGGATCCTGTGTGAGAATCGTAAATGTTCGCCACAATGGTTGAACATGGGCAAACAATGTCCCAAACGTGTCCATGATAACTCTCGCCCACACACAGCATGACGGGCAGTCTCATAGTTACAGGAGCTTTGACTGGAAACTCTCCGTCACCCACCGTACTCGCCAGACCTCGCCCCCACCGATTACCATTTCTTTCGGAATTTGGATAAACATTTTACAATTGATCGATTCCCGTCCCCAGGAGTTCTATAGCAGAGGCATCAAACAATTTCCATTAAAATGGCAAGAGTGCATTGATAAGAATGGACAATACTTCGATTATATAATTTTCACAAATAAATATATAATGTGACGTAGTTTCTAAGCGTTCATATGGAAACGTGTCTGAGATTGATCTCGCTCGGTAATAAATTGAATCTTATACTGGACAGTCGTATCTCTCTATACACTAACTTTTTTTTTATGGACGAAGGCGGCAAACGGGAATATAGTCCAACAGCCTCTGGGCGCACTCGACTAGCCACGTTACCCCTCTCTCACCGAAGACTACCTTGAAATGATGTTCGGTAGTGAATTCTTAAATTTCGGTCGTGAGTGAGAAGTGTTAGAGCCCATTCCCATCCTATCCTACCCCCTTTTCCCAATCCTTTCTCCAAATCCATTCCTGTATCTCCAAAGGCAGGCAGCGCATCCGGGGGCGTGCCAACGTTTGTCATTTTGGACTAATGTTGGCATGTATCACGGAGGTCTATGGGCTACAGTATCCACTTACCATCCGGTAGACTGTATGTTCGTCAGCCGTCTTCGGCCATAAAAAAATAAATAAATTTAAAAATACTCCTAACATTAATTTGATTCGTTTTTATATCCATCTTGTATCTGCATATCTAATACGACGAAATAATTGGCCTGTACTTAAAATCCCGTTTACACAACCTGCTTGAATATTCTTAATTGAGATTTAATGTAATATTGAGGATTCCAGCAATATGCTGGCGTAATGATTTTATCCTTATTAACTGATTTTAAAATCATGCCTATAGTTTAATGTTATACATTAATAGGAGTACACTGTACTGATGAATGATGAATCATCTATATCGCGATTTGTTAAATACACTAACCCCTGCCAAACGTTAGCGTACTATACAATGATGTTGTACTTGTATAAGCCTTAAATGTCCCATTGCAGGTCACAGGTCTCCCCTAGTTGGATACAAATACTTCAGATTTTTTTAATTTCTGGAGCATGTAATTTTTCTCACGATGTTTTCCTCTCACCATCGAGCTAGTGACAGTTTTTTAAAATCAACTCGTGTGTAAGTAGCAACTCGGTGCCGGGATTTGAGGATTTGAACTCACGATCACACGAATGTGAGTCGAGTATAGATACCCCTAGGCTATCACCGCTCTCACGATGATACGATGACGTTGTAATTCCTATAAATCACCAAAGGTAGGCTAGGCTGCGCATCCGGGGGCATGCTAACGTTAGCCATTCTGGACTGATGTTGGTATGTATAGCGGATGTTCATGAGCGATGAGGAAAGACTTTCATTCCATTACATTCCCGACTTCCTTTCCAATTACATCTCTCACAGGAAGGAGTGTAACGGTATCGGAAACTCCTCATACCTGCGACAGTTGCTACTTCTCATCATTTCAATTCTATTTGTTCCAATTCTCTTCAAAAAGTTTTCAAAAAAGGTAGGCAATTCTCCAATGTTGGCATCGAGGCCTCATATCTATCTACTAAAATATCTACTCACTACCAAGTCTGCTTATAATTTGTTACCGTCATTCTATTAAAAATAAAAAAAAAAACCTCCTTGTGGGTTTCACATTGTTTACAATGTTTCAAGCCATTAATAGCACTCGATTGTATTATTAACAATACGACACTTACTCGTATTTAGTTTTATGAGAACAACAATCTGAAGTCTTAGTGAACAAACAGTACCGGAGAACACTGTTCTTATCTCGTGTCCCAATACAGACTCAGCTGTGCAAATAATCCTTAAGTTTCACAGAGTTCAACGGAAAATCTGAAGTGAATTGTATTGTCAGTCTGAATGTGGATTGTTTCAAAGATATTCAATCACATTTAGGGAACAAAGGTCGCAATGCATGTCGTATATTACTTATAGACAGACATATAAAACTCTTGATAATTAAAACAGGAAAGTTAAAAAATAGAAATTGACTCGCAGATTGCACAAAATTCGGCATTATGGCTAAAAGCGATTTATGCGAGACAACCTTGAGATGGAAATAAATATTGCAATCATCGATACGAGTGTATGATATCTGTAAATTAATTGATAGCTATTTGTAAGGGTGCAATTATCAGTTTGACTGTATTTGATCTCTGCATCTGCATGTTATCTTTTAAACAATTTTATAAGCAATAGCTGAACATTTGTTATAAGTGAACTCCACGAGTAACACAGTATATGGTTCGCAAATGATCTACTGGCTTGCAGCCACAAAGAGCTATAAATCGCTACACGTCTAGCATAAGCGACAAAGTGTGAAATTAAACCGCCTAGAAGTCGAAGCAGAGAATCAATGGCTGACATTGAACTGAATAATTGGATGAATTCATTTATGAAAGTCTCGTTAAACGTTTTGTAGTTCACAATCTTAGTTTAGAGTATGTCCAACATAGATAACGCACAACGTGAAAAGGTTTCCCGGAAGAGATTGGTTTGACGATAAGGCCGCCCGTGTACTCTTTGTGTTACTTGCTATTGCCCTTTCTGCAACATATGTTGGTGTACAATAAAGAGTTTATCTATCTATATTCCATTCCAATCCAATTTGTTCAAAACGTAAACAAACATGGCGGCCTGAGGTAACTGTCACGGCCTTACATATAGTGATATGATAATTGTTTACATATCCATAATTTGAATCATAGAGAATCATACTTAGCTGTAGATTTAAAGGTAATTGTTCATATATTATTAAGCTAAATATTTCATTGATTTGGTTTTGTTTTCGGCAAATTAGATTGGAACGGATTATTATCTTAGCTATTTACACAGTAATGAGGCGGTGGTGACAGCGTTTGTTTAAAGTATCAGTTTCCAAAGGACCGCACCCTGATAACGTTGATATGATACAACAGTGATGGAAGCTTTATGTGCCCATTTTTCTCTGCAACTTTCACTATATTTAGTTAAATAAGGCAATCTGGTGGAGCATTGATTATGTATTGTATAGTAAATGGCAGAACATTGAGAAAAGTGATAGGCCACTTATTGAACAGCGGCTTTCCTTCAATGTCGCAACTATAGAGCGGTTCCTTGTGCGGTTCTAGAATGACACATTGGAAAGGTTTCTCCTTCAGACAATTCGATTTACAAGAGATTGGAAAGAGTTTTGTATTTCTTTTATTGCCAGATGAATTCGCAGCGCACTGAATTTTAGAAGATGGCGCTAGTACGGGAGTAACCACCATTTCTCTAGTAGGTAGATTTTGTAATCACATTGAAATTTAGATGGTGCCAAATTCACTAAATCTGTATCAGTCTGTCAGTTCATATCTCTCCATTGTTTGATGTCAGTATCATAAAGGTTTATATCGTGTCCATTTAAAACAAAGGTGCTGAACAATCGCTCAACGTATGGGATCCCTTCCGATTTCCAAACCTGTCCCTCGCCCACCTCGTTCATTAAGGCGCTGAATACCTACAGATCACACAATGTTCCTTCTATTATTTGTTAAAAGTATAGGTACTTGATGATATATTCAAAGGGAGAGCCTTTGTCACCAAATATGCCTACTACCCACGATCATCTCATCCTGCCCACTACCGAATTATTTGTATGTCGTCCCACTATACTCACGAAACGTCGCGTTAAATAAATGAGGTAAACATACGCGTTAAGACCCAATGCATAGATTAATATGTGTGAAAAACGCGAAAACCTCAAAAGCTATGACAATTAGAATTTAAAAAAAAAGTTGTAATGAAAAGTTTTTGTTTTTATGGACGAAGGCGGCAAACAAGCATACAGTCCACCTGATGGTATATAGCAGGGTTGTCCAACTGGCGGGCCGCATGCGGCCCCCGAAAGCGATAAAAAAAAACGAAAATTACTTTGAAATTCCTTCCTTTTGAAAAAGATTTTATAGTTTAATATAAACAAACTTTTACCAAATATGCTGGTTTATAATTTAATTAAAATAAAATATTTACTCATATTTCTAGGAATAATAGACGGTCAGAATCTGTTAGAATCTGTTACTCAGTCCATCATATTTTCCTTATTTATGTAAAACAAATACTTGAGCAATATACAGAAATATTACTAGTTTTGGTTTTATTAAAAACTTTACCTTATATAGGTTCTTATTAATACTTTAAAATTAAAAGTATATAATAATCATTTAATTTAAAGTTTAAATTAAAGTATTATTATACGGCCCGCAACTACGTTCAAGGTTTTAATTTTGGCCCTTGTGGCTGTGTAAGTTGGACACCCCTGGTATATAGGAATGGATTTGGCGAAAGGATTGGGAAAATGGGGAGGGATAGGATGGGAATGGACTCTGGCACATCTTACTCACTACCGAAACACGTACATTGGGGAATAGGTTAAAGTGGGAAATGCAGTACATTTTAAGGTAGTCTTCTGTGATAAAGGTAGATCGATAGAACTTACGGAGGATTTGTTGAGATAAATATAGTTTCTGAAAACATAATACATGTTTTACCACAAAAAAACAAATACATCATTATAATTGTTCAACTCTGGTCTAATACTTTTTTGCAAACAGAGTCTTTAGACGCTTCCGTATAACACATTTTTTTCTTTTGTAATGAGAGAAAGGTTTCACGAGAAAGCATCTAGCTTCCCTGATCTCTATAGTCCCAATGGACATAAAACTGGAAAGTGAATATTTTTAACAATTCTACTGGCAACGAAGCCGCATGGAGTGAATTATTGGAGTAATCCGGTGGATTAAAATTTGATTCTAAATAGATAAAGTTATTTACATTTTGTAGGAAGTCGCTTAGGATAAACAAACACTTTTAAAAATAATGTTGTCAAGACCGTCATTAATTTATTCAATTTAAAAGGTTATGATTTGTTACTTCACATGATATGAACCTTTGTTTGTATTTTTTATATTTCAACGCCATTAATTTGACCAATTTAAATGGCGATGATTTGTTACGTCATATGATATGACGCTACATTTGTTTGTATTGTTTATATGATTATCTATATTATATATTGTTTATATATTATATATGGTCTTTGACCTTCAATTGTCCTGTTTTGTATTATTTGCCCTGTTGGAAATCTGTTGGGACAAGAAAGCCGCGCTTGACTGGTTGAAGTACAGTTGGAAACTACCTAATTAAAAGTATTAGGCGCCAACTACACGAACGAGTCTCTCGCGGCGATAATCTCGCCGTGCGTAGATCAGTACGGCGATGGTTCAAATAGCTACTATTGAAATTAATGGCACGGTCGAGAATATTGCCGCGATAGACTCGCCCGTGTAGTTGGCGCTTTATAATACTTATGCATGCTTATTGCGTTCAATTTTTATTATTGCTTATTATTGGGTTTTTAACAATGCTGTAGTTGGAAGTGGGTCCACATATTATGTAATATCCTTGCGTAAGTATTTTTTTTTTTAATTTCTGGGGAAGTCGCAATACACAAACTATAACTAATACTTAAAATAGTAACAGTATAACATAATGTTTAATATGTCCATGTCCATGATAACTATGCAAGTCACTTGTTACAAGAGAAACAAAAATAATTTGATCTAAGTTTAAAAATATCCGCTCAGTTTGACCGAGCAGAACACGTAGGTACTTTCATTATATGTTCTGCACATTCGAGCAAGCTGCTCATTCTATGATAAGTAGATTATTCTTGCAGAGGTGTCCAGGTTCAATTACAAACTGTCAATCTTACTATGTATGGTACATATATAAAATCTTATTTACGTTATATTTTTCAGTAAATCATTCTCGTTGGTTACCCAAAAGAGATCGCTTTTAGCGATAGGGCTTTCTACTGATTCTGTGTGTAATTAAATGTTAATGAAGTCTTTAATGAAGTCGAAACAAAGAAGCAACAATTTGCGTAGCGTTACTATAAGTTCATTCATCCGCTGTCGGCGAACTTCTTCAGTGGATAGCAGTGGAGAGACAGAGGCTGATGGTATTATATCCTACATACGAGTATAGTAAATTCATAATACTAGTCGCAGAGAACATTTACAAAATAGTCTCCAAATTCACAATTATGTAGTAGATATTAAAGTAGAATTGACATAATACATTGCCTGAAATTTTCCAGCCTACTCGTTCCAGCCTTTTATATTAGCTACCTACTAACATACTAGAATGTGATCTCGGCGCTTTTATTGAAACCTCACAACTACGGGGGCGTCTGGCATTCTAGGATCTATCTAAGTAAAAAACGAACGTCCTTTTTAGGGGAGCGGCACAGCCCTCAAAAATGCACTATAGTGACCACTTCCGTCCTAGGGGCTAATTTAGACGTGTTTTAATGTTTTCAAGGTCGCCGAATCCGAATCTGATGACCTTGAACTGATGCTACAGCAAGCAAGTAAGGCAACCCCCTTGTCAAACTCCAAAGGCAAACGGTAGACAGATCGTCTTTGGCCTCGTTTGACTCACAATTTTAATGACAACACCTTAACCTTTACCAGTCATGACCTTAACCCGATGCTGCGGCTAGGAAAGCCAGAACACTGTTTTACTCATCAACGGAGAATAATAGACACGTTGTGTTCGGGCTCGTTTTGATGGACTCGTAGAGAATTTTCTGCAACGTAGAACACTAAAAAGGAAGAAAGAAAATAAACGTAAAAAAAACCTTTTAAAATCAAGGTTTTATTAAAATGCTCTAAAATGAAGAAAAGCAACATGAAAGTCATCAATTACTATTACATATTTGTTAATGTTTTTATGTGATTTAAAAGTTTGTCGCAATATTTTCGTACCGATTTAATTAATACAATAATTTAATTAGTACAAGAACTTTAAATTACAAATCTCGCGACAAGCTTTCATATCACATAAGTCTTAGAAATGCGGTCTGCAACTGTCTGTATTATTTATGTTTGCTAAGATTTAAATGCACTTTTTTGAAGGATAAATAGGCCTTGAATATCTTTGCTTTTTCCCCATAGGATCACACCATGACACTCCCCAATCTTCCTCGACCTCTTGTGACTTGTGACACTGAACAGGCGACTCAAGTGGAACGTTATGGGCGGGTCCACTTCGTCGCGGCTCAAAAAGGCGGGAACTGCGTGGACGTGACCAGTGAGCGGAATTATTAATGGTCCTGATATAGCCTGTCCGATCAATAGATGAGCAAATTGAAGATTCTGTAAAATGCTCGTCAACTTTAATTTTTGAGGAAAGATTTTGGTTTTGTGTCCAAACTGTTTGAAATTTAGAACGTTTAGAAATTTAGAAAAGTTGGAAATAGTGTAACGCTATAGGGCTGATATCGATGGAGGATTAAGAGTTCTACGAATCAATAAAGGGTCGTATCAACTTCGACTATTTGGTGATCTATTGTGATGGCCACTGTTCCTAAAGTTCGCTGCCAATATCTAAGACTTGGAGCTATCGCGAGATAGTTTTAGCAGCGTTGGACCAATTTCGGTTTTGTGAGTGAAGGCGCCATGTACCTATCTTTTATACATCAAAGGACATCACATTCGCAAAGCAAGATGCATTGGTGTTTCATTTTGGTCGGAATATAATCTACAGGTTTTTTGAAGTCCTTTTTACAATAATATTTACTTTGTCACTACTTTTAGGTGGTTTCAAAACCAATGCACGCCACTGCCTCTAATGAGACCGTGAGATGACTCGAATGTAATGAAGTGCGATACTGAATTGTGTAAATCGCGAGGTGCTGTCATTATTTCAATAATCGATATTATTCGAATATTATCGACTCATATGCGGTAACGAGTTCAAATGCTTGACTCTTACCACTGTGTATTCACTTCAGTACGGATATTTAAATAAAATTATCTTGGTGCTGAGAGAAAACGCCATGATGAAACCATGCTTGAGAATGAAATAAAACAATCAACACTGGACCCGTATGGTACATTACGGGGGACATCTGTGCCCTGCAATGGCACGTTATAGGCTGATATCGAACATTCCCTATGATTAATTTATTAATCAATACATCTTAATCACAAAATTACTCAGGTGAACTATCAGGGGTTAAGGCCGTTAGACATTAAGTCCGCCTTTTGTACATGTCAAATACAGTTTAAATAAACTATCAATTGCTGAGCTCAGAAAAGCTCAAAAAACTCAAGTCAAGCTCAAGATCTGTTTAGTTGTTTACATTTTTTACCTTGGACGAAATATTTTACATTCATTATGGTTTATGAAACGAGGAGTTATGAAATATTACACAAACTTAATTTACATTTTTACTACTAAAAAGGTATCAACATACTTTATTAAGGGCGGTGATAGTCTTGGGATACCTACGAATATTTTCGACTCACATTTATTTATTTAAGCTTAATATACTATAACGGTAACCAGTCCATTTATGCTCGACGTGGGCCTCCACATGTACATTGACTTGTGCATGAGGGATATATGACCTGGCCAGGTGGGTTGACGAGTACCCTGTTTTAGAGGTGATGTACTTTCTCAAGCCTTGTGACAGCTGCTTTGATGTACCTTAGTCGTCATGAAACCCACGGCATAATAATAAATAATAACTCCGATTACGATTATTATCCGATTATGGGAAACTAGCTAGTAACGGCTCCGACATTTTGTCAAATGGCTACGTACTTCTCCCCGCATACCGCTATCGGCCCGCACTCACCTGGCGACCGCGTTAAGGTTGTCACTACCATAAAATTAGATAAATTTGTGTACAATACTAAATCTAAACCAAAAAAATAATGAAACTAAACAAAACTCCAATAAATAGATAAGGTGGATGTGGTTAGGTACGTACTACAATATACTTTAATATAATAATTTTACGTGAAAGTTTTATTCGGAAAAATGTTACATCTTCATTTATCATTGACTATGTTTCTTTTGCTTACAATGTTAACAATGCACATATTATTATTACAAATTTTAAATAAAATGAAAGTTATTATTCTTATTGAAAGTAAAACTCTCGCTGGTGAACTATTTCCGTCGCTGGTGGCTTTTATTGAAAGACTTCAATAGAATCAAAAATTATAAAAAATATGTTATTTTAGAAAGAAATAAGTACACAGGACACCGAATAGGTATGTTTTATTTTCGTCTTCGTATTTAATTTATTGAAATAACAAGTAGGTAGGTATTTTCCATTCAATATTTTTTGTTAACCGAAAAAAAACTTTATATCTTGAATTATTTTTACATCCGTAAATGTAGGTCCCATTACAACAATTCGAAGGGAACGTCAAAGAAATTTTAAGAATAATATCTACGCTTCCGTGCACTCACCGCTGCCAAACCGCGCTGGCTGTAGGCTAATAACTCAAGGTAGCGCGGGAGTGTCCCTTCTATTTTAGTTATTATTTATTCTTATGCCTACGGGAAGAGATAGGATGGAATTATTCTAACGCTGGCTGACACCACACGGCAATACACTTAATACGCTTTACACAATTTTATAAAGGCGAACTAATGGAACTGACTTATGGAATTATTTACCATTCAGCCTAAGATTATGAAGAGAGATGAAGAGAAGAGTGAGGTTGCAGCCTTTTGAAATGTTATGTGACACATAGCATTCACACTATACAATAAAGTCACAAAATCATGCTGTTATAACATGAAATGTAACATATTAAGACTCGTATTAACATCCACCAATCCATATTGAGCCCGCTTGGCAGATTATGGCTTAAAAGCCGCTCGGGATTGCAAGGGGAGGTCTTTATTCGGCGGTGGGCCGTTATTGTAGATATACATTTTATATAACCGTTTATAGATTCATATATTACAAGACAATTTGGCAAATTTATTCGGTTACTAGCAGTGCTCGCGACTTCGTGAGCAAATAACATTTGAAATTTTCTCGTGTTTCACACATATTTATCCATTTAAACAAGTCAGTCAGCTCGAGACCATGGTTGGTGTAATACAACCGACACGTGGAGTAACGTAAATAACGTAAACATTCGCGTTAAGACTCGTTTAAATAGATAAATATTCGTGAGCGTAGACGTATAGTTCGATTCCAGTGGGAACTCTATAATGGATCTGGATAAGAAGAACCCTAAATGTTAACCCAGCAGAAAAGCTATAACTATGGCAAGTTTAATTAAAATCCGTCCATGGGTTTTTGCGTGATGCACATTCGGACAGATAGAGAGACACAAACATTCCAAAAATGGTTGCTTTTTGTTTAAAAATTGTTTTAAACTGCAATGACTTTCTAAAAAAAACATATGTACAGACACGGCTTTGTTACGATTTCATTATATATAATAATAGATTTCTTTTGTTAGTTTACTTTTTTGTTAGGCGTTAGGGACAATAAACAAATGAAAAAACTTTCAGATTTACAAGTATAATTTTACTAAGATTGTATAATAATTGTACAATTTAAAATTTTCTTTTTTAGTTGTACAATTGTACAATTAAACAAAAAAAGAATATTTTAAATTGGTATGAATAGTATTTCACCCTTTATTCTCAAACAATTCGAGGGTCAATTATTCAATTACGGAAACAAAAAGGCTTCAAACAAAAATGCTTTTAACTCAATTGCTTTGTTTCAGTTAACAGTTTAAATGTGAATGTGAATAACTGAATTCCATTGTTCTAGTTAACAATAAGGTTTTAAACAAGGCAACTCAATATCTAAAAAACAACTATTTTATTCCACGAATAACATATACATTTGCGACTGTGAGCGTAGTTTGTGATTGATTTTTATAAAACTTTTTTGTGCCAGTCAATACTCATATAAACATCACACTGCGCGCTGGCCAACCGGGTTGGTGAGTTAACTCTTTTAGAGGTGGTGTTGTTCCTTAGGACTTGTCCAGGCCTGTTTGGTCGTGGCTCTCTTATCCCTTGGCCACCTTTTACGACACCCAGAGACGGGATTGTATTATTTTAAAGTCGACGGATACGACACGGTCACTAGGTAGGCACGACACGTAGGCACCACTGAAACAAAATACTCGTAGATTGAAATTCAGTTTCGATTACGAATGGCACAATGAATTTTTAATTTCAATATCAAGTGAGTTCGAACTGATTTTGGCAGCGTTTCAATTTTTGCAGTTTTCATGCACCGAAATAAACCTCTACTTGGTCCAAAGCTTTCTTAAAGTTTTCGACACTATAATCTCATCATTTCTTAACGCTCTAATTTCAATGATATCAACGATGCGTGTCTAAGCGGTTTAACTTCTCGCTGTAATGACCTTTTTTACAGTCGTATTTAAATAAGTATTTAAATACTCCGTACCATTCCATCAATCTTCCTCTCCACTGTTGGATACAGATCTTCCGCTTTCCTTATTCAGCTACTAACGAGGACGTCCCACTCTGCGTTTCCCGGTACGTGGTCTCCATTTAAATGGACCTTCTACCCATCGGTTATTGTCCTGTCTCATATATTCTATGGCCTTCCCATTAGCACCTCAGCTTGCTTATGTCGTTGGTTGTTTTTTCTATTTTAATTGTATGCAGAATTCAGGGCGTAACAATGTTTTTTTATTACTTTGAGTTTAGGACATTTTCTTTCATTTCTTGTTAAATTATACCTTTACTATATTTGTTTCATTACATAAGTCATCATTTAGTCGTTTAGTATAATAAGTTTTTAGTTATAACGACAATCGGGTGATAAGAAAACAAAAACAAGCCCTTTTGAAGCACCTTTGAGTAAAAAGAGGAGGAGGTCTCTGCCAAGCATTGCATATTATAAGATAGTTATACATTAAACTGGCTAAAAGCCAAGACTGTTCATAGACCTAATGCAAATTCGATCTATCTGGCGAGAAACTCAACCTCAGCATGTAACAGAATACATGTATATTCTGTATAACATACTTAATGTAAAATTAATGACTTTCAATACGTTACTACAGATTACCTAACAGCTAGTCCACTCCATACAAACGGCCCGACTCTAGAGCACACACGCGCGTCTGCGTACATACGCTGCACACAATGCGAATAGCGATACAAGAGCGAGTTGGATTTAAGCCAGCGGCCGAGCTAAGCTGACAGTAAAAAAGATATAATATAATAATAGAAAGTAATATTCTTAATAATCTGTCTATTAATTGCGTAACTGTTTCTCGTAAGTTTTCTAAGATCTAAACCCCTTAGAAACCAAACTTTCTTTCCACTTTCTTAGCTTTCTTCTACTTCTTATAGATAAGAGATAGTTCTTCTATCATTATTTAAAAGGGGTTTAAGGGGTTTATTGCTGCATAAGGATAAAATATCCTGAGAAAATACTATTGTGAAATGAATCTTTTCCACAATGCTAATTTAAGTATAAAATTAATTAATTAATTATCAGTATAATAATTAGTACAATGTATATTAATTAACAGTATATTTAGTTTGGACTCAAACGACGAACAAACTTGAACGAACAGAAAAATACAGCGAGTTTATTACACAAATGTAATTTCAATTACTTAATTGTGAATTCAATACTATTACGAACAAAAGAAGTAGTGACTTAAAGAAGTTTGCCGGTTGCGAGCCTTAGGAGACGCCCATATCCAGAAGGGGAGAGACACAGTCTGATGGAATAGAATGAAATGGAAAAAATAAGTAATATGCAACCCTTAAATGTCATGAACTCTTATAATAATATAAAGTACATATGTACAAATATTAAAGGGTAACCGCACATACACCCTTATATAGTAGTATGTAAGTATATTTTATTGTACACCATATAAAAGTGACAATATATACAAGCAACCTATAGGCTATAATTCTGGCTTTAAAATGTTATAAGTATACAAAGGTTGGTCTCTGTAAAAACGATATTCGGTGTGTTACATTGATCCATGGACTACTGTAACGCCCTGGAAAAGGGTCAAGTGACCCGGTAAAATATCTAATCATTGGCAATAATTGGCTAGATACCAAAAATTAAAAACATATATCCTCATGGTCATCGATTGATTAATGTATCTGCACGTATTTGTTCGTCGTTTCTGTCCATAATTCGCCCTAATCGAGATTCTTTTGATTGAGTATATAGTTATGCTTGCCAATAGTCACTTAATCAATATGATCGAAGTTTGGGCGAATAATTTTGTTTACACATTCGTTCATTTGATTTAATTTAGAAATGATGGGTACAGAAGCGGGCACTCATTTGTCTTATTTGTCATATACACATTTCTAAAAAAACCGAGAATATTATTGTATTCATACCATACCCCACGACCACCCCATGTCTCTCTCCTGCAGGCTATATGCCTCTCTTAAGACTCGCTACCACACACGAACTTCTATTTTCTTATCCAGTCAGCAACGTAGATACTAATGTAGTCAAAATTTTGTGTTATTATGAAATAATTCGTTCAGAGGTACGTGGATTGATTGGTGCGTGCATGATTTGTTAGCGGCCGTATAGAATATATATATACGTATATATTTATTGATAATTAATTTCTATTTTTATTTAAAAAAAAGCTAAAAAATGTTATTTCAATAAATTAGAAATATCCAGTTTTTTTTATATCTAGGAAATAGACCGATGACAGCTTAAAGCTTAAAGGTCCTGAGTTTGAACCACGGTCCGTAATACTTAATTTCTACATAAATAATGATGTTCTTAATTATAGTAATAGAGATAATAATTATAGAGGTGATGAAGGAATATCTTGAGAAAACTCGCGTGTCAGAAAATTTAAAAACTAACTGTGAAAGATGCGGTACGGTCGAAGATCTCCAACACTTGTTAATAGGATGTGCCCTAAACCAACGGGAAAGAGACTCTAATGATGATAAGGTGCTAATGATGACTCTCAAACTAAACAGAATGGATGTAGGTGATATTAACATAATTTTTAGAGGGTTCAGCAGGATCAAACTCAAAGGCTGCCCAAATACTGTACAGGTTTGTGAAATGTTCATAAGTGACTAATTTTTATTTAAGTCGATTTTCTTTTCCTTTTGAAACTGTTTAGTTTAGGTCACGATGGGCAGACATGTGGCATATGACTAAAAGCCCCTAAATGTTCGAGTCGTTTTTGACGTCACTAGCGGTCGTCTTTATCCGACCGTGGCGCTGGACATACTATATATACCTACTGCATACTGTTTCGTATGAGATCGCCTAGGGATAGGAACTAGCATGGGAGATGCTAGTAAAAAAATATAACTAAGTTAGTTACTTTTTAAAGTAATTGAGAAAAACCAAAACAAATTAATATGTCACCCGTTATTTACAAATATTACTTTTATTTAAAGGTATTCAAAGTTATTCAAAGTTTATAGGAATATTTTCATTATTGTTCCACGAATTTTTATGTGTCTTCACTACTGTTGGATTTTTCAAAAGTGGGCGTTTGATATAACTAAATGACTTAACTGTTGTAATGATATTTTTTGGACTTCTGATTATGGAAAGTCAGTGTACATTTTGTCAATGATTGTTTGATCGTCTCTCTAAATACTAACTGTGTTTTGTATAAAGTGTAACTCAATAAACTGAAAAAAAAAACATACGAACACAGGTTTTTTGTGGGCGATATGGACACGATTATGTTTGTCGGATAAATCCGACTAGGGCGGTCAAGGGGTTAACACTGGCAGCAAACTCCATCAGTAGATTATCTAATTTGAGAACGGTAACACTGCTGGAGTGTGACGTAAATTGACATCGATCTGAGAAATGAAATCAATTTTAAAGTCACTTGCAAAGCGAACAATTTAAAAAGAACTCTAGTGACCTAATTTACGTCGCCAGTTAGTTGGTACGGGTTTTCCATAATTGGCTTATCTGAAACCTTATCAGATTACAATAATCACCTTTGTTGCTTAGGTAAGTACAAGTACATTAAAGTTAACAAAATGTTGAATATTTGAAAGGAAACAAGTTGATAAAAATTTAATCATTTGCTTATTCGGTTTGGAGCTCATGATAGGCAGACTTTTAAAAGAGGAGGTTTACTGTTCGAATGAAGGTGGCAGACGAGCAAACAGTCCATCTGGTGGTAAACGGATACTGTTGCCCATGTTATAACAGCAGGTACTCTTTGGAGTATGTATTGTCTTTTAACGGACTTATTGCTTCGCCAGTAGGGGTGCTTTACTGGCCGCTAATGTGAACCTTAAAAAGAAAATGCGAATATACCTCTGCTACCTAAATGTTCTCCTAAATTTCAAATTTGCTACAAACTCAAGTACCTACTGCACTCCACCGAAACTTTCAGTGTCGGGAACGGGGAGTAAAGATTATAATGAAATAAGGAGTTTATTTTATTCCATTATACACTGTTCTCGATGGGACAGTAAGCGATAGAATGGTATGGGATGGAATGAGATGGTATGAGAGGGGCTCTGGTATTTCTCACTCACTTCCGGAATCATCTAGTATTTATCTACACTCAACCTCATACGCTAGTGGAGACGAAGTCATGTGCTATCACTACTCACATTTTCTAGTCGATTAAAATCATATTTTTTATCGATACTGCACGCCACTACCTCTCTCAAGGCACGTCACTACTGAGTCTTCTCATCCAGCCGGTTACTTACTTGAAACTTCGATTACTTTAAACCATTTTGTCCGCCTAGCTGTGATGGATGGTACTCTATTTTCATAACTACTGAGTGATTTTGACAAATATTTAGCTAACTAAAGAGGGGACCTATTCTGTGATTTATATGTAATTTTATTGGTTAATTTGCATTCGTATGCCCATGGCTTATTATATAATATTATGTAATTTCATCGGAGACTGTATAGAGTCACTCACATATTATACTAACATTCAAATACAAAAACCAAATAAATATATATACATACATACACACACACATAAACAGACATTTATACATATCTGTCTACATACATACATGCAAATATATATTTCACTTTTAATCTTTGTTTATAAGCTTGTTTTTTTTTTGTACTTTTAATATATAAGTTGTAATTATTGGATGAGCATACTATTGTCATATTATTGTGGAGGACACTAGCTCCTGTGATACAGGTTTAACTACTTCAAGAGTTCGGGTATCATATCATGTATGTGAACAGAAATCTGTTAACAATAAAGATTTTATTATTATTAATTATGATGACATCTTTGTACCTACAATCCAGAAATAAACATTTTGATTTCAATCGAATTAACTTATCTGAATGCTCTATTAGACATCAAAAAGTTTGGAATATGTTATAAAATAAATGCTTTATTTAAAAACAAATATAAGTGTTGTATATTGTATCTATTAAATCCTACTGGATGAGAAGAGCTTAAGACTGTCTGTGGTGGCGGTCCTTTGGATAGGGCTGTATTCATCAGTGGAGAGACACGCATTATATTAGGGCTCCGTAGGTGTTTTGGGAAGTTTAATGTTACAAGTTTTGGAGTACCCACTTATTTTAAGGAAAATGGACATTAATAACGTCGATTTACCATAAAATAGCTAAAGAATTTTTTCCATCGTTAAAATGTCTATACTTTATATTAATTATTTACTAAACGCCACATTCAATAACTTTTTAGATTTTATGAGCAATCAGTTCGTAAATTAACGGGGAAGGGGATGTTCTGTAAATGACTTTGAAGGCTTATATCGCTTTATAGGGACACTGAAATAAAATGTGGTGAATGATAAATGACCTTTTTGGAAGACCCTTTCCTATTTAGAGATGCTCGACTAGATTGTGTACTCATGTGTTTTTTTTTATCACCGAATTTTTACATATATATTTTGTACAGCTACGAGCAATGTCGCCATGATGAAATGAACAAACAAGGGTTTTTTCGGAACTCTAAAACGTTTAAATATGTATATATATAGGAACTTGATTGCACATTATCATACTAAAGGATAGTTTAATGCGTTAAGATTTTCTGTATTAGCTAAGCTTAAAGAAAAGAAAAGAAGAATAGCTGAAGAAGAAGAATAGCAGATACTATTTATTATTGTGTAATTATTATGTTACTAACACCAGCTTTTAAGTTTTTATTAATATTTGACAATAGGTACTATCGATATTAATTAATCTGTAATAAATGCTTTACTATTATTATTAAGCCTTGGGTTGAACTGTCGGATACCTACATTAAAAGATGCGATGAAACAAACAGTATATATAATTTTGCTTAAATATACCTTTTAAATCCGGCCGACACCGGACTAAATACGCACTTAGGTCGTGTCGTGTCAGCTGGCTTTGAACTAGCACCACTGCATCTCTTCCCGTGGTTGTCGTAAATCGGGACTAAAAGAATGGATTCGCCAACCCGTTTACCAAACGGGTCCATTCATCCATGCACATTGTTTCGAACATGAGGAAGCCCATGTCCATGATGAGTGGTTACGGTTACTTGATAGATACAAACTTCATACCATACAATATACATACATATATAACCATTAAGTCTGTATAACACGAATGACACATAAATATATGCAGTATTGTATAATTCCTCTCGTTTTCAAAGACTATTTTCTGTTGCCGCAAAGGCAAATTATCTAAATGCAGTTAAAAAAACCTATTTTACATGACATTTTCATTCTCGTATATTTTTACGTGAGGTTTAAGGAAAATTTGTCACGTGTTGTCGTGTGTAATTAGCCAGAAAGTTGACTTACCCAGTTAAGCCCAACCGAGTGAGCACCCTGTGGTCACAGCGTCCCTTTATATCAGACTTAGAGCTTGCACACACTTGTGTTACTGTACCGCCGCGTTTTGCCGTCACGTTTTCTAAAATGTAAGCGTTTACAGAGAATGGCAAATGAAAGTACAGAAAGTAAGCAGTATGGCAAAAATAGATTATCACTAAAAATAGTTTGAAATAATATTTTGATACTTGAATCTACACACCCTTAGATCCATAATCTATAATTATATTTGTATATTTGTGGCAAATGAAAGTAGATAAGGCAGTGTGGCAAAAAATAGATTATTACTAAAAAATATGTAAAAAAAATATTTTGATACTTGAATCTAGATCTACATACTATATCCATAATTATATTTGTAGTCATACCTATATATTTTAAATAATGTCAATGTCAATACAAACCCGAAAGAATTTAATGGCATTTTAATATATTTATAACAGTTTTTAATGTGGTAATAAATAAAAAAAATAACATTTGAGATTTTCGCGTTCTTCACACATATTTTTTCATTATTCACATATTTTTTTCACACACGGGTTTTAACGCGAATGTTTACCTTTGTTGTTTGTTTTGTTTTACTCGACGATTCGGTTGGGTTACACCAACCATGGTCAAGAGCTGAATGAAGAGGCGGGTAGTCCACGTCGAAAAATAAATAAGGAAAACGTTCGCGTTAAGAGCCGTTTGAATATATTAAAAGAAATGGCGAAAAAAAAGGTTTGAAGATGGCGGTATACGAGTATACCTACAGCCCACCTGATGGTAAGTGGATACTGTCGTCCATATACATCCGCGGTATATAGCAACTTCACTCCACAATGACAAACGTCGGCACGCGCGTAAGAATGGATCTGGGGACAGGGTTGGGAAAATGGGAACAGATAGGGTAGGTTGGGATAGGAATGTGCTTTGGAATTTTGCTTGACAAAATTCGAACGAGAAACGCGACGGAGATTAGTCGCAGGTGAGAACGGCCCGTGGGTTTGTGGTCACACATTGTCCTAAATAAGTAATAGGCAAAGGCAACATGGAATTTGTTGTTGACGCGCGGATTTTTTCAACGAAGGTTACGGACGGACACTTGTTCATACATATTACATTTTTCATTCAAACTGTCATGATAAAACAGGGGGATATGTTCTAAATTTTATTTGCCTTGTTTACACAGCACGGGAGATTTTACGAATTACTAAATGAGGTTATTAGGATACAACATAAGTGAAGGATAAAGGATGTTACTAGGGCAGCCATCCGTCCGGGTTTCCCCGGAGTTCTTTGGGGAGTGTCCGGGCGGGGTGGGGTGGGGTTATTGATAGCGTCCGGGTTTTTAAATTGTCGACATTA
Source organism: Sesia bembeciformis (assembly GCA_943735995.1). NCBI lineage: Eukaryota > Metazoa > Arthropoda > Insecta > Lepidoptera > Sesiidae > Sesia > Sesia bembeciformis. Next base: position 3,853,949 of record OX031025.1, read on the forward strand.
ATTAATTTTGGACAAATAATACCCCCATCACTGTAACTAGGTAGCTTAATAGGAATGCAAATAATTGGAATTCATTTATGAGCGACATTCTCCTAATAACCAATTTAGTCAAGTTACGTTTATAGTGGCTACTCAGGCCAGTGATGTTCATAAACAGTGATGTCATAGCAAGTAGTAAGTAGTTCCGCGGCTTTGCTCGCATAAAAGCGATTTATTGTTGCAAGTCAGTACTTAATTTGGTTTAGCATAGTACAAAAATTGTAAGCTGTTCTGAATAGACGAATTGGTGGAGTAAACGAGCTCTACTGTAAACCATACATAATAAATAAATAAATTTTATTTATTAGTATAAATGTTACATGACAATATAAAAATAAATCGAGCAGATGATGTCATAATTATAACAGAACAGTAATTACTAACTGTATTACATAAATTTTGATGGCATATTTTGACAGAGCTGTAACAATTTGAATATAATTTGAACATTGTTTATTAATGTATGGATTATTGAATAATATATTATATTATAGTATTTTTAAATTAGAAATTAATTTTAAGTTAGTATATTTTTTTTATAGTAGGTATTTTTAAAAATGGTCACTGTCGCAGCCCACCTAAATGTCTGAAACGCAGAGGGCTCGCGCCCCTGCAATCGCCGCGCGGCGCGCCCACGTGCAGTCTACATTATGGATTCAAACAAGCAAACTGTATCTGTTTCAAAGGTTCAAAGCAAAAGTAGCATTCTTTTCAATTCATTCACATCTCCACATTATAACCAGCAAAGACATTGGTATAACAATACAGGTAGGTATACTTATATTCTTAACTAACGACTTCGCTTCGGTTTATTAAATTTAAAACAATCAGAATAAGATATTTTCCTGCGGTAAAATGGAGCCTATATTTTAAGTTAGACCTCTAGCAATATATCGGTGAAAACAGCATTCAATTCCATGCAGTAGTTTTTGCGTGATGCGTGTACAAACATACGGACAGACAGACAGACAAAATTTCTAAAAACTGTTGTTTTGGCTTCTGTTGTTCTAATAAAGACCCCCCCCCCTATTAATTTTTTTTTTCAATATCTATAATGTACAGACATCTGCCTGTTACAATTTTATTATATGTATAGATAACGGATATAATTCTACGAGTGTTGTACCACTAGGGTAGTTTCTTGGGAACCTGTGTTTACATTTGCATTAATAATAATGTTCAAACGTATATTTGTTTCCTTTATTGTTTAGCTCGACGATGATGGAAAACATGGCGAGGAAAACCGCATGCTCCAGAAGTAAAAAAATCCAGAAGTAAAGTGATCCACAAATCCGCACCGGGCCAGCGTGGAGGATTACGGCCCGAAACTCCCACTGATTTATTGGGGATTTATAGTATAAGGCCTATATCCAGCAAAGGAGAGATATAGGCTGATGGGATTGTAAGATGTGGTATAATTAATGTATGAATTGAGGTATTGATGTATGAATCGAGGTATTAATGTATGAATCAAGGTATTGATGTATGAATCGAGGTGTTGATGTATGAATCGAGGTATTGATGTATGAATCGAGGTATTGATGTATGAATCGAGGTATTGATGTATGAATCGAGGTATTGATGTATGAATCGAGGTATTGATGTATGAATCGAGGTATTGATGTATGAATCGAGGTATTGATGTATGAATCGAGGTATTGATGTATGAATCGAGGTATTGATGTATGAATCGAGGTATTGATGTATGAATCGAGGTATTGATGTATGAATCGAGGTATTGATGTATGAATCGAGGTATTATGTATGTTTAAACGTCTTATTGTGACTACAAACATGACTTTTGTACGCCTATTGAGGCAGAACATAACGCGATAAATATTGTGACACCATATTATGAATATCTATGTTTTGGCAAAATAAATGATTTTATTTGATTTGATTGTTTGCTTAAAAGTATATATTTAGTTTTCTGTTTAGAAAATAAACACGGGCATATCATACTCGTACCTACTTATAAAACGTAAGCTTTCCGTCGAGTAGTCTCTTTGCGCCTAATAGGCCCCCAAGCCAACCCTTATAACCTGATTCTCAAATACACTTGACCCTTTGGATTGGTTCCCACCAAAAGTCACGAAAAAATGTTGACAGCCATGTCGAATGGGCCTTTTCATTGCGTCGATACCACGAAGACCCGAGCGAAATTTCGTAATGAAATTCCAAGCAGATTCATAACCCGCTCTGTACGACCCTCGCCTACACGAAGGGTTGAAAATGAAAGACAGAAATGTCCCCGATTCTCGATAAACTTTTGCCAACTGTACTGGTTTTTTGTTGGAAAAAATTTAATAAGAGCATTTGTGTTCCTTGTGGTCGAGCAGTTTAAACGATTGGAAAGATTTCGTAAGTTTTTTGATAAGTAGGTAGATGTAAGTCGCAATAATTGTATTGTTCGATTTGATGTCAGCCTATAATGTTCCGCTGCAGGGCACAGGCCTCCTTTAGCAAGTCACTACGGGTTTTCGAGCCATAATCTAATAAGCGGGCCCCGTTGGTGAATATTTTAGTTATTTGTGGAACATGCGAGTTACCTCACGAATGTTTTCTTTCACCGGCGAGATAGTGATTTTTCTAATCTGTTCCTAACTTGAAATTCAGTGTTACAGACCGAGGATATGAACTTGCGACCTCACGAATGAGAGTCGAAAATAGATAGGTACCACTAGGCTATCACCGGTCTTGTTAGACCTCTGTTATTACAAAAAATATCAATAATTACACAGGAATTTAAATAAAATATTATACTTTAAATATTTCTGTACAAAATGCAAAATTTGTTAACTGAAAGCATTAAAAATTAACATGCGGTTTTTGGAGTGCAATGTTGAAAAGCCAACAACAGTTGTGCGGGAAATATTAAAATTTATTATTTTCAATAATTTAATTGTGTTCTGAATATTTAATTTGCTACAATGCGAATATTGGAATTCGAAACTTTTCCGGCTTATTTGAATTGATTGACATTCCGATTTTTACCCACAACGGAACGGAGATGGTATATTAATTTGGGGTAAGAGAATGTATATATGTTTGTTTGTGCACCCATTTGTTATCATTTTTCTCTGAAACGGGCGGGCCGATTTTGAAGCGGTTTCTTGTAAACGTGTAATTGTACCATGGAGCATGGTACAGCAGACTGGGTATGTCTGACTGGGCGAGATTTCTCGCTCTCACAGCATACCACTTTGTATAAACGTGGTCGGAAGTGAGTGAAAGTTAATAAAACTCGGGTCCCTTCTTTTCCCATCTTATTCCAGCCCGTCTGGTTTTCCTCATCCAGTGGATTTAAGAAAGCGACTTTGGACGGGGTAGTATAAGATATCCCATTCGGCTTACTTTGCAATTCCCTTTCCAAATACTTATTCTTAATTCCGAAATGTAAACAGCGCATCTGCGGACGTGTCAACTTTTGTCATTATTAACTGATGTTAACATGTGACGCAGATAATAGGGAAATATAAATATCAAATGGGTCCAGCAACTTTAAAACAGATTTGCTCCAGGTTGCTCTGGTGCATCAGAGTCAAACTTTTGACCCGAGGAAGAAGAGTTCCGGACTTTAGAGAAGCGAGTAAAATATTAATAAGTATGGAGTTTAATTTATATGTACATTATATGTATATGTAACTTAGGATAAGTTATATATTGTGTAGGCGTTAGTTACTTGAGTTTAATTAACGAATTCATATGATACATTTCTCAAAACCAGCAATCGTGACGACGACGTAGTTAAAGTAAAATTGTTGTACAGGGGTAAATATTTCAAGCCTCGCACTGCTTTACATAGAAAAGAAGACATAAGTGCATTTGGATAACAATCGAGAAAAATGGAAAAAAAAAAATTGGTAAAGTTTTCATTAGTTTAAAATCAAGCTAATAACTTGAAATTTTGGATAAAAAAAAAGAATAACCATTGTATATACTCTGTTTATTTTTAATTTTTGAACACAATATTTTCTGTACCTATTAGGAGACCTAAATAATATTCAAAATGGTAACTCAAAACTCACATCTGGTGACATTTCTGTACTGCGGAACCAAACATATAATGCTTTCATTTCTAAATTGGATGTGTTTTACTATATTTGTGCTCTAAGGTTGGTAGTATTTTTACTACCAACGTGAGCTACGTACGTATAAACAGAACTTCAAACTCCGCGGCGTTGTTGCTGATCCGTAATCTTATACCGTGAATGTTCTACTGTGACGTAGTCACGCCTAGTGAAGTGCCAGCCCAATTAGCGGGAGGCTCTAGTCTCACTAATGACGTACTCAGCCTGCTGGAGCATGCTTATCGTTTGTCATACTAAGGGCTATATGTGCGGTGTTGTTTTCGGCTCGAATAGGCACGTGCCATATTCTTGTAGGCGTGAAAGCGCACGTAGGTCGAAAGTGTAGGACAATGCTACTGTTTCTGTCAGGGGCAGTTTGTTTCTTGCTTGACATATCTCGTCTATCGACATCGTCGATCGTACAGGCTTCGATATTTTTAGAACTTTAAGAAGTTGTTATCTCTTAACAATCGATGGTATAAATTAAACCTTGAGTGGCGAAGTGTATTTAGCATAAAATGTTTTCTGACAAGGTAGACCAGAAAGTCATCTGCATTGGTTGAAAAAAGAACGGAAGAATGTGTATACCTACATATTAAGCAATAGAGAGACACATGCTGAGGGTATAGCGTAGTAGGTATGCAACACTGTATTCTTAGGTATCTGGGTATTACTACACGGCTTCTTTCAATATTCTGAAAATACTATTAAGATCCCGATAGGAATGCCCCTCCGCTTCAGTCACCCTCGGCACGTCCTTAACGATCCCGATGACCCAATTACTGCTGCCGGTGCGGTTCTTACACTACACGCTCACACCACACATGTCCGCCGACGGAGATGAGGACATCCCCTTCGCTGCACACCATACCGTCAACACACACTGGCCTTCAACCAACACTTTTACCACGTATAGGCAAATGCCTGAGTGCTTCTAATCGACTCGCGATCCCGCGGTATCCTCCCTAAGCCGAGGTCCGTTCCTTCCGCTGGTTTACCGGCGTTGGAGAACTTAAGCTCGTAGCTCTACACACCTTTTGCTCCTGGCTGAGCGCCTTCTGCGTTCGCCCTAAACTATATATGTCCGGTGACTCTTCAAAGGACCACAGGAATTTAGCCAAACTATTAATATTTGACTTTTAAGGCAAAAGAATAGGCTTATATTTAAATGAGCAGCAAATGATGATTATTTTTAAGTAACGAAGTACTTTTAAATGATTAAGAATGTCATCAAAAAATCGACTGAATCTTTTTATTTATTTCTTTATCTACATATTTCTTTATTGTCGCCAGAGAACTCATCTTGCCATCATTGTCTTACTGCTTATTCAGCATATTCTGTTGCTCATTTAATTATTTCTCAGAAGGATATTGCATCATCATCACAAAGGATGAAAAATCTACATAAATATTGGCAAGGCAAATACACGAATCCGTTGAGTTCTCTTGTAAATACATAGGTGTAAAAAATGCTTCGTGGCCTTTTTTTATTTTTTTTTATTACAATATGAAAAGTACGAACTGTAATTTAATCTTTAAAATAATTTCATATTTGTGGCATATTTGAGTTAGTATTGTACCATATTATCGTATCAAATATCTATGACAAGTACCTTCGTGGTGTACATGAATGCAAATGGAGCCATAATAGCACAATCGTAAATGCACCCAGGGTGAAATTGCAAATAATATTTGCGTCAACAGTCGAGCTAGCGTTCTTTACTCCACACAAGAGTTTTTTAGTGCCCACTTTACGACCGAGTTACTGGCTGAATTTCAAATCCTTCACTCGGAGGTGATTTAACGGTAATATTAAAATAATTTCTTGTTTTATTTACTATGTAAAAAACTTGTCAACATGTACCTTGACAGTTTTGGTTACTGGTTATGTCCAGCATGGATTCATTTACATTTTCCCCTTTTCTAAAAGTCAAATAATTTATTTGCAATTTTAGTATAATACTAATAGACGATAACTAAATATTTGCCACATACCACACTATAACTACTACACATAACTATACCACAGCCATATTTGCCAAAAGTGGCATCTAAAATAAACAGAAATGTTTATTTTAGATGAATAATAACCATAATTATATGACAAAGTGTGTCAAACGTCAGATAAGTCCGCCATTGACTATTTTTTTTTTTTTTCCTCTATTTTATTTAGGGGCTTTTACACTATTGTGTATGTCAGCCCCATCGTACCCTAAAAGTTATCTGTCTATCTTAATTATCTATCTTAATTTATCTATGACTCTGATATCGACTCGCAAATTCGCACAGAATGTTTGCAGCTTTCGATGTTGGCTCGGACAGAATTCTATGGAACATCCCTACATCATATCTGTTCAAATTTAGAGTCTCTATCAGAGCCTTCCTCTCAGGTTCGTTCCGGGAACACTCCGACAACAAGTGTTGGACATCTTCAACTGTACCACAACTTTGACAATTAGGAGAATTTATTTTTTTCATAAGAAAGCCAAACCTGTTTAGAGGCATATGCCCAGACCGCAACCTGAAAGCTATGACAACTAGGTTCCTATTCAATTTAGACTCCAAAAACCACGGTATATGAGGCGGCTCGGACTGAATACTTTTGTACCATATACCTTTCTCTCGAGACCGTTCATCAAAATATTCTTTCCACGCCTTATAACATTTATTTTTATAAACGTTGAGGACTTCAGAATAGTAAGGAGGTATATGGACTTCTTTCCCCTGTGTAACTCCTCTTTTTGCCAGATCGTCGGCCTGTTCATTACCCTCCAAACCTATGTGCGATGGGATCCACTGCAATCTCAGGTCCATACCGCGGGCCCTTAACTTTAACAACTTTTCTAAAATAACATATGCTACCGAAACACCTCTACAACCAGAGGCGCATCGAGCAATATGTTGTAACCCACTTTTGCTATCACTGCAGATAAGCACCTTCTTATATTCTTTACTTTCCAGGTATGTCATAGCTTCTGAGATTGCAACGAGTTCCACCGTCATTATACAGACGTTTCCTGTAACTTTAAAACAACTCTGAGGATTGATAACCGTATTAGAGGGATCATAATACGAAGCGCCTTTATTATGACCTTCCTTCGAGCCATCGGTATAAATTATATTCCATCCAAAATATTTTTGCCGTAGTTCAGATATAACGTTAGTTTTTAGAGTATAAATTTCGTAAGACCTTTTCGAGTTTCTAATACAATTTAAATCTATTGTTATCACACTATTTAATTCTATATTTGACATCCAAGTATTTAAAGTAAACATTTGTAATGGATAAGAGCTGAAAATTTCTTCCTCTTGACTTTCGTTTAGTCCCGAAACCAGTAAAGGAATTTTTTTATTTCTCCAATATCTGTTTTGGCACATTACACTAAGTTGGCTCAATGAATGAGTAATTAAATTATTCTCCCAAGAACGAATTTTCAAGCAATATTTGAAAGCAAGAAATTTTCTTCTCATAAACAGTGGGGATACACAAAGCTCACATTCCATAACATGTATTGGAGTGCTTCTGATAAATCCCCCAATAGCCCTTAGAGCCTGATTCTGCACCTTATCCAGTTTGTATAAATGGGTTCTAGCGCTGACGTCATACAAAAAGCAACCATAATCCAACCTACTCCTTACCAGCGAAATATAAATTCTGCGCATGTTCTTTGGATGGACCCCCCACGATGAGCTTGCCAACACTTTCAGTAAATTAAGGAATTTTTGCGTCTTTTCAGCTGTTTCATTAATATGTTTATTCCAACGGAGGGACCTATCAAGCCATAAACCTAAATATTTATATGATTCTACAGAATTTATTGAGTTATTATTGATACTTAAATGTATCTCTTGAAATTTTCTTCCTCTGCTAAACAGACAACATTTGGTTTTATTTGTGGATAATTCAAGCCCTAAAGAATTCAATATAATAACTAATGTGTTTAACGCTCCCTGAATCTCACTTACACTATCTGCCACCCTTTTATTCGAAATATAAAGCACAAAATCGTCGGCATACTGGCCTATGAACACTTTTTTAATTTCTTTAACAATCCTACTTGTGACAATATTGAAAAGTAAAGGCGACACTGGATCTCCCTGCGCTAAACCTTTACTTGTGTGTCTTGAAATCAATTTACTTTTATCTAATTCATCAATTATTTTTAAATGTCTATCTCCTATAAAATTCCAAAAGTATTGGCAAGTCATTTTCCCTGCTCCAAACTCATCCAAGGTACTAACTAACTTATCAACTAGTATATTATTATACGCACTGTCTACATCGACAAAGCAAGCTAAGGTTGTAATATTTTTAGAGAAGCCTATTTGTATTTGTGTAACCAATCGAGCTAAACAGTCTAGAGAAGATTGACCTCGTCTAAATCCTGTGGTATACGGAGATAACAGTTCATTTTTTTCAACTAGCCATTCTAGACGTTTTGCTAACATTAGATGAAAAATCTTGCAAAAACATGACAACAAGGAGATTGGTCTTACGTTTGAGTCACGTCCTGTACTGGTTGCTTTTGGAATAGGTATCACTTTTATGTCTCTCCATTGTATAGGAATACAACCAGAATTAAAAATCAAATTATACAGCTTTAATAGGTATAGCTTTCCATTTATCGGCATGTGGTAAATCATCGAATACGTAATACCATCATCTCCCGGAGCCGAATCTTTTTTCTTTAAACTGTTACGAAGTTCCTGTATTGTAAACTGTTCATCCAGTTTGGGATTTATCGATTTAATTTCTGGTACCATAGGCAAAACAAAGTCTGGGGCTAGGTTACACAAAAGTTCTTTCTTTTTCCCTTCAGATATATGTAGTTTTGGTTGCCTATACCCTTTCATCCAACGCATTCTGGACCACATCTCAGAAGGAGACACCGACTCGTCAATGCTGTTACAGTATTGTTGCCAGTCAAGTGATTTCGCTTTTTTAATGGCTAATTTAGCTTCTTTTATTTTTTGTTCAAGTAAGACTAAATTTTGGGGCGTTGGATTCTTCCTAAACTTACTTAATGCAAGTCTCCGTTGAGCCACTACATATGACAACTTAGGATTCCAATAAAATCGTGGATTAAATTTAGAATTTGGATTTTTGCATGTTTTAATCATGGGGATAGTTTCATCTGCTGCCTTATTTATCTTATCAACTAGATTATTATACATACATTGCACACTAACACTACCAGTGTCATATGATAGATATTCATTTAAAAAATTACCATATGCCGCCCAATTTAGCTAACTTAAAGTTTCGTTTGTTAGAAGGACGAGATACTTCACGTAAACACATTTTTATTTTAACGATAAGATGATCGCTACCCATACATTCGCTTAAAACCTGCCAGGCAAAGTCACAAACTATATCCGTTGACGCAAATGTTATGTCTGGAGACGTTTTTTGTAACACCCCATTAACGGATTTTATTCTAGTCGCCTGTCCATTATTTAATGAAATAAAGTTTGAATCTAATGCCGATTGAAATACATAATTCCCTCTGGTATCGTTCTTACTCGACCAATTGGAATGATGAGCGTTAAAATCCCCAAGTATAATACAATTATTATTAAATTTTGAAAAGAGTGCATCCCAGTCGGCTTGTGAAGTGTGGACGGAAGAAGGGCAATATATCAAAACTATGTTTTGTAGTGGACCGCAATTTATAAGTTTTAAATGTAAACTTTCAATACCTGAATTGTTGACGATCCACGGACTTTCTTCAACTCTTATAGACTTATGAGTGATTATAACTATTCCGCCATATGAATCTACCCTATCTTTCCTAAATATATTATATCCGCTTATTTTTAACTGGGAATCAGGCTCTAACCATGTTTCACATATAAGTGCTATGTGTATCTTTTCCTGTGATAAAATTAAGTCTAGTTCAGTCAATTTAGGTCTCAAGCTTTGTGCATTCCACTGAATAAAATTCAGCGGTCTCTGTTGATGAACTTTATCCATTATTATCGATTAGAGAAAAAAACGTACTCATCAGATCTACTTTCTTACATAATCTAATAACTAAATATGTGAGTTCTTCTACAATGTATTTAAGCAACAATTTTATTTTATCTTCTAAACTCACCTGACTAAAACATATATTTTTAATTTTAAGAAAAATACTTTTAATATCTGTTCCACTTTCTTGTTGTACCCTTACATTTCTCCTCCGCCCTGTCTCTTTCTCTGTTTCTTCACTGGATTGTACATCTACACGTTCTTCGTAGTCACTAAGTGTTTGTTCGTGACTGTTCAATCCTTTTTCCAGGTCTTGTCTTTTCTTTTCCTTTTTTTTCTTTGATTTCTTTCTATTGGTTGAACTCTGTTCTTCTTCCATTGCCTCACTGTCGCCATCCTCTGTGATATCTTTGTGAATCACCGCCTCTGTTACCACTACATCTCTGTATGTTTTATTCCATCCTATAGAATTGGATTGTATGATACTACTTTTAGTACCTTCCCTTTCTTCTTGTCTTTTTAGCTCTTTTTTTGACAGATGTATTTGTAAATCTTTCTTGTAGTTACAATTCTCTGCCCCCATTATGCTTCTAATTGTTTTTTCTTTAAAAAATATTGGACACGATTTATCCAACGCCATGTGTGAACCCTTACAGTTAATACATAGAAAGGTTTTCGCCTCACAGTTTTCATGATCCCCACCGCATTTCGGGCAAATTTTCCTTTTAGAAGGACACGCTCTTGATAAATGGCCATACTTCCAGCACACAGAACACTGTGTGACTGGGAAAATGTAAGGTTCCACTTTAAATCTGCAGTCATGCATGTATACATACGAAGGTAAGGTAATGCTTTTAAAGCATAACCGAATAGTTTCGCTATCTACCCATTTACCCTCCATTAACCTTTTTAGCCTTCTTACTGACAAGATTTCATATTCACTATTTAGGCAACCCATTATCTCTTTTTCCTCCGTCTCGACATCTATTTGTTTAATGATTCCATATGACATGGACAATTCGTTCGTATTTTGACATCTGTATCCCATTTCATTAATTATTTTGGAATTAACTAGCTTTTCCGAATTTACTTTATCTCCAAATTCTATTAACACTTTATAAGGATTTTTATATGGAATTTTCAGTATATTGCCTATACCTTCAGACCTTAATAATTTTGCCATCCCAAATTGCTTTATTAAGATTTGATTTTTTGATGTAATACATACTTCAATTTTTCCACATTGTTCTATTGCCATCCTGCTAATATTATCTCCTCCATCTTCAATGTGCGATTTCTTGGTAATATGTCTATACCGTTTAGATCCTCTCGCAACAGTTATGAAGCCCTCCTCGTCCTCTCTCTCATCACTCTCCGAACGCATTCTCTTTTCTGGACCTCGATTCGCCTCCGGGTCACTCGCCCGGCTAATGTTTACAGCCTCCAACACTAAACTACTCCCCTCTTCTTCACTTAACACTAAGTCTTCTTCAATTTTATTAATATCATCCATTATTATATGTCTTTGTACACAAAAACATCACTTTTATTTATTGAGGGTATTTTTGAAAAAAATAACGTTAAGAATAACTGACTACGCGCTAGAAAACGTCACGTACGCTCGCCTCGATAGCTCGCGGACGAATGGCCATTGACTATGAAAAATGCCCTTTGACCACCGATTGGCTCATTTGATCCCCTGCTTGCTGCAGCGGTCCCGGGTTTGGTTCCCAATTGCATGGTGTGTTCGTCTTTGAAAGTGTTATAACCTTTCAATTGTTTACATTTAATCGTACTATCAGCAGGAGCTTTTTTAGAACTTTTTAGTTTCTATAAAAGCTTTCTTTGACCAACCATTTACAAACTTTACAAATGATTTTGATATTAAGTTATATATTATATGAAAATAAATAATCATTTAAACACAGTTCCGTGCTAATTCTATATTTTAGTCTTCAATTCAGTAGGCTGTTGAATGCCCTTCAGCAGTTCCAATAAGCATTACAGACGTTCGCAAGTCATTCACTGCCATTTCATTTCTCTCGATAGTCACAACGATACAGAAGTACGTGAATGAATGCACGAATGTGGTATTCATATCCTATTCATATATTCCATTAACTTCCCCTTTGATCTTGTTCATTTAATGCTCTTTGAGATAAAAATATACAGGGCTTTGCCAATAAATATACAGATTGTTTTAAGTGCATTTATTCAAAAGGAGTAAGATTTTGTGAACGGAAAAACATAAAACAACAAACTCGAAGTGAGGGTAGAACATGATTATAAAGTTAGCACATCGAAATTATATTTTTTATCTAGTTAGGAATGTGATATAGGAAAACTTTGAATGGGAAAATAAGGTATTCCATCTCGAACTAACTTTCGCGAGGAAATCTTTTCCCAAATTCTAACCTTCAGACGTGAGCCAAATAATGTATTATCATATCACAAGGTGTGTTTTAGTTTGCGTGTTTGCAAAATAAAATGTTTAAGACATGACATAATAACTTTTATTCAGTTACTGGCAAATGTTCTAGTCTTATTTTCTCTTTTATTATTTAGTTTTTGATATACACGTGTTACATACTACGTAATTATGTATACTGTACACCTGTGATTGTGTGACTGTAATATTTATTTCGTCTCTATCACTTTTAGCGATAAGACCGCCTTTTGTGCATGTGTTTACAATGTCCGTTATTGTCATATTTTTGTTTCGGTGTGAAAAAATTTCACATAAAGAACTAAATTCACGTAAGAATTTTATCTATTTATCTGTGTTAGCCAAGTTTATTCAAAATTACAGTTCTTTTCTTTATTTCAATTACTTATACACTTTTAAATACACTGACAAGTTGAAGTTGTCTCCATAAAACATTGTACGGACAAAAACTTATATTTTATTGAACTGAGAAGATACGAACCTCAATCATTAAACTCTCTTCTGTTATCAAGACCGTTGTAAAGCGAACGAAACAAGAAGTTTGGCGTCTTTAAAGTATTGTTAAGTGTACTTGGGAGTTGTTTTCGAGGCGGGTTATTGCTGTATCTTGAGATTCGGCACGGATGCGAGAGATGCCTGCCACGGATAAGAAATATAGATCGCAGGATAAGCCTTGGTAAGGACAGGCTATTTTTATATAAGTATATACGATTAGAAATTTCAATTTGAATTATTGAGAGTACTTGAATGAGTTCCACTTGCCACGTCCTTCAACTTTGTCATTTATCTACTCTATCAATGGCTGTCAAATCTATAGTCAATGGCAAGGGAATTGCGTCTTATTAGCTATTTGTGTTAAGGGATTTGCGAAACAGTGCACGCAAAACTTTTACTGTGTGCTTTACAATTGGAAGTTATAGGTTGATATGAATATATTTGGTTTTGTAGGAGTAATTTATAAAAGAAAACATTATTTATAACAAAAACTTTTATAAAATTCATTGTTGCACATAGTTTATGAAAATTTATCTGTATTCTTTTAGAATAGATAACAACATATTTAGATACTTTTATTTACATAAATTTATGCATGTTTTCTTAGATTATATCTTTTTTAGTCTATTACTGGTAAAATTGCAATCTAGGCCACTAGCACTTTTCTCAATAGCATTGTGTATTGTTTTGTTGCCCTTCTGTTTTGTAGTGCTTAAAATAACCAAAACTTTTATAACAAAAAAAAGAAAATGCTTTTTGTAAAGAGACACCTTACTTCTAACCCACGACCCTTTGCGGATCTTGGCTTCCTCCACCATCTTACTCCATTTTATACGGTCCTTTGCCTATCTCTTCCAGGTATAACTTTCTTTCCTAATTTATTCTGTCTATCCATTTTTTTCGGTCTGTGTAACAAAAATCACATTCAACAAATCTCGACTTTACGCAGCATCATTCTGTACCCTTTTTTGCAAATCTTACCCGAGTCGATTTCGGCCGGTATTAAAATGGATTATTTGTATGAATTTGCCGGAGGATGGATCCGGAGACTTGTTGTTTTAGGATCGATCCTTAGAGTTATCGCATTCGTATTACTCTGTGTATTAGAGATACCCATGCCCCCACTATCTGGGAAGTTTGTGTAGCTTTGCACACTTATTTATTGCTATGAGGTGAAATACCTTCAAGGCAATCCAATACCATGCCATACCATCAGCCTGTCTCTCCTCTTCCAAGGTACGTCATCATACATGAAGCGGTGTGTCTCTTCGGCTTTTTTCATCCAGCCACAACCAGCGAACTGGCAAATTTAATACAAATAATTAATTTTATTAATACGGCGACCATCTATTGAAAATAGGTTTATCTATATTCAACCTTCGTTGGTCAAATAAAATCATAAAAGGTGGCTAAGGGATAACAAGCAGCTACCACTAAAGAGCTAAAGAGTAGACTCGCCACTCGGTTCCATTTTGCTTTAACGCTCGCATAATTCTAAATATAGTTTATAAAAGTAATGATAGAGATCGCTCGAGTCAATCCTGATCAAATTTGAAGACATTCATAACGCAACTAACTGTTATTGTAGGTATTTTGTGCAATAAATTTTCATAAAAGTATATAAATTAACTAAAAGTATCTCTCTAATGGCAACTAAATAGGTATTTTTTTGTAACGCTAAGTATTGTACACTTACGAAAATATTAAACACTTCGAATGTATTTTATTCATTTGTTTATTCATTCATATATTCTATTATTTCTGTACACGGTTTCACGCGTGAAATAACTTAGATTAATAATATTTGCGGTCTGTTTGTTTCAGGTAATATGAGAACCTTCGTCATACGCAAGGCGCGGGAACATTGGATATTATTGGGACTCCTTTGGGCGTGAGGTGAATGTTAATAATGGCACCAAAATACAGTTCGAATGATTACAATAATAATTAGGTACCTACAAGACACTTTTTATATCAGATATAATACCAATTACAAAAATATCCAGAATTGGAAAATTACTATTTACAGAATAAGGAGCGCGAGGGTGCACGCTGAAATCCCACAGCCGCTTGGCGCACTCTACTATCCAACTTACCTCTCTCTCACAGGAGACTACCGTAACATGTATTGTGTGCACCGGTGGGCGTGCCAACGATTGTCATTCTAGACTGAATTTGACTATGCGTGTACCGTGGCTGTCCATGAGCGACAGTATTCATTTACCATCATTTTTTTTTATATTCTATTTTTATAAACAAAGGGTGACAGACAGTCCACCTGATTGTAAGTGGATATTGTCGTCCGTAGACATCCATAGACATAGGTGGACTGTATGCTCGTCAGTCGCCTTCTTCCCATAGAAAAAAAATGATTCGTATGTTTGTCATGACTGAGCACACTTGTGGCAGAACTTATACATGTACATATTTTATTTAATAATTTATCTTCATAAAGTTAGAACCTGAATTTGTAAAAGTTTAGTATAATTACAAGCAAAATAACATCTTTTATTGAGTGATTATTAGGCTTGTGTTTGGAGTTTGTTTATAATGTAATTATTATTGTGTTTAGATAAAATAAAAAGAAATAAAGAAAAGAAGCTAATAGCATCGTAAGTGGATAATGGATGTAATGTTCCTCGGACAGCCGATCTTTCTCTCGACGTAATTACATATCAGCTAACGTTGGAAATACGATCTGTCTAAATGTTCTTATGTTCTTTGTCGTATCTATTCATAATGTGAGATTAGCAGCGTTATTATGACGTCCATATAAAGTTGAATAAAAATATAGATATATCTAGACTATCATCACTCTTCATAACAATTTCTTATTTTATCCAAACATGTGTGGTAGATTCCTGTCTTTCTACCAAAACCGTAGTTCTTAGTTATTACGTTGTTAGTGGCGGATAACAAAGCAGCTGCCACAAGCCCTGAGGAACTACACTTTCTTTAAAAGAATGGACTCGCCAACCCGCTTGGCGTTTTCAGGCCTTATATCCCTCATGCACGAGTCAATGTAGTGAGGAAGCCCATGTCCAGCAGTGAATACTGAAAGGGTGGATTGTTAGGAACCCTTGTTTTTCTACTCTTCATAAAGTACTGCATTTCCCAGTTTATCCTACTTCTCCGATGTAAATATTTGTTTTGGTAGTGAGTGAGATATGCCAGAGCCCATTTCTATCCTATCCCTCTCCATTGTCCTTAACGTTCCTTCAAATCCACCCGTATAAATCTCCAAAGGGCGGCGCACCCTGGGGCATGGTAACGTTAGTTATTCTGGTCTGATGTTGGCATGTATCGCGGATGTTCATGGGCGACAGTAATCACTTACCACCAGGTCGTATGCTGTCTTCGTCCCATAATGAAAAAGGAAAGTATTCTTTTGTAGCCAGAAACCCTTCGTTGTGGATAGTTTCGTATAGAATTTCTATGCGTTGATCATCACGCGTTCCACGCGAACATAAATATTCCACATTCGATAGACATGAACGTAATCGACAGTCTGTAAACATGCATAGTTGGCAAATTAAAGAGGCGCTTTGGAACTACTGGAAATTTGGAAATTGTATCTAAATGTAAATGTAAATTATAAAATAGCAAATAATGATTATAGGTTATCGCGTTTCTTACTAATGTTTGACTTTTAAACGGGATTTAACGCCAGCCGAAACATCGAGTAAAATAAAAAAGGTAAATATATTTATGAGCCCTATCCAATGACATATAGTTTATATGTATTTATACTTTATTGCACTGACGAAATGTACAAAAGTCGGACTTAACGCCTTATGGCTTTCTCAATCAGTCAACCTTTGGGCATTTGCTGTACCCCAGTAGGGTGTTGTTAGACATTAATTACATTATATACTACAACTTATAAATTAAATAAATCAATAAAAAAATAATCAAGAGTTGTGCTTATTATAAAATATACACTACCCTCAAAAGAGTTTTATTAACATGCGTTTCTATGAATTTTTGATTCACCCTCGTATCTGTCGTTGGATTTGGCTCATAAAGATCATAATTTTTGTCTAAACAGTTTTCTAAAACGATTTTTTTTTATGAAAGAAGAGCATACAGTACTCTCGAGCGTAAGTGGATACTGTAGCCCGTAGACATCCACGATACATGCCAACATTAGTCCAAAATGACAAACGTTGGCATGCCCCCTCATGCGCTGCCTAGCTTTGAAGATATCGAAATGAATTTGGAGAAAAAGTTGGGAAAATGGGTTAGGATGGGATGGGAATGGGCTCTGGCATACCTCACTCACTACCGAAACTTGTTCGTAAGTGCAATGGGGAAACAGGATAAAGTGGGAAATGCAATACAATTCATGGTAGTGTTCTGTGAGGGAGGGCTAACGTGGCCAGTCGAGTGCGACCAGCGGCTGTGGGATGCACTCTCCTCCTACATACGGAAAATATTGAAATCTCTCTTCTGCCCGCATCGATCGTGTTTCTGACACAACTACATCTAGTTTCACTGGTACTCTGATGTTACTAAGTGACATAACTGCTTAATTGATGAAGCACTTTAACAACTGTTTCAAGTCACAACCGACAACGATTAAAACTGTTTTAAAATTCCATTTAAACGGTGTATTTTTTAAAGCGTTATTTTGTAACTTTGTAGTTTCGTAGTAAAATGTTTCAGGGGTTTTACGGGGAATCATTAGAATTTTATGTAATTTTCAGATAATAAGTGCCTCGAAAGTTGTATTAAATAAGTTCGAACATACTGGTATATCTTTAAAGGCGAAGAGAAGTTTTTGACTTTAGTAATGCAAGTTATAACTGCTATGAGTATTATAATATTTTATATCGGGTCTGAACGCGAATAATTAATTATTAAAGGTATTTGTTTACTTCTACTAGACGTTTCGGCACTGATTACACCTATCGTTGTTACGAGTTGACTGAAGAACCCGCCTCTTCAGTCAACTCGTAACCATCGTAGTCCAGGATGGGAGCTGCGAGCAGTTTTAGTAACTGCCCACATTAGATATGGCCCACATTAGAAACAAAGAAACCGCTTAACTAAGGGGCAAGTAAAAGCAAGTAATATAAAATTTAATATCAAGCACAATAGAAACGAGATCTTTAATTTTGAAGTTTATTCCTTGTATTTAAGTATCTATTATTCGACTCTTGTGGATTGAGCCAAGCCGTATCTCTATTTTGTTAATGGCAGACTCGCTCTACCGTCGATTGGTGCCTGAATATGGAACAGATCCCGTCGGGTTCACTACTAAAAGCATTGTAAGAATGCATGCCCATTACAAAGGCCTTCGCAGCTTTGTAACTAATATCTATATGTGTGTCATGTTACTGATGTATTTGTAACATGTTTTGGAAATACGTATATTGTACTTTTTTCCTCTTCTACTTTATTTGCTGATTCATCAAGTACTTCATTAAGCTTTTAACAAAGAAGTAATAACAATCGTGTAATATACTCGTGGATTTTTAAACCTTTTAGACACTTTTTATTCAATTTTAAAATTGTTACTAACAGAATACTTATAAACAACCTATTGGTAAACAAAACAATAAATTAAGAGTTGAATTATTTGAGTTCTAAATAGTAATGAAAAGTACAAGGTTTATGAGGAATATTGGTAGGACCCACCTACGCTATTTATATTTTCGCGTTTTTGGACACATATTAACTGATTAGGTGATTGATCATCTGACACTGTAGTCCACGATTCTTCAATTGTTAGCTCGTGACCACGGTAGTTGCAATCTGACTGAAATATCGAGTTAAATAAAAAATAGGTAGACGCGAGTATATGAATATTTGCTTTTTCCAATTTCTATTCATCCGCGTGTGTATCGATCTTGCAGCTATTTGCCTCTGGCAATCGCGTTGCAATATCCGTTGAGAATCGGCGTTATCTACGAGACGCCGAGATCTCGACTACTGTAGACATAAACGCGATTATTCCTGTAGCTTGTGAATGATTGGCAGTTAACTGGTAATCTGTTCTTGGTGGATGCTCTTCTTCAGTTATTTCCGATTTGATTATGATGTCACATACATCAAACAATAACAAAAGTACAAACACAATACTGTTGACGACGAAAAGGCTAGGGTACTTAGGCAAACATGTATATAGTTTCGCAACTAGTTGTTAAGTTTTTTATGTATATAATTTGATAATAATGGAATGATCCCTAGTATGTCTCGGCGTGAATCGTTGGTCATTAGTGTAATTGAGGACATACTAGGATCTTATCAAAAATGTAAATACGTGTTAGCGATAAGGAAAATAAATGATTCCCCGCGGGTAGCGGGAGGGGTACATACATGGACAAGTGGAGGGGAGGCCCGTCGTTGACCGGTGGTGGGGGAATCCCGCAACTAGCCAGAGGTTGAGGAACCCAATAAATAGAATAAAAGGCGGACCATTTCCGGTCAACTTCACTTCCGCAGCGGCATCCACTCCGAGAACAACAAGAACAAGAAGAAGAAGAAGTACCTCTGCGCTACCCCGGCTCTATTGAAGAACAAGCCTTGTTGTTTTATTCAAGACACGAAAAACCTATTATACAGTCCACACCCCCCAGGCGATCCAGTTGGTGCGGAGTACAGACACTAGCATTCTACTGCGTGTTAGTGCATACGTATCCCGCACACAATACCTTACCATATCAAAGATCCTGTATCTCCACTGCTGATATATAGGCCTCTCCCATGGACCGCCACCACACATTATTATTTACATTACACCGATCCATTACAAAATGAATGTCGGCAGTAAACATATACATACTATGTTATAATAACCATAACTAATATATATTGTGCATTGCCTGCTCGGAGTCTCCTCACCAGTATATCTGGTGGTACATGACTTTCTGCTGTCTATTTTTCCGGGTACGTGTTTTCCATTCAAGGACTCGTCTCCCCCATCGATTATCAGTTGCCGATATGATCGATGGGGTAGACGAATGGAGGCCACGTCATGGGTAGTGCAACAGACGCGTGTTGGCCACGTGAACTTGAACAAGTTCGCGGGTGATGGTTGGCGAGCCTTGGGAGAAGTCTATATCCAGTAGTGGAGAGACATAGCCTGATGGTATATTATGGTAAAGAGTTAGCCGTGTCAAATCGTGTCATATCTATCCACTAAAGCCTCATCTAATACCTTAAGCCCGTCAGGTTAGTGCTTGTCTAATAATAATTATTATCTAAAATACTGACTCCATTATGATCTCGCCAAGTAGAAAGTGTCCTATAAAATGAACGTAAGAATACTTGACAGGCTATCTCATCACTCATAAGATGAACCGGCGAGAGTCGAAAATGGCTGTTTAACCTTTCTAAAGTGCATCCTTGTTTGCGCTATCATCTTACTTCATGAGACTTATTTTCTAAGAGGTTTATGTTTTTACTAGTAGAGTTTATTCATTCCATTCAAGTAAAAATCTTTTGAAGTTATTAGTATTTTAGTCTGTTCATCATCAATGATTTTAATATAGATTTTATTGTAATCGATTATATGCGTAGGTGTGGAAAAAGAGGATGTATCACGAAAAGTAACAAGATCAGTTAATTGACGCGTCGTCGGCTGGCTTTAGAAATAGCCCACCCTATCTCTTCCGTAAAAGTCGACTAAGGGATAACAAAGCCCCGAGGAAGTACACCACGAAAGTATCAAAATTACTTGCCAGACTAATTATAATCTTTCTATTTTGATGAAATATTGAAAAATTATCAAACTAAACTCTTTTCCTACAAACCATTTCCCTGTACTTCAATATAAACATCCCAGCATCTATCTCCACGGAACCAATACACTTGACGTCTCTCACTGGAACCCATTATTTCATAGTGTAACAAGCCAGAGTGCGAAGGAATTCTTTTTATCTAACGGGTTGCAAGCTCTGTTAAGTGGGTAGTAACTGGAGCGTAAAATCGACACCTTCGGCTGCGAGTAAATCAGTTTGTGGGTATCGGTGAGCGGGGAAATGCCGCTCATTAGACCATTTAGGAAGATGACCGACGAAAATTTTCATTAACCTATTTTCTATTTGTTATTGTTAAAAACGATTGATGTGTCTATTTGATAAAAATGATCTTGTTATCTGTTTTCCAAGATATTGAGACATTACTAAAATCTTTAAAAAAAAGTATTGTTAATTTATTTTCAAAGCCAGAGCATGTTTCTGTGTAAATAGAATTTTGGAGTAATTTTAAGTTAGAAAATCTTAACCAAAGTTAAGTTAGATGATAAGGTAAGTACGTAAGTACCTTCGTTTGGTGTAACATTTTAGCCGTGCTTAAAGATAGTACTCATAAGTTTTTAAATTTAAATAAAGTAATTATTATTTTAATTATGAGTTTAAGGATAGATTGTAAATAAGTGAAAACCGTAACATTACTGTCTAGGCACGAAATAAAGCAATTGACAGCCGAGTAATATTGGAAGGACGAGGCGAAGCCGAGTCCTTACGAAGTGATTTTAAAAGGACGAAGCGAAGCCGAGTCCTTTTTAAATAAACGAGGTCGTTAATTGCTATTTCGGCCGAGACTTGTATAGTACTTTTCTCTAATTTGCGATGAAACAATAAACAAATTAATTCAAGAAACAGAAGTTTCCTTCCTGCCAATTCGACTGCGCGCGGCCTTTGTTCTTTTTTTAAACTTTTGAAAGAAATGCACATTCAGCCTTTATGATAATAAATATCGTGTACCTAAAAAAACCGAATTTATATTAGTGTGCACTAAAAATAACCTCGCTACTGTCCAGCAATCTCTATTATTGTCGTGTTGCTGGCGTGCGTACAGAAAAGAGCCGATTGACGTATTGTTTTTTTAAAATAATGAAGCTATTTCCGAGCAAATAGGAGAAAAAAGCTTTATTTTACTTTTTTATCTATTTCACCGGAACGTCCCATAAAATAATAAGCATAACGTTAAGACCCCTTTAATAAAATAAGAGTCTCTTACCTCACAAAACATAAGCAAAATATCTTATTCTACACATTCTATTCGATGAAATGGGTAGGTGTTGGATTATGGAATGGGATAAAAGTTACTAAACTAAAATGCAGTATCTAAAATTAAAAACATACAACGTGTGACTGAAATAACGCATTACCCAAAATAAGTCAACTAATTTTAAATATATAAAACGGTTCTAGAGATAAATAAAATTATTTTGGGGAATAAGTTAAAAGCTATAAAAATTTGAAGTTTGGTTGTTCTTTTTAGAATGTTTGTAGCGCTCATTACCCAGAACAGATTAATGACCGGGCGCCTAGACGTCGTGAGCGCGGGCGGCGCGCATAAAATTCAACTGCGCGTAGAATAAAAGCTATAATACTAAAAGTGTGCTATAAATTATAAATAATAAAAAAAAACGTTTTTTTAAAAACAAGCTTTTATGCAAGACATATATTAAAACGAATAAAATAAGTTTATTTAGAATTATTTGTTCTCAACAACCTTGTCGCGAGAATTATAAACGGTACCTACTTTTATGAATATTTCGCGACAAGCTTTTTGAGAACAAATAATTCAATATAACCTTATTTTATTAATTTTAGTACATGGCTTGTTTTAAAAAAAACATTTTTTTATATTATATTATTTACAACTTTTTAGTTAGAAATATTTCTCAATCTATTCATTTCAAGTAACGCATCATTACGGTAGAAAGTCATGTTTTGGTTTGCAAAGTTTCATGTGCATGCTACAAACCGTTGAGGAGTGCTCTCATGAAGAGACAATCCTGGCTGCAGCATCAGTTCATGGTGAAGATTATGTTTAGCTATCAAAATTAAACGTATATGCAAAGTTTCTTGTCTGTGCTATTAACCGTTGAGGGGTGCCCTCTTGAGGTGGCAATCCTGGCTGTAGCATCAGGTTATGTTTATCATGTTAGTGTATTGTCATCATAACTGAACAAGCGTGCAAAATTTCAAAGTTGTAAAGTTAAAGGAAGTGGTTCAAATTTGTCCCAAACATACTAACTAACAGGTGAAGTTAAATAAAAGCTTGTAAAAAAGATTGTAAAAACAAATAGAATCGTTTCTACTCTTGATGTTGTACAACCTATTTTATCAGTTTCTGCGTTATTTCAGTGACACGTCTATTTATTGCAATAGAAAATAACAAGTAACAAATAAATATATATATATATATATTCGTATATATTATTGCAAGCAATTCAATCAGGCCTTTCTTTTCGTTTATAATTTAACTATATTTTTTTGATAAATCGTCGTTTTTCTGCCGCTGTCGTTATACTATTATCCAGATCATTGGTTTGTGAAGCCGAATACGGTGTTAATTTTTTTCGCAAAAAATCTGACAAAGTTCGGCTATTTCACAGTTCGGGTAGGCAGGTGTATTCGACTATCGGAATTTGCCTCTGACAGCCCAAAACTTTGCGATCGGTGAAATGAATTTCGGTTCGAGAGTTTTGATGACAGTTTATTTTAAAATGTTCGGGTCTATTTTGGAAATGGGGTCGGAAACTTTTATTTACGAAAATGAGTCTCCCAATCCCTTTGGTATTTTTTAATATTTAACTAGTTTTGTGGCGTACTTTTTCAATTATGTCGATTAAAGTTGCCTCTAGATTTTTATTGTCACTACGTTTATTTCCCTTTATCTTATATTTTATCCTATATACCTTTATCCTATAGTGGTGATAGTGATAGCCTAGGGGGATTTATACTCGACTCTCATTCGTGAGTTCAAATTCTCGGCCCTACCACTGAGTTTCTATAACCATTTCGACGACTTCGAGACGCGGGCAGAAAACCAAGCAACAAGTAACAAGAAAAGGAAGAAAAGGTCGCTTGATTGGTATCAGCTCGGCGGTGAAGGAAAACATAGTGAGCATTTAACATAATCAGCAAAATGTGTATCCACCAATCCGTATTGGGCCTGCGTGGTGGATTGTGGCCCAAAACTAATAAGTGATTTACTTGGGAAGGCCCGCGCCCCGTATGGGACGTTATAGGCTGACATCGAACTTAATTTTTCATCGACCTATGTTAACGATCCGTAACGCCCCGAGGGAAATACAGTTCTTTGTTTTCCGTTTTATAAATAGGTATAGGAAACAGAATTAGTTTCACCACATTTTTATTAATAATTTGTGTTTTTGTGGTTATACGTGTAAGTGTGTCTTGAAAGAAATTCAGTCACTAAACTATAAGTAGGTCCGATAATTCACTATCAGAATTCTACTTACACTAGTTCTTTTTTCTATCTTCTATATTTGTTACATTTATTTACTCACCTACCACTCCATGTCCTGCATAGCCCAAAGATTGGGAGATAATGCTGCAAGGTATTAAGTCCACTTTTCAATCCTTCAAATAGTGCTTCTTACTGATCGCTTTTCTCTTTAAATAAATATAAAGTCTGTTTAATTTGCTCAAAATTCTTTGACACGTCCTAGCCAGTACAAATTTTATACTGTTTGAAAAGTATAATTGTTATTTTTTTAACATCCTCTCATATAATAATGTCGTCTCATTCCGCATATAAATCTTCAATATAACCATCGTATAAATTTGAAAACAGATTCTTTCAATTTTTGAAATTTCAAACCGAAAATTAAACTCTGACCTTTTTGATACATTTGGACCCTTAAATTGATCTTTCGTACCGCATTCAATACGCATCTTCAATCGTTTTCTATCAACAAGATTATTTGTCCTATCAAATAGATTACTTTCTATTTTTTTAATCCCAATGCACTAATTCCATACGTAAGATTACGCAAAACCTGGAACATGTCAAGCAATATAAAATATATAAACCGTTCCAGAGAAAAATAAAATGATTTTAAGGAATAATTTTAAAGTCACAAACATGTAAGGTTTTGTTGTCCTGTCTAAAATGTTCTTAGTATTCAATACTCAAAACGTGTGCGAGTCGCGACGCACACGGACGCTCGTGCGCGCTGGGGCGATGCGCGTAGGATAAATGATATACTAGAATTTTACTATAAATTATGAAAAAAAAAACCTATTGCAAAAATTGGTCTAATCGATTTCTCTCTATACTGAACAACTTATTTCCAGATTTTCCGTTAATCCATTTCTGGATATAGACCTCTCCCAAGGCTCGTTACCACACACGATCCTCGGCTCTTCCCACATCCAACCATCACCGGCGAACTTCTTTAAGTCGTCGATCCATCTGCCCGGGGGGTGTCTACACACAGCGTTTAACGGTATGTAGCCTCATTTCGAGGACTCGTCTAATCGGTCCTATGGCAAAATGACCTGCCCATTGCAACTTTAACATGCTGATTCTACGAGCTACGTCACTGACTTTAGTTCTTTGGCGAATGTTTCGTTTCGGATCCTATCCCGCAAAGAATCTCTGGCAAAGCATAGCAAATTTAAACAATATCTCTTTCAGAGAACACAACAAAGAGCTACGACAGTTTGTATACGGACTCCGTACGGAATTATGTTACTTATCATATTTCAACCAAGTACGGTAGCAGAACATAATTAAATACCCACATGATAATGCAAACGTTAATTCCTTGGGAGATTAAACAGAGCTTTGTTTCTTACATTACATGTCCTCATTGTTTAAAGGAACCGTACCATTGTAATGAACATAAATATTCTATGTTGAACGCCCTTTAAAACGCTTTAAACTTACGTGACTGTTGTGTTGTACTTTAGAATTGCAAATGTTTATGGCACCATCATATTAGTGTGCGTTTAGTATCAAAGGTTTGCGCATGAAATGGCTTATCAAAGGTTCAGTTGTTATGGGATTGTGTTGTAGAAATAAGCGTTGTTAAAACAGCATTAATGAACCTTAAGAACCTTAACCGTTTTACACTTGAGATTTTTAATCTCAAGGGTTTAAGTGCATAAGTTAAGTGCATAGGTTTAAGTTTTAATCAAACGTTTAAAGCATCAACAGTAACTCTCACGAGCGTTTAACACTAGAGTTATGAAGTTTTATCAGCGCTCACTCAGTAGTTTCATTAGTGCTCACTCAGTAGTTTCGTTAGCGCTCACTCAGTAGTTTCATTAGCGCTCACTCAGTAGTTTCATTAGCGCTTATTCAATAGTTTCATTAGCGCTTACTCAATAGTTTCATTAGCGCTCACTCCGCGCTCGAGCGTTTAACGTTTATCGCTCATTTTTATAAGAATATTATGGAATGGGAATTAGGGTATATGAAGAGATACATTCAAAGACAAACACATTACCCAGATCCGCGCGTGTTTAACGCCGAAAGGCTTATTTATGCAGGAGTCTAAAAATGACGAACTAACTATTCTAGAATTTATTAATTATGTTAGTCATTTTTACACTCAAGTATATCAAACAGAAAAAGCAGAAAACTTTTTAATGAATCAAAGAACAAGAAACTAGCAAAATAAAACAAACGTCAAATAAAACTAGAGAGTTGACGAGAAGCAAACAGTAAGTACCTCTCAAATGTTTGATGTGCAACTGATATGGATGTCTCACTAACTCACTCATTGCATATGCCGTGTTCGAGTTCCTGTTTAATTTAATTTCGAATAAACTTTAAAATTATATTCCTCGCACATGGAATAGTCTGCTGAGTGTATATTGTATCAGACCTCAAAATTTAATATTATGTGGCAAAACAACACTGACTTCGGCTACGTTATGTAGAAAATAATGACGGTTTGAATCTATTATTTCGGAACTAGAATTAATTTGAAAGCTTTGACATAGACTGAAACCAGATTTATACATTGAACTATTATTTGATAGTTCACTTTTGTCTTTTAATACAATTTATCGATGTCGATGTTGGCTATGTCGACCGGCTTTAGAATAGCATCATCCGATCTATACACGAGGATGTCGTATGTAACAAAGTCGCTACCACAAACCCCGAGGAAGTACACCACCTCTAAAAGACTGGACTCACCAACTCGCTTGGTCGGTGTGGCGTTTTAAAGGCATACATTCATCATGCACAAAATAAAATTCATGAGGAGACACATGTCCAACAGTGGACGATAAAAGGGCTGATGACGGTTTTTTATTCACATACGGCATTGGTGCAACTAGCACAATCTGCCAGTGTCAAATTGTCTTCGTAATAAACAATTTCAAAGTCTAAAAACGTATCTTGTCAATATCCAGTCCCGTCGAAGTAAGTCAGGAGTCTCTTAGTAAAGCGGAGTAGGTTTATTGAGGACAGAAGAGGACTCCTTGGAAGCACACGAAGAGAGCAGCCCCACGCTTTTATTTGATTATCACAAACACCACGCACAAAAAACACTGAGTTTAATAAACTTTCACTATTAAACCACAAAACGCCTAATACTTAATATGTACAATAATACAAAACTCAATTTCCGCCAAAAAGTCCTTGATTACGGTTACATCGATGTCAGCACGTAACGTCCCACTGCAGGCCGTAAGCCTTCCCTAGTAATTGGCAGTTTCGACCGAGCTCGAATGATATGAGAAGAATAAAAGATATACTAGAAGAACAGAATACTAGAACTAGAAGAAGTATCATGAAAAAAAACGTATTGTAAAAACTGTTAGAATCGATTCTACTCTCGATACTGTACAACCTATATTCAGTTTCTGCGTTATTTCGGTGACATAATAATTAATATATTACTTTTAAATTTGTTGCTGTTGTATATATTATTTTATAATTAATTAAATACACATTTAATCATAGGTTAATTAATCAATATATAGACAAAAATGAAAAATAATCTGAAAGAGTTCCTCTGTCTTTCCTTCGCAACCTTTTTCTATTTTATTTAAGTAAATTTTGAGTGTGCACTCTGCATTCCCGCAGCCGCTGGGCGCACTCGATTGGCCATATTACCCCTCTCTCACACGACCCTACCTTGAAATGTACTGAATTTTCCACATTATCCTATTTTCTAAATTTACGTACGTGTTTCGGTAGAGAGATATGCCAGAGCCCTTTCCCATCCCAGCCTGTGCTATCACTCCCCATTTTCTATACCCATTCTCCAAATCCATTCCTATATCTCCAACGGTAGGCAGCGCATCCGGCGGCATGCCGACATTTGTCATTTTGGACAGGTGTTGGCATGTATGCGGATGTCCATGGACGACAGTATCCACTTATCCACAGTATCCATACCATCAGCTGGACTGTATGCTCGTCTGCCACATTTTTTCCATAAAGAAAAAAGTAAGTACGAAGGATTATTGTCTAGTTTCTCGTATTAATGGAATTAGCAACAATTTCTTTTAAAAGAGTTTTTGAAATTACTGTCGCAATATAAGGGAAATGTACAAAAAAAACACATTTTCTCTCCAAGAAACTGTCTACTGCAGACGCTATCGTTGGTCGGAGTGAAAACAGTGGCAATTTATATTTTACCACTCTTCGGAATGGTTTGTCTGTATTATGATGCACTGTTGTGATAAGTTCAGTTTAATGACTGTTTTATCCGCGATACGCGGAGTCAAAAGTTGAAAATGAAATTAAAAGTTCTGACCTTGTAACCTCCTGTTCACCTACTCTCGATATTCCTGGGGGCCCCCGGAAGTGCTGAACAGGGATGCGCTTAATAGCGCTCTTGCAAGGTCGTCGTTACACTGCACTGGTTACTGTCTGTTATATACTATGTACACTCGCGAACGCCAAGGTCTCCCAAAAATGTGCAGCCTACTTGCACAACAATAGATTGCGATCGTACCGCATAAGGATCAATGGCCGACTCGTACGGCGAAGGGTCAAAGGCTAACTAACTAACGGGCGACCCGCGCCCGCGCAGCACGTGAATTCACCCCTCACCTCGCAGCCCCCGAACAATACCGAACAAACCCCCGTCCCATGCAGAAGAAGTCTGCATGCTACTCCACTGGCAGGCGAGAGAGAGAGGTGACCGCTCTTTTCAGGATTGAGCCACCCACTAGGACCTCCGCAACCCGGGGTATTCCATCCACTCCGCGAAACAAATTAACAATGCGGCCCCGGCGCCAAAACAACGGCGGCAAATTAGCATCCTTGATTAAAACGAGGTCACCGATGCCTGGTGGGTGGGTCTTATCAGTCCATTTAACGCGCTGTTGCAAAATGTGCAAATACTCCAGAGACCAACGTTTCCAGAAACTCTGGGACAATTGTTGCAACAATTCAAAGTGCGACAAACGATTAGAAGCTACCCCTGTAAATGGGTACTCCGGCAGGGCGTTAAGTGGCTGTCCTATCAAGAAATGACCTGGAGTTAGAGCCTCCAAGTCGTTAGGATCTGACGAGAGCGGACACAAAGGGCGCGAGTTGAGGACGGCCTCAATTTTACAAAATACCGTTACTAGTTCCTCGAACGTTAATACCGTTTCTCCGATAACGCGCCTTAGGTGAGTTTTGGCTGATTTCACGGCTGCCTCAAAAAAACCTCCCCAATGGGGGCAGCTAGGAGGACTAAACTGCCAGGTGATGCCCCGGCAAGATAGGGACATTCCAAGATCTACCTGGTTAGCATCTAAAAACTTATATAAATCCTTAAGGTAGTGGTCAGTACCCCGATAGTTGGTTCCGCAATCAGATCGAATTAACGCTGGAAGTCCGCGCCGGCTAACAAATCTACTAAATGTGGCAACAAATGCCTCTGTACTAAGAGCGGAAACTACTTCCAGGTGAACAGCCTTGGTTGACAGACACACAAAGACGCACAAATACGCTTTCTCTATCTTCGCTTTTCGAAGTCGCGACGTCTTGACCATGAATGGCCCGGCAAAATCGGTGCCAACTCCGGCAAAGGGTCTGGTTCCCGTGACTCGATCTGCAGGCAAATTTCCCATCATGGGCTGCATCGTCGCTGCCTTCAATCGATAGCAAGGCAAACAACGGAAAATTATGCCACGGATGGTACGTCTGGCTGACAAAATCCAAAATTCACGCTGCAAGATGGCTAACAATGCATTGCAGCCAGCGTGAGAATTTGCAATATGTCGGTGAGTCACCAACAAATGCACTAAGGGCCCACCTTTGGGCAACAACAATGGGTGACGAACCCCAAAAGGCAAATTGGCGTGACACAATCTACCACCAACACGGAGATATCCCTCAGCGTCGATAAAGGGGTTGAGCCTTGCAACGGCTCCTTTGAGTTTAGGTCTGCCACTCTGGAGCGTCTCAAGTTCTAAGGCGAAATGTTTAGTCTGCACAACGCGAATCCAATGCAGAAGGACCATTTGGCGTTCTTCTGGCGTGAGAACAGGAGACAGCCGCTTTTCCTCCGGATGCCGAGCGTTATGAACGAAACGCTTTATCCAGGCAGTCACGCCCAGTAATTTGGACAAGGAACTGTAGCGATCGAGCAGAAAATCAATGCCCTTGAGGGGCTCAGTCAGGACACTCGATGTGAGCCAACCAATGGGGGGAGGAGTTACCAAGCACTGGTAACGTGGCCAATCAACTTCAGAATGTAACAACCACTGGGGCCCCCACCACAAATGGTGGTGAACCAGATCCGGCGCGTCTAAGCCGCGAGAAGCACAATCAGCCGGATTCAATTCCCCTGGGACATGTCTCCAAATTAAAACCGTCTCTGAATCTTGGATCTGTGATACTCGATTAGCTACAAAGGTTTCTAACGTGTGCACCGAAGTTTTCAGCCAACACAGAACGATCTGACTGTCAGTCCAGGCGAAAACTGTTCCAATGTCTACACTACGCCCGAGCGTAGAGCACACGTGATTTAATAAGCGGGCAAGAAGCGCCGCACCACATAATTCTAACTTCGGAATTGTATGTCGAATCCGTATAGGAGCAACCTTGCTCTTCGACATAACTAAGTGAATTTTTGTCTCCCCTGTGGTACTTACAGTGCGTAAGTACACCACGGCTGCATATCCACGCTCGGATGCATCACAAAATCCGTGGAGGGACACTGAGCATTTCCCAACAGGAAGGAAACATCTAGGTATTGCAACCTGATTGATAGCCGGGACGGATGAGAAATACGATTCCCAATCGTGTATCAACTCTCCCGAGAGAGGCTCGTCCCACGAGAGTCCCGCAGTCCAAAGCCTTTGCAGAAAACACTTGGCCTTAAATATAACCGGACTGATCCAACCGTTCGGATCAAAAGTCCTGGCTACCGTAGACAGAACTGATCTCTTAGTCCATACCTTAGAGGAGGTTAATTCGACTCTGTAGGTAAACTCATCGTGGACTGGCATGTACTGCACTCCAAGGAGGGCTATCAAATTCAAGCTATCCGCATTCTCAAAGAGATGAGGGTCTTGTTGGTGGTCCTCCGGCAAACCGGAAAGGAGATCCGGTGAGTTGGATAACCATTTTCGCAACTCATAGCCACTAGTTCCCAGAAGCCCTATCAATTCATCTCTCAAGGCCCGAGCCTCTTCGAGACTAGATGCTCCGGTACAAATGTCATCAACATAAGCATCCGTCTCCAAAACAGAGGCTGCGCGGGGAAAATACAAACGCTCGCGCTCCGCAAGCTCCAACAATGAGCGAATCGCAACAAACGGGCTAGATTTTATGCCGTACGTATTGGTGTTGAGCTCGTAAATCACCATCGGATCCTCTGGATGCTCACGCCATAAAATCAGCTGATATCTCCTATCTTCTGGATGGATCAGCGTCTGACGGAACATCATTCGAATATCCGCTACAAAGACTACTTGATGCCTCCGGAAGTTGGTCAGAATGTCTGAAATGTCCTTTTGTAATTTAGGACCCGCATGCAGACATTGGTTCAGCGAGACCCCGGTGGTCGTAGACACTGAACCATCAAAAACCACCCGAATTTTTCCGGTAGGGGTCTTTAAAACCGCATGGTGGCTCAGAAAATAGTGCTCACTATGTTGCCAATCAACGGTCGACACCGACATATGCCCCAAATCCACGTATTCTCGCATGAAGTCGACGTACTTCTGACGAAGGACTTTATCCTTGAGCATGCGACGCTCCATGGAAATCAAACGTCGTTCAGCAACGTCCCGAGAGCGTCCAAGGGCAGGTCGAACCGCTAAAAAAGGCAAACGGGTGATCAAACGGCCCGAGCGAAGGCGACCAGTATTATTCTGGTAGAACAGCTCGCATTCCATTTGCTCTGGGTTCACCCGGGAAGCTGTAGGGGGCTCTTCCACCTCCCAAAATCTCTGAACCGCATCAGAGAGAACTGAACCTACAGCTACATCATCAAACTCTTGGGAATTGGCAGTTGTTGACACTGGGCCCATTATTACAAACCCGAATGAAGTCGGCACAGCGACTAATCCGTCACGCTGTAAAAGCCGCTTAGGTCCACACAACAATCTTCCAAGGACATCCGCTCCAATCAGGAGATCAATCGGGCCTGGGGTGTGGAAGTCAGGGTCTGCTAAGTCCAAGCCTGACACTACACTCAACACAGCAGACGGTAATTCTTGCTGTGGCAAATCACCAATCATCTCTTCCAACACAATTGCCGACGC
Organism: Sesia bembeciformis; assembly: GCA_943735995.1. Lineage (NCBI taxonomy): Eukaryota > Metazoa > Arthropoda > Insecta > Lepidoptera > Sesiidae > Sesia > Sesia bembeciformis. The sequence goes on from OX031025.1 coordinate 3,886,409, forward strand.
CTCAATCTCCGGGTGAGACGAGGTGACAGGTGTACAATTAAATTTTGTGTGACCGATCACACGCACCTGCACCTTACCGATACCTCGCACATTGTAGGTACCGGTGTGGACGCGTAAGCCTAACTTTCTCGCCAAACAAGATGACACAATGCAGCCTTGGGCCCCCGAATCTAATAGAGCACGAATCCTCATGTGTCCCTTGGGTCCTCGTACCATAGCCGAAATAGTTGGCATGAGTACGTACATCGATTGAACGGCTGCAGTTGGCGAGTGGGCATGTAATTCCTATAACTGAGGCCAATTAACCCCGGAGCGCTCCACATGCGCTAACGGGTCCCAGTTATGGTATACTGGTCGGCGATCCACCTGAGTCCGTTCAGGGGTAGTGTTGCCCTGCGAGCGTTGGGAATGCGGCTGACGTCGCTCCAAGCGCGGTCGTTCCGCTAAAGGGGTATAATTGGTAGGAGCACTGCTCCTTTGAGGCGGCAAAGATCTCCCGGCAATCACAGCATAATCGCGACGGCCGCCATCATCAACTCTTCGAGGGGGAGTTACCCGGCCCCCGCCCCTAGGGGAAGTGGAGCCCCCGCCCGTGCGGGGGGAATGACGGCCTTCAAACCTAGGAGGGGCCCGTGACCCTATTCTGGGTGCAACCACCCGACCGCGATTAGCCTCCCAGCCATGACCGTCACGACCATCCCTATGGTCGACGCCATTCCGATTGGCACATAGCAGGGGGTGATGTCGGCCCAAACAATGCTGACATGAATGCGATCTAGCAGGGCACTGCTGAATTAAATGCTCTCCCAAACAACCATAGCACCAGCGGCGCTGAAATGCTATGTTCCGCCTACCTCGGACCGCCAGACCCTCAAACCTTCTACACGAGACCACCTTGTGGCCCTCCGCCTTGCAATATAGGCATCTTGGTGAGGTGCTGCCAGTGGCGACAGCATACCGTTGTCTGGGGATCCGAACATTCCGCTTAGACAATTCCCGTCTAGGGGGCGCTTGGGAAGTGGACGGGATGGGCGCATCCGAATTATCCGCCAACCTACATTCGTCCTCTAAGAATTTTAGCAAATCTACGAATTTGGGCAAATATGTTGCGCTATCACCACCGTATTTATATTCAAATCGGGCCCTTAGCTCCTGAGATAGCTTACCCAACACAATGTGGACTAAAAGAAATGACCAACTATCCACTGGCAACTCAAGTTTACCTAAGGTATTCACCGCCCCCAATAACGGGTTTAACAATTCTAATCTTAATGAAGAAACCCGGGTGACCTTAGGTAGTGCCAGGATTAGTGCCACATGTGTGTCCGCCAAACGTCTCACGTTCTGATAACGTCGGAACAACAGCGTACGTGCCGTGATATAATTTTCATTGTTAACATCCAAATGTTGGATAAGACTGCTGGGTTCTCCCCGAAGAATCGAACGTAGATACGCCATCTTTTGGCTATGAGTTAGATCCTCCCTGGAGTCTACCAAACTATCGAACAGATTTACAAATCCGATCCACTGTTCGAGCCTTCCATCAAAATGTGGGAGATCCAAATTGGGAAGCCTGCTCAACAACGCCGGAGGGGTTGCCTTCCCCTGCCCAGAATCCGACGGCAGACCTCCAGTCTCCTCCGAAAGGGAGACTGCCCTTTCAGTGATGGAATCAGCTAACTCATAGCACTGATTCACATCGGCCTCGATCCTATCCACAACCTCAGAGCCAAGATCCGGCGAAAGCTCGGTAAATTTCGCGTAATGTTGGCCCAACTTATCCAACCGTGCCGGTAAATCCTGATACCTTTTTATTAAGGCACCATGACGATCGGGTCTGTCAATCAGACTAGCGGCCGAAGCCAACCATCGGAGTATCGCCTTTATGTTTCCACTAATGGACAATGCTGACATGGTTGTCACTAAATGTAACAACAAGTGTACAAACAAACAAATAAAATTAATATACAGTATTCAGTTTAAGGATAGTGGCCTAACAAACAAACAGGCCACACCTACAAAGCAACAATAAATGATACAAAACAATAATCCAATATGTAATAGATCCCTGTTACCATATACGTAACTTACAACTTGTTATAAAAAGTAACCACTGCGAGAAATGTTAATATAAACAAACAAAATTCCATTCCAAGTTAGTAAGTGCTCAATACCTATCCGTCGCAGGTAACCGAAACAAAACCGAGTCACTAAAAAAAAGGAATGTTAAGATTAAAAACACTTGACAACGGGTAGACCTTGGGATACGTTGCTATTAACAAAGAACTTTTTTAACTAATGTTTACGTTTCACAATATAAGGTCCATATGCACAACCACGCTCTGCTACCAATGTTTTATCCGCGATACGCGGAGTCAAAAGTTGAAAATGAAATTAAAAGTTCTGACCTTGTAACCTCCTGTTCACCTACTCTCGATATTCCTGGGGGCCCCCGGAAGTGCTGAACAGGGATGCGCTTAATAGCGCTCTTGCAAGGTCGTCGTTACACTGCACTGGTTACTGTCTGTTATATACTATGTACACTCGCGAACGCCAAGGTCTCCCAAAAATGTGCAGCCTACTTGCACAACAATAGATTGCGATCGTACCGCATAAGGATCAATGGCCGACTCGTACGGCGAAGGGTCAAAGGCTAACTAACTAACGGGCGACCCGCGCCCGCGCAGCACGTGAATTCACCCCTCACCTCGCAGCCCCCGAACAATACCGAACAATGACAATACTTAAAGATCGATTAATAAATTAAATTGAGTAAATGTCTTACAAAACACTATGCATTGAAAAGTATGCATAAAAATTACTGCATATTTTTTAAAAATATTACTTAGAAATATTTTAGAAATCACTTGTCAAAGATAAATATTTTTATGAAATGAAGTTTGAATATAGATCAAAAGATGGCTACACAATTACAGTATTTCTTAGTTCCTAGTTAACAAAAGATGTACTCGTGCCTTAGGCGCTGAGACATAATTCTTATTCTCAGTTCTTATAAAGAACCTAGAATTATTCTTATAATAGAATTATTCTTATAATTCTAGGTACCTACTTAGTAGAAATTGATCCGTGAAGACTGTGAACAGGATTCTACAAGGTCCTGTTCACCCACATTCCTTGCGGTGTTGCAGGGTTCATGGGCGGCGGTCACCACCTGACATCATGTGGTCCGCCCGCGCGTCTGCCAATTCTTCTATAAATAAAAAAATATGAAAAGCGTTACCCCTCTCACAGAAGACTTCATTGAAATGTATTGCATTTCCCACTTTATTCTACATCCCAAAGTGAGTACATACCTGTTTCTACATACCTGTTTTGGCAGTGAGAGATATCCTAGAGCCCATTCCCATTCAATCCTATCCTATTCCTCCTCATTTTCCCAACCCGTTCTCGCAATCTATTCCTTAATCTGCAAAGATTAGCTGCTCATCCTGGGGTGTGCCAACGTTTGTCATTTTGGACTGATGCTGGCATGTATCGCGGATGTGTATGGACGACAGTATCCACTTACCATCAGGTGGACTGTATGCTCGTCTGCCGCCTGCGTCCATAAAAAAAAACAAATAAAAATGGTAGTAACTTACAGTAGATTAACTTTTTTCCTCAAAATAAACTAATTTTCTCACGAATTGAAAAAAATATTTTTAACAGATAATTGCTGTATTGCCCCAACCCTATACAACGGTCCCAACCAAAAACAAACCTTTTAAAATAAGATAACAACGCTCTAATTCCCTACAAAGGGACCATAACTCACGTGAGCGTGATAAACTCTAAATCAGGCTCTTAAACCGCGTCTGCGGGCGAACACAATTTGTTTAGACCATAAACCGCCGTTTCATCCGCCACTTAACTTGCTGTAATGAATGTTAGGAACCCCGCTGAAAGTTTTAACAGTTTCATAATTTAACATTGTTTGTTTAAGGGCAAACAGACTGGGGAGGTCATGAATACGTGAGTTACGCCAGTTTCACTCTAAAGAATGAATGATAGATATTCAATTTTCAGTGCAGTAAGTGTGGGAGGGTTTTTCAATTATAATTTATTTGGTGGTGGGTGGTGAAGGAAAACGTGGTAGAGAAACCAGCATACTATGTCAAATTTCACTCTAGAGAATGAATGATATATTATTCAATTTAGAGTGGAGTAAGTGTAAAATCCTCTGGTTGTGTCCGGGCTAGATACCCGGGAAGGAGGAACCGGTAGGTCCTGGGACGAAGGTCTAGCGAGATGCGTGAGTAAAAAAGTAATCTAGGAAAGGAGAGTGCAAAGGAAAAAATAGCCGAAATAAAATGATTATGGTAAATGTCAAGTAGATACCCAGGAGGCTCCAGGAGCAGCACATACAAGGCAGCCGGCGATTTTGACGTTGTTCACTCAGGTTCACTAGGGTCACTAACATTGGTTTATTAATATACTTGCACTGGGGTTTTTCGAGGTGCCGTCGATGGCAACCTAACGATTTTTTGTGGCGCTCGATGAAGCGTGCTTTTGTTCTCCCGGAGACATCTGTCTGTCCGTCGTCGGTCATGGACTAAAGGGCAGCATTAAAAAACGTGGTCAAACAATAAAGCGGCGCGAACACAGGGTTTTTCAATTTATCAATTTATCACCACCAAGGTGAAGAGAATTATGGTAGATTGTGTTTGTTAAACAATCTGAGGTATATCTGTGTGGACCGCTTTAAATACGCTTTAACGTATTTAAACGTATTGTGTTACCTGGCACTAATAATTCTGTCTTACTATGTGTTTCAGTATTTCTTTCGTTTTTTGAGGGGGCATTCTTTGAGGGTGGGTACACGCTGCAATCCAACAGCCACTGGATGCACTCGTCTGGCGTCGTTATCCCTCTTTCACAAAAGATTACCTTGAAATGTACTGCATTTCCCAGTTCATCCTACTTTCCCAATGTATTTCGGTAGTGAGTGAGATATGCCTGAGCCCATTCCCATCTCATTCTGTCCTATCCTTCTCCATTTACCAATTCAATCTCCAAATCCATTCCTTCATCACCAAAGGTACATCCGGGGGTGTGAGAACGTTCGTCTTTCTAGACTGAAGTTGGCATGTACCGCGGATTTATCTATTTACCACCAGGCAAACAGCCAGTATAACTGCCGCCTTTTTCCTATAATAAAAGTCATAGTCATAGTCATAAGTAAGCTATAAATATGCCAAGTTTCATTTAAAATCCGTCTAGTAGTTTTTGCGCGTTTAAGCTGGCAAGAATTCTAAAAATGGTTGTTTTTTCAAAAATATTTCGTGTACAGTTCACGGCTCTGTGACAATTGTATTATTTGTATGACAAACGGGTCTTAATGAGAATAAAATAAATGAATAAAATAAAAAATATTTTTTTTTTATTACTTACATATTCACTATCGGCGAGAAATAGTACTGCTGAATAATAGACGGGCTCAGAAATTTTTAAATTCTCGAGCGTGTGAAGCCCCGCAAACCCTGAGAATATCTGGTAAATCTTTAGACGTTGCAGTTTGTATAAGGGTGCCCAGAATATCGTTTCACGATACATTGGTGTTATATTGTCTGTTAGCGTTTATATATGCTTTTAGCCTACATTGTTCCACAAGCTTTTACCATATAAAATGTAGAACAGGATCGTATTTGAGAATGACAACACAGATTTTCCTTTAAAATAAAGTTTATAAAACGATTATAACACAAGGTTGCATAAGCTCAAATTAAAATTTATAGAATATACGTGTGCGAATAACGAATAACACGAGCAATCAAATCAAAATCGGATGTCTGCGATAAGCGGTTACTGTCGCTCATGTCAGTCAATTATCATGAAAATTAGTATACTTCATTAGTGCTGCGAACATTTGTGAATTTAGAAGTCCAATGTTGGTAAAGGTTTGTATACTATCTCATTCCGCTTTCTTCATTCTGTGAGAAAAATAGGACAGTACGGTATGGAATTGGGTGCATCGATACCATCCCATCCCGCTTAAAGTATGTGAGAAAAGCGAAGCGAGACGGGACGGACTGGATCCCGTTCAGGAATCTTATCACTAAGAAGGGTGTGTTGGGACGTGATGGCCAGTTCTGGTGTCAAAATAGAGTCAGTAACACAGCGCAAACAAGTGTTCTATCTTTCTTCCTACTACAAAATTTATTTTGAATCATTTTTACATTTATGTTATGAACATTTTTATGGGCAGGTGTAAATGGGTTTACCTACATAAACACACGTTACACGTTGCTATTTCAGTAAACAATTTACTTGGGTGTATGAGGGCCACTGAACCGCAACCACCCTCGTCAAGAAAGCATGTAATGTCGTTAAGGTTAATAACTATTTACTCCATACTCATAATTATACTGTGTTTGTGAACATAGTAAACAAAAACAACGGACAGTAGAATTTTAAGACAAGACTTTTCACACGATACTACACGATACTACACGATACTCTTTATAACTATAATACATTGTTAATTTTATAAGTTACACATACTACATATCCATATATCTATATATTACCAAAATATTTATATATTTTTATTGACCCGTTGGAGTTCTCTACCAGCTAACCTTTGGGTTTGCGTTACATGTCAATATTACTCAAAAAATACTAATATTGGCACGCCTACGTGTACAAATATGTCGCTTACGTTTAGGGATTTTTTCGTGTTAGACACAAACAACTAATAAAGGGAAACTACTATGAACGAAAGAGGTCAGTTATTGTTCCAATAGCTTATATCAATTAAAAAAATAGCCTGTTACAAAATTGACACAATTGTATTATAGAGTCCGAGATTTAGTGTAAGTGTAGGAAAAGTGTCCGTAGCACAAGATTGGAAGATAACTCGTGGATGGACGGTAGGAGAGACGGCGCCCAGCAGGGCGCCCGCCCAGAGCGACAGAAAGCGTCAGCTGGAAGCTGCGGCTGCGGCGGTTAGACGGGGCGGTAGAGGCCAGGCGCAAAAGGTGGCGCCCAGCAGGCCGAGCTGATGTGTCCCAGGGCAGCTGGGCCCCGTGACAGGCTTCTGACTTTTATTTCAGCCCTTTTTCACTGATCGCTCCTAAACAACTCATCCGGACGGCCCCTTAGACTTCTCTAGACGTAAAGTTGTTTGCAACCAGCATTTATTATTTTCGGCCCGTGCTATTTATTCATGCCAAGAAGATAAGTAATGCGTTTGAGTTAGAAGATAAGTAGATTGAGAGATCTTGTAAGAAACGCCGGTTAATATTAATAAATAGTGAAATTCACACAGTATGATATACAAAATACAGAGATTATAAAAAAATACAGAGATTATAAAAAATACAGAGGTTATTAAGGATGAGCTATTGGAACAAATGTTACAATTTACTTTTTGGAAATAAGCATTCATTTTACTCCCTATTCCTATTGTACTAATAAAGTATGATGCAATTTTAAATAATATGTAACATATGTGTTGTTGTTATCAGTTCTACGTACTACAACTTGCATAAAAATAAATAATATACACATTATTCGATGGGATGGGATTTGGGATGGCATAGAATAAGATTTTGGACTGACTTTTTGTAAAAAGAAATCATTAGCTTTAGCTTCCATTAGCTTGTCTCTTCAGTAATCTAAAAACTAAATCTGAACACAGCATAAAAAATCAGTTAACTTTAACAGAAAGTGTTTCATCGAAATAGAACCTTCGTCACGGGTGTGGCGAATTCAGTCCAACTACTATTTTTGACTTCAGTAGCCGGTGCAGGTGGATTAATAAAACAACCAAGTCTATTTGGTTGTCTACCCAGTGTATTTCCAACAGGATTAACTGTGAAAGAATTCATAGAGTTATAGAGTATAGTTGTAAATTACATCGGTGACTGAATCAAAATAGAAATTAAATTACGAAGTTTTTAGTTTCTGTTGGTAAAAGGATTTTACCGTTTATTTATCAAATAGTTGAATCTAAAACCAATCTGGTCTGTAAATGGAAAGGCTCAACAAAGGCGGACAATTACTGATGGTTACTTTAATGGCGAGATTTTCACCGTTATCTGATTCACACTGTTAAAAAAATATTTTAATGAAAGAAATATTTAAGTGAACGCTTGTATCTTTGATAACGATAGTGATGTAACGTATATGTCGCACACTGGATGGAAATCTAACCATTCAATTAGTTCCAGTCTGTCAGCTTTTGTATATTTGATGTTGAGATTTTGATTTAGTGAAACTACATACAAGGCTACTCAGAAAGTTTTGCGACAAAGAATTTTTATATATTGAAGACTGGCTGGTTTTAATATCAATTTAAATTATGACTAAAAACTGACCTAAAACAAAACATTCCAAATTCAAACTTCCCTCCATATATTTTTACGAGCTGAAGCACAATATCGTGCCTCATTAAAAAAATGGATATTCGACGGGAACATTTCCGCGCTATGATTTTGTATGATTTGAAATGTTCTTTAAAACCTGAAGATTCTTTTAATAAACTTTAAATGGCGTTTGCAGACAAGTGCCCTTCTAAGGCAACTGTGTATCGTTGGTACAATGAATTTAAGCGTGGTCAACTAAGTTTGGCTGACGAAGAAAGAAGCGTTTGCCCTTTAACAACTGTTTCGTTAGAAAACGCGATGACTGCGAAAAATTTAATTTATGAAAACGAATTACATACCAGGAGACTCAGGAGAGATTGCAGATTGGACTAGGAGTGTGTATGAAATATTACATAAGCATCCACGAGTCAGAAAGTACTAGTACGAGTCAGTGATAACAAAATTTGAAGCAGGTTCTTCTCTGCGCGCTTACGACATTTTTTTTCGCTTTCGCAAAACTTTCTGAGTTCCCCACATATTATGTAATTTCACAACTAACTTTTCAATGTGCACTGCGGTGCTGGGATTAAATGACTTTGGCTTAAAATTCCGTGTGAATGTACTCGTATGTATGATTGTGAATATATTTCCCTACACCTATTTCATTGATAACTTCAATGTTTCTAAAAATAATTTTCCGTTCCTGGAACATTTTTTGATGGAAATAAAATGAATCAAATTTGAACATATCGCAGCAGATACCATGTTTGATCTTTTTTTTTCTATTGGATCCTTAATTATTCTGGTTTAGAAAGGCATCAAACTGCCTACCTTCTGACTTTTATGGTATTCGACTACGCAATCGAAGTAAAAGGTCCGCTATTGATTGAACCCGTCGCATTTTTACGTTTCCTTCGCAGTTTTACTATAATCAAGTAAGAAAGAGAGTAAGGATAGGTCCAGTTACATTGGTCAATATACACTCATCGATTATGTATGCTTCAGGAAAGATTCGTTTGAGAAAATCTTGTGTTTGATGGAGGTTCGATTCTCTAAGCTAATTACGAAATTTGTATTTTACTTTCTTTGGGAATTTACCATTGAAGAATCAATATTATTTTTGGTCTGTGTAAAGTAAAATTAATGTAAAAACGTGACAAAATCTAGAGTAGTAGATTCAATTTGGGGTCATGAAATTTTTCCGTTAGGGTCCGTTAGATCCGTTAGAATAAAAGCCGAGCAGATTCTCCACCTGTTGGTAAATGGATACTGTCGTCCATGGATATCCGCAATACATAATTAATAATAATAATACCTATTATCCTTTCTTTCTAACTTTAGTGCACAAACAAACATTGTACAAAAAGCGGACTTAATGCCTAGTGGCGTTCTCTGCCACTCAACCTGTGGTTAAACAGAAATATGAAGGGCGGTACATTGAGCAATCATTAACAATGACTACTAACAGTACATATAATACAATACACATATAACACCTGGGTACAATAATACACAATATATATACTTATATAAATATATAGCCATATAAATACCTACAAAACATTATACATTGAATTACTTAAAATATAATATAATATAAATATAACCCATTGACAAAGGGAGGTTGTTTCAGAGAAGGAAAAGCCCGTGGTTCAAGACAGAACATTTATGGAATAATTCTCATCAGAGCGAAGTTGTTCATACTCGTACTTACAAAGAAATTTGCACACTTATCTACAAAACAACGGAAAAGAAATAGTAGGTCTTATCGCAATTTTGCAACCTTTGCCAGATAACCCGCGACAGGGAAATGTGATTAGGAAAAGGATTAATTTCGTTATCATAATTTATTATCAGTCATTCCACAGAAGTTGGAATTTTACCAACTTCCAATTTATCCAAGATTTTTTGTTAGTAAAGTCCACTGAATAGGAAACGTTCATTCAGCAAGTCGGTCTCATTCAGCAATGAACAATGCCCGTTTAATTAAAGAGGTTATTAACCTTAACGAAGTCTGAATTAATTGCTAGCCGCCGGTGTATTTCCATGACAATAGATAGGTAGCCGATCTGAAACAAATATGTTTAAAATTGTAGATTTGCTGCTTCTGACTAATAAGGTTGACTGGGAGATAATCCTTTCAAGCATAAAGTCCGTATTTTGTCTTTCTGTCCAATAAAGAATAAATAAATAAATAATAATATTGACTAAGTTTATTGCGGCAATTGAGAGGGGTTTAGGAACTCCACTATGATGTGGAAGTCAGAGAACGCGTTGTTTAGCTTGAATCACTACCAGCTACAGTTATACTCGTATATCCTTAGAGAACGCCAAACAAACTGAATCACTACCATTATAAATAGCTACAGCTACAGTTATACTTATTATATATATCCTTATGAGTATAGTGCATTTTCCTTACTTAATACGTTTTACTTTCTTTTACATTTTCGTTGACAAATCGATTCTCTTTCAGAAAATATTTTGGTTTTAAGATTCAGTCGATTCAGTTTTTAGAAATGAAGATACACTAATTGTTTTAAAGTTTTATGATTTAAACACCGATTGCATCTTTATATACAGAGAAGAAACCACATCATCGCTGGTGTGGAGGTCTGTTCTGTTGTACTGTCAGACATAGAGCCAGGAATGGCGTTGCGCTGACAATCTTCAAGGATAAATAAGGGATGAATCTCCTGAGTTAGGCAGTACCATACACGTTCATATTATGCTGCCGCATACGCAACTTAAGTTTATGCCGCAGATGTGAAAATATCTCGGATTCTATATTGGAGAATGATCGTTCCAATTCTGAATTTGGATCTACATGGGAGTAATTTACTCAATGATTTACTTCACTATAAAACATAATTAGTACTGAGTACAATAAGTAGAGAGTACTAGTCGTGTGTATGTAAAACTCTTAACGATCGGTTCCAATTCTGTTAATGGACACGCAATTCCACTTTAGCCAATCATTGGACAATGAAGAGTTTACTCGCAGATGTTAAAATTATTTGATTAAAAGCTAAAGGAATTTATTAAAACACAAAATGTCTGTAGATTATATACAATATGACCTTCATTCATTTTATATTGTACTTTAATAAAAATGTATTTTGTTAACTGAATCATGACTCAATTATTGTAATGATAAATACATATATTTAATTACCTCATAATCGTCAGTCTAGCCAAATCTTTTATCTTTTACATTGTTTTTTTATGGTGTATTTCATTTAATATTGTTTCATTTGTGAAAGTTCAATTTTGGTATTGTTCCAGTCGGACACTATTACAGCACATTGGAGCACATTATCTTCAAACTTCTCTCGTATTTTGTTTTGTTATTATGTTAAATTGGAGTTTGAAAATTTATAGGACATTAGTGGGTAATATACACAGTTACTGAATTTAACTGTATTGTAAATATAACAGTTTTCTTAATTTTCATGGGATGGTACCAACAAAAATATCAAAGAACTATGCTTCTTATTATTTCTAAATTAAATGAAATGAAATTAAAGTAATGTAAAACTTTGTGTATGATTTTAGTCCATCGAGTCTTTGAAAAAAACACAAACTCCTTTGCAAGTGATTTTATTAACATTTCCCATAGGTATCTAGGTGGCGCCAATCGCAAATATTAAATTTCTCTAATTATAAAATTGTTCTTTCAGTTACAGCAACAAATACTGATTATAAAGTTAATAAATCATTAATGAATTCAAAATAAATTTTTAATTGTGTGAAAGTACAATCGTAATTCCTAACCGATGACAAAACTTCTCTCATACTATAAACGTATTGGAAGAATCAAACCATTTTTTTTCTACATATATGGCAATGGTGCAATTAGCACATTCTGCCAGTGTTAAGTTTTCTTCGTAATAAACAATTTCAAAGTCTAAGTAGCCCGTCAATGTCCAGTCCCAACGAAGCAAGTCAGGAGTCGTTCAGTAAAGCGATAGTAAGTTTACTGAGGACAGAAAAAGATTCCTTGGAAACACGAAAAACGCAGTCCCACGCATTTGTTTGATTAGCAAGAAAAGCACGCACCAAAAACACTTTTGCAGCTTGCTGTCACCTCAATATGTCTAGTAATAGATATGTTTAATAACTATTTATTGTAATCTTGTATTGACCTTGGTTTTTTTAACTTTATTTTTTGTTTATATATACCTACTATGTATCGCTGTTGGGTTAGGGGCCGTTCAAGTATTACGTAAGCACCAAAGGGGGGGCTCTGCTTTGCTTATTTTTGATGACATGGGGGACGGGGGGGGGGGGTCTGAATGGCGATTACGTCAGCAATATTTATTTATTTACTTTCGTATTTTTTTGGCAAAATTTAGTAGATTCTAATTAAATGAGAAACATGAAAAAATGTAAAGATTTTGTAAAAATTATACCAAAAAATTATAGAAAGTGAATTTTTATTAACTCAATAATCATTAATTTTGTATAAAGGTGGGTCAAAGTTAATATATTAAGCTTAACTGTGCCAATATTTTGCAAGATGGTTGAGGTGTCGTGCCTATGAATATATTACAGTAAATTGATTTCCAATTAATTTTAGAAAATTTGTGTATCCCTCCAACCAATTATGAACTCTTATCTATAACGTATGATTATGTGTGAGTACGTGTGTCCTAAATAGTTTTTTTTTACTATGTGTTATAAAATCTATTACAGTGATAACATACAACAGTGGTGCACAAAGTGTGCGCCTCGGCGCCCCGAGGAGCCGCTAATTTCTCCCAGGGGCGCTGCGAAATTTTACACGATTTTCATAATTTTATTTCTATTTTCAATTCAATGTCACAGTACGCTACATCTAGCGTAGCTGGTGCATACCACTATGTTTTATGTTATGTTTTAATTATATTTACCTAACTCTTGCAAAAAAATTTTGACTATTTCATAAAGCGTATTTGTTATAATTTGACATTTGACAAAACTTGTATTCACCAAGATAATCGAAAAAGTTGGGAACCGCTGCCACTGATATAGGCCTCCCCTAAAGCTCGTCACCATACACCATTTTACTTTTCTCATACAGTAATGTAATCTATTGTAAGTTAAAGCCATTTTTTTTTTTTATGGACAGGCGGCAGACAAGCCATACAGTCCACCTGGATACTGTCGTAAGTGGAGTAAGTGGATACTGTCACCCATAGACGTCCGCGATACATGTCAACATTAGTCCAAATTGACAAACGTTGGCACGCCCCGAGATGCGCTGTCTACTTTTGGAGATATAGAAATATATTTGGAGAAAGGGTTGGAAAAATGGGGAGGGATACGATGGGAATTGGCTCTGAACATCTCACTTACTACCTAAATTCGTACGTGCATTAGGAAAATACGATGCAGTACATTTTGAGGTAGTCTTCTGTGAGAGAGGGGTAACGTGGCCAGTCGAGTACGCCCAGCGGCTGTGGGAATGCAGCATGCACTCCCCCAACAAAATGAATAGACAACGATATCCATTTCAGTTAACAAATACAGGGACCTGAACAATAAATTTGGCCCAGAGTTCTGTCTGGGCCACGAAGACCCTAAACTACTTACAATTTCATCGCCAGTCATACATAAAACTTAAAGAATGAAATACCCGAAAATTATCAGAATCATTTATTCTATTTTTACCCATTTCTATGCATTTATTTTCTACGCCTCTAAGTAAATAAAGTGCTCACAAAAATAAAACGGAGTGATCGTCTTTGTATGTGTCTCTGGACCCACGACACAGGGAATCCTGGTATTTGCCATTGAGTGTGGTGTTATTAAATTTGTTGTTTCCCTGTTATATTTCCATTGATTTTAAGGAACGTCTTAATTTTGCTTCCGCGAAGAATTTTTCAATAACAAGGTGCAGGCTAGAAACTTTCAGAAATATTTCGCCGAGTTCTGAAACTTCGTTAATTTATTGCCGCATCAAATGCTTGCTTTTCTGTACTGTATTATATCTATTAAATACTGACATTTTGAAAACATGTGGCTTAGTAAAATGTTTAAATTCTAATTAATATATTATCAATATTAAATCAGATTTATAGAATTAAAGAGGATTTATAGAAAATGATCCATTTTCTATTGAACCAGAAAATGATCATCTATAGGATGATCCATCGTATTGATTTTATTTCCGATATTAGATAGACAGACAAATTGTTTAAATATATTACGAATAAATGTGTGAATTCAATATGTTTATTAAGTTGGATAGACCTGGTTCACTCCTCATTCTGTTTTTAGATACGAAAATATGCCTAAAGTGTGTTAGCCTATCTCGTTATAATACAAATGTTATTTTTTCTTTTTTTCTTTCATTAGAGCACCTGTCTACAATCCTTAACTTCATGCTCGAAACCAGTCCCGTTTTCCCTTTTTTTACAAAAAAAAATATTTTAGTTTTCGAATAATGTTTCCTTTTTTTATAGAAAAAAGGGCGGCAGACGAGCATACAGTCCACAACATACAGCATAGATGACAAACGTTGGCACGCCCCCAAATGCGCTGCCTACCGTTGCAGATTAAGGAATGGATTGGGTAAATGGGGAGGGATAGGATGGGATGGGAATGAGCTCTGGCATATCTCACTAACTACCGAAACACGTACGTACATTGGGGAAATACGATACAGTACATTTCAAGGTAATCTTCTGTGAGAGAGGGGTAATGTGGCCAGTCGAGTACGCCCAGCGGTTGTGGAAATGCAGCATGCTCTCTCCCCCTACAGAATGAATAGACATGATATGCATTTCAGTTAACAAATACAGGGACCTGAACAATAATTTGGCCCAGAGTTCTGTCTGTCCCTAATTACGGTAGTTGACCACGACATATATGTAAATCGGTATATTTGTTCTGAGCGGTGCGAGTGGTCTACAATAGCATTATTATTGCGAATTTCCATCCGTTGTAATCTTTTATCCCCTTCGTCATTTTTCTCAATTAAATGTTAATTAATTAACCAACTAACAAAGGGTTATTGATTGAACGTTGAACATAAATAATTAATCATTATTGCGAGAGCCAATGGCGGGTGCGGACGAGCGTTCAAACTATATATGCGTTGTCGAACCAGAGTACCTACACACTTTTACACTTCTGGGTACATAAGTAATACATAAGTATGTATAAGTACATAATTGTAATTTTTACTACAAATTTGTGGGCTTTCTTTCTATTAGTTTCTATAAATACAATTAGTTGTTCTTTGCTCCGTAACCATTAGGAACGCAACTTGGACGAAGCAATAAGGAATTCAATTTTTGTTGTACGTTATCCTGGTTTAGATAATAAAAAGAAAATTGACGATATTCAGATATATATTTTATTTTACCAAACCTACATAAATCTGGAGTAAGAAATAAATTTGGTACTAACCTACGTTTTACGTAATAATCATGTTTGCTAAGTTACTTTCATAATCGTGTGAATATTTACCTATAATAGGTAAGTATTCATGATGATATATGAACAAAACCGCAGCGATGTTCTGCTTTTTCTCAGAAACTTCGTGTCTGCTCCAACAACTTACTAATTCAATTAGAAAAATCGATATGAATATCATTTGAAACAGTGCTCTTTTGCTCTCTCAGTCTGAAAACTGGTGATATGTTAAAGTTTCCTTTGAAAGTAATTTGAATTTTAACTAAGAATATACAGTAAATGTTAAATTTATAAAAATGATAATTAACGGTGGCTTTAATATTTTAATAAGTGGTTAGCCAGTTATTGAATACGTTGATAATGAGCTTGTACGAATGCTCGATTGGTTGATGCTGTAGGTTATTGGTCCGTCATAAGCCACTTATCATTAGCAATATACCACTGCTGATGTAGTAGCATTTCATACTAAACAACTTTCTTACCTTTGGCACCTAATGAACAACGATATTTCTATAAAAACAATTCAGACCACATATAAAGTTATCTATAATATAGACAAAATATTCGAAATTATATGGATGTTACGTACTCATTAGTTATAATTTAGGAAATTATAATTCATACTGGAAATTATTGGAAATTACAATTTAGGATATTATTATTCATTTATTCATTTCTAATTCATAATTCATTCAAGTTAAATTTATATTTCTTATCGCATCAATGTTTTAATGGAAAGGTTAATTAATGGAGAATCCTTTAAGACAATAAGCTCGCATATTGTAAGATATCGTGTCAATGAAGTTGATGTGTAAAATAGAAAATAAATAAAAATTGTTAGATACTTATAATACATAAATATTACACACTCAGTTTGATTCTTTATCCTTATATCGAGAGAATTAAGAGGGGCTGTTCATCTATGACAAATAATAGAGATAAAGAGACAAATAGAGTGACAAATAGTAGGCAATAGATCCCTCGCGTCATCGAAATGTGGAATCGTCCCTTAAACCAATTATGTCGTTCAAATCAGAAGGTTGTGGAACGAGTTATTTGAAAGTTGAAGAAGGATTTTTATTCTGAAATATACAACAGGATTCGAAACTTACTTAGTTTCAGTAGAAATATAGTTACTAACATAGTTCAGTGGGCAGATCATGTCTGTAGTAACAGAGCATATTTGTAGCTATGGCAGGACCGATAACCGATAGTATATACGAGTGTTCCAATGAAGATTACGTAGAAGGAAACGTTGTGTCTCCAAGTGGACTTGCGAAATAAGGGCAGTGGCTAACAGTGGCTCAATGTGCACAAATTCATGTAAGGAATTTAATTTGACTGTCCTATACAATAATCCAAATGTACTTACGATAATATACAAACATAGTTGTCGAAATGACATGTACACATTTGTATACCAAACTGTACGCAACCAATGCAATGCAACCAGTATCCACTACCATGAGGCATGAGGGATGTATGGTGTTAAACGCCACGCTGGCCAAGTGGGCTGGCGAGTCTACTTTTTAGAGGTTATGTGGCTTCTGCCTGTGGTAGCGGTTTTGTTATTCCTTAGTAGTGTAATTCTATAGCCGGCCGACACCACACGGCACACCTACATAACTCCATACTAAGGTATAATGTATTATATATGAAGTAAAACACGCACATAAACATTTCTGAAGCTCTTGTCGTTTATCTCAAGATCACCGTCTCAGATAGTCCCCAGCAAAATGTTAAACGGGATTTTGTATTAATGAAATCTTTCCGTAGGCACTCCGGTCCTTCCGACCGTCTAATTTAATACAGTTCCGTCGCTTTTACGTACACCAGCTCTAATCTAGTGTAGTCCGATGAGCAGATAAATATTTGACATAAACCAGCCCTTTTTATACTCGACTGGTTGTATGGTGATGAACTTAGCGATTATTAAAATCAGTTACGGTAACGGGGATAGGGTAGATTTTTTAATGATTCATTATTTATTATTTTTTCGAGAGAATTAATCATATACAATATCTCATACAAGTTTCATTTTCAAGTTACAAGTTACATACAATATCTCATACATTGTCATACTATTGTCATAAATAATGTATAAAAAAAATAATGTCACCCCAGATCAAACTAAACTTCACTGTCACCTGTCATCGAGCTACACAAGCAAGAACATAATCTCTATTCGTGGCAATAATCTCTTTGTTGTGAACTCACTGCGGTTTGATTTCTATCCTTCTGAACTTGAATTTCTGGTTATTTACGAAGATATTGCATTCGAAACTGCAAAATGAATGTTGCTGCTCCATTTGTACGGGCAAGTTCCACTAATTTGCCTTAAATTGATACATGCATGATTGTGAAGACCACTGACAAGTGTAAGCAGCCGTTATTGTGACGTCACGCTAATTTTAATAAATGAAGGCTTTAAAATGTTATAATTCAGCGATTATCATCTTTGTAACACCGCCACTTTGTGGTTCAATCTATATTGGTCTAGTCGATATAAAAATACACAAATAATTACACCATCCCCATTGGTCATTATTATTTATTTATTTTAAATTTTAGGTGATAATGGGTGGACTTAATGTTTTATAGTATTATCTCTCAGTCATCTTTTGGACGACTGGTCTTTTGGTCTGTCCAGATGGTGCGGTGGCGCACACCGCACCATACTAACAGTTAAAACTGATTTCTAAATATTACAATGATAGTGTTTAAGTGGTTTTTTATTACATTATATCTCAAGATTTTTCCTATATCGTACTTGGTTTAGTAAATTTTAAGCTAAATTTTTATAAATTCTACATATTAAATAATTGAAGATTATATGGTTTGACATATTAAGGGATCTTTCACGTAAAAAAAATATGTGGAAGCGTGTATGTAGATAGATGTAATAAATCAGTAAAATTTAAATTTGATTTGTAACTATTTGGAAAATAAATTGTTTATTTATTTGTCTATAAAACGGCCTTTTCCATAAATACTTTTTCAATTTCACTATAGTTTAAATTAAGTTAAGTTTCTTTAAGTTTTAGTGGTTTCATTCATCTAACATCTATACATATAATAAAATTGTAACAGGCCGATGTCTGTACATTATAGATATTTAAAAAAAAAAAATTATTAGAGCAACAGAAGCCAAAACAACAGTTTTTAGAAATTTTGTCTCTCTGTCTGTCTGTATGTTTGTACACGCATCACGCAAAAACTACTGCATGGAATTGAATGCAATTTTCACCGATGTATTACTAACTTAAAATATAGGCTCCATTTTACCGCAGGAAAATATCTTATTCCGATTGTTTTAAATTTAATAAACGAAGCGAAGTGAGGGCGGGTCGCTAGTTTCAAAATAAAACATATTCAACATATTAAAATTTCAACGCATTAAATAGATCAGACATATATTATAATTTAATGCAATTATCAAATTTATTTTTAGCGTTTAGAAGTAAATGCCGGGAAGTGTAATATGTGCAGTAACATTTACAGTTTCAGTTTCAATATTAATTCAAGCAGAATTTTACTATGTGTAATATATTATAGATTAGATATATAATTAGCAAGTTTATCCTTGTACTCATATACACATATCCTTGAACGGTGATCGCTCAACTTATCCGATATGTTCATCCGATTACCCAGCGAAGCCTCGATGCGGTCAGTAAATTAAATTTTGTGCTCACCACCCCGGGGCCTGGTGGAATTTGTAGCTCGCATGCTGAGGCCACATCCGCAAACGCGTTATATTTCAAGGTTCCCTTGTACGGGATCAAAAAACTTACGTTGTATATATAAGAAACTCACATATTCTTTGTTAAGGTAAAACAAGCTAGGAATAAAAGGTAAGCAAATACCTTTGTTATACGCGTTCAGATCCAATTTAGAATAAAAAGTGTATTAAACATGAAAGTTTAAAAGGTTCTGTAACCAAAATAGTGGAAAAAAAGAAATAGTTCTAATAATACCTACACAAATATAGTAGAATATAGTAGAAAAAAAACGAATACTTTTGGCCAGATGAACTGACGATTAATTGACCTCTTATTTTGGGTTCTATATTAGGGCGTTCGAAATTGCTTTTATAGGTTAAAGTGTGCGAGTAAAACTTTGTGATGCGCTTGTGCTCTCTAGGTTAAATTATGCTGATACTATTTGCGGATCACGTCTTATTTATTAAGTTTGTTTGTTAACTAACTATGTTTGTTAATTAACTTTGTTAACTTTGTTTAGTCAGAACGTAACGTATTATCCTACAAGTGCAAAATGCATGTGCACGATACTGCTTCAAAGTTCCTCCACGTAATCATGTTACTCCTTACCTTAATGGGGCGAATATTTTAAAAATGACACCACTTCGGGAGCTTCACTTGGCTTCGTTACTCTTCGGAGTAATAAAGTTTCAACAGCCCCTCCTAGCTATCTAAAAAAACTAAAATAGATTCTTGAAAGTGACATTAAGACCCCGAGTAGCACGGCACTTAATAGAAATTCATCATTACAACACTGCAGCATTCCACGGTAGTTTTTTATTATTGCCTACATTGTTTTTTTTTCTTTTGGTTATTATTATATTTATATTGTATGTGTGTTAGTGCATGTCGGAATAAAGTGTTGTCTATTATTGTCTATTATTTTTATATGAGGTGATTCCTTATTCATATAAAAATAAGGGGTCAACTAATATTAAAATGTATTGTCACCTCTATCACCAAGGACATTCTCTTAAGACTACTTGACCACTAACAGTTTGAAAAGCAATCAACGCAATCGCGGTTGAAACTTTTTACGGTGGAGTTGCCACCTGCGTCGCGTCAATAAGTTATACCTTTGAGGGATGACCTTTGTATTTTTTTTGAGGGGAAGAGTGCACGCTGCAATCCAACAGCCGCTGGGCGCGCCGTCTGGCCACGTTATCCCTCTCTACCTTGAAATGTAATGCATTTCACACTTTATCTTATTTCCCCAATGTACATACGTGTTTCGGTAGTGAGTCAGATGTGCCAGAGCCCATTCCCATCCTATCCCTCCCCATTTTCCCAATCCTTTCTCCAAATCCATTCCTATATCTCCAAAGGCAGGCAGCGCATCCGGGGGCATGCCAACGTTTGTTACTTTGGACTATTGTTGGCCTGTATCGCGGACGTTTATGGGCGACAGTATCCACTTACCATCAGGTGGTCTGTATGCCAGTCGCCTCTTTAAGTTGTTAACTTTGTTATTATGTGCAGTTGCAACAAATGAAACTTCTTTTTCTCTTTTTTTTCTTTCTCAGGTTTACGACCCCTAATGTTTACATTATAACGTCAAAGATGCAGACGAAGACAAATAAAATCCATCATTCAAACTTTTAATTGATGAAGCAAATTTACAAACTTCCTTGATTAATGGAATTTGTGGCTCCAAGAGAATGCTTCAGTACCATAGATTAGAGAAATCATACTAAATATGTTTCACAAGCACTGTAGGGCAGGCGCGTTAGAGTCTAATAGTGTTCTATGTTCAGTAGCTCTCGAATTCTTAAATTCATATGTGTTTTAAAAATGGGACATTTTTATTACATAGTTCCTACTTAAGTTTCAAATTTTTAATGAACCTGTCCTCCTAGGGATGCATCCCTAGGAGTTGGTAACCAGGTTTATTTCATAAGAACGTATGTGTCATCTAGGCTATTCCCATATCGATGTTTAGTACCTATGTTTGGGAAAGAAAATATATATTAAACTTAAAATTTTACCTTATTTATCTTTTATCATATTTTATGAAGTGTTATCAGTTTTTTGGATGTGCGAAGTATTTATTTATACAACAATTTTTTACTAAATAATAGATGTTTTCACTATTTGGAAAATTTGGAAAAATAAGTCTAATGTTCGTATTTACTAGCAAATGTCAAACGTCTGTGTTCCCTTTTCAGTTAAGGAGCTTTTCGATCAACTCTCTCTTGTTAGCTTCTCTTCTACCAGTCGTCGTCGAGCGGTCCTTGCTGACCTTGATCAATACTTTAAACTATAACTTGATCTTCTTGTTTTTCTTATCATTTTCTTTCTAGGTACACTTTCAGTAGTATTACGCGTTTTGAAATATTACATTACATTGTAAACCATATTTTTGGAACAATTTACATCATCTGTTATTTTGCGGTATGGCCATTCACGTTGATAAAAAATAATTATTACTTTTCGCTTTGTAGCATTACAGCTCTTATTTATACCAGTCTATATTTTAAAAAATATAGTGACAATGTGGACAATGACAATGTGAAATTCAAGACTGGCGCCAAATTGAAACAATGTGAGAAGGACACATACATTTAAATGTCGCAACCTGATATCTACTACAATTCTCAACGAATTGTGTTTTTTTTAATGTGTCTCTTTTTAATTATCGAATCAATTATAATAAAACACCAATTTCAGGAATAATCTAACCCAACATATAACAATATTCTGAAAAAAAAAGAAGATCTCTCGATAACTATAACAACCCTTCGTTCTATTATATAGAATCATTCAGAATTCAAATTCGATTCATTGTTACAAATTACAGTCAATTCTCAACCGAAATCGACTCGTATGAGATTAGGAAAAACGATTTCCTATAATTTCATCAACATTTTCTGTTACCCTGTAAAAATGCCGTCAATTTTTTGTTCCGTTCTTGAATTAAGTTGAATTTTGTTGGAACATTACTAAATGAAACGCGTTGTGCATAATAATCTCCAGCTCATTTTGATAATAAAGAGAAAATTGTAAAAGTGGAAGGTAAAGTTAAGCGGGCTCTAGACTCACTCCGTGAAACCTCGCGTACAGCCGTGAACGTAAGAGTGAATGATTTTCGCGGACGTGTTTCGCGTTTTCGACTTGTTTCCAGGTCGGAATCAGTAAGTTGTGTCCGCGACAAAGGGTTTGTTGCGGGCGCGTATCGCTAACGCCCTCCATATTCACGCGTCGTTCTCAATGGGGCGCGAGAAGCAGCTACGAGTGGATGTACGTCAGAATTGGAATGAAAATCATATCGAGTTATAGGACATACATTAAGATGATAAAGAATTTCATACATTCGAGAGTTGGTGCAGCCACTGTTACGTCTATTACGAATAAGTGCGTCAATACGACTGTGAACAATTGTGAGTGTAGTTCTCGGTGCACGTAGGTTAATGGCATGAATTCTCGCCGCGACTTTACGGCGTAAGTCTAGAGCCGGCTTTATGATAATTTTCGCTCGATAACATGAGACGTGAAAAAGCAATTTGAAGCTTCGGTTCTGAAAGAGTGGAACGGGATGTAAAGTTTGTATAAAAAAGTGTAATGGTCCCACCAAATTGATACTTGATATATATTACAATAGGGGGTTAAAATACAGGGTCATAGATACAGTTAAATTTTGTATCCAATCACAAATATATTAAACTCAAACTCAGCAAGCGGAGCCGCATGCAACAGCTAGTGCTTTGTATTGTAGATAGATATAGAACTATTAATAGCTAGAATATTGTATATGTATTATTATCATATATTTTACTGTTCCATCTCCAAAGAACCTCTCTGATCAACCCAAATGTTAGCTGGTAGAGAATACCTTATTAAGGCATTAACCTCGCCTTTTGTACGATAATGTATAATAAAGGTATAATGAATAAATACAATATTTAAATTTATTCTAGTGATGCATTTACTACAACACTGAGACCTTTTAAGGATGAGAATTTCGTTTCACCTTTACGACATGACTAAGAACTTTTTCTTGTTCGTTCGCCGAAAAACAGTATTGAATAAGAGGAAGCGTAAAAGGAGCTTACGTTGACGTATCCTATCGGAGCCCTATTAAGCCTTCTCTGGTTTTTGTACATCGGGAAATCCTTTTTAGTCAGGGTTGAGAAACGTAATCCTCTAACGACGTGTGAATGCATGATAAGAAGGGCACGAAATGAATAAGTAAATAAATAGAACGGACGCATGTAAATAGTACGCTAACAACAATTGGCTATGCTATGAACACGCAAATAATCTAAGAATTTATTCCGGATTTTTATAAAATTTTTTTTCAATTTGACGGTAAACGAAATATTGTTTGTGTTACATTAAAACCTAGAATTTTAAACAAACTTAAATATTATTTAATATGTAATGTTATTGTAGAAGTCACTAAATCTTTCCTCACCTGAAAGTTGACTGGAAGACAATGCTATGTTGTATCAATACCACCCATTGTATATTTACTTACACAAAGTGTTAAATAAATATGGCGAAAGCTTTGATATCATGATCACATATGAGAACAGACGTAAAACATACGACCCACTTAATGAAAGAGGTCTCTAGCAACAACATTTTGCACGATTGTTCACAATATGTCAAGGCATTATAAACGATGATACATTAATATGAAACGCCACTCTGTTGGGAGTCTTGTTGAATAGGAAATACACACGGCAGTCGACTTTGACGAGGATAATTCTTTTTATATATTAAAGGAGGCAGACGGTCAAGCGGCCCACGGGATGGTAAGTGGGTACCGACGCTCGTGGTCACCTGCAACACCAGGGGGCAGTGGGTGCGCTGTGTTGCAGAATCCTGTTCACAGCTCTCTTGAAGAGCCCCATGCCGTAGTATAGCGAAAAAACCTCAGCTAGCAGTTCATTTATAACTTTCGCGTTATCATAACTTGACTCTTTGTCAAGAAAGTGCGTATGCTCAACATGCTCGCTCACGCTCAAGATCATGCTCATGCTAAGTGCCGATCATCGTCGTGCATCGCTCGTCATGACAACGATGACGAGCGGTGCGATGGCAAAACTTAAAGTTGCCATCAAATTAAACAGCTCTTCAGAACATTCCATGGATTCGATGGAATAGGGCGGATAGTAGGGAATATAACACACTATTTCACCACTCCATTTTCTTTATTGTAAACTAGCGACCCGCCATCGCTTCGCTTCGGTTTAAATGTTTTTTTTTTTTTAAATATAGCCTATATTAGACACGGATAATGTAGCTTCCTATTTGTAAAAGAATTTTTGAAATTGGTTCGGTAGTTCCAGAGATTACTCCCAACATACCTACAAACACACAATTTTACCTCTTTATTCTATTAGTATAGATAGTATAGATAATATTCGTAAGTTCATCATCTGAGTTTTGTATACAACACAATTTTGCTGGTTATGATGTAGCAAGTTTAAATTCAAGGGGAAATAATTATATAAATAGCAAAAATGCTGAAAGTGGCGGCAAATCGATGGCGGCAAAGTTAAAGGTGGGTTAGGTTTGGGTTAAGAAATAGTTGTAACCAGAGTCGGATTTGTGATGACATTCTCAGTAATTTAAAATTATTTATTTCAATTCTTTAAAAAAAGTTTGTTTTGTTGATCATCATTTGCTGCTCGTATTTAGTATTTTTTTGCTGCTCGTCGTGGAAGCCAAATTGAAATGACACAGAGTACAAAAATATTTTTTCGAATTTTTGTCTGTCTAAGTAGGTACTTATTTGAACACACATCGTGACATCACTTAAAATCCTCCAGCCTCATCTACTTAATAAAATATTAATACAGAGTGACTGACAGACAACGCAGAGCATTAACTGGTATATCTAGAAACATGAAATTTTTTCACAGGAGTTCCTTATATAACTTAAGTGAGCACTTACAAAGAATTTTTGAAAATTCATGCCTTAAGTGTGTAAAAGTTCCTGAGATGTTGCCGATGAGATTTCTCATCGGGCACACGGCTATTTTCTAATAAATCACTAATTCTTCTAATAAATACTTACCCAAAGGTTAACTGCAATTGTGGAGAATGCCATAAAGTATTGCGTCCGCCGCCGTTTGTACATTTTTTGTGGAGTATGTCAGGCAATAAATTATTTTGCGCAATAAAATTTAAATAGTTTGCAAAATTAAAACTTATGAAAAGTTTGCTAAGCAAAGGAGCAAAGTGTATAGCGGGCTCCTAATTTTACTTTTTATTTTACTAATTTTACCTGATGGTAAGTGGATACTGTCGCCCACAGAAATCCGCGGTACATGCCAACATCTGTGCTTTTGTGAAGCCGGGACACCAACACGGCCAACCCCATCTCTTTCCGCCGGTGTGGTAAAAGGCGACTAAGGATAACAATAAGAGAGTGAAATCACCAGTCGCTTTACCTATCTTGGCATGCTAAGGTCATACATCTTTCACGCATAAGATAATGTGCCCAATCTACAGTGCTGGTTACGATTATATCTTACTGCTTGTTGTCCATAAGTGAGAACTGCCGCGTGGTACTGGCCCATCAGGGGTGCATACTGAACCTAATATCATTTTCCAATTCCATGATTATGAGCATCTGAAAAAAAAAACATTTGAAGTTTTAACAATGAAGAACAGCAGAATCTGAAATTAAATTCACTTAATAATAATTATATTTGTTATGTGGTATATAAACTGCTATTAAAAGTAAAAACTCCAATACAAAGTGCCGCCATAATGAACCCAGCTCACGAAATAGAGATTATTATAACAGAGTTAACACGAAACAGGCATCTCACTAAGAATTGTGGCATAAACTAAAAACATTTATCATTTTAATGGAACGATACGTACTTGTTGTCTGCTGCCTTTTTTCCTCTACATAGAAAAATGTTTTCAATTTATCGAAGGCCATTCCATTTTCTTGTCTCAATTTAGTCGTTTTTCAGTTTTAGCTGTTCGAACATTAGTCTGCAAATGGGATTTCCAAAAGTGTTTTGGTAGTCAAGATCGTTCTGTTGCTCCATTTGCTCATCAAAATCCTTATCGAAAAAGTGTTATCTATGAAAACAATGACTAATTCTGTTTTCATGACTATGTCTGTCTAATTCTTTCTCAGTACACGAGCAAATTTATTACAACTTATTATAATAGCATTATGAGCATTGCAGTGGAGAGATACAGGGCGATGGTATGGTATTACAATTATAATAGATGCCATATATTTGATGAATTGAATTGCTCGTATAATATATTAATTGAAAATTATTTTCCGATAAAAATTACAGTGTACCGCGTGTCCTTGTGTCAAGTTTTGTAGCTTTTCTTTACTGGCAAAGTTGGTGCAGAAAAACTTGTCTGTAAACGGACTCCTCTACAATTTAATTAAAAGAACAATTAATTGCCCTGTTCTTTAAACGAATACACAACATTGTATACAACTGAAAGTACAATGTATTTTTCTTCTGTCAAATTAAAATGTAACTTTGCATTTAATCATAAAGTATCATAAGAATTCTAAGAATAGTCATCAGTAGCATTTTTAATGAAAGCATAAAATTATATTATGTAACATTCGTCATATTCGGAAAATAAAAATAAACGGAGAGAAAAAACAGTGGTTATTCTTTTGGTTTTATCCAAATCTCAAAGTTACTATAATAACTTGATAGATAGATAGATAAAACTCTTCATTGCACATCAAACGACGACACACACACAAAACAAAAATAACGACAGACATTGGAGACACAGAAAGTACAAAAGGCGGTCTTATCGCTGAACGCGATCTCTGCCAGACAAGACAACATTTGGGTAGAGAGGATTTTAAGAAAATGAAAATTTTACCAAAAAATGCAATGTTCTCGAATGCTGTTTTAAATGCACTTGTACCTTTTTTTCTAAAGACGGAATAATAATATTCAGGTTGTAGTTCAGTTCATATTCGTAGATAAATTAAATTAAAATGATTTAAAGGTGCCTACCTCCTGATTTTTAATTTAATTTAAAAGCTGTTAAGACATGTAGATGATTTTTTAATCTTTTGGATTAATCTGTAAAAACTGTCAAATTTTCAATAACATTTTATAAGGTAGTGATAACCTACTGGTAAGTAGTATCTATTTTGAAGTCATGAGTTCGTACAATCCCTCTTACTATGGAGTATTTTTGAATAGTCACTAGTTGGTGATAACCATAGATCGGAGTAGGTAGATTGAATTAGGGTCAATGATCTGAAACGTATATGTTAATAAGGAGATATCTCCGCGATTCCGGAATTTTAAAATTATTAAGTTTTTTTCCGGAATTTCAAAATTATTACGGGGAGCTAGGTGTACGGTGAGAAACGAATCAATATGAGCAATAATTTTTTTCTTAACACTTTCTACGCCATGCACAGGTGACCGGCATTTTAGGTAAAAAAAATTGTGGTGTTCAAAGACTTCAAGTAAAAGCCTAACAAAGTATAAAATGGTAATAGATACACTTAATAATAATAGAAAAAAGGCATGTCCATGTTCTGTATGACATCATGATTCCGTGATGCAAGTACGAAAAATCAATCTACCTACCTACTTCGATCTTCGGTGATAACCATGTGTTTGATTATCAGCAATTTGCACTGGAACCGCGAGACAAATTGTGACCCGAAACTTTCCAGCAGTAGGACAATATAATATACTGATATCGATCGCTTTCATAATGTCAAGTCAAGGACACTGTTGTCGCCACTTGAGACTAAATACTAGAAGACTACAAGACTAAAGTCATTCCAAGATCCATTACTCAACAAAGAACATTCTCGAAGCTTTTTGTCGTCAACAATAGATTTAAAATGTTCTAATCAGCCCTTGAAATACACGCTAAAGAAAGATTAATGTTCGAAAAAGGAAAATATCGACACAAGAAAAGATAAAGAGAAAGTAAACAGGCGAGAAGCCGTGTAAAACGCTCCTTAATGGATTTTTCATGATCTCAATTATTTATTAGAGGAAAGACAATGAACTCGAGAAAGTCGTTTTTGTTTCGTTTTGGGAGTTTTGAGAGGAAATACGTAGCAAAGTATTAGTGATTTGTTTAGTATATTTCAAAGAAATAATGATGATTTTCGACGGAAAAGTTTGTAACGGCCAACGTATAATTGATGTCTGTTGTGATCGTCACCTTTTTTATCTTCGCTGCCAATGATTATTGTCAGCAGATCTCATAAGATCGTTTAAGCAGTGCTTTAACAAGTGAAGACCCGTATACGTATCTTTTGAACATTAAAAACATGTGCATTAATGTTTCAATCTGTTCGAAACAAAATCTGAAGGTTTATGTTTATAAATGTAATGTCCGCAACAGGGTTGGGGTGTGTTAAAGAAAAAAAACATGGAGCTGCAGCCAACCTCCATTTATTATACTTTTTACGAGTATAAACTGTTACCGTCAGACGCCAAGTGCAGTCTCTTAATAAATAATAGGTAGTCGGAAAAGTTCGCGGCCTTTTCGAATGTATGACTTTAGCGTGCTATATTTCTGGCAACACTGATCACTGGCGGCAAAGTAATATACCGTTTGACAGCAGACTTTTTTGTAATGGCGGCAAATTGAAATTACAGGTTCAAAGTTTTATATTTTCATATGTTTTAACAAATTTTAAAGGAAAAATTAGTTAATTTATAATACAATTTTTTTTCGGCAAGAGTAACAATGCTTCTAGTGCTCGAAAAGAGATCTGTGGTATTTACGCAGAAGATACTTTATCTGAAAGTCCTGCAAAAAAATGGTTCAAAAAAAAAATGGTCCTGCAAAAATGCAAAATTCATTTCTGGTAATTTTGATGTGAATGATGTTCCTTGCTGTGATCGCCCTGTTAAGATAAATGTTGATATTCTCATTGAAAAAAATTAAGCAGATCGATACATAAGCAGTCATAAAATTGCGGAAGCGCTTAGCATTCACCACTCTACAGTTTTGATTCACCTGTATATACTGAATTTTGTAAAAA
Source organism: Sesia bembeciformis (assembly GCA_943735995.1). NCBI lineage: Eukaryota > Metazoa > Arthropoda > Insecta > Lepidoptera > Sesiidae > Sesia > Sesia bembeciformis. Next base: position 3,915,853 of record OX031025.1, read on the forward strand.
AACTAGATGTTTGGGTGCCGCATGATTTAAATGACAGAAACTTGGTGAATAGAATTTCCATGTGCTATTTTCCATATTTCCATATTCCAGATGTTGATAAATTTAAATGAAATCGATGCATTTCTGAAGAGATTGGTAACAGGCGATGAGAAGTGGATCACCTAGGATAACAATGTTCGAAAACGATCTTGGTCCAAGCGAGGTGAGCCATCACAAATAGTCCCGAAGCCTGGTCTCAATCCGAACAAAGTCATGTCACGTGTATATTACGAGCTTTTGCCACATGGCCAAATGAATGAGTCTGATGTCATTATGATTAATTCTAGTTTCGGGCCATAATCCAACAGGCGAGCTTACTGCGGAATGGTAGGTAGACATCACACATGTTCAGGTTTTGCAATAATAATTATTATACTGAATTTAGAGGTAAGTTGGTATTACTGCTCTTTGTTATGTTTTGTTATTAAATGAGTCCATTTAATAGAACCACCACAGATACAAAACAAAACTATATTCAATAATTCAGTTTTGAAACAACATGATTAGCAAACAACAATAGCATATTAGGTGTACAAACGTTAATTATTCAAAAAATGTTTAAGCAAATATGGCGTCTACAATGGAACGGATATTATCCAAATGGGTGCTTTTATATTTATAAGCCAGTTAGATAACGATACGATGACGACGACGCGACGCCCGCCGGTACAAGATGTTAATCTCCTTCCTTACATTCCTTATATATTCCTTATACAATCCTTTCTTCAATGTTAGCATACATCGCGTATGTCCATGGCCGACAGTATCCTCTTACCACGAGGTGGACTGTATGCTCATCTGTCGCCTTCTTTCAATAAAAAAAACCTTTCACCTCTATCTTAATCCTTGAGGACTATTGAGACGTTTTGTAGGCTATCTACAGGTTCAATGTAAAGGTTCCTTAAAAGAAGAGCGATGATTATTTTGGGCTCATATCTTTAGTAGTTTATTGTGAAGGTTTTGAACGATTAATTTTTATTCAAATATATGTATTGGTGCTAATTTTATATACGAATCAGTCGGATACCGTCAGCTATACTCGTAACTAATATAGTCGGATTTTTTATTCGAGCCAGGGCTATGACATGTGGAACTGTCGATAAAGTGTGATCTCCGTACAAATTTCACTCTGTTTGACAGTTCTACATGTAATATCCCTGACTCGAATAAAAAAAATCGGACTTTATTGTAAACTAGCGACCCGCCCTCGCTACACTTCGGTTTATAAGAGTTTTGTTTTCTTTACAATTTTTTTTTCTTCAAAATTTCAAAATAAAATATAGCCTATATTAGACACGGATAATGTAGCTTCCTATTTGTGAAGGAATTTTTGAAATCGGTTCAGTAGTTCCAGAGATTACAACCAACATACCCACAAACAAACACAATTTTACCTCTTTATTATATTAGTATAGATGTGTGCAATATTTAGTGACATTTGACGAAAACGACAACGAAATATAGTATTTACTTAATACATATATCTGGTCGGTGCAATGACAATATGTCCTATGAATGTCGTATACATATGTAATAAATGGAATATGAAAATGTAGTAATGCCCCAGTTTGTTGACAGAGAGATTAAACGGTAATTCGGATAATACGGCAGGCGCGAGGAATGATCGATCTTCGCTGCAATTATTGGCGATTTTAATGCAAAATAATTGATGGATTATTTTGCGCGAGTTTGGACATTCATTTAATGGAGAACCGAGCCATTTTACTAAATTATAACGTTAAATTATAATGTTATAAGAGAGTAAAAATACGTCCCTCGTAATCAAAGAAAATTAAAGACTCATATTTATAACTGACTAGCGACCCGCCCTCGTTTCACTTCGTTTTTTGGATTTTTTTCGAAATTTCAAAATAAAATAAAGCCCATATTAGACACTTCCTTCCTAGCTTCCTATAATGTAGCTTCCTATTTGTGAAATAATTTTTGAAATCGGTTCAGTAGCTCCAGAGATTACCCCCAACATACCCACATAATTTAACCTCTTTATTATATTAGTATAGATAAATGGATAATCGATTTTATAGATTGAAATTATTTAACAGATAACAGATGGTGTAAATGAGTACTCGAATTGAGGCTATGTACAAAGAAGCGTAGTGTGTGATACCCTCCGGTTAGATGACCAATTACTTGAAGAAGTTCGCCGGTAGTTGCTGGATGAAAAGAGCCGAAGATTATTCGTGGTGGCAAGCCTTGGTAGATGTCTATATCCAGCAGTGGAGAGACATAGGCTGATAGTATGGTGTGAGTATTGATAATTCTCTACTCAATGTTACTACTGCTTTGGTATTGCGAACGTAAAAATACGTCCACGGAAAACAGACAAGATAGATGTTTGGTTCATAGCCATTAATTCCTGAATAATATTGGGTCCTTACCTATGAAATTGCCATTTGATATGGAAAAAATCATTCTTTTTGTATTAAAATTATATACCGTATTTAATTAATCGATGTATTGTCCATTATTATCAATGCACTTTTGCCATTTTAATGCGGGGATAAAATACAAAAAAAAAATTACCTGAGAGACTTGGGCCGTGTGGTGTCCTCTGACTATAGGTGGTGACACCCCCTTTGGGTGTCGTAAATGGCGACTGCGGGATAACAAAGCGGCTACCACAAGCCTTAAGGAACTACAACCACCTCTGAAAGAGTGGACTCGCCAATCCGCTTGGCCAGCGTGGCGTTTTAAGGCCTTACATCGCTCACGTACAAAACAATGTGCGTGACGTGGCCCATGTCCAGCAGTTGATACTGACAGGGCCGATTGCATTGCAAGGTCTTTTGAGCTTGTTCAGGCTCATTCGTGGATTCATTAGATAGTAAGCGGCCAAGGGAAGAAGACGTAGGATTACGTATTAACTAAACTGTAATTTCTGAATAGTACTACAAATAAACGGACCCTTATCCTGGAAGATGGAAGTGTTATTACACTATGATAAAAAATGTTGCCAATTTATTATTTATAACAAAAGTTTCCACAACCGTTAATGGTTTCCAATAAATGTAATTTCGATTACTGTACTTTTCCAACACATTTCATGCAACAATGTGGAATCGGCGCAATATCGCGATAATGCCCGCAATTCTACTGGGAGCAGTAATTTGTACGGTATGCTGAGGAATGTTACAGTGGCTGTAGAGCAGGGGAGTGGTTCGGAACAAATCTAAATTGCTACTCCATTGTTTACCAACGCGTGTGTCGCGCAAGAGTTCCACAGGCATCTAAGCAAAATAATAATATTTATACTAAAATCAATACAAAATTACTGAAATTAAAAATACATAAAATCTATACTTTTTGTTTGTGAGTTTATGTGTATGTGGAGGGTAATCTCCGGAACCACTGCACTATTTTCAACATTTTTTCACCATTTGAAAAGTACTTTAATCCAGATGACAATTGCCGGGCATGCAACACATGCCGGGCACAGCTAGTCTAGAATAAAGCTATCAAGCTACAATAATTCCGAAAAATACGCGTTTAACCACCCCGCCGCCGCTTCGGTAAGAGTAAGTATAGCGAATTTAGACGCGACTTAGATTTCTTATTTCAAAAAAATATAGTTTAAAAGTAATTTTAAAAATGAAATACTTTTACATTTTTCAATTGCATTTTTATTTTCATTTTTATATTTCAATTTTCTATAATTTGGTCTTTGTATTGTAACCAAGTTCGCCTAAATATACTTATTTTTTTTTATTCCATACTTATTTTTTTATTTAGACAATGTTTATTTAAAAATTAGAAATTAACCCTTACCTTTCCAATAGTGTGGTTTCTGCAATTGGCAAAATTAGGTCGCGTAACTCAGGATACATCGATAAGTACTAACCGAGGATATGGACTTCCACATCATTGTGTCCTTTAAACATGACACAATAAACAGCAACAGTTCGCCGACAACTTAATAAAAAATAAGTTTTAAGTATTATATAATTATCTTTTTAAAAGCATGCAATTATATTCCAATTACAAGCACACTTAATCACTTCTCTGTTATAAATGTATTGTAAAACTGATGTGTACATGCGACTATAATCTTCAAATTGTTTACAGAAATAAATATTTTATATTAGTAATTAAGGTGCGTAGAATGCTAGAAATTAGATAAAAAAAGGAAAAAGACGGCAGACGAGCTTATGGACATCCTCGGTACATGCCAACATCAGTTCACGATGACAAATCTTGGGACGCCCAAGTTGGGATGCGCTGTTTAACTTTCGACATGTAGGAATGGGTTTGGAGAAAGGGTTGGGAAAATGTCAAGGGATAGGATAGGATGGGATGGAAATGGGCTCCATGTTGTATTTGTATTTTCTCGATTGAAATTTGTGCTTCTTAGTTTCAATTGGTTCGCGCATAATCCAGGAGTAATATGGGCAGTCAATTTAAGACCCGTTTAATACAAATTTATGTTTTACCATGACAGCGCCAATTCAAAGGGTAAAAAGACAGTCAAAGGGTAGATTTCCCTATTTTCCGTAGGTTTAAGAAAAAAATATATACAAAAATTGTAGTTTTAGAGCATTATCCATTGACATATAGTTTGTATGTAAAGACTGTTCTAATCCCATTTGCCGCAAACGAAACAATACTAAATCAATGAAATATCTCAACAGAGCTTTAAATCTAGGACAAAATTGTAGTCTGGACGAATGAAATTTTATTTCTTTATTATACACAATACCGTTTCTAGAAAATACTTAACTAGGAATTAATTCTATTGACCAACAAGTTGAGTATACAGGTACAGTGCGTTTAAATATTTTGTGGTAAAAATATTTTTTTAACAATTTGCATAAACAATCACCATATAATTAGATATAGGAATGTATATAGGAAATGTAAAAAAAAAATATTGTGAATTATGGATCACCGTTCAATTTACGTTTCTGATAAATTGGATTGGAATGGTGTATAATGCAATGCAAATATTCATTTATCAGCCAAATATCATTTCATTTTGCTAAGAAATGCGCCCTGCAATTTGTCTACAAACATTGTAATATCCCATTTCGTCACGTTATATATAAGCATATGCCCCCAGTCCTCCCTAAGATATACGTCATCAGCTCATCTCAAAACTCGCAATACTAGCGGTGTCGAGGATCTTGGAAAGGGGGAGGTGAAATAGCTGCGGCGAGAACAGCACCCACGACGGCGCAAATTACTTTATATTAAAATTCTTCAACACGGCCTATTAACCGCATTCTCCTATATCCATTTTGTACTACTCGAGTAAAGTGCCGTTATAAATCCTTGTGAATAATGAGTATGACATTCCCCTGGATCTATTAAGTGCCGGGCATTATCTGTCGTCTATACCCCAGTATGAATATCAATGAGCGCGAAAATTAAAATTGAATTTTTATCTGAGACGGACGCCCGGAATAAAAATGCGTGGTTAAGGAAATTTTACGCGTAATGGCTTTTGAGGTTGCGTTAAACAGATCCTATCCTCTTTGGTATCAAATTAAAACGGTTGTCTTTAAAACTGAACTAATTTCGATGCAGATCTACACATATAAAAAGAAATGTCGTGACTAAAAGACTCACTGACTGACTCATCATCGCCGAGTCGAAACCGATGAAGCTAGAAACTTGAAATTTACATAGTATAGGTTTTATGACGTATGTAACCACTAAATTATGATTTCTAGAAATTTTACTGGAAGGGGGGCAAAAAGGTGGAGGTGTTTTTATATATAGTGGCTATATCTCAAAAATTATTTAAGCTAGAGATGTGAAATTTGGTATGTAGACTTTACGTGTAAAATAATCAAATACGTGTATCGGCGTTTCTTGATATTTGACTTAAAAGGGGGTAAAACTATGTAAATTGCAGACTTGAAATTTGGTATATAAACTATTACTCTTAAAATAGCCGCATGTAGGCGTTTTTTCATATTTGACTCGGAAGGGGGTAAAATATGGAGCCGATAATTGTATATGCAAAGTCAAAAACTTTATAAGTTAGAGCCATAAAATTCAGTATATATACAAATTCAACGCGGGTGAAGCCGCGGGCAACAGCTAGTCTACTTTTAGATTTAAGTATTTTCTCTTCATTTTTTCATTTTCAGATCTATAATATAGTTTCTACGGGAAACATCATCAAAGTCGCATGTACAATATCAGACGTCATATAAAAACTTCTAGATTTATTCCAATGATGGTTTATTATGGCATTGCACGGCATGGAACATGATAGGGTAGGATACAATTAACAAACCATACATACTCCAAAGTCCACGAGAAGAAAGTAGCGGACACTGCTAATAGTTAATAAGCATTTGTATTAAAAAAACGTCGACCTGAGTAGTAGTTAAAACAAATAGTTAAAACAACAACAAATCATGTGACCTGCCTTAGGAGATAATTATATCCAGCAGTGATGGACAGCTACGGTCATATAACATGAATAAAGTTCTCTCCCCGTGCGTTTAAACTGCTGACAACAATTATTACTGTCGTCTTGACTATCATAATTTTACTATTGAAATATTCAAATAACATTCTAGATAATAATTGCTATTTCTAGATCTGAATCTAGAAATAGAATCGAGCAGACAGTGTCACAAAGATTTTTCGGCAGTGGAAATACAAGGTGGTAATGTAATAATCCTCCTATTTACTCCCACTTTTGGGACGAAAATACATTTTACAAATTCACAACTGTTTCAGAACCAATATAGAAAATGCATTATTCAAAACTTTTGAAAGACCCGATTGGGAACCTGTTTCACAGGGCATTAAGTTTTCTGAATAGAAATAATTTACACTGAAGTTCTAGTGGTTGATATTGCCTCGCACTCGTATTTAGCATTTCCATTTCTAAACTGCCACTACATTTTAAAATGGACTTTATTTGAAGTAGCTAAAAGTTCGTTTTTAGTTAATGGTGAAGTTGATAGCGACAATCCAATTTACTGAATTGAACATTCGCGAGCATTAATTTAAGTATAGAAAAGTAGTGGTTGAAGGGCTGTTGATATTGGCCGGCAATATTTGCAAACTATTTGCAGAGAATTCGAGCAAATTGGCCTTTTCTCTTATCTCCCTTGTTTTTCTTACATCCGATCTAGTTTTGATAGGACATCAATCAAGTAATTTGAGACGTTGAAAATTGAATAAACGCTCACTTTTCCATGACATTTTCTTGTTTTTGTTCACTTTCTTGTTTTGTATGAATAATTATAATGATATTGTATATTGAAATTTATACCGTATAAATATTATTGATTTTATTTTTGGAAGGCATAATGGTTGGTAATAAAAAGTTATGGAACATAAGTGTAGATATTGTTTTAAAGTTGGGAATTTAGAATTGATACTGTAAAAATATCATCATCATCTAGACATTGTTCCTACCCACTGCTGAATATAAGCCTCCTTTCGGTTGTGCCACCGTCCTCGATCCGGAGCTGATCTCAACCTCAACCTCCCGCAACTTTTTTTAACGTCATCGACCCAATTTGCCGCCAACTTACCAATGCTACCAATGCTTAATTTACCAATGCTACCAGTACTTCCAATGTTCTGTTTACCAATGCTACCAATGCTTCGCTGGGGCAACTCAGCCACTACTCTGTAAAGATCTTACTCTAAAATAAAAGTGCCTACAGACAACAATCAGTATATAACCATATACTCATAGCGAGTCATACCTATCACTATCCTACTTTTATAATAACCATACACATACCTATCATGGGATCCTATGTACCTTAAATGTTAGCTTCAGGTTAGGCACTTCCTTAACCTGAAATTCTTAGCTTTGCAGACAGCTGATTGAAGATGTGAAACGTTATAAATTTAAATCAAATTGTTAAATAAGCCTCCATACTTCTCTAGTCGTGTGGTGTGGACCGGCTTTAGAATAGCATCACCAAATCTCTTCCCGTGGGCGTCGTAAAAAGCGACTAAAGGAGACAACAAAGCTGCTATCACAAGTCCTGAGGAACCTCTAAAAGAGTAGACTCGCCAACCCGTTTGGCCGGTGTGGCGTTTTAAGGCCAAACATCCCTCAACCACATGACGATGTCCACGAGACGGCCCATGTTTAGTAGGGGATGAAAAAAGGTTACGGTTTTACGGGTACTTCTTTACGCAACCATGAATTATTTAGTAAATATTTTTAATATAATTATCCATATTAAACAACATAACGCTGAAGCATATATCAATTTGACATTTTAGTCCTTGTAACATTTTATAACATACTTAAGACCCATCGACACTCTCATTCTGTCTGATACATACTCTGACATACTAATAAATAGTACATACTCTGAACATAACTGACATACTCCTCATGATTGAAATCATGTACTCGGTTCGTGATTCGGAGTTAATTGACGTGAAATTGAACGTATTTCCCATGCAGAAAATATTTTTTTCTCTGCTTTATATTTAGTCAAATATGAGGAAAAAAATTAAACGAAGGACTTATTTACAAAAAAATAAAACGTAACACTTATCATCACGCGGAACCGCTTGCCCGTCTGCCAACTTCCCTATAAAAAAAATCGTATTTTTTTAATATTCTTATTTTCTGAAATCGAAAGGAAGCTTTGTGCGTATGGATTTGTCACAATTTGAGCGAAACTCAAAAGCACTGCCGCGTGGAATGGTGTCTCCAAGTGCTTGAAAAATTCAACAATGGTCAATAAAGTCCTAATTGATATATAGTAACAAGTGATGAAATTTGGATCTACTGCTATGAGCCTGAAACTAAGAGGCAATCTGCGCAGTGGGTCTTTCCTTTCGAAGAGTTGCCGACGAAAGTGAAGAAAGGACCGAGTACTGAAAATAAGATGATTGCCTCCTTCTTTGGCAGATCAGGCCACTTTGCTACTCTAAATTTAGAAATTCAAAGAAGAGTAACTGCGGACTGGTATGTGAACAGTTGCTTGCCTCCTGTTTCGGAAAAGTCAAAGAACGATGACGCCTACGAAGCAGAATGATCCTTTCATCACGACAATGCCCAAGCTCACTCCACTAGACAAATGATGCAATTTTTATGTACTGTAACTGTAGAGTTAATGGGTAGTGCGCTATACAGTCTCTATCTTCCGCCCTGTGATTTTTATTTATTCCCTGAAATTAAATATAAACTCAGGGGAATACGTTTCATGAATGCAGAAGTAACAGCCTTCCAAACGGCTGTTGAAGAGGTGCCTAAAAAGGGTGGGCGGAATGCTTCACACAATGGTTTCATCGCATGAAAGCAATAAAACAACTTCCATCTTTATGTCTGATTTAATTTCTGAGATTCCAAATTTTTCAGTGTCACTTATGTAAGTCATGTAAGTCGGCTGTATGGTTGGTGGTAACAATTATTTGTAACGAGATAGTTCGTGATGTCGAAGTGGACACCACTGTTACTTGTTTTTCATTGTTTTTATATCTCGTTTTACGTAGTTTGGATCGAGAGTATGATTGATGCAAAAATGAATATGCAGAACCGCGTATACATTGAATTTTGATGAACTGAAACGAATGCACATTGAACTGAATCCTCATAAATACAACAATAATGGTTTGTAGAAAAAATATATTCAATTTACATTAAAATTAAATGTAAATTTCTTTACATGTACATTAAAATTACATGTAAATGTAAAATTAATTGCTTGCTAAATAAAAGTAATATTTATTCTTTTGAAATTAAAGATAGAAGAAAGCGTAATAAACGCAGAATTACGAGTATATCTCTATACTTCAATCAAGAAGTCCTGATATCTTCGATATTTCGTTAACGGTACAACATAATTACTGGATGTTTGTTCTGATCAGTAGTACCTATCGAAGGTTGAGATAGCTATAATCACTGACTAACCATTTGCATTGTTTTGATAAGGCATTTTAATAGAAGTTAAGACAAGAAAGAAAAAATAATAATATTAAACATTATATATATATATATATATATATATATATATATATATATATATATATATATATATACGCACCATCCCATCTCTTCCCGTGGTGAAGGTGACTAAGGGATAATAAAGCGGCTACCGAGGAACTACACCACCTCTAAAAGGGTGGACTCGCAAACCAGTTTGCTCAGCGTGGCGTTTTAAGGCCTTACATCCCTCATGCAGATGCTCTAGACAATGAGCTGGAGAATGCCCACGTCCAACAGTGGATACTGAAGGGGCTGATTGCATTGCATATACAATACTATTTTTTTTGTATAAATATACAGTAATATTTGTGTTTAAATATTTTCGAATACTTGTAAAAGGCGATGTTTACTTTCAACAAACCAGCCTAATTGCATCTGCTTTGAACTCTTGGCTCTTGGCTTTAATATGTTGAGATTCGAGTTTGCTTCAAGCAAGGCTACTAACTTTTTTCAAGGTATATTCGTACTTGGCATGTGAAGATGTGAAAAAATTAAACGTCATATTCGAAAGGTAGTGAATAAATACTGGTTAGTAACAGTGTTTATGTACTCTATTGGTTTTCATGTATTATTTGTTCACGCGGGATCGTTCCTTTTCTCTCGGACAGCATTAATTGAAACTGGCGAATATCTTGTAACACTTTATTTACTTAACAATGCATATGACAGCTTGTCGTGGGCGGAAGTGCAAAGGGGTCCATACGCTAGCTAGTGTTACACCACTACCGCTTGTAACGATAGTGATGGGACTATCATACAATACACAAATTTATATATATATAAATTTGTGTAATAAAAATAAAATATAATAAACTATCATACAATACAATTTTTTTACGGATATTAACTCAGTAAGCCTTACAGAAGATGGCTGGATAAGAAGATCGGAACAAATTGGAGGGTGTAAGAGGTTATATAGAGAGCAATACCATAACTACCAATCTATGTCTCTTCTCCATGTCTACCATCATGCTCTCTTCTCATACAGCTACGACGACTTGAAAGAGTTTGTCGGATTCGCCATATTGAATTTACCATATGTGAATTCTTTTCTTCAGGAGTTGCAAGGGAGTTGCATGATGTTTTCTTTACTTTCAAACACGATCATATTCCCAAACTGTCATAACATAAAATATATTATAATGCAGTTTCTTTCTGATATCATGTGTTTTTCGCCGACGTGGGCAAAAAAAAAATAGAGGACTCACCAACCCGTCTGTACATCCCTCATATTTATTAGTTTATATCTACTTTGTATACATTATATTTATTCTTATGTATACATATATGTATGTGTGTAGGTTTGTATGTATGTATGCAGTAAATTTGTGTATTTTATATTTATTTCACCATACCATCTCATTTGAGTCGTTCATGCACCTCCCAATTGAACTTCTCTGATCAACCCTAAGGTTGACTGGCAGAGAATGCTTTAAAGCATTAAGCTCGCCTTTTGTACGATAATGTGCAATGAAGTGTACAAATAAATAAATAAATCAAACACGTGCAGAGGCCCCACGTCCAGCAGTGGACGATAAAACTGCTGGTGACGGTGACTTTGAATATACTACTACTTGTAGTACTTGCGCTATGAGTAGGTATATATAACTAGAAATCAAATATTGATTATTATGTATTAAAGTGCACTAGGCAATGCTAGATTCAAGCGTTCACTGAATATTTAGTTTTATCCGTCAAAACTTGCATCACTTGACATTATTTTTGGTCGGAACTGTTGTAATGAATTCAGTTCTTTCATATTCATTTTGGAAATGGGGTCGTTTGTTGACAAAGATTATCTTGGTGATCTTGGTAGAAGTGGAGTGATTATGGCGACAAAGGAATATTAATTGAGGCTATCCAATTGAGAAATTGTAACCGATATCTTTGATCGTGTTGTTGTTGTTTGACATAAATTATTCGAGGTTTTGAATAAGAATTTGTAAGAGGAATATTTTAAGCAGTTATTGCGTCAGACATTAATTAAGATTTTTAATATAAGTAATTAATTGCTGTAAGCTGTGATAGGCTTCGCGTTTCGTTGCGCAGTGTGGGACGCCCTTCGGCCAGGTGAACCGAAGACTTAAAGAAATTCGCCGGTGCTGGTTGGATAAGAAGAGCCGAGGATCTTGTGTGGTGTCGAGCCTTGGGCTCTCCCAATCTCTATATCCAGCAGTGGAGAGACATAGGCTGATGGTATGGTATGGTAATAGGCTACGGGTACCTATTCTCGACTTCACGTTCTTGAAGTCGTAAGTTCAAACTTACTGCAATCACCGACTGCTGAGCAAAAACAAGCTCGCGTGATATGGTGCAGAGAAATTATTGTAAAATTCGAAATTTAATAATGTTTCCAGACGAAGAGCCTCTCAGGAAGGTCAAACGTGGGCGCAGTGTGGGCAAAAAAATGGTGGCACCATTCTTCTCTGCGGGTGGCCATTAAGATACGTTTTTTTAGACGCTCAAAAAACTGTTAATGCCCATTGGTACAGTGAAGTGTGTTTAACAACTGTATTCGATGGTTAAATCAAAAAAGTCCGAAAACCGGTTTCAGAGGGCTTTTCTTGCATCATGACAATTCATCATCTCACAAAGCAAACTTACCCAAATGTTTTTGAAGACTACAGAGATCCAAGAATTGAGCCACCCTCCTGATTAGCCCCGATTTAGCTCCATGCGACTTCTTTCTCTTTGCAAAAGTGAAGTTGGACTCCGTGGCAATCTTTTCGACAGCACTCGGAATGCTTTTATGACAGCTGTTGAGGACTTCGCTAAAGAAGAATATCGCCAGTGCTTAAAATATTGGTTTAGACGAATGAATTGCTGTATAGAGACAGACTAATGGAATTGTGACTATTGTGAATTGGACTATTCTGAGAAGTTGTAATATTTTGTGTTGTAACTCAAATAAATTTTTTTCTGTACGTATGGCCCGAAAATCCATTGTAATCTACTAGCGAAGGTTTGTCGCCTGCAGTGGTTTAAGTTTAAATTTATTTTTCTCTAGTATTTCAATATTTCTTTCCTTATATGTGTATAGGAATGTTTATCACAATAAAGTAAATATTTATTATACTTTAATGTAAGGAATTTAAATACGACAGGAAATTAAAGTTATAGATGCACTACAGCATTCTCAGAAACTAAAGTGGAGTCAGGAAATGTGGCACGAGTAAAAGGCAGGAAATTAACTAAAGTAGAGACAAAGTGAAAAAGCCCGCAAGGAAAGAGAATATGGGAAAAATCAGTGGAATACTGGGTAGGTAAGTTATAGCACATATGCGTTGGGAAAATGATTAAACGATATGAAGATTGGGAAAAAAAATGGAAGAGGTTTTAAATTCGTAGAGAGTTCATAAAACATTTTTTTAAAGGGAAAACGTAGTAGACGAGCGTACAGTCCACTTGGTGGTAAATGGAAACTGTCGCCCATGGACATGGGCGGTACATGGGCGCCCATGGGCGGGGCTCTGGCAATTAGGGAATAGGGTAAAGTGGGAAATGTGGTAGTGAAAATGGGAAATAGAATGCACCCAGCGGCTTTTGAATTGCAGCGTGCACCTCCCCCCTCAAAAAAGGTCTTGGCTTAAATACAAAAAAGTCTCAATGGCAATAGTGTGAAGGTAAATTTCGCTGTTTTCGGTAAATAAGTGTTCAGACGAAAGTTGTTGAACTTGATTAAACCTATCCAACGACATTATTTATAATACTTTATAGATTCGTATAGAAGTGGATTTATTTTCGATTGTTTTAAATTGAAACCGTCGTAATTTGGGAACCACAGAATCAATTTGGCTCCTCTTCGAACTTAACAGAGATACATAGGTACATCTAAATATTTATTTTGCCAAATTTAATATAAACACAAACATCAATCCGTTAACATAAAAATAAAAATAAAACATATAAAGCTCAAAAGAATTTGGTGTTTTGGATTCAGCTGGTGACCCTAAGTCGAGATGACCTAGAAATTTTTCCCGAAATTAGAAAGTAGTGATCACCCAAAAGGTAGATTTCTTCGAAATCTCCATAAAAATCCAGTAAATAATGTTGTTATGTTAAGTAAGTATTAATAAGTTTAATTAACAGTAACAATAATAGTTAGTTTTGGGATAAGCCTATATACAACAGGGAAAGACTTTCGCGTTTTGTACACATTCTATATTCTAAATCGGGTTCGAGCGCGTGTAATAAATGTATTTGTTAATAAATGTGTAATAAATGTTTTATTCTGCTCGGCGTTTCGGCACAAGTTACACCAGCGGTGGTCATGAGTTTTTTTTTCACGAGTGGCCGGGTTGACCAGTAACCTATTTATCGATCTATCTATCGATTTATCTATCTTCTATCTATCCATCAAACCATCGAACCATCGTTCCATCGATCTATCGATCCATCGATTCATCGATCCCTCCATCCATCCATCCAGCCCTCCAACCATCCATCTTTCGATCCCTCCATTCATCCATTCTTTCATCCATCAATCCGTCAATGAATCAACCCATCAACCTATCCATCCATCCATCCATCCATCTATCCATCTATCCATCTATCCATCAATCCATCAATCCATCAATCCATCAATCCATCAATCCATCAATCCATCAATCCATCAATCCATCTAGCCATATATCCATCTATCCATCTATCCATCTATCCATATATCCATCTATCCATCTATCCACCTATCTATCTACCAACCAATCTACCTTTCTACCTATTTATACGGTGATCCAAAACTGTTGACTGGTGAATAGTTAGTAGTGAATGCCTTCTGCAATTTGATGACTGCTTATGTGTCGATCTGCTAAAATGTTTTCAATGAGAACGTCAATATTTACCTTATTTATAGGACGACCACAGCGAGGAACATCAAAATTACAAAGACCTGAATTGACAGAACAATTTTTTTGCAGTACTTTGAGATAAAGCATATTCTCCGTAAGTAACTACAAATCTCTTTTCGAGCAATACATTCATTTATTGCATTTAGCATTCATACTACTTGTCGAAAAAAAAATTGTAAAACATCAAATTTTCTCCTTATTAACTTCTATTTTATAATTGTTAAAAAATACGAAACAATAAAACTGTTAACTTGTAATTTCAATTTGCCACCATTACAAAAGGCAGCTGTAAAACGGTATATCACTTTGACGCCCGTGATTAGTGTTGCCAGAAATATAGCACGCTAAAGTCATAGGTTCAAAAAGGCCGCGAACTTTTCCGACTAGTATATTTGTATAATTATTATTATGTATTATGTATTTGTATAATTATTTATTATTATTAAATATTTCCTTCTATAAGTACTTATACAAATAGAGAAATTAAATCATATCAATCCGTCGATTGGAGTATTTGCAAGCACTTCGTTTGACGCACATTTAATCGAATTCCGGGTATATTTCTGTGATACGACATATGGAGATTCGATTTTGGGAAACCACGTTGAATGAGCATAATTACGTTGGAGGGTTTGAAACATATCTATGATGTAATGATATCTTTACTTAAGTATTTCACCTACTTATAATCAGTACTATTTATTGTGTGTCTGTTTATATTAATTACTTTTATTGATCCTTTATTTATACATAATATAACAATTAAACATTTAAAGTATAAATACTTAGTTTTGTCAAACACTCAACTTCTGTCGTACACATTGTAAGAATCCAATATTGAACGTTTTATCAAAAATCACTTCATTTGATTCTAAAATTGACAAACAGATTGTATGAACAAAATAGTAATAAATATTTGAAATTTTGTATACTTTGACCGCGAAGGCATGAAATTACTAGTTGGGAGTAGTGAAACGTCAACAATCTGCAAGTGAGTTCCCAGTTTGTCGCAGCTTAATAAAAAAATAACTAGAGCTATGTCGGGGACGTTTATTACTCTATATTTGGACATAGAATATATTGTTATAGGTGGACTGTTTATATTTGAAGTAAGCTTGTATGTAGCTAAAGCAGCAGGTAATTATGTTACCGTCAAAAAATCTCATTAAGGAATATTATGACGTACCCACTCCAAGCATGTTACACTGTCTTTTCAGAAACCGGAATCGTATTAGACTTGGCATGATTATCATAATAAATATTGGTGGAGTATATATACATGTTTGGATGTATGTATGTAATTAGTGCTACTACATTTGCACCACTTATGTTATTAGTTGTATTATTGTTATTATCTCTATGTTATTAGTTTGTATTTTTTTAATTTTTTCTTCAACCGATATTAAACAATAATTGTATTTTATTCTAATCTATTGTAAATAATACTACACAAATAATAAAATATGTTTTATAAAAAGTATAAAATATATTGTTTAAAGTTTTAAGTCACAAATTTTATATAAAATTTTAGACGTATTTTCTATGTATTTATGTAGCTTTTAAGAAATGACGATGTATTGTGCTAAGTAATTTCAAGAAACTAACTTGACTGAAAGACATTGAAAATCTCATTACCTCGCATCTAATGGCTTTTAAAGTCAAGTGCCTGTAGAAGAGAAAATTAGAAAAAATATACTTCCTTTCCCAAAACACCAAGGTTAATAGAAGCACTTCATTTTACGCGCCTAAATATAAATATTTATGACGTTCCTTTGTCAGTACTTTGCATGTGAAGAGCCCGAGGTTTACCTTTCAGCTCAATTTCTCGCCTGACTTTTACAATTTACCTTTTTTTTTTCAAATTAAAATAGTGTACTCATATTCAAATTAAATGTATTGTGTAAATAAATTTGTATTTTTTACTGTAACAAGTCTGACAAAAAACCTTAAAATATATTTTTTACTGTAACAAGTTTGACAAAAAACCTTGTGCACCAATGTTAGTTCTTTGAGCATTTTAAACAATATTTCCTGAATACTTTTATTGTCATTTGTTTATTTACTCTCTCAGTCAACCTATGGGCAATGCAGGACACGAAGTCTTGCACCGCATTGTATATTTATTCTTTACTAGCGACCCACCCTCGCTTCGCTTATAAGTTTTTTTTTACAATCTTATCGTTATGTTTTGGCCAATTTACACAATATCTTTATAAATTATAGCCTATGTGTTATTCTGATGTATGAGCTATATTATTGTTAAGTTTCATTAAAATACATTGAGTAGTTTTTGCGTGAAACAGTAACAAACATCCATACATCCATCCTCACAAACTTTCGCGTTTATAATAATTGGATTGCGAAAAGTGACAAAAAGTGAACTTACATATTTTAGAAGCATTATCTCCCAGTCCAAATTTTGTGCTCTGCGGAGACGGTGCGGTAAATGCAATGATATCTAAGACTAAGTAAAACTATAGTTAATATTATTGTAAGTTAGTTTTAAATGATAACAGTATTGAAACGTTTACATTAAACGTTAGTTTTATATTATACTGATGATTAGTGATGGGTAGCTCCGGAGTTAATAAATAATTAATAATGTTAATAATGTGAGTTAATAATTGTTCCATCGAATTGTTATTCATTCTGATTCCGATGCCAATTATGTTTGTGAGTAACCTTATTTTTTTGCAACAACCGGTTAGGGAAAGGGAATGAACAAGTCAGCGACGTTCGGCACACGACAGAGACGACGCTCTACAAAACCGAATCTAGCCGATCATAGCCGATGTGTATTACTTTCCGCCGGGATGTGTATAATAATACACTTTATTTCGTGTAATAAAATACTTGTTATATTTTATACACGAAAAATTATTTTATATCTAATTCCCTATAATTAATTACAAAGATAATTATTTTAATTACCTAATTGTATTTAATTCCATAAGAACCAGTTTGTTTATTTAAAATGCCAATACAATGTTGCAGTTACTGGATTGTAACACCACGAGATGAAAATTATGCATCCGATAAAGATACATCAAGATACTCGCTAATTTTCAACTAAGTTAATTTTTGATTATAGTCAGATCATTTTGTAAATAAATTACTCTTTCTCTACGCTACGATTCGTTTTATTCGGAATACAAGCTATACCTGTCCCAACACAATATAATACGTATTAGTTATAATATCCATTATTATTATTACATTTATCGTTAATTTGTCGATATCCCTAAGTGTTGGATTATATCAGCTGTTAACACTCTTCGAAAAAATATATTGTGTTGTGACATTTAAACACTTCCTGCTGCAATTTAAGTTATTTGTATACTTATTTATTTAACATTAAAAGCGAATTTAGCGCATCATAAAATGGTGCCGTGAATATTAAGTGCCACATAAGCACACAATTCGAGCTTCACTGCTAGAACTTTAGAATATTACCCCATATTTCCACGTCACTGTTAAACTAAGACAAGATAGCGTCTGGGATTTCAGAAAGGCTAGATAACATATTATAATATAAATTATATGCATGATTATAATTATAAAGATGTCGTTATTAAACGTGCAACCTTTATATAGGATTCTAATTCTTCTGAAAGACTCAACGTTGAAATAACAGGGATAGCGTGCGAAAGAAACTAAGCATTTGAGCTCTTTTGTTAGTTACCTTTAGAATACGCTGTATGATGTATGAGAAATATGAAAAAATGTCAATGATTCAAATGTATACAAAGTATCGGCCAATCGAGCACTCCCACTAATACAAACTCCTTTGCAATTCGTTGTCGACTTATTCAATAAGCGGCCAGGTAGCGCCAACAGCAAATATAATGTTGTAGAACAAACCTATTTATTCTGTTAGACCGAAATTAACATTAAAGTCACTTTTGTAACTCGTTTATGAACGTAAAAACAAAATTGTAGCCGTACGAACGCGCGATTGGCCAATACTTTAAACCCAACTCAAATTTAAAAATGAATTAGGTCAAACGGAGATCTGACTGCAGAACCATTCGAATAGATTCGTAAAATTAATTGGAATAGAATGGTTTTATTACAGTGCAGTCTCTTTATATTCTGTTATATATGCAATGCAACTTTCATAAAGATTAAAGTGGATTAAAGTTATAGCCTGAAAGATGAAAATAACAAAATAGAATCTATTCCAACAGTTTGTTTATTTTCGTAATTTATAGTACAATTATTTCTAACATATTTTTTATTCTACGAGTAGTTGCATTCTACGGGCGTTGGCAGCGCCGCGCGCGCCGTCTTTGCGCCCGCTCATTATAATGTACTAAGTAATGAGCGTTTAGAAAGAACAACAAAACTTTACATTTTTGTAACTTTTGAATTATTCCTTAAAACATTTTCTTTTATCGACGAAGGCGACAGACGAGCATACAGTCCACCAGATGGTAAGTGGATATTGTCGCCCATAGACATCCGCGATACATGCCAACATTAGTCAAAATTGACAAACGTTGGAACGCCTCCGGATGCACTGCTTACTTTTGGAGATACAGGAATGCATTTGGAGAAAGGGTTGAGAAAATGGGGAGGGATAGGATGGCAATGGGCTCTAGCACCTCTCACTCACTACCGAAACACGTACGTATATTGGGGAAATAAGATAAATTGGGAAATACAGTCTTCGGTCAAGGTAGTCAAGGTAGTCTTCGGTGAGAGAGGGGAAACGTGGCTAGTCGAGTGTGCCATCCTATGTGTCGAGTGTGCCGTGGCTGTTGGATTGCATGGTGCACTCTCCCCCTCAAATTTACCGCTTATTATTTTTCGCTAGGACACTTTCATATATTTCACTATTCCGAATTCAGAATAATTCTAACAAAAAAACGGGCATTTCTTACCAGTACATGATTGATACTTGACGTACATTTGATACTTGTCAAGCATCACAGCTTAGATATACATAGAACCTCTAAAATTCAACTATTGAACAATTTCAAACGCGATTTATGTCCTAGGGAGGCTTAACTCCCCCCCTATATCGTATCATTTCCTTTAGAAACCAATTTTCGGCTTTTATCAGCCCTTGAAGTTATTTCCTCCCTTTGCTAAATTTAATTACAAGTTTGAATGTTCGATCCACATTCGATTTAATATTAAACACATCAATTTCAGTAGGAGCATCAGCAAAGTTATTTATATACATACATATAATAAAATTGTAACGGGCCGATGTCTGTACATTATAGATATTGAAAAAAAACTAATATAAAAAAAAAACTTTATTAGAGCAACAGAAGTCAAAACAACAGTTTTTAGAAATTTTGTCTGTCTGTCTGTGTGTATGTTTGTACACGCATCACGTAAAAACTACTGCATGGAATTGAATGCAGTTTTCACCGATGTATTGCTAGAGGTCTAATTTAAAATATAGGCTCCATTTTACCGCAGGAAAATATTTTATTCTGATTGTTTTAAATTTAATAAACCGAAGCGAAGTGAGGGCGGGTCGCTAGTATACAATATAGAAATATATTTTTACAGAAAAAAAGGAGTAGACAGTCCACCCGATGGTAAGTGGATACTGTAGTAATGCAACATTCGGAATACATGTCAATGTCAGTACAGAATGATAAACATTGGCCCCGGATGCGCTTCCTGCCTTTGGAGAAATACCACAAAACCTGAATCACAGACTAATTAAAAATATGTGAAACCGTTCTAGCTAAAAGTAATATTATTTTAGGAAACAAATCTAGTTACAAAAGTTTTGTTGTTCTATCTGAAATGTTCGTAAGCACATAACTGAATAGGGTAATAACTGAATAGGAATAGCTTACCGGTTGGGGTTAGGGGGGCTCCGTCAATTGATGTCTTCAAATCGCGTGTATCTGAACACTTTTTACTCAAACAGTGTGAATGACTGATATGTTTATTATTATTTTATTTATATTTTTATGTATGTATGTATAAATGTATATATGCATGTGTCTGTGTAAATTTATATTTATGTTGTATTTATGTACTTAGTGTAATAGTATCAAAACGCTATTATATTTAGCGGCACTACCCATAGCCTGCTCTCAACCACCAAAGGTTAGCTGGAAGAAAATGCTATATAGCATTAAGTTCGCCTTTGTACACACATTTTGGTGCAATAAAGAATTTATCTATCTATCTAATAACGGGGCGGCTAGGATTTTGTAGCATAATGCCTCAATACGCGTAGAATCCAACTGCAACAACTTTCAATACTTATTGTGAAAGACATGAACAATATGTTATGAAAAAAAAACTATTGTAAAATCTGCTAGAAACGATTGTATTCTCGATTCTGAAGAAGCTATTTTTAGCTTTTTCCAGTGACACTTTGTACAGATTAATTGTATGGTAGTATAGCTTGACTTATAGCAAGCCGCAGATTGCATCAAACGAAATTGAGTGTGTATAAAGACCCTAAGTGGGTGGGGTGAGGGGAGGTTTAAGAAGCTCGTTTAAATAATGTTATTGGCTTTCTAAGAAAATAATTACGTCTACATTGTTTTGTCGCTTAAATTGGATCCAAGTGGGTAAGCAATAGGTTCAACTCCCTTTGTTTAAGCCCGTTTATTAATTAAAACATTTGTATGTGTTCATTTTGGTTAATTTTGTAGGTTAATTTTAAGATTATTTTAAGTTACGAACGCATTACCACAATCATTATTACTCAGATAGCATTATATTGATGTAGTTGTGTGTGTACCTAGTGTAGTAAAGTTGTTTATATCAAGCCTTAGTAATCAATATTGATTTAATTTTATGTCCGTGTGGTTGCGGTTCACTTTAGAATAACACCATCCCATATCTCCCCGCGGGTGTCAAGGAAAAAACACCACCCATATCTCCCCGCGGGTGTGAAAGAAAAAACACCACCTATATCTCCCCGTGGGTGCCAAGGAAAAACCACCATCCCATATCTCTCCGTGGGAGTCAAGGAAAAAATGAAATAGCATTTTATTTTTTTTAAATTATATTCTTATTTTATTTTATTTACTTACTTTAACGTAACCAATGTTTTCTTCTTACACGAGGTATCTATGGCCATTTAAGCCCTTCTAGCCTCTTAGAAAAACTGCATGCTGCATATGCGAGTTGGCGAGTCCACTCTTTTAGAAGTAGAGTTGTACTTCGGGGGTTATGGTAGCCGCTTTGTTATCCCTTAGTCGCCTTTTACGAGACCGGCGGTAAGAGCTAAAGCCGCGTGGTGCTAAAGCCAACCGACAACAATTCAATAAAAAATAATATTAGTTTATCATATTAAACTATATTTAAACTATATATAAACTATATATATTAACTATATTAATCATATTTAAAAATAATATAATATTGTTAATATCTCACAGAAGACTACCTTGAAATGTACTGCATTTCCCACTTTATCTTATTTCTCTAATGTACGTACTAGGGTTTTCGCGTACCCGCCTTTTTTTAATACCCGGGTATCGGGTATTATTTTTTTTAATACCCGGGTATACCCGGGTATTTCCGATTTTAGCAGAAAAAGACAAAATTTTATAATCATGTTTTATTTAATTATGCTAAAGAGTATTTATGTTAATGAGTGAAGTATATTATCAAAGTCACAGTTAAGCAGTCTTGTCGAGACTAGTCGTAAACAATTACGAACAAAAATGACTTATTACTACAATAAATTTTGTTGTACAATAACAAAAATATGACTGAACAAAAATAACTGACATAAACTTTCAAACTAAAATAAACTAAAATGACAAACTTTCTTCTCTGAAACAGTTATTTAAAATAACATACAGTTAAACAATCTTTTGTAATCATAAACATTTTAAGAAATTAAAATCACAAAAACTTTTTGGTATTACAAAATAAAAATTACAACTTAAAAATCTTTCTTCTCAGAATAAATTATTTTGTGATACAGTTAAAAATTAATAATCACATACAGTTAAACAGTCTTGTTTTCAAAAATAAAAATCACAAACTTTTTGGTATTAAAAAATAAAAATTATAACTGAATAATCTTTCTTCTAAGAATAAACAATTTTAAAATAAATGAAACTTATTATAAACTTGTGGTTAGGGAATCTTTTTTCTCTTGACAGAAAAGGGCCTTCAAGAACACTATTGCGTGCAGTGAGCGGTCTGAAAGCCGGTTTCTGCTTTTTGTCACAAAAGTTCCGGCGGTGGAAAAAGCTCTTTCACTATCGGTTGATGTTGGTTTAACGGATAATAGAGCCTTATAAATCAGTTCTAAATTTTGAGTTCTTTTCTTTGTAACTTCAAATAACTGAAACAAAAATTTAAACATTAATTTTAAAATTTATAAACAGGTAAATAATAGACGACATACAATTACTTCTTTTGTACCTGAAATTCTTTCCTTAACTTTGTGCCTGCAATCGTGGGTGCTGAAATAGAAGCAGTGGCTGTATTTATAGCTTTCATCAACTTTTCTTCAAATGATGTAGCCAATTCATTGTTAGAAACCACGTCACTGAGTGGCAAATCGTCATCGGAGTCGCCGGTTTGTTGAACTAAATTCCCACCACTTTCAGTATTTATGCTTGCAAAAAGACGGTCAAAAAGCCCCTCGGCATATTTTATGATTGCATTTTTGGATGCAGTTTCCAAGATACACAAGGAAAGACTTTCCGGATTATGTAAATATTTGACAAGAGTAAATAAACGCACATCTCGTCTTTCCTTGACTCTTTGCTCGAGGGCTGCGTAAAGTTCGTCGGATAAAGGAGTACCGATGTTTTTGATAGTATCCAGAAGAACTGACAAAATGGCATCGCAGGTAAGAATGGTAGCATCTTTACGACTCAGTGCTTCGACCGCTAATTTAAGAGGATTCAATGTTTGTACTAAAGTTTCTAAAACTTGTTCATTTTCCTCATTCCAGAAATAACTTATATCAGCGAGTGCTTTTTTGATACTGCTTATTAATTTAAGTAATCTTTCTACCATTATCACCAAGCTATTCCACCTAGTTCTTGTATCCAACAACAACTGCAACTCATGTCCTTTTTCCTCCTTTACGTAAGTTTGTAGTAAACCGTTATTCATCGGACTCTTTCTAAACAGTTTTACAATCTTGCGCACATCTTCTATTGCCTGACTTATATCAGGGCGGGTAGTCACAGTTTCAGGTACTCTTCCTAAGTTATCGTCACTATCGCTATCACTTGAAAAAATATCCTCATCACACTGTTCTTCTATGTCCTCGTATGTTTTGTCCTCGTCTACTATAGTAGTTTTCCTTTTGTAGATGACATCAATCACAGCTAAGTGTAAAGCGTGATTTATGCAGAGCATCATTTCTGTTGGGCTTTCTCTGCCAAACTTTTCATAACCGCTGCGCCATCGGTAGTACAAGCCACAATATGACGTTCAAGTTTCAAACCGAATTTGTCGAGATGTTTAAGAACCATATCTCTCACCTCAACTGCGCCGCACTTTCCAGGTATAAAAACCAGCCCTAGGTTGAATACTGTTCCGTCATCAGAATGCAAGTTTATGTTCAAGTAACGACGGTTTTTTAAGCTTGTCCATTCATCAAGAGTGAGACTGAATTTGCCATCAGAACTAATTATTGTTTGTAACTTGGAAACCATACTTGATTCTTGTTGTTCATAATACTCTAGAACTAGTTCCATTGTCTTGCCTTCACTTTTCGGTAGAGTAAGCTGTTTATTATGAAAAGCTTCTCGGATGAATTTACTACGAGTAATGGCCCGAATGGAAATACCGTCCTGTGCAACCAAGCGTGCAATAATTTCTGAAATTTTAGTACAAGGTTGAAAAAAATTAGTTATTCGCGATCTTTTTGGAACTAGGCTTGAACTTTGTTCAGCTTCAGATTGAGAAGACGATGATGGCACTTCATTTTCGCACGTAAGGTTATGTTTTCCGATCTTGATTTTATGTACTTTATCTAAATGTTTTAATAAAACACTTGTTGAAGAGCCTTTATAGGATAATATTTTAGGGCATATTAAACATTGTACTGATTCCTTATTCTGTATTTTTTTTAAATATTTCCATACTCCAGAAACTGCTCCATCCATTTTGCTACTCTACAAAAAGAAAACCAACATTTAGTAAATGTTTATAGGTTATAAACCAAATAATATTTTTCCTTTTGTAATAATAAAATTTAATTCAATTACTTACCGTTCCGTTCTCCGAACAATATAAACCGAATATATTTTACACTTCTAATTAAATAATAAAATCAAAACTTTATCAGATAATGAAATAAAAATAAAACACGGCGCGGCGCGGTGACATAACTAAACCTAACCTCAAAACTGCATTTTTGTTAAAAACTCAAGAACAACAACGCCTTCCTTAAAGCACGTTAATTTATTTGTAGTGCAAATTTGCTAATATTATTTTTAAGGCGCTACTTATTTTCTTAGTAATAAGTTTTCGAGAATTTTGATAAATTTTTTGTTTTAAGTAGGTACCCGGGTCTGACTGTGAAATAGTACCCGGGTAGTAAACATTTCATTTACCCGGGTATACCCGAATCCGGGTACCCGGGTAGAAAACACTAGTACGTACGTACATGTTTCAGTAGTGAGTGAGATCTGCCAGAGCTCATTCCTATCCTATCCGTTCCCATTTTCCCAACCCTTTCTCCAAATCCATTCCTATATCTCCAAAGGTGCAGCACATCCGCGGTCGTGCCAACGTTTGTCATTTTGTACTAATGTTTGCATGTATCGCGGATGTCTAAGGACGACATTATCACTTACCATCAGGTGGACTGTATGCTCGTCTGCCGCCTACGTCCATTAAATATATGTATATATATATATATATATTTGTAAATTATACATGCCTATATGTTTTATAATAATGTGTTTATATGTTATCTAGTTAGTACCATATTCTATCAATAATAAATATCTAATTTCTGCAATTAATCATTGTATCAAAGCAATCGGCTTTGAAATTTTGACACAACGTTGCATTCGTATACGCGCGTGTTTTTATATACCTACCACAGGCTAAAAAACATGTTTTTTACCAGGTAAAAACAGGGTAAGCGCCATCTGTTGGACAGCCACAGCAACGCTTGGCCGGGCACAGCTAGTGTCAAATAAATTGATTAGAATTTGAATTTGAACACACGGCCAACACTACACACGGCACACGGCCGACACCTACTGCTTTCATACAAAAGTTCAACCACACCGTGTAAATAGATTTAAATTATGTATTTTTTTCGAGCTTGTAAACAGCTGCTACCCACTCATTACCGTTTTATGTACACGCCACACTGACAGCGTTTTTGTTTTTCTACCCATCGACTAAATGTGCCCGGTCCTACGCAAATAAAGTCTTGCATGTCCCTCAACAGCTTTGAGTAAAACGTTAATGGATTTCCACGTTTTATTTGCTTGTAAATGTTTGATTGGAATTCTTATTTTCATTATACCTCATCTAAAAATATAGTTGATTTAACGCCTCTTGCTTCTATCTAATCTTTCATCAATTCATTTAATATTTCGTCTGTAATGGGAAAAATAGAGTGACCGCTCGGGGCTATCCACTCTCGATCACAGGGCTGTCAGTTCGAACTTCCGCCCATACTGTGGAATTTCTACAATCACCACAAAAGTAACCAAATCTGATAAAAATTAACTTATTAAAACTAGAGTATAAAAGACCAACTTGAATTTAAAATATCTATGACTAGAATAAAAAGCCGAGTCCATTATTATTCAACGTGCTCAATATATACCTATATATTGAGCATGTTGCATTTTGGTAAGAGTATTTAGTATTTGATATTTTAATTTCTACTTATGTACGATTTTTTCGAAGGAAAACGTGAGGAAATCCGTGAATCGTGAAAGTCCGAGAATATATACCTAGAAATCTAGGACATAATATGTGAAATCCACCAATCTGTATTGGGCCTTTGATCTCAAGGGGAGGCCTTTGGCAAATAATACTTCGAAATGATCTAATTTTATTTTGAGTAGCACTTCTATACTATTTCCTGTTTTAGTATTTTATAGTCTAAAGGAAACAGTGCCCTTTCTAACAGAAATAAATAACCCACACTCACCCACTAGGATTCCCTGTATCGTGGGTCCACCAACACAAATATATACCCAGACCCGAACAAACAGTACCACCAAAGCAACATTGTAATGTCATTTTCATAAATGAAATTCAAACATTGATTCATTGGCTCAGAATGACAAATGCTAACCAAACAATTAATCAACGGCAGACTGTCTTGGTTATACCATACTTGTATAATTATATTATTCATAATATAAAGATATATATAAACGGAAATGTCCTAACTGACTGGCACCGATGCGGAGCCGAAGCACTGAAATTTAGACTGAAGCTAGAAAGATGAAATTTAGACAATAACTTTATTTTATGACGTAAAGACTTACTAAGAAGATATTTCACTCAATTTTATAACTAGAGAGGTGAAACGGGGTGTCAAAGTTTTTGATGGCCCTATTGACTATGACCTTTTTATTGACGGAAAACGATATTTTATTTATATATTTTTGTTTACAATGAAGAGAAAATACTTAAATCCAAAAACTATTGATAAACTGTATTTTGATACCTTGACACAATTTTGAAAAACTGTTAAATACATTTAATTATCTGTATTTATACTAAATTTTAGGTTAAGGACCTCTCATAGCGCGTTGATCGACAACACCGGCGATCCTAGGGCCGGCCATTATCTCGCACAACGCATTAGCCTAGCAATTCAGCGAGGTATTGCGTCAGCATTTGGTCCTTGCCATCAAGCCACCTTACCTTGACCCAGGGACCAAATTTGTACAATATGCTCAATATATTATTTAGCTTTGTTGTTAGTTACTCCGATGTCAACCAAGATCTCCTTAACAAATTTTATCGTCTTATCAACAACTGTATCCGTTTCATTTTAGGACTTCGTAAATTTAATCATATATCCTCATATGGTTGTCAGCTTAAATGGCTGCCCATCCGACAACGCAGATGTGTAAAAATGATTTGCACACTCATTTCTATTTTATACGATCCACGTTCCCCTGATTACCTGAAATGTAAGTTTCAGTTTCAGAAATACTCTTATGACCGTAATCTTCGTTCCGCTGAAAACTTCACACTCTATGCCTCTTATCATCGCACTGGTTTCATGACTAATTCCTTCGCCGCTCTAGCAGTAAGACACTGGAATTCGCTCTCCACTGACTAAGGAAGGTTACTAATAGAAACAGCCTCAAGAGGAAGCTTTGGGAACACTACCTCCGCAATTCACAGAGCTAATTGTATTTTTCTCCTTTTTTCTATATATGTATATTATAATATTTGTATGTATGTATTATAATAAGTATTATATTTATATTATCTTATTCGTATGTATGGTCTATATATTTTATATTATTTTTTTTAGTACGTATAAGTATATATTTTATATATAACATATATGTTTTATCGTATAAGTATATCATCAATGTATTATTATATTATTATTGTTACTTATAAAGATGAATTAAGTTTTACTATTTGAGTTCTTCTGCACCCGCTTAATTTTTTTACATTTAACCAACAGTCGACTGGTAGAGAATGCTTTAAGGCATTAATTGCGCCTCTGTACAATAATGCTTAAAGAGCAAATATTTATATATAGACATATTGAGCACGGTGTACACAATTAATAATAATTTGTTTTGAAGTTTAGTTAAACTTAAAAACAAACTATTATTTGTGTACCGGGCGCTTTGAGAGGCCCTTATCTGGAATCTGGGTATAAATATGCAATGCAGGTAATTAAAAGAGTTTTACAGTTTTTCAAAACATTTGTTTCCCGTTCGCATGGATTTCAAAGTAATTAATTAATCCACGTGAGCGAATCAACGAACAACAGTTATTCACGAAAATATACTATTAGTACACTTCAAATTCTATTCAAATTTCATGTCTTCATCTGTAATAGAATTCTTTTCAAACACTCAATACATCGTCGCAAGCTCTGAAACTGGCGCGTCCTCCGAAGAAAGAAATGCTAAAAAGATCAAGACGAATCGCATATCAACTGAACCGTACACCTTTCAGTCCAGATTCATAAAAGGCTTTATAACTAGTCTATTGTGAACGATCCATCACGAAGAATTTGGCGTAATGATAAATGTTACTCAGAATTTTGCGTGTTGTGACCGTCTTGTTCAAAAAAGCAGAAACCACATAGCGGCTTTATAATTTTTTGCCCTTGCTTTATCTTTTAATTTAAAAAAAGACCAATGGCATGTACAGTCGGATAGGTGGTTTGATATTTTCCGGAAATGTTTAGACTGTGAGCTCGATGATTCCTGTCCAATGCAATCAGCCCTTTCAGTATCCACTGCAGGACAGGACATGGGCCTTCTTGTGTCCATTGTCTTGTGCATTAGGTATATGGCTTTAAAACGCCACGCTGGCGAAACGGGTTTGCGAGTCCACTCTTTAAGAGGGGGTGTAGTTCCTCAGCGCTTGTGGCAGTGGCTTTGTTATCCCTTAGTCGCCTTTTACGACACCTACGGGAAGAGATGGGGTAGTTATTCTATAGTCGGCCGACACCAGCAGTCACAGCATATTTTATTTTAATTTAATTTTAAATGAAACAACAGCATAAACACAGGATAGAAATAATACAGTATAGTAAGATCGTAGATTGTACCTATACAGCCATGGTTCTCAACGAGGGCGGTACCGCCACCTGGGGGCGAAATGACCTCAGGTGGTCATAGAAATTTTTAAATTCATATTCATCCGACGGTAGATTGGAAAAAAAGGTTGGGGAATAAATGGTATCTACACGGTTAAATAAAAGATACCTGCCCCTTCTTGACACCGTGGGGTGCTATAGCTGGAGCTATATTAATGAAGTCATCAACAGGGTACAACAGTAGGTACAACTAATTATAATTATTTTAGTCAATTGTAAATTTATCTGTCTTATTTACATTTTTTATGTATATTTTTTAAATAAAGTTACTTCGAAGTTAATATATTTCTTTTTTGCACTGTACACTGATTGTTCGTTTCTGCTGCAGGTACTTAATTTACGGAATTATAACGATTCCCCACGGGAACTTTATAAAAAGCATTCAACGTTATTTTTCCTGGCCTAATATAATGATTTCATACAAAATTATATTATAATCAATTGCTTGATTGATACATCATTGAGTAACAAACGAACAAAACGGATTTCCGAATATACCCATGTTTATTTTAGTATGTCTAATGTATACATGATTATGCCAATAACAGCCAAATTTTACTTTCAGGTAAGTTTTCATGAAGTTCATGGTAAGATTTTTCATATATAAAATACATATACGGGATGTTGTCTGAATCTTTCCCAGGGCCTGAAACAACGGATTCTGCTCATCAATTTGAGTTAAATGACAATATATGATATAGTTGATTTTTAATAAAAATATATTTTTTATGGTTTCGTATTTTTGAAATTTGTAGGTATGAGAAATTCGGTAAACCCTTAAAAAAACTATTTTATACTAGATTCGTAAAATTTTTATTAAATCAAAAATTAGTTAATTTCTCGTTACAGAATGAAAGAGACAGAAAGAGAGAAATCAATTTTAAAGTAAATTATAGTAATGTAGAAGCTTTAGAAGTATAATTGTAAGTATTACAATTGATATTTTAAAGACTTATTCGATAATTACAGAAGAAAACGAAAACAATATTAAGAAGAATGTTTCAAATTCATTCGAAAATGACTCTGTTTCTATCGCTATCGCTATTTCTGTCTCTCACATGTGGTTGTATATTATACTGTGACAATGGCGTCATTAACAGACTCAGGAGTATAAATTTTTAGACGTTCGCGTTTTCTCCACATTTTATATTGTAAATCGGGTCTGAAAGCGTAAAATTAAAGGTTTTTGTTTAACTTTTATTTCTACTCAACGTTTCGGCGCGGGCCACGTCACGAGTTGACTGAAGGACTACCCGTCCAGAATGGAAGCCGCGAGCGATTTTATTAACTACCCACATTAGATTTTTACATTCGGAATGGTTGCGACACACTACACTAACAATTTCCGCGGATCTAATCGAAGATATACCTCAAGGTTTAAATATATTGATCACTGAATTCCACATCTACGACAGTTTATATCCATCTACTCCATAATAAATTAAAATTCATAGCCTTTCATTTTACGCGTTTAGACCCAATTTACAATATAAAAGAATCTGGAGTATTGCAATAATTCACGTAGCAGTACGCACCATCAACACCTATAGGTAAGTGATGATGTTATATGCACGGTCATTTACGTAAAACCACGTAATGGTCCCTGCCTCTTATTTTTAAAACTACAGATAAATTTTCATACTACCCTATTATAATTTCATACTACCTATATATATTCATATTTATTATATATTATAATTTTGAGGGGGACAGTGCACGCTGCAATCCAACAGCCGCTGGGCGCACTCGACTGGCCACGTGAGAGGGGGCTCTCTCACAGAAGACTACCTTGAAATGTACTGCATTTCCCACTTTATCTTATTTCCCCAATGTACGTACGTATTTCGGTAGTGAGTGAGATGTGTCAGAGCCCATTCCCATCCTATCCCTCCCCATTTTCCCAACCCTTTCTCCAAATCCATTCCTATATCTCCAAAGGCAAGCAGCGCATCCGGGGGCGTGCCAACGATTGTCATTTTGGACTAATGTTGGCATGTATCGTGGATGTCTATGGGCTACAGCATCCACTTATCATCAGGTGCACTGTATGTTCGTCTGCCGCCTTCGTCCATAAAAAAAATAACCTTCCGGGATAAGCACACTACTGCGCAGTAGTGAAAACCTCAACAAAATCGGCCGGATAGGTTCCAAGATTTATTGCACAACGGACAGACGGATAAACAGAGAGACGCTGATTTCCAATTTCCAGAAAACCTTAAAATGTTTATTTATGAATTATTTGTTAAGCTTAAAATTTGTAAGTCCTTTAAAAATGTATTTATAGAAATCATTAAAATGTTCGAAAATAAACTTTGCGAAATTAAGTAATCCTTCAAGCTTAATTTAGCTTGAAACAGATAGGTTCCCAACGTCAACGGAGGAGTTAAACTTCGTTGTAATTTTGTTTCGTCAACCATGAATCTTTTAGATACTATAAATAAGTAACTTTTGGACCGTGAAACGAAGAATATGTTAAAAAAATAAATAATTGATCGCCATTCAGTGTCCCTCGGTGGTCCCCAAGTTGTATTACAGTTAAACTATTTATTTTATTACCAGTAAATTAATAACCAATTTATATTCAATTTAATAAAAAAAAAATATGATTTTTATGTTAATTTTTAGTAAGATATACTAGTTTTAGTGTAACAGATATTGACACATTAAAATATTTCATACTATTTTAATGTGCTGCCTTATTGATACTAAATCAATCTCAGGGGCCGTCCCAAATATCACCACCAGGATTCAAGATCCATTTTATTTTATACTAGCGACCCGCCCTCGCTTCGCTTCGGTTTAAAAGTTTTTTTCTTCAAAATATCAAAACAAAATATAGCTTATATTAGACACGGATAATATAGCTTCCTATTTGTGAAAGAATTTTTGAAATCGGTTGAGTAGTTCCAGAGATTACCCCCAACATACTTACAAACACACAATTTTTCCTTTTTATTATATTAGTATAAGATTCCTATTCATTTTTCCCCGACAAACACGATAAATAAAGGAACCTGTTGGAACCCGAAAGTCGTACCGAAGGACGGATCATATAAAAAGTGATCCAAAATATGGCTCCGGAAATCTCCGAGAAGGGAATTCCCGACAGAAACGTCTAGTAAGCATCTGACAGGAGAAATGATGTCTCTGAACGAATAAAGTATTTGTGTACAGACAATATGTACCTACATAAATATATTAGGTATCTATTATTAGGCACAGTTGGGTACCTAAGTGATTTAGATTTTTTTAGAAAATTATGTATTACCTATGTAATGTAATTATGCTAACTCTTGGTATTGCAGGTGTCCATGGGCGGTAGTAACACTTACCTTCACGTGGGATTGTTTGCTCGTACGACTACTTCTCTATAAAAAATTACATATGTCATTTAGCCAGGTGAGAAGGAAACAGTATTGGTCGTCCGGTAGTACGTGTTGACGATGTTGAGATGATTTCAGGAAGAACTAGGATGAGTACTGAGGAAGGGTGGCGTAAACAAAAGGAAACAATACTACATAATGTTATTGTTACCTATATAACTTTTTAAACTTTCGCGTTTTGTACATGTAACTACGAGTTATAAAAAAATGGTGTTTGCGATCAACATACAGTTGTTTGACGTCAACCGCAATCAGAACTCTAGCAGGCGTGTAATTTGCCATTTTTTTATGATACGAGTATCGACTGAGCAAATGCCGATATACAGTCACAGTTTTAGAAATGTCGAAAACATTCTTATTTAAGCAATATAACCTCGATGTAGTTTCACTTCTTGAAAAGGGTTATAATGTTATAATGTATAATATGTGGACACATTTTTCTTTCTAATTTCATTTTGTTTATAAATTTTTCAATTAGAATTATTATTTATTTTCAATATCTTTGTATTTTTTCAAGTTTATGTAAAACGATCGATAGATGGCGTATCACTATCTATCTGTCTCATATTAATAATGAATGAATATAAGTATGCTTATTAATGATAATGAATGAATGAATGTTAGTTTTACTGTCTACCAACATCTACTCACGGCTTCGCTCGTATGGACTAAAAGATTTTTAACGCATTTAAAATCACCGACACGATGGATTTCACAGCTGAAAATCCATCCAGTAGTTTTTGAGTAATTCTATTAAAAGTTTTTTTTTAAATTCTTCTTTATCTCAATTTCCTTGTGTCATATGAAGATATGACACATACACCAGTTACCCTTCTGTACACTTAGAAAACGCGATTAAAATCCTTTTAGTAATTTTACGTGAAGCTCAAACATACAGGCAACAATTATTATTCTGGAAACTACTGTTTTGTGTTCTGTAGCTTCTAAAGAGAACCCCCATTTTTATTTAATTTAGTCAATGTACAGACTACCCTTTTACTGTTTTATTATATGTGTAGAATATTGTGATAATTAAAGGTGATGGGATGTTACAAGTACAATGGGATATAGGTACCCTTCTGTAATATGGGCGACAATGATTTGTTTTGTTAGTTTATAGAATAGATGGCCGACGAGCGGGCGGGCTACATGATGATAAGTGGTCACCGCCACCCATGGACACCTGCAACACCAGGGGGCTTGCTCACACAGCTCACCCTGTTCACAGCTCTCTTGAAGAGCCCCATATTGTAGCATAATGGAAAAAGAGCATAGGTATAATGAAATTACAATTATACAAATTTATGTGTCTACAAAATACAAATGTGATTACAAAATATTATATTTATTATTATAACAACACAATTATTTGTTTAAATTTGTTTTAAGCGTCTAGTTTGCGCACAACTGTAGTGAAATAAGCGTCCTAATGTTACTACAATGAAATTGTATTTTCCATAAAAATTTCTCTGAAGCTATATTTAGATGACAGTGTTGACTGTATAACTCCGCAGTGGTTCTAAAATACGCCTGCGAGCTTTGACCTACGTAAAGCGGAAATATTTTATTAATGACTATCTGATGTCAAAGTAGGTATGGTATGGTATACAACAATAAATTATCACTATACATTGAATTACTTAAAATATAATATATTGTAAGCCATTGACAAGGGGAGGTTGTTTCAGAGAAAGAAAAAATTTTTAAATAACTATATTTATAAACTCTCATGTACTCATATACTTTCATATACCTGCTCCAGTGACTGTCCAGTGGTGACATATGTGGCGCGACGTGTCGGATGGTCCACGGCGAAGACCGGGTCGCACCTCTCAATAATATGATTTAGTCAATAATAAGTCAATTTTATTCTGAACTTCCATCTCTCAGTTTCACTCGATCAATTTATTTGACATTGTTCTATGAATTTTATGTCTTCTGAAATAGAGATTATATTATTATTATTACTAATAATAATAGATATTCTGTTATATATACATATATGTAAAATTTTGGTAAATATAACACCTTCGCGATAGATGTCCATAAAAAACACAAGCCTTAAACTACGTGCTAACTTTTCTTGTTCGTTAGAAGAAATACAACAACTTGACTTGTCCTCATAAGAAATAGAATCACAAAAAGTTTTGTGTAACTTTCTAAGACGGGAATTATCCGGTTTTATCCTGCTATCCGTTACGAGCGTGATAGAACTTTGATGTCTCGAAAAGGCGTTTGAAAGTGCTTGTATTACTGAGGAAATGTTAGTTTTATATATTAGTGTGTACAGTTTACAGCACAATAATATACACAAAACTATGCCTAGATCCATTAAAACTGGTTCTCATCCAACCACTACCGGCGACCTTGTTGAACTGGTCAGTCCTTGTTATCAGACAAGGCGCAACTTGGCGCGAACGACTATCTTAATTTAATTTACTCAACAGTTATATTACTGCATATTAAACAAAAAAAGAATTGTGAACAACGGAGCAAACTTGTAAATTTTTTTCACTTCTACATTATTTTCATATAGGTAAATATGTATTATATATAATACAAAACATATTAACAAGTTGTGATTTATAATTATTTCGAGCTACTTGTTTAGAGTTGTACCAGTAGGTATATGTATATAAGTATATATTTTTATCAATGTTTATTGTGTATTGTATTATATGTACTGATAGTAGTAATTATATTGCATATTGAATTTATATTGAAAATTTCTTCATATTGCAATTCATAGTTTTGATTAACCAAAGGTTGACTGGCAGAGATTGCCACTAAGCATTAAGTCCCCCTTTCGTACAATGTTTTATTTGTGCACTTAAGTTGAAATAAATAAAAATAAAATTGAGTTTCATGTTCTTCATGATCGAACAGCCAGAGTGATGTTTCCAAAAGTCCCTTTATGGCAGCCATGTTATAGTTATTAATCATATTAAATCAATACAATCATATTATAATATGCTTCAGACGAAGAAACTAACGCCGATCATTCGAGCTTCTCAGGGCACCTACAGGGAAGGGTTAGAACATTAAAGAGTAATGACTAAATGTATATGTCATATTAACGAGCACCTTGTCCTGGGGATCTGAGTTGTAGAGGAGTACCTATGTCTGTCTGTCTTGTAGCTATTACAAATCCAATTGCAGTCCAAAGGACGAGAGATGCGTTTAGCTTACTAATACGTCACTTCCTTTCGTCTACCTGCACATTATACCCAAAAAGCCTTTTTTCACAAAACGAAACAGAGTTTTAAATCAGTGTTAAAACGAGTAAAAATAGTTTAGAGGTGTTCGAATTGAAGTAATCCGATAATGTACAGTTTTTTGTGGTCGACGAGAGGAGAGGCCCAGGCTTCTGGGCTTCTGTGGACCATTTTTACATGGGGAAAATTTTCACCGAGTTATATTTATTCTTTCGACCCTACGAGTATTTCTGTAGATTATTTCAAACAAAGCTTGATTGCTTTTTGATCTCCGAATCCAGATGGCCGCAGGGCAAACATTAAACATTTCATTTCATTTAGATTCAGTATTATTTGCTGTGTCGTTTATATTAATTGAATTTTTGGCTATTGATTTTATTGTTAAAAAAAGAAAAACTTAAAATCGGTAAGATGTACCCTATCTATATAAATTACTATTTTACATCACAACGTCGTGGGAATGTTAAGGCTTAATTTTTTGTAGTTTTGAAGGCGTTAGGTGCTTTCAAAAATAGAAAAAAATTAAGAGGAAAGAGGACATTCGAGATAATGAGAAAGGCTATTTGTTTAGGTTTGAAAGTGTTTTAAATATGTTCCTGATTTGCTACGAAAAATCATGAGGTTCCAGAGCAGATTTTCTTAGGCGCAAATGTAACACGAGTAGTACCTAAGTAGTTCTCTCTAATTACAGTGTACTGACTCAGGGGAAACATTCTAAAATATATTTATAAATAAGTAAAAAGAGAATGTTTGTGTAAAAATTTATACTTTTTTGAAAACATTTCCCATTAGCTAGCTTTGACTTCTAGCGCCATCTAAAAACCTTTTGATGAACTATTTTCTTTTTATGAGACAGCGATAGATGTCGCTACTGTGCGCAAATATTTAACAAATATCACATGAGAATTATTTTTTTAGTTATAATTAATTATAAATTAATATTTCATTAATTAATCGGTATATAACGTATTGAAGTACTAATTTTGTTTCCAGTGCATGTTATAAGAGGATAGCACGTAGTACGTTACTCAGTTGTAAGATGGCGCTGTATCGCAGTTTCGAATATTCAATAAACAGCGTGATGTTTTTTTTAAGAGAGTAATTTATAATATTTTATTCACTTCTCATTTTGCTTTAAATAATTGGAATCTAATTTATTTACTAAACAATAAACAATTTTTATAATATTATGCTGTTTCGCTCCAATTTGGCGACTCCAATTTCCTGTTCTGCGCATGTCTGAAATATTCTTATCATGCTCCGCCCCCTAAGCAAGTTCTATCTTTTTCTAACAATGGTTAAACCCTCGATGTTAACCTTCATATTCTATGCTCGCCTGGTACATAGTAGACATTTTCCGCTCTAATCGGGATTTCCAGAAACCCATTAGCCGTAGGTGCGAATTAGATTTTTGCTTATCCCTTACCCTCCCACCCCTGTCAGTTTTTCACACGGATTTTTACAGAAGTGAAAAACAAGCCACCAGTTAGAATTCATGCTGCCTTAGTAAGTTTTCCTGTAGCGCTGAAGCCTTCTGCTACGAACCTCTACGTAGCTACGAAAGCTGGTTGATACGCGGTTTCCTCGTGGCGTAGCACAGCGTAGTCGGGTCCGTAGCAATGAAACTCGAAGTAAAAACGAATTTCTACAAATTTATTCTACCCCAGTACCTTTTCCTTTGTACATGAATGGTTGCCATGATGCCATGATCCCGTAGCTTATACGGGGATCACTAGTGCTTCTGAACGTGTGGCGCCCTCTACGGTGGCGTAGCGAGGAACTTCGTTCACAGGTAGAGGGAATCTATGAAACCCTAATATGTTGAAGCCAGCGTTGAAGCCTTCTGCTACAATGACAAATTTATGAAAATAGTGACGCCATCTAAGTTACATATTTGTAAAGTTCCATTAATTAATATAGGAACCATATTTACATAGATTTTTTATGTTTTATCTATTAATTTTATTGTTGTTTAAAAATATTTAATTTATTTAGTATAATAAATGTTTATTTGGATACGGGCGTGAAACTGCAGAAAATGAATAAATAGTAGGAACATATCAAAAGGCAGACTCTTTTTCTTTTATAGTCATTATAAATTATAAAAGTGTGACTCTTAAAGACCTCTATAATATTTCCCCCAGGCATCGTAACGTATATCACAGGAAAAATTACGATCAATGTGAACTCGAAAACTACGTGACGCGACTTATCACTTCTTATGGCGATGCGATGTGACGCGTGCATAGAATATAGCCTTTAGAAACGCGTTATCAAAGTTTTTATGTGTTTGCGAAGTATGTAATATATAGCATGTAGTTTAAATAATTCAAAATAAAACAAATAATAATGTGATAATCCAAAATTGTGTCGTGTAGTGAAGGCCGGCTACAAAATAAATAGTACCACTATCTTCCAGTGGACGACACCCACGGTGATTAAGGTCACTAAAGGATGAAGCGTGAACTCTAAAAAAGTGAACCCGCTAACCCACTTGGCCAGCGTGGCGTGTTAAGGTCATACGTCCCTTATGCATAAGACAATGTGCATGAGGAGCACCATGTCCAGGACTAGATACTGAAAGGGCTGGTTACTGTTTCAGTTTCATTTCCTCGATACGGAGGTGTCGCGCACTGTTCGCTCCAAAAATTATTTTATACCGCGAACCCGTAGGCTGTGGAACGAACTGCCTCAAGAGGTCTTTCCATTAAGCTACGATATGAGGTTCTTCAAGAGAGCTGTGAATAGGATTTTGCAAGCTCGGCGGCGCGCCCGCATACCCCCTGGTGTTGCAGGTGTCCATGGGCGGCGGTAACACTTACCATCACGTGGGACCGCTTGCTCGTCCGCCCACTATTCTATAAAAAAAAAAATGTGAAATTTGACACCGGTTGAAAATTAAGAAAAGAAGTTAAATTTGCATAGGAATTTGATACTATTGACCAGATGATTTGATTTTCTATTGAACCATTACCATCCCATACCATAACATCAGTCCATGTCTCTACTTCTGGATATAGACCTATCTTAAGGCTAGCCATCACACACGATTTTCGACTTTTCTCATCTAGCCACCGCCGTCGGTAATCTTCTTCAAGTCGTCGGTCCACCTGGCAGGAGTTCATAGCGCGGTGCGCTTCCTGGAACGTGGTTTCCATTCAAAGACTCGTCTACGTTATCGTTCTTGCCTCAAATATGACCTGTCAAACCTCGTTGAACTAATTATTACCAATAGCCCAGAAACTAAATTATGGAAAACAAGTTTGTTTATGTTATTCTGATTAGTGATATTGTTAGACAAAGAAGGGGGCAAGTTATTTATTTAAATTTTTAGAAAATTTTACCACTTACATAAAATTTGAAATAAATAAAAATTATTATAATTATATTAATATTTTTTTTTTTACAATTCATCATAAACATCTTTATAACCTACAAACATTCCATTCGTTTGCTATCAGCAAAGAAGAGCCTTTTCTGATTTTTATTTAAAACTGTGCTATACCTATTGTTAAAACTGTTAAACTGTTTTATTTAAAACTTTATTTTTCCCATTATGCATAGTAAGACATTTTTTCTTTTTTTATTAATAAATGAATACATTTATTATACCTGATTTTAACGTGTAAGTATTTAAGGAATATATTAAATAAATAAATATTAATATTTAAATAAATCACGAGAAATAATTTCGAAATAAACATTAAATTTTATTCAAACATCCTGTTGTAAGTAACACAAGTTAGTTATGTCATAAACGAGATTTCGTCTACCTTACGCGTAAACCGATTGATGGATTGACAGACACGCTCCATTTTACCGAGATCTTGTGTATTTTCATATGTTTTTATAAAATATAGAAGTGTGAGGAAGGAAAATGATGGTACTTAAGTTAAGCCATTTATACCGCTAGCAGAAATCTGAAATACACAGCTCCAACAAGGACCCGTAAATCGGTTTATTTTACGAATCGGTCTTTGTATTTTCTCAGAACAGAGTTCAAATAACGGTTAAATTGTTAAAAGTTTTTAAAAATCGGTATATTTTACAGATATCTCGGGTCACCGCGACGCATATTTTATTGTGTAAACTAACTATTGTATTTCCAAAACAGTGCGTGCCGGAAAGAGCTCACGCAAGAGGGTATATACACTGCGCACCTCCCGCGATTCGGTCTCTATATCTGTAAGACTGGTAGAGCCATGGTAGAAGGGAAAGAAAAAAAAAATCGGTCAAAGCGACCACTTGGCGTGAGAAACTTTTCTTGATTATAGTTTCTATTTGATACCAATTCTTTTTAGAAGTCGAGTATTCTTCTGAAACATTTTCACTGATAACATCTAATTGTACTATCTAATTGTTTTTTTATGTTTAATTAGGCCTAGAAATGTTTATCCAGCTGTTAACTGTGGAGATTTTAAAATAAATCTTTTTTAATTACTGACTCAATTGTCACCATTGAATAGCCAGTAACAAATACTTATTTACGTGTTAGGTATTTTTGCAACAACAACAAGAACTCCTAATTTATTCCGGGAAAGTTCAAAACATTATATCTGTTTACTTTTTGGCTATTCATCTTCATTTACACCGACTTAGGTCGGGCCCTGAAGTATTTACATTAAATGATTAATGATTTATTTATAGACAGATGATGCCGTACGTCTCTGTCCTTTATTGGCCCAGTGTAAACAAAAAATATTAGCTGTAGATATATATTTTTAACAGTAGTGCAATAGTAGTTGGTTATTTACATAGGATTATAGGAGCAACTACGACTCGATTTTTGATTATTCATTGCAGAAAATATATTGATGCACACGGTAATGATACATACGGTGAAACATTAATTTGATCAATACAACATCGAAACTATGTGCCATAATTAAGTCGCTAAAATTTTCATACCATTTCCTCCAGAGGTCCCGAACAAATGTTTGTCTGCTCGGAAATATCTTTCCATAGCACAGGCACTACACAGATACACAGTAGGAGTACAGTAGTAGATATACAGAATACATATATAAGTATAAGCACTTAATGTCACTATGGGAATAATAAAGCAACTAATTTACTCCAAATTTTATGACCAGTCGTTACATATTAATATCTATAGGTAATATAAGAGGTGGGCACTTTAATGTGATTGTAATAAAGGCTAGAATTAAATGTTTTGAGGATAATTTCGTGTTAACAGTACACACTTAATTTATGGGACAATGTTAAGAGTTATTAGTAAACAAAGGATATACGTACT
Organism: Sesia bembeciformis; assembly: GCA_943735995.1. Taxonomy (NCBI): domain Eukaryota; kingdom Metazoa; phylum Arthropoda; class Insecta; order Lepidoptera; family Sesiidae; genus Sesia; species Sesia bembeciformis. The sequence continues at coordinate 3,957,280 of OX031025.1, forward strand.
GAAAATACAGTGAAATGTTTTTGATGTAAGTATTAAGGTGCATCCACACCACACCGGAGTTACTTTTTGTGGAGTTACTTACTTTTTTCGAAACATGATAACATTCAGTAACGTCTATAACTTTTGCGGCCACTTGTTTCTATTGTTTTAGATTTGCCGATCGCACCCACATCGTCAGCGACATACAGTAACAAAACATTTGGAAACAAGTTTTGAATTATATTTATACTGAATGTTGAGTAAACGTCATAAGAAGTGATTCAATAGAATGTTGCTACAGATTACTATAGATTGTTATCACACGTTGACTGTTATTGTTATTAGACGCCAAGAACCCTTTACTTGACTATCCAGGTGTAATATAAGTGCAAATGTGCTAATACTTTGATGTGTTAGAAAAGTCCAGTAAAAGTTCTGAACGGATAAGTGGGTAGTTTTTGGATTACTTAAGGCGTATGCGCGTTAGAAACTTAGCGACTTAGTGAAATTCCTTTATCAACTAAAAATCTTTGTAGTTATCTATCTACACATGTCGTGTCAGAGATGATCCTTACCTATTGTCGCTTCTGTTCTTACTAAATAATAAAGACAATTTCACAATAGATTAACGAACAGTACTTGACCGTACGAGTAAACTATCGGGCACACGGAGTATACTAGACGCGGCGACCCGCGATTTGCCCAATTATCAAGAAACCAATTAGCGATCAGCGATAACGATCAATTAGCCCAGTTGGTGGTACCTGCTGTGCAAGAGGTCCCGAGTTTGATTCCCGGTCGGACATTAATTTATTAAAAGACAGGTGTTTGTTAGAGTCTGTGTGTTGCACCTGTTGTGTTTATCTTTGTATGTGTCTCTGGATATACAAACAGGGATACAGGGAATCCTAGTGTTGGCCATTGAGATGGGGGTTTTAAAAAAAAACGTACTAGTCTAATAGACTATCAACAACTCGATAGGACTTGCGAGTTATTATTAGTCTTATCAGAGCACAAATGAAAGACGTCGGGCTATGTATGTAGTCACGACGGCGGCGATACGCGATCAGGCGACTAACACAAATCTTCACACGGCGTCGCCCACTCGCGCGATCAGTCTGTGGAATTAACTGGAAGTTAACTTACTGTTTAACATTGTTCTACCGTGCTATATATTTGCAAACCTTCGTGCGTATAACAAAAACAATTTTCGAGGACACAGCGTCAACATCGGAGGGATCCCCGGAGACTTGTACCGGTTTGCCCGAAAATTTGGTGCGTTTTTGCCGAAAGTTTTGAGGTTATTCAGTTAGAGCCCTTGTTTATTACTTGGCGACCTGGTTACTGCCCTTTCGACGTTATCCATTGTAATGATGAGGTCGTTCGAGCTGATATCATAGTCAACATACATGGGCTGCTTAAATTAAAAAATACTTTCATACTTATGTTTTATTTAAAAACTTTTATTTAACGCTATCCTTACCAGCTAACTTTTGGGTTAAACTATGAGATGTTATGTTGAAGGGGAAACACTTTTATTGATTTCTAAGAACTTTAAAGACCTCTCTGTAATTTCAATCCAATTTGTCCAAAATGTAACCAATATGGCGGCCTCAGGTATGGCCTTGAATTAAATAGTAAGTTAATAATTATTAATAATTGTTTACATAATATCAACAATTTGATTCATTGAGACTGCAACTTTGCCCTAGATTTAAAGCTGAAATGTTGAGATATGAATCTTAAGATGTTTTACAAAGTGATCCTTTACAGGAAATTAGAAAGGATCACTTTGTGAAACGCCTCCATATTTTCAAAACTACTGAATCATTTTGGACAAAACTGCGCTAAAGTCCTTTGGAATAAATGTTTCACGATGACCTGAGCAGTGTGTAGACTTTATAGTAGACAGGCAAAGTCTTTTGATGTGATTACTCTTGAATGATTGGTGTTTGAATGAAGATAAAGTATACATAAGTTCGAAACTGATACAGATTTTTTTTTGTTGACAACACAACTACATATGAGTATGTCCCCCATAAACTCGAAATACACACATGAATCAAATTATTTTCCCTAAGATTCTCTCAAAAATTCTTCGACAGCCGTCGAAATATGAAGGATACTTCTTTTGGCAAATGCAAGAATTTCGTCTCCCCTGAGATGGGAATTTCTAAACGAAGCTATTAAAAAGTTTACGATCTCCCTTGGGCTTTGTTATCGGGTGATGTCTTCTTACGTTACCTCGTCGGTAAAAACGGTTATTCACAAGAAAGTATTTTATGGTTTTATAGCCACGTCGTTTGTTTGATTTTTTGAGAATTTCCTATGAATATATATATTTTGAAGACATCTAAATATTCGTTTTCAGTAATGAATATTTACTTCAAAATATACGTTTTATGGAATTCTATGGCAAACGTTTATTGTTTCTCTCCGGGCAACGTTTGGCTGGTAAGGAGAAAACAGATCACAATATCAAATAAAGTAGATAGTGCAAGTTTATATGTATATTATCAACGTAATAAAAGTGAGATAAATTATTGAGAGTGAGATACATATACACATACGATGCATAATTACATACACACATAATATACATTCACACGTACACAATATGCGAAATGGAAGGAAAAAATACAATTTATAATTCTTCCACATAAATATAAAAATATAATAATTCTTGTAGGTTAAAGGCTCGCAATATAACATTTGAGTTTTTCGCATTTTTCACACATATTTATCTATAATATTTAAACGGGTCTTAACGCGAATGATTACCTTATTTATTTAACTCGAGGTTTTGATTGGGTTGCACCAACATGGTCATGAGCTGACTGAAGAGGCGAAACCGAAACGATTAAAACGGTTACCAACCGAAACGTCGAGTGAAATAAATACGATAAACATTCGCGTTAAGACCGGTTTATATAGATAAATAGGTTAAAGGCTCGTTTACACAAGGAGAGTTCCTTGGACGGTTCGTTCAAGAATATTGTATACGGTTCTCGTATGCGACCAAATTACATACAATTTTGGCCTACAAGTGTTCACATGATGATAAAAACTCGATGATAACAGAGATAACAGTGATGAGATGAAGAGAACAGTTGTTTATATTAGGTCCTAAATGTACTCTGACTCAAAAGAAGCTCACGTTGACTTTATGATGGTCCTGGGCCGGTATTATCCAGTATTATTCTTGAGATCTGGCATAACAATTAATGTAAATTTTTACTGTGAAGAACTGCAAACCATGATGGACCAGCTCGCTATCAAAGAACCGAGTTTGTTCAATCGCATTAGTCCACTGCTTCTTCATGATTACGTTCTCCCATACACTGCACGACAGCCAGTCTTAAATAATGAATTATGAAAAGAATATATAAATTTCATACAAAAAAAAATATTTTAATTTTTCCATATAAAACGGCAATTTCATACCCTAATAGTAAGTAGCATTCGCCCGATGTTCGAGAAACTCGCGTTTAAGAAACTCTCCTTGCGCAAATGAGCTGTAAGAATAGCATATATCGCATATTATAGCTGTTTCCCGCAGCTTCCGTCGCGTGGAATTAATTGTGTTTAATCGTGGCGTAGCTAATATTTGGCATAGGAAAAATACTATATATTAGTATTATTTCATGTCCCTTCAGAGGCACACAGTGAATCCATGTGTGTTAAAAACCATGTGGATTCACTTGGCTGGTCAACGGATAAATATGTAGGTACACCGAAATATTAGCGATTTAAGTGATCCCAAATTCGACACACTGTAATTTAATTTTGAAAAACTGTAAAACACGTGTTTATATATTTGTATTGTATTTTACGTAAGGATTGTATTGTATTGTAAGGACTGTCATTTTTTTAAACAAATTTTGATACCTCGTTTTACTCCATTAGGAATTGAATTTCAAAGTAGCCCCTTTTAATTTGTTTACGTCACAAAAGGAAGTTATTGTAAGATAATGTATTTCTCCAAGCTGTTAGAATTTAATTATAAAAATAAAATAATTTCTGGTTGTCTCTGTACCGTCTGTACCCAGATATACTCTTGGTTTATCAGATGATTGCCTTTAAAAAATTCTCAATGGATCTCAAAATCTAGGCAGGCACTTACGGTAAAGAAAACATTTTGTCAAATTGTTTATACTGTGACCATAACCAGCCCTTTTATTGTGTAGTGCTGGACATGGGCTTCCTCAGGCACTTTGTGTTGTGCAGGACCGATTTATGGCCCTAAAACGCCATGCTGGCTAAACGGGTTGGCAAGTCCATCTTTTAGAGATGGTAGCGGTGGTAGCGGCTTTGTTATCCCTTAGTCGCCTTTTAAACCGCCCACGCTACTACTACAGAGTCCCTCACCATCACAACCCCCTAGTACTTGACAGCCTAACTTATGTCCCGATAGGAATGACCCTCCCCGTTGCAGTCGTTGTACTCGGCACGTCTTAGACGATCCCGACGACCCAATTACTGCTGCCAATGCGGTTTCTACTCACAGACTACACATATACACCGTCCCCGCCGGCGGAGACGAGGACGTCACCCTCGCTACACCGTGAACAAACGGTCGGTGTTTGTTTTACTCAGCCAACATTTTTACCAGGTATCGGCACGTACCTGGGCGCTTCTCAGGACACGTATGGTATCGCGTCCTTAGCCGAGGTTTACCCAAGGGCCCTCCCTCCTGTAAACCTAGGCTCGTTGCTGCAGATACTCTTTTCTCCTAGCTAAGCATCTGCGCTCGCCCTAAATTATACAAGTCCGGTGACTCTTGAAAGGCCATTAGGGCCACAAGAATTTAGCCGTTCCGAAAAAAAAAACGGGTTTTTAAAACAACCACGGGAATAGAGGGGTTAGTGCAATTCTAAAGCCGACCGACACCACACGGCCCAACTTTATATTAGCATTATGTTCATACCAACATAATGCTAATATAATCTTGTTTGTGTATACAGATTGTTTATACAAACACAATATTCGGCGAAAATTGAATATCACCCCTTACGTTTGTCGTCACAAACGGAAAAGATAAATATGGACCTCGAAATCCCAGACATTTCACCTGAGACTCAAAGGTTGGTACGAGTACATTCGAAAATACATTACTACACCCACAATCATCCTATTCTAGTTCTTATTAGTATTGAACTAAGGTGTACGTGATTGCTGACCAGTTGCCCACCGTACCTACATTAGTTAGGGTCGATGTTTTCTTTCAGTGTGAACCGGGCTTCAGCTTTAGGGATGGATGCCCAAGGACTGAAGATTCAGATTTGTGTGAATATTTTTGAAGGTATAGGAATAATAGGATTTATTGTAACATTTTTAACATATTGTCTTGTTTTAGATGCCATAAAGAGGGTCTAGATTTAGAGAACGGGAGCGAAGAGAAAAAGAGGAAAGAGCGTCTTACACAGATTTACCATTAATATACAGATTTATTATAATATGTTTATTTATTACTAGCGAGCCGCCCTCACTTCGCTTCGGTTTATTAAATTTAAAACAATCAGAATAAGATATTTTCCTGCGGTAAAATGGAGTCTATATTTTAAGTTAGACCTCTAGCAATACATCGGTGAAAACTGCATTCAATTCCATGCAGTAGTTTTTGCTTGATGCGTGTACAAACATACAGACAGACAGACAGACAGACAAAATTTCTAAAAACTGTTGTTTTGGCTTCTGTTGCTCTAACAAAGACCCCCCCCCCCCCATATTAGTTTTTTTTTCAATATCTATAATGTACAGACATCTGCCTGTTACAATTTTATTATATGTATATAGATAACATAATTAATCTATTTTGTATATTGAATAAAGGTTTATTTTCAGTGTTATTACTGGGATATACCCGTATATCACACGGATACGGATGATTTCATACCATCAGCCTATGTCTCTCTACTGCTGGATATAGGCCTCTTGCAAAGCTCGCCACCACATACGATCCTGGGCTCTACTCATCCAACCACCACCGGCCAACTTCCACAAGTCGTCGGTTCGCCAAGTCTAGGACGTCCCACAGTGCGCTTCCCGGTACGTATAGTTATACGAACACAAAATTATACCATACCAGAACATTCGCTAGCCTAAGTATTTCTTTCTTTCTTTTTTATTTCACGCCATCTTGATTCTATTCATTTCCGACACAACATCCAGACAATCTTGATTCCATGTCGGCCACAGACTATCTAGTACAAACCGATGCTGAAATGTCAAGTAGAAATAAAAGGTAAACAAAACCTTTACTTGTACGTGTTTAAGACATGATTTTCGATGTATTTTTTTATTTAAAATCTTAAAGATGACTAAAATTTACCAATTATCTCTTACTACCCACATCTATCTCCACTAATAGCGGAATTATGCTTATTGATTATGATTATATGGCTCTGATTTGTTATTGATTATTTATGATTATGATTATAATGAAATCATGAATGAATAAATGAACCAATGGGTTATAACTTGATAACAACTTGTTTGCGATCCTTAAGGCTCATTTTCACAAGGAAAGTTTCTCGAACGGTTCAGGCGAGAATATTGTACGAGTATACGATTCTCGTATGCGACCAAACTACATACAATTATTGACTACATCTGATAAAACATGTGAGAACACATGCTGATAAAAACTCAATGATAACTGGGATAATAGTGCTCAGATTACGATAACAGTTGTTTACACTAACTTTTGAGCGATGTTCGAGAAACTCTCCTTGTATAAATGAGCCATTAGTGTTTATGAAATAAAATTTCTATCTATTTAACTTAATAGTATAATAAAGTTATTTAAGTAAGTACTTAATCTTACAATTTTGAATACAATTTTGGAAATGCATAATAAATTTAAGAATTTAAAATGAGAAGAATAAGCAGTTGCCATTATGCCAAAATTATACATTTGCTGAAACATGAGAAATTACTAGAAACTAATAGACTTCACTTCAAATCTCGGAAATATCAGCAAAATGTTGTTCAGACATTGTCTAATGTTTGGAATTAGCGGGCATGCGACATAACTGAACCGTGTTGAGCGAGGTTCGTCGGCGATCAGTCGGGAGACATTACGGTGACGGCAGCATACTGTTTTAATTTTTAACCGCCCCTGAAGAACTGCCTTCAATTTACTAAAGTAGTGGCGTGTCTTGGGATTCAACTTACAACAAAAGGTGGAACGGAATGAAATAGAGGAGGGTTAATTGAAGGGAATCTACCCCCTTTAACTTCCTTCCTTACAATATTTACAAGAGATTCTATTTGTATTTGATTGTTTGTGGTAGGTTCATAATGCTCTTTTAATCGGGTAGACCGTTATGCGGAGGTTATTCAGCTTATTCTGTGCTATTTCTGGCAGCGTCATGGTATGAATTTGAATTAAATTAATAGACAGATAAAAAGTCGTGTTAATTAGTCGCAAAACAACAGAATTAGCGACTAAATATAAACTAAATATACTAATTAGTGACAAATTTTGGGAGCAATCAGATCTTGGCTACGTAAATTAGTTCTCGAGATACAGCGATAAGTTTATTCTGGCAGGGATACCAAGACACCCTTATACATTTTAAACGGTGAACTAACTAATTCTGCTATTTTGAGACTAATTTTGTTAATTACTTTTATCCGTCTAGTCAGAAATCAAATCCATCACATATCCCTATCAGGATATATTTTCTAAATAATAAATAACATCGCTAAATAATTTCATAAAAATATATTTACTCAAAAAAGAAACGTCTATCTGAATAATATTTACATATTTATGGAATTTGCTAATAAATATTCTTATTTTGTGTTTAATGATCCAATGTGAAGCAATTTCATTGCATAGCGATCGCCAATTTCATTATTTATGTCGTTGGCCGATCACATCTCCAGAGCAAACTCTGAAAGTCAAGGACAATTTGATATATCGCTGATTTCATTATGACATTGAACTACGAATATGTACGAGTATGTAATAAAAGGGCACTAAACGCATATGTTTATTTACTTTATGTTATTTGATGTTTTGGTTGATATATGATGACCAACTGTGTTGACGTGCTAAATTAACTCCTTTTGTTAAAACAAATAAATAGATGAAGAGGCAAATCGTTCATATTAAGAGGTGCGACTGTGTTGTAAAACATGGTGCATACCTTGTTAATAATAGAGATACATATTTAAAAATATAGATAATATATATAGATAAATATTTAACAGTAACTCTCTGGAATGCGCATCCTACCGACATTAGGAAAGCACCGAATAAAGGATATTTTAAAAGATGGCGTCAAAATCATTATTTACATCTTCAGAGTTAGTGATTTATATTTTATATTCTAAATCGAGTCTGAACGCGTATAATAAAGGTATTTGTTTACCTTTTATTGCTACTCGAATAAAAGGTAACAAATACCTTTATTATACGCGTTCAGACCCGATTCACAATATAAAATGTGTACAAATCCCGAAAGTTTAAAAATTAGTGCCGCCCTCTATATTCTCCATGAAAATCTATATTTTCTGTCCTTTGTCGTTCCATTACGTTTTCTGTTCTCTTGTTAATTATATAATGTATTATAATGTAATTTGATGTCAATTTCAGATTTTTACCATCGCACCGTACAGTGTGCTCGAAAAGACACTATTCTATAAAAATAAATATAGTATTATATATTCAAATATGTATGTACATGTATAATAAAATATTATATGTGTATATAATTTAAATAAATACATTACACCCGATCAAACAGATCAAACACCGGTGTACAGGTCAACCGGTCAACCACCCGATCAAACAGAAATAAGAACTATTTCTGTTTGATCTGGTGGTTGACCGGTAGAAAATGCCAAATGGCACTAAGGCCACCATTTGCACAAATTACTGTACAATTAAATTTAAATAAATATCAAGTTTTATGAAATCGTTGATACTATTTATTGTAATGTTTGTTCCAATAGGACATAATATTGATGTATACAATAACCGCTTCCAAAATAACCTATTAAATGTGAACAATCTTTTTGTGAACTTTTCTGGCTTCCAAATGCAATGCTGCAGTCCAAGTACTTGGCAAATAAACTTTGAATCGCATTTGACCTTACAGCAATGCAGATGAATCCTTATCCGATTTTCTCCGTTTCGTAGCTTCACTATTTATTTATTAGGGCGTAAAATTACTTTCTGAACTGTGGCCAAAACCAAAACGTATAAAGAATATATAGAAGAAAGCGAACTATACAAACATGCACTCATACATACACAAATGTACATTGTACCTACAAATTAATCATAAATAAGAATATAATTATTAGTAATCGTATAAAAATTGCAACCAGCTCTTATACGTCCACTGCCGGACACGGATTTCCTCAGGCACATTGTATGTAATGTGGCCTTAAAACGCCATGCTAGCTCAGCGGGTTGGCAAGTCCATTATTTTAGAGGTGGTGTTGTCGAGCGGCTTTGTTATCTCTTACTCGCCTTTTACGACACCTGCAGGAAGAGATGGTGGTGCCGGTATGAATGACACCACACGGCCAATTAATAATTGTAGTATATTAGAGTAATTATAGATGTACCTACATAGTATATTTATAATATAATAATTTTGAGGAAAGGTTAACAACACACACTATGGTTCTATTTTTTATCTTCTTTTAGAGTCAGAGAAAAAAAACATTGAAACTAACTTGTACAAACAGAACAATGGCAACGTTTTTCACCAAAATAAAATTACCACTCGACTCCGTGCGTGATTCTCAGACAAAAAGCCGAGCGAAGTTGTAGCGACACCGTCGAAATTACATTTTGTACCGAAAGTTGGCGACCCCTGACTTTCTTTGAAGCGATAACACGTAAACGCCTTGTGTTACACCGAAAGTTTCAGGAAATATGTTATCATTCAGAAGATACCGTCATGTAGATTTTAGGTTCGTAGGCAATTATATACGGCAATTATATTCCATTAACAAATTATATAAATAAAATTATATTGGTTTAAAATGATTGCTACCAGCCTATAAAGTTTTGTTACAACTCACAGGTTCCTTATAATCACAAGAGGATTTTAGGTAACACATGATGTTGGCCCACTGCGGATTGATAAAATAGATATCCGTAGGCCATTTGTTCCTCAACTTTTTAGTGTCGTGACCCCCTGAAAAGGCTAAATATAAAGTAAATAACCCCACGACCACCTCACTAATAATTAGGTCCTTTTTAACATTTTGACATTTGATTGTAAATCAATAATTAATTAATAAATGTTTTTTTAATTAATAAAAGTACATAAATAAGTGCTTAATTTTTCCTGATCAACTGGGACCCCTGTATTTGCGATAGCGATCCCCTTTGGCGTCGTAATCCCCAGCTTGAGAAACGACGCCGTAAACTATTACAGCTTCAGAGCATCGTATTTTTTTCTAAATACCAATATACATATTTTTCTGCATGATTATGTTACATATAAATAATTGTTTATGATATAAATATCCAGTTGTTGAAGCTTAAGAATTGGTTAGAACTTTACTATCAGTCTCAGTCTCTCCACTGCTGGATATAGACCTCTCCCATGGCTCGCCATTGCATCTGATCATCCCCTCTTCTCATCTAGTCACTACCGATGTAGTGGAGGAGTCCTTGAATTTAGGTCACGTAACGAGAAGCACAGTGTGGGACGCGCTCCGGTGAGCTTAACATTAACATATTGTTCTTATATTACATCTTGTCTATTAACCAGATAGCTGTAGAGTTCTTAACCTACAGCAATAAACAGCAACAACAGTTGGCTGGAGTATTCACGGGATATTTCAGTAAAAAAAAGCATCATTAGTGAATTTAGCACATGACAACATCTGCAACGAGAACAAGATCCCATAACGCATGTTCAGTGCCAATGTGGCTGTTTTGCGAGATGCAGAATGAGTCTTCTAGGTAATTAATTATAACCTGGAGCCGAAAGACTGTAGACTACTTCGATTGTCGACTGTTCTAATGTACTTGGATATCACATTTGAGGAGTAAAAGTAGAAGAAAGGCTTAGGGCTACACAAAAGATTCTACATGGTCCATGTGATAGGGAATCCAAGTGACTGACCAAGGGAATGACCACCCCCGATAAGATAAGATAATGTGAGAACACTAGTTTAAAATCCATCTGTTTATCTTCGACATTGTGACGTACAGCCACGGAAATTCGTCGCCCCAAGAGAATAATTTAAAACAGTAACGAGGAAGTGATTTGATCCCGACTTACAATTTTACGACATTCGCTATTTTGCTTTATTTTTTCGTCCACTATATTCAACTTTTTTAGAATTAATATTTAGGTTAAGCTGGAATTACTTGTAGGTGTAAAACGGTGTGGTTGTGTGCCAAACACATTTTACCTTATTTTATATCGTGTTGAAATAACATGAAAATAACATTTGCCGAATGAAGAAAGTGCATACCGTCAGATTTATCTGTGTCTGTCATATATTATTCATTAATATGTATTAATATGTATTAATATGTATTAATATGTATTAATATGTATTAATATGTATTAATATGTATTAATATGTATTAATATGTATTAATATGTATTAATATGTATTAATATGTATTAATATGTATTAATATGTATTAATTGTATGTATTAATGTAATAATTATGTATTTAAATATTCATATACGGGTGTGTCATCATCGCAAAAGTGCGAGATGGTTTGAGCTGGATGCTAAACGCCTTTAACGCAACACCACGACGCGTTGATCTTAGATAAGGTCTTGAATGAACTTAGATACGAGAAAAATCATGTTCAATGTACATGTTCTTCTGGGACTGATAGACGTTGAAGACGTTGATGACCATTGCGTGGGCTGCTTGTTTGTCCGCCTACTTTCCCATAAAAAAACACGTACGTACATTGGGGGAATAGGATGTAGTGGGAAATGCAGTACATTGTACGACAGTATTCTGTGAGAGGGGGGTAAAGTTGGCAGTCGAGTTCGCCCAGCGCCTGTGGGATTGCAACGTACACCATCCTCCTCCCGACTTGACTGATCACCAGTGTATTAATATACATATGTATTTTACGTTATAATTTGTATTATTGGTTAGGTATTTTAGAGTAAAATCGTTTTAATGATTTTGAAGAATTATATAAAAAGAACAGTTATTACAATGAATTCAGTGAATTGTATCATGTTGACGTTTCTTCAAACTACTGAAACGGGTTTGGTTAAAGGTAAAAAAGAATTACTAACAATAAGACAAGTATCTACTTGTACTTTACTTGCAAAGGAAACTGCAAGTAAATAAAATAGAACACTTAAATCTAGGTCACTAATAGCCACGGATAAAGTTACTTCCTTATTATCTTCAGTTCTTTCTTGATCATGTCTTACAAGTTTTAGTTCTATATGGACATATATTTTCAAAGAAATAAACAATAATTTTATTCCTACTAAGACAATAATTATGAGCGGTAATCCAAGGATATCATATTCGTGAAGTCATAAATCGAACCCGGCTTGTACCACAAACTTTTACTTAAATACAGATTTATTGAAAAAAAATGTCAAACGTAATGAATACAAAATATATATTAGATCATCGTTTCTCAACCTGGAGATCGCGACCCCCAGGGCGGCGCTATCACTTATTAAGTGGTTGCAGTAGGTTAAGAAAAATAAGCACTTACGTACGAAAGAAACCTTTTATTAATAAACTAATGATTTATTATCAAATGTTAAACGGTGAAAAATTAGGATCTAATTATTATGCGAGGGGTCGTGAGGTTATTTACTTTATTTTTGGCCCCACACTAAAAAGGTTGAGAAACGATGCCTAGCGTAGGCTCAATATAATACTGAAATATAAACAATGGTACATGTTTAAAGAAAATCATTGCAACAGTAAAGGACAATGAGGCGTTCAATGCAATAAATGCAGTTCCTGTGCAATGAATAATTCATTTGTACTTGGAAACAAAGAACGGTCTTACACCGGCTAGACGTTCTACTACAATATGTACAGTGCAAGTTTATGAAAGTCTTGTTTTTTCGCCTTAGGTTTACAGTAAAAAAGTACAGTATTTTTAGTAAGTAGGTACTATAACGAAAGTACTTTATTTATGATATGATTTATATCATTCTACAATTTCTCATATTCTAATGAGGAGGCACGGCAGTGCCCCTGCCAAGATATAACTTACTTTATGTGTACTGTACAGAGATTTATGATGTGTGTGTAATTACGTATACTGTACAGTACGTATCTGCTATCAAAATATTGATTTCCTCTCGACCCAAAGGTTGTCTGGCAAAAATCTCTTTTAGGGATAAAACCGCCTTTATTGCATTTTGTGACTACAATGTCTGTTATTGTTTTGTGTTGGTGTGCGTTTTATTATTTATTACGGTCCTTTTATCCGCTGCGCTGACGTCCGTCCGTGACAGGGATCTGACGGATTATCAGCGCTGCATTGTATGCTGCAACATCACGTCCAGTCAGGTACCCAGTTACAGTGATAAATTTTCTTTGTAATCCTTGTATATATTTTTTTAAATTTTTGTTTAGACTTGTCACTGTAGATAGGAAATAAATGATTTTTCTTCCTTTCTTTCTAATTGCATTATTTTGTCTGTTAATTAATTAATGTTTTCTAATTGCAATCTGCTGGTGAAAACACTTCAATGAGTTCTATTACTTTTGATCAAGCATTTTTTATAAAACATGAAACCTTTCCGAATATCGCGCGCTATCTTTTCTTTGTATTCTGTTAAACAATTTGTGAAATTAATACAAATGTTATGGTAATACTTGGTAAAATATTCAAAAGCTCCTGAAGGATACGCCGCGAGCCGCGGGAACAGGCACGCACTTTAAAATCGAGTTATTATGATTTAATTATCTAATGAATTATTAAATATTGTGAAGTACCTAGAGTAAGTACGAGTATTTAATTAATTTCATGTTTTAAACTCACTTATTACATACTTACGTTGCTTATACGAATTATCCCGTCTAGTTTTATATTTCTTTCTATATATTTCTATAAAATATATTCTATATATTATATTTAATATATTTCTATATATTTCTTTATATATAGAATAAATGGCAGACGAGATGACGGGCCATATTTAGATAAGTGGTCACTGCCGCCCATGGACACCTGTAAGAGCAGGGGCATGCGGGCTCGCTGCCGACCTTTGCAAAATCCCGTTCACAGCTCTCTTGCAGAGTCCAATACCTTGGCGTAACAGAAATATCTCAGCTGGCAGTTTATTCCACGTTTCGGGTTCGCGGTATAAAGTGTCTTTTCGACCGCACAGTACGTAGCGACTCTTTGTCAAGGAAGTGAGGATGCACGACGATGACGAGCGCTTCTTTACAGTACATATATATATATATGTAACATGTAAGTACTATAACTAAAAAGTTATAGAGCTCATTAGTGTACTTAATACTACTATGTACTGATAATCTTTAAAAGACTTACTATAAGTACAACTGAAAAAATATGGTGTTCTAAAAAAATAAATCAAATTCAATTTTAAATTTAGTTAAAATTAAATTTAGTTAATATATAAAGCTTCATTTATTAATAGACTCTTAGAGACTGCGTTAATAAATTGACAAAAAAAGCAACGCAATCACTGACTATCACTGCTTGAAGTAAATTATTAAAAAATAATAACAAGTTAATTATAACAAGTAAAAACTGACGGATTTATCTGAATCCGATCTTATCGGATCCGAAATTTTGTAATGTTGTTTCTATAGATTAAATTATGTACAATTTCGTACATTGTTCACACTTGATAGGTAGATTATACCTACATCAATAAGCTAGGAAAGTTTACCAAAGATTTCAGTCTTTTCTCTAATTAAGACGGAAGGAAGGGACCTAGATGTTAATGACGACGTTAAGACAAAGGAAAGTTTATATAAATATTGAAGAGTAAGAACCCTAAAAAGTCCTGTTCTCGAAAAACGTAAAACAATAATCTAGACAACCACATAAGAATGATAAAGAAACCCAAGAGCTGAAAGGCTTTGTCTGACTAACATACCTTTCGCAGAGAACATAAGAAAGCCGGATTGTATCCCGTTCTCATTTTAAATTAAAACCTCCTTTTGTAGGAAAATTTACGGAAACCGACTCACAACTACGACGACCTGTGTAGAAAACAGCTCTACATGCTTACTGTAGGATCCTCGGACGAACTTTATAAGACAAAGAATAAAATAAAATAGATATGGCTTAAGGTTTTAACTTTTCATATCGTGAATAAATACACTAATTGTTAAGTAAACGGATTACTTATGATGTGAGGAATATTTTTCTATATCTGTCTATGACATCTTACTGTAGGGCAAATGTCTGTTCTAGAAAATCGCTAGGAAGTTTAGGGTCATAATCCACCACGCGAGCGGAGTGCGGATTGATGCGAGTGAGCATGCGAGCATTCGAGCTAATGATATTTTCTCAATAGTATGTAGGAGCTGAGAATTCCAATTCACGACTTCAATGTGTAAATTAGTTTGTTTGTTTGTTTGTTACCTATTATTTATCAATGCAACGAATCATCAAATCGCTTTAAAATTTTGCATAGGTACTTGTGGTTATTTTAGAGCCGGCTGATCATCAATAGTCTCGATGTCTGGAAATTTAAATCTACTTAATAAAGTGTATCTATTATTATTATATCTATGTTAAAATACTTATGGCGCAATGATATACAATGGAGAGCCTGCAAGTGTCGACACGCAATACTGCCATTGTAGATAATTGCAAGGAATTAATTACAACTGCTACACTAACTATTGTATTTGTACTTTCCAGTGCATTACATTTTTATATACTTTTCATCTTTCATTTCTATTCATTTCTTATTCATTCAATTAATCATTCATTTCATTCATTTCTTATTTCTTATTATATCATTTCATTCTTATTATTCATTCTTATTATCAACTATTCATTTCTTATTATAGGTGGATTTCGAAACCAACTACTGATGAATACTTATTAAGAAAGAGAAAGCTAATAAAAAAATGGTAATCACAAAGTAAGAGTTACATTATCAGAGAGAAAGAACCTTATTGTCCATTCCATTTTCCCAAATATTGAGATTTAATTGGGGATTTTTTTTTGTTATTTTATCTTTAAATTCAGATGTTAGAACATGTTTCTATTTAAACAAAAATTTAATTGGAAATCTTAACCAAAGACAATAGGTCTCGTTGCATTGCCCAGATAAAATCAAAAATGTATATCTAGTGAACTTATTTCTCATCATATCTCCAAATTTCATTTCAATCTATAACAGCGATGTTCTAAGTTTCCAATTTCAGCCATTGAAACTGAATCGTGTTTATTCACAATTCCAAAACAAAATCCACATCTATACAAAATTTTCAACAAATGTTCCAATTGCGTTTCAAACGATACCACTTATCTGAAATTGAAATCCAGAGAGGCGTTTCTAATGATTTATTACGGCAGTACAATAGACTGTACCACACACATAGAACTAAATGAAACATCAGATTTTAAAATTTGTAATTATATTTTAAAATGTATCGACTAATCTGTCAGGTTTGGTTGATGGATAAAGGATCGGAATCACCTTAGAGCAGTGAATCGCAACCGGTGTGCCGTGGGACGATGCTAGGTGTGCCGCAATGTAACCTAAACCACCCAACAGGGAGGAATAACTAAGGGCACGAGCATGACAAATTTCCAGCGGTTTTACACACTTTTTTACTTATTCGGTGATTTTTGACTTTTTAATTAGTAAATTAGTGGAATGCACGTATTATTTCATATTATGTTAATCCCTATACAATTAATTATATTTTTAAATCACGTGTGCCGCCGAATTTCGAAAAGAATATAAGTGTGCCGCAAGTGAAAAAATGTTGCGGGGCACAGCTTTAGAGTCATAACGTGAAAATATAAAGAAAATAGATATCCTGGCCTGCAGTACGGCAACTCTTTCAAGGCTCACCATTACAGCGATATACGGCTCTTCTTATCTAGCCATTACCTAAGAGCATCTTAAACTGCGCTTGCTGATGTATGGATTCATCAAGGACTCATCAAATCTTAATAAGTTTTTTTTTCTTTTCATATATGGCAACGGTGCAAGTAGCATATTCTGCCAGTGGCAAGTTTTCTTTATAATAAATAATTTCAAAGTCTAAAACGCATCATTTCATGTTCAGTCCCGTGGAAGTAAGTCAGGAGTCGCTCAGTAAACTTATAGTAGGTTTACTGAATACAGAAGAGTACTTCTTGGAATCACACGAAAAACGCAGGCCAATGCTTTCATTTCATTATCACAAGCATTACGCACAAAAAAACACTTTGAAGTTTAATAAGCAATCACTATTAAATCACAGGCCGCGCTATACACATTTTTTATTATAATTATACAAAAAATAATTAACTTCATTCCTCGAGCTCCTGTCAAAAAATCCCCTTAATAAGTTACTTGTTCAGACCTTGTTACTTGTTACTTGTTAAGTAATTTAAGAATTAGTAATTTAGTAATTCGGAAGGAACAGTGTACTGGGCATCAATAACTCTTAAGGGCATCAATAACAAAACTGTCGCGCACGATAGTCTTATCTTGTCGACTAAATGTTTTGTTTCGTTCTCGTATGTTACCTCGCGCTGGCCATATAATCATTGCCACAAAAAAATAAGGAAAAAAATCTGTCTAAACGTTTAGCTGCACACCCAGTGCAACGACTAGATAAAATTATAATTAAGGATGTTGAAGATTGTTTTAATGTTTATTTAGTTTGTGTTAAGGTCAACAGATGGCACCGTATCGGTTCTACATCGTGCTATGGTTGCATTCCCTGTAAACCTTAAAGTAAACGGTGAAATTTGCTTTGTTGGGTGACCTTGCCAGCGGAGTGATGAAATAAAAGCATATACAGTCATACTTGTTTTTTTTGGATATCTGAATACAGGCGTGTACAAAGGAGTTAACACAACACGGCATCCGAAGGTTTTAGATTCCACCATTACTTATAAACTCAGCAGGCACCTAGGTGGTGGAGTTACGTTCCCGGAGTTTGGTGGCAGCCTCTGATTGCTGGGGATCGGACTGCGCTTCGGGATACACTTCGGGATTAACGAGGTGAGTATTCTTATTGATTTTCCACCAAGAACTCGCTCCCAGATATGCTATGCTCGTGCTACGGGATTCTGGAGTCCCACTAAGTCTAAGCCTAGGAATTTACCCGCCCGGTACAAGTATTATTGATAATAATAAGTCATAATTATCCCATATTTTGTTATTTAATTATTTATTCTTTATAGTACAAAGTAGCAAAGGGCGGACTGAATATTTAGAAGCATTTGGTCTATGTAGGTGCAATGATAGGTAAGACTAAGTAAAATTAATTAAGTATGATTAGTAGTGACGCTTATTAGTGAGTTTTTCAGAGCTAGTATGAGGTGATTAAACATAAGTGGTTTATGGATCTGTAAATTAGATGAGTTATTGTATATAAGACTAGCAGAACCCGGCAGACGTCCTGCCATAGAAGTTGATGTGCTGCAACGCCATCTAGTGGCAAGTTATAACAAAATGGATAGCATAAAAATCGTCTCCATAAAAAAATACATATATGTGCCAACTTTCATGGTGATCGGTCAAACGGTGTCGAAGTCTATTAATCTCAGATATACCAACATCCATTTTTATGTACCAATAATAAATAAATATATATATTAGAATAGATTAGACGATTTTATTTTTAAACCATTTGCGACGATCTCATACTAACCCGTTTTTCATACACGTCACAACGTAATAAACTTTGATTTCATAAAACTGATTTATGACATTAATCGCATCTCATTTCACATAGAATGAATCGGCTTTTTCACACAGTCAACCAATTTTACTTTATAAGCAAGATTTAATTCATAATAATCTCCCGTAAACCTTCAGCCCGAGACCACACGAAGGCAGCGACGTGGAACAGACCCCGGCCTTATCTTGGCAATGCAGTCCGTCGCGTTGGTTTGGCTAAAATATTATAAGGCATAATGGAGTTGATATCAAACTCTTCTCGTTATATAAAAAGATGTCTTTATATCGTATGACAGCATTAGCATAATTGTTTATTTATTACAATTATATAGAATTGTTAAATCAAAGCTGCTTTCCCAACTCTATCACTCAACTAAATCTTTTTAATATGGCGTAAATATTGCTAGTGGAAAAGCTATATTTTGCTATTTGCAGATGGACTGAAGTTGGCATGTACCGCGGATGTCTATGGGCAACAGTATTCTTTTAGCACCGGGTGGACTGTTGGCCATCTTCTTCCTATAAAGAAAATGTTTAGTTATTACAATGAGCCAGATTAGCCCAGCCCCATTCATAAATATGTAATTTGTATAAATTAGATTTGAATATTTAGTGAGATTGTCTGAAAAGTTTTAAACTGTCACAATTTTGATGTACCTGAATCGATTTGGTCTAGTTTCGAACTTAAGACAAACTATTTGTTTGTTAAATTTCATTTCAGTCGGTTAAGAAATGCACTTTTGTCTTAAAAATCTTCCTGAATAAGTAAACGATCCTTAAATTCTTAAATAAAAAAATAATTGCCTTCAATTCTGTAATATAATACAAATATATAATAGCTATTACGCAGTGTACTAACAGTTAACTCTTCAATACTTCTATCAGACTATAACATGGATACACATACTCCAATTTTTTTTAGATCTCGATGGTTCCTCACCATATTTTTGTTCACCGCCGAGCTGGTGATAATTTAAGAAACCTCCGTCGGCGAAAAATGTATTAAACATAGAATGTCGAAATTTAAGTTCTGTTACACTTAAAACAAAACAAAAATAATTAATATTTAGTTTATATTGTGTCCTTTACCACCTAGTGTCAGAATGACGTATGTAAAACACTAATAATAGAATTTTCATGAAGTTGAAAACCTAAGGGAAATAATTCAATGAGCAGCGTAAATACTGAAAGTGGCAGCAAATTTAAAGGTGGATTAGGTTTACATTTCTGGTGACACAGTCACAGAAATCGTCGAATTTGTCTTTACGTACTTAGTAAATTTAAAATATTTATTTCATTTATTCAAAAATAGTTTGTTTTGTTAATCATGATTTAGTTTAGCCCGTTCAGTTTTTTTTTGCTATTCGTTTAACATTAAAGGCTCGCGCACATTATGGCGGGCCACTCTGCAACGCATAACGTTGCAAACATCTTCCTGAATTACTTTCATACATTTTGTATCAACCATCGCACACTAGAGCCGGGCCGTATCGTGCCGAAGCGCAATGCACTAGCGTATTGATTGCCAGCCGTATTTATGCGCCAATCTGATGCGCTATGAGTCACATATTGAGGCGTTTCGCGTCGCAGGCTGCGTTGAATGCGCGTTGAACGGGCGCAGTTAACGGACGTAATTCGAGTTACTCCCTGTCCGACGACGTGAGGAATTGAAGGTCAACTGCTAACTGACGTAAATTATTGTGTTGAGGTGCGGCCCGGCGTGTCTGTAATATGCGTTGTCGCAGTTTTGCAGTGCGACGTGCTGCGGCTCAACGCGGCTGTAATGTGCGCGAGCCTTTAGTATGAATATTAAGTATGTTTAAATTCTTTTTCCACAAGATACATGTAATAATGTCAATTATCATTAAAATGAATCTAAGATTAGGATCCAGAACACATAAGCCAACTGTGATTCAAACCAATGACAAATTAACATCGATTCAAATACATTGAACTTCTTATAAGTAGGTATACTTTCATACCAAAACGTTTTATTTATATCAAAATAGTTCTACGATTTCGTATTTCCTACGACACTTATTCGGTTATTTTTTTTGTGAACAAATCAAATATTAATCGGAAATGAAACCGTCCATTGATTGAATGAACCGTCCACCGGCCTTTTCGATCGAACAACCTTATTGACGTCACATGTCAGCTTTAGCTGACACATCATCATCATCATCATCATCACATCATCATCACAGACACACAGCTAAAGGTGAGCTGCACGCCTATTCAGGGCAGTCTTAGGACACATGGACAGCAGACTACGTTATCTCTTTGTAGATTCACTTTCTCAAAAATTCTGTTGTTATGTTTGTATTTTCCTTTGTAATTATAGTGTCCTGTAACTGTGTCTAATAAAATTTCTTATGTATCTATGTCATATTTTAACATTTCTCTAATAAAAATAAATGAAAAAATACGTTTGCCACGTTGGAATGAGCGTGGCAGTGGCGGACAGGCTGTCTATTTATTGATTGATTTATTGGTAAGCGTTTATTGATGCTCATAGCCATCCACGATATTTGCCAACATCTGTCAACCTTTAAGAATTTTGAAGTCGTATTTTTAAATAAGACAGAAAATATACTGAGTAGAATATCACCAAATTGTACTGAAATATCTCCACTGGGTCCGCGTGGTGGATTATGGACCGGAAACACCCCTTGTGATTACAATGGAGGCCTTTGACCTGCGGTGAGACGTAATAAGCTAATATCAAATACATATAAAATATATCTCCTAGTAGTTAGCCAGAAATCTAGGCAAATAAGCTTTTACTGCGCACCGACGAAATTAAAACGCACTAAACACTAATATTTACTTAGCATAACCCCTATATTTTAATATCTCAGCGATTTTCATGCGATATTCAGACGTGATACGATGATCCGTTTTATTGCTTCTAACCATAAAAAAACCCATAAAAGCTGGTATTATGGTGCCCGCAGCGCGTGACGGCCGTGTCGAATGTCCACTGATATTCATACGTTTAACCTTCCATTACAGTAAAGAAATGAAACCTGAGAACAAGAAAGCTGTAGTGCTTAATACAATTTCATGACTGATTCTTTTTTCAATAAAGTGGCGAAGGACGAATGGCCCAAGTAATGATAAGTGGTCATGGTCAAGACCAACTCATGGCCACTTATAAAATTAGGTGCTATGAAATGGCCGATTTTATTACTGGCCAATTTGAGTTTCGATATCTTCTGTTCTAATTTGAAAATTTCAAAATAAAACAAAATGCATCTAATAGATACGATGTTCTTATTTCAAAATTAGTTTTTAATTTTTCATGTGATTATCTTGAAAATTAAATGGATAAATTGAAAATTCGTGCCAGTTTTTAATATGAGTTTCGTCGCGGCACCAACGTAAGTCACACAGCTCACAATATCAATGATGTGTATGGCCCAAACACCACAAACAATCGCACCGTGCGTCGATGATTTGAACACTTCCGTTCTGGAAATTTAGATTTTAAGGATGAGCTCTACGGACGACCTACGACCAAGGTTAATAACGATGAATTAAAGGATATAGTGGAAGCCAATACCATCTCAAAGTAGTGATAAAACAATGTTGGTTCATCTGCGTCAAATCGGCAAAATAAAGAAACTCGAAAAGTGGGTACCGTAAGAACTGAACGAACGTCAGCGACAACAATTCGTCGAAGTGTGCACTGTGTTATTGAATCGTCACAAACGAAGGAATTTTGAATCGCATCGTGACTTGTTATGAGAAATGGATCCTCTACGATAACCGCAGGAAAAGCTGGCAATAAAGCAACCGAGTTTCGTCAATTGCTTCATAACCTTCTTCTTCATAACAATGCCGGGGCGGGCTTCTCATACGATAGTTTTAAAAATTTAAGAGCTGGACCTGGAGACTCTCTCGCCCACCATACTCACCGGACCTTGACCCGATAAATTTCCCTTTCTTTTGAAACTTGGACAACTTTTTGGAAGTAAAAAAATTGATTCTGAAGTAGCTGTGATCCTTTATTCGCAGAATACCAGATTCCGATAATAGTAATAATACTCTTTATTTCATACAAATAGTTATTACATGAGCACAAATATTAAATGACAGAATACAATAGGCGACCTTATCGCTGAGGCGATCTCTTCCAGGCAACCTTGGGATAGAGAAAATTAAAAGGGATATAGGTAGTGAAAATTGACCGAAATCCACAGAATGAATCATGTTCAATATATACCTACCGACTATGTCGATAATAATAAATATAATATAATAAATACAATAATAAATAACTTAATAATATATAAATACATACATATATATCTACATATGCACAATATTAATTCACAAATAAGAATCAAAGTTGACAAGGATAAAAAAATAAAAGGGAATTGAAGTCTCCAAGGGACGAAAGAGAACAGGTTAGAAGCAAAATGGTAGCAAGAGGAAATCGATTGGTAAAGAAAAAAATAGAAAACCAAGGAACTAACTAATAGAATGTGATTAAGGCTTTGAAGAACTCATTGATACCCATTGTCTAGGAGACTTTTACGGGAGTGGCATCAATCAACCTTCAATCAAATTTAAAACTGAACCTTGGCATCAACCTTGAAATGTACTGCATTTCCTATTTTATCGTATTTCCTTAATGTACGTACGTGTTTCGGTAGTGAGTGAGATATGCCAGAGCCCATTCCTATCCCATACTATCGTATCCCTCACCATTTTCCCTACCCTTTTTCACAATCCATTCCTTAATCTGCAAAGGTAGGCAGCGCATCCGGGGACGTGCCAACGTTTGTCAATCTACATTTTACATTTTCTCTTCAGATTGAAACTGTACACGATTTCTCGCAGATGTGTTAAGTTTAAAAAAAAAGTCATAAAACTCAATAACGGCATTAAAATGTTATGACGAATTTTATGACAAAGGTGCGTCAATTTTCCCTTGTTCCCACCCTCTCCCATCCCCAAATTGTCCACTACGTAATATCTGGTGGTCTGATCACTCCGTCGGGCGAGCGTTGATCGAACATTCACGTGCGATTATAAATTCGTACGAATTTAGCTCTCATATGTTACAAATCACTTATTTTAATTTTCAATTGTTCTAGTCACGACGTCATTCACGTGGATTTTTGGGTATATTATGTGGTTAGTTAATTGTACCATATCTCGTCCATGTCATCCTATCATTTAACATTCTATCACATCTATCTGAATAATGTTTCCCATTCTATTTCATTGATGTTTTCCTAGAACAAACCGTGGGCAAGTACCACTTACTCCGAATATTTGTAAATATTTATCCAATTTTGTTCTTGAGAAAAGCCTTTACTGAACAGCTGCAGAGCAGTAACTGAAGACACAGTAGTAAAACAAAATGAAAGAGGTGTCTTTCAATTACTTTTGTTTCAAACAATTGTCCGTTTTGCAGCTGACATAAAATTTCAGACGATATATCCGTTGTATTGGATGTCAGAATGAATTGAACTTTAACGGAATTTATTTCCAAAATTAACTTCCGTTATTAGATGCTAATATTTTAAGTGAAATTAAAAATAAAAAAAAGGCTTGAATTTATACGATGAGCAAAAAAAAAATACCAAATACTAAGAATATCAACTTATAATACTAATTATAATAATTATACTTACCACGCTTCGCGGAACACTAATGGGCTTTACTGCACATTTAGTGTTTTCCGCTGCACATTCAATTATTTCTCAATCTAAAATCTATTTTTTACATATCTATAAATATACATACATACAATAATAATACTAAGAATCCGAACACGTATCAAAAAGAATTACCTATCCAAATTCATTAGTTGAAATTCAAGAAAGCCACAGCGCTACAGGAAGGCTGCTGGCTCACACAAAATGGGTCACCAACTCACCATGCCGTTTCTATATCTATATTTGACCTTTAAATAGTCCTTCTGGGCCAACTCTCGTTTGACTTGTAAACAATTAAGTGTTAGCTCAAATTCTATGACAAATACTTTTTGTATTTCGGTGTAGTTTGTTTGAATCTATGTATTATTAATTTCAAACTCAAAATTGTTCAATGAATAGTTAACAACGCGCTGACATTGGTCGCTTCTCTCACGTAGTACATTTGCGGCTCCATAAATTCGGAAGTCTTGGATCATTGAGCTCAACAGCCCGGAAAGCAGGCGGTCGCGCTCGGATGGATCCTTTGTACGATTTCATTATTCAACTCACATAGAGCTTGCTACAAGTTACGATGTAACATTAACATTGACTTGAATTCATCAACCTTTTTCGTAGTTGTTAGGCTGTATGTCTAATCAAAAAGTTTAAAACGTGCATAGCAGTGCTCTGAATAAAAAAATAGAAAAAAAATACTCCAAAAATGCGTCATTGCACAAACGTTCTTCAATAGCTTATAATCAGCGATGTCTCTATAAATATCTATTTTGAAAGCTAATTTTCTGTTTTGTTTGTCAAATTTTAATGTTAATTTATACTAGTAATATTCAAAAAATGAAAGTATTAATCTCAATTTATCTCGAATTAATTCTAACCCGGGACTAATTCGAATTGATGGCCACATAATTATGCACCAGATTTTTTAATTTTTCATGATGTTTTCCTTCACTATAGATCTACTGGTAACTAAAAAAATACGCAGATAATCGATAGTGCGGGGCCGTGGTTGAAAGTCACGACTTCATGAATGCGAGTCGAGAATAGATACCCCTAGATATCACCACTCTTTATCCACCGCTATGGATTATAGTCCAAAACCCCTTGCAATCAGCCCTTTCTGTATCCTTTGCTGGACATGGACCTCCTAATGCACATTGTCTTGTGCACGAGGCCAACGTCACGCTGGCCAAGCGGGTGGCGAGTTCAATCTTTTAAGAGGCGGTGTAGTTCCTCAGGGCTTGTGGTAGCGCATTTGTTATCCCTTAGTCGTCTTTAACGACACCCTCGTGGGGAGATGGGGTGGTGCTATTCTAAAGCCGGTCGATATCACAGGGCACAAAACCAAACCACTAGGGGGAGTGATGATTAAAGGAGGCCTTTGTCATGCAATGGGACGCTATAGGCTGATGTTGATGAACTAACATTCACATAAATGATTAAAAATCTTTCGTTTTTAAAGACTTATTACGACAAAAGATTGGGTAGATACGTAATTTATATTCGTTACTTGCAACTTAATAATTTTTGTTTAGGGATCCAAATGTATCCATTTTCATAGAATCCCCGTGCAAAAGGACTCAAGTGTACGACAAAATTCACTAGGATCCCTCGATCCTGCCACTCCCGCGGACAGACTGGGTCCAGTGGTCCATGTAGACAGAGGGCAAATTATTTACAACTAGCGACCCGCCCCGAGCCCTCGCTTCACTTCGGTTTATAAGATATTTTTTCAAAATTTAAAAATAAAATAGCCTATATTATACACGGATAATGTAGCTTCCTATTTGCGAAAGAATTTTTGAAATCGATTCAGTAGTTCCAGAGATTATCCCCAACATACATACAAACACACAATTTTACCTCTTTATTATATTAGTATAGATATACATATTAACATAAACACAAGACACAACGTAACGTATATAAACGGCAGTTTTATCGCTAAAGCGATTCAACTCAGACTTCTTTCTTTATTTCGTGGAGGATGAAAACGTATAAGATTTGTAAAGCAAAACGTCTGAGTTTTCGCGAACTCAAAGCTGGCTTTTTTACAACATTTTACCCCAGTTTATGAAATATTTCAAGAAATACCTCTGTAAAACTAAACTGACTGTCTCCACAACCTGCAATTTATTTTCATACCTTTCGCTGCACAAGCGGTGACAATTGCATCGAAGGAATTTCATCTCTACTTCTTTTGCCATAAGAAGTATAGTACGGGATGTAATGGAAATATATTGAGAACTTTGGCCTTCCAAATGAGGTACATTCACCACACGCGCTCCCTGAATATTTTATTGTTTGTTTTAAATATGTCGACACATTTTTCCCCTTATTTGATGTCTGTACCTTCGCCCTCGATTGAACAGGTTCATTTTCTATTACATGTGGAAATAATAAAGTTTCACTAGGAATATTTTTGGTTACCGTTTATGGCAGGGTTTTGTTTGTCGTACTATTTTGGAGGCGTTATATTTTGTTTAACTATAGTCGTAAAATAATATTCGCATTGCGTCCAATGGTAAACTGAGTTGTAATAATTTAGTACAGGATTGCTTGTCTCATTTTTATTCCATACCATAGTCGGAGAGGCATAGTCTAGTGGACTATGCCTCTCCGATTTTGCTTGGTACCGCACCTGCTTTTCTGTTCTTCTCACCGAATCATTATTAACGCGTTTTTATATTATTGGTCCACCTGGCCGGGGAGTGTTTGGACCATTCTACTTTTTCCGGTACACGGCCTCCTTTCCTGGACTTGTCTACTACATTGATTGTCAGTTCTGTGGCAGGTGTAACCTGTTGATAGCCATTTAAAATTACTGATTCTTTAGTGATAGGTACAACAATTATCTCCTAAAACTTTCCTGTAATATCCACAGGTCATAGATACTGGCAACGACATATTATAAGAAGAGACTTTTCATCGACTCGCACAGGCGTTAACCCGCAATAATAAAAAAATATTGATTCTTTGAGCTTTGTCGATGCCATTGAATTTTTTACGAATTTTATCGTTTCGAATTCTGTCCGTCAAAGAAATTTCCAGCATAGGGCCTTTCCATCGTTCGCTGAGCGACTTTGAATTTGTAGATTAGGCCCACTGCAGACTTTTGATTAAGTTAATAGTCATTAATCATGTTGCCATTATTGCCGTCATGTTGGTACTAATAATGAACAATAAAATCAATAAAGAACAACCAGAGAACGGACAAGGAAAACACAAACAATAATGAACGAAGAAACATCAAAATTGACTCTTGATAAATACAGTTGCATAATTAATGAAACTTAGTAGCGCAACAAATTTATTTCACCGCAGGTAAGTCAGTCAATAAAATATAGAAATTCTATTAATCACTAGAGCTTTCTACAAACCAAATTACAAACTTTATCGCTTTTTGTGCGGGATACGTATGCACTAACACGCAGTAGAATGCTAGTGTCTGTACTCCGCACCAACTGGATCGCCTGGGGGGTGTGGACTGTATAATAGGTTTTTCTTGTCTTGAATAAAACAACAAGGCTTGTTCTTCAATAGAGCCGGGGTAGCGCAGAGGTACTTGTTCTTCTTCTTGTTCTTGTTGTTCTCGGAGTGGATGCCGCTGCGGAAGTGAAGTTGACCGGAAAATGGTCCGCTTTTTATTTGTTTATTGACATCTTCAACTTCCGGCTAGTTGCGGGTTTCCCCCACCATTTGTCAAGGACGGGCTTCCCCCACCACTTGTCCATGTATGTACCCCTCCCGCTACCCGCGGGGAATCATTTATTTTCCTTATCGCTAACACGTATTTACATTTTTGATAAGATCCTAGTATGTCCTCAATTACACTAATGACCAACGATTTACGCAGAGACATACTAGGGATCACTCCATTATTATCAAATTATATACATAAAAACTTAACAACTAGTTGCGAAACTATATACATGTTTGCCTAAGTACCCTAGCCTTTTCGTCGTCAACACTTTTCCTTTCAGAATCTCTTTTGAATCGAACTGTTGGAACTGTTGCAGTTTCCATCCAACGTAATGGATAGTGAAATTCGTTCGAAGTCAATTAAATGGATGAGGAATTCGATGGGATTATGGAATCCCTCGTTTGTAGAACCACAGTGTACTAATCTTAGTGTATGTTATACTAATCTTAGTTATCTTAGTGTATACTAATCTTAGCTCTACCACACGATTTCCCGTGGAAATCGTGTGGTAGAGCACCCGATTCGGGCAATGAAGCGATAAAGCGGGCGTTTAAGATACAAGCAATTCAGTTTACTGCTCTAAACTGCCTCCTCTATAATCGGAAATTAAAAATTCCGAACATAGGTAAAAACTTAAAAGTTTCAAGCTTGGTTTTAATGAAAATTGTTACCATTTTTATTTTGTTTTTTGAGAAAATCATCTAAATGCACTTGAGGATAGTATAAGTTACAATGCATAAAAAACATTAATACAAACTGAGAACCAATCAATACTATCGGTGCCAGCGACTTCGTTCGCGTGAACCTAGAGTTATTTCCTTGGGAACTCTGTAACACATCGGGATAAAATGTACCCTAAATGTTAGCACAAGTCATAAGCTGTAACTATGTCATGTTCCATTCAATTCTGTCTAATGTTTTTGCGTGATCCGCGTTCAGACAGACGGACAGACAGACAGATAGACGGACGGACAGACAGACAGAAATGACTGTTTTGGGTTCTGTATCGTTCGTAGAGTACACTACCATGATTTCTTTCAAAAAATATTTATTGACAGACACGACTCTATTATGACTGTTTTGAATGGATAGATTGGATAGAGGCCTATTCCACATTCTCACAATTATAACAATAAAGGTCTTAGGAAAATAAATAAATAAAATAAAAAGGCCTTTTATATGTGCCTTTATCTCACTAACTACATTCTCTTCTCGATAGGATTGTACAGTAAACATTTTAACGTGTTTCACATCAATTCTTTTGAAATCGTAAAGCGCTTGTTAACACCCTTCAAAACCGTAACAAGTAACATTTACGGGGACATGTCGTAAATTTCATTTGTTGCAACGGGCCATAAAACAAGCGACTTAAGACGGCAGACGAGCATACGTTACACCTGGTGTTAAGTGGATACTGTCGCCCATGGACACCCGCGGTGCATGCCAACTACAGTCCAGAATGAAAAACGATGGTACGCCCCCAGATGCGCTGCGCTACCACCCATGGCTCTGAAATATCCCACTCACTACCGAAACATGTACGTACATTGGTGACTATCGAATATCGCATATAAATTATATATTATTTGATTAAAAGATCTAAAATTAACCTCTCCTAGACTTCTTCCGCGAAATTGATATTAGAATTGTGCTCGGACATCCGCTGCGATTATTTCGCTGATTTCATTAGAGTATCGTCAAAGCGGAAATCAGATCGCGCAATTTCCGTTGCGATGCTTCGTCAGATTTGTCTTTAGCCTTATGAAAACAAGTTTTTACATATTCAATTGATATGGAATTGAAACAAATAGTTATTTACTGATAATCATAAGATTAATGCAATTTAAAATAGAGCACTGATCCTTGCAATAAAGTAGCCTATATTAAGACTTCTTCTAATTACCTTTTATTTCACTACACCTCGATTCAGATGACGAGTTAAATCCAAAACACCATAGAGGTAGATTTCTTAGGTAAGATAGGTAAATCTCGTGGAAAGCTCTTTAAGATATGCTTACTCTGATTTTGCTTGTAATACATAGAGATATGTCCCATAAAAACTCTTTTTATTACTTTTGTTTTAGAGGTATAGTAAAAGGAATGCTTCGGGATTGCTTGCAATGTAACTAGTGAGTTAATCATCTTTGTACAAATCTCTTTCCCCTCGTCGGCGTGTATTGTGCACATACTTTGACTTATTTTTGTATTTGATTGTATGTATTTTATTTTATATGTACTTAGTATGTGTGTATTAATTTTGTATACTTATTTATACCCATATATATAGTACTTTGTGTTCAGTTAAGCATCGACTTTGCTTTTCACCACTCTCATGCATTTCTGTTTGAGTAAAGGTTGTCTGGCATAGAATGTCACTGGGCATTATGTCCGCCCTCTGTACATATTTTGTTCGGTAAAATTTAAATAAATAAATAAAATAAAAGTTGACGTTTCCGTGGCCCAACATTTAGTTAAGAGGAAGTTTCAAGTTGCCCCACCTAATTCCGTACGTCGCCAGTTAAGAGTTATTGGTGCATTTTGCAACTGTCGCCTGGTCTAATGCGATTTAGTCTCGAGAAACGTAAACGTTTTTAGTGGCTGCAGTAATAACTTGCAACTGGTTGCCGCTACCTGTACGAACTACCGGAATTCATTTACCTACTTAAAGGAGAATTGAAATGAAGTCAAATAATGGAAATTCATTTATGAAGAGGTATTCATTCTGATGCCAATTTAGTATTTCTATCATAGCAACACGCGTCACTGAAGGGCGTTTTCTTAAAGGGATTTTTTTACCGTTTCAAGAAAGTGCGATCTACAAGACACTTTATACCGCGAACCTGAATGTTGTGGAATACACTGTTAGCTGAGATCTATCCACTAATCTACGACATCTTAGTGTTTTCTACCGTTCTGAAGAGCTGTTCAATTTAATGTTAAGTTCGTATTTTTAACATACCACCGTTCGTCATCGACGTGCGGTTTATCCGCACTTCCTTGGCAGAGTCGCTGCGTACAGTGCGGTCAAGTATACACTTTATATCGTAATCCCGAAATTTATGGAATGAACTGCTAGCTGAGGTAAGCTGAGGTATGCTGAGCTAGTATGGGGTAGCGTAACGGAAATCCAAAAGAGCTGTGAATTGGATTCGGAAATGTCGGCAGCGCAGCCACATCCTACTTGGTGTTGCGGGTGTCCATCACTTATCACCCTGTGGGATGCCCGCCCGTCTGCTACCTTTCCTATAATTACTAATGCACACTGGGTCCGCGTGCTCAATTGGTGCCTAAAATCGTCTTGTACTTGCAAGGGGAGTCCGATGCCCTGCAGTGAGACCACATACGGGTACGGGTGGTAACATGTCCAATATTTTTTGTATTTATTATTTTTATTTTATTTTATTTGACATTTTACAAATGGTTATTGGCTCCCAAAACCGGTAGATTTGTCTTGAAAACCCAAACACCACGGTGTACAGTTCTACGGTTTTACAGAACTATATAATATTTTGGGAACACTATGGTAACCAATACAATTATAAATAGGTATTAATTTAAACATTATTCAATCAATACACACGCATGCTAAAATTTTTCTAATAAATTCATATAAGTGTCTTGTCTATAATCTAAGTAGTCGGTGGTTGTCTGTATTTTCTAGATCCTTATTAGGAGAACATAAATATAAAGACATTTTCCAACCAGATTTCCTTCACACAAGGTGACACAGGTTTTCTTTCCAATTAGCTTGAACCTGAAACGTGCCTGGAGACACAATCTTCTCTCTTTTTAACCACTTCGTTTGTACGTAGTAGAGTTTTATAAAAGGATGCGCTAAAACTGCAGATTGCTTTTAAAATCATCACAACTTCGTTGTGTAAAAAATGAATTTTGTTGAAATTTAGATTGAAAGTTTAATTTAAATAATACAAATACTAGTTTTTATATCTAACTGCAAGTAAGTAAGAAACTTGTGTGTGAATTACTCAAGGTTACTACTTTTTAATTGTTTTAATTGTTGCTTCTAAATAAAAGGTGTATGCATGCATACCTATATGTCTGTATGTACCTACATATTTCGTACATACCTACATGTCTATTTCGTTTATGGACTTCTTACCACCCAAAGGTTGCCTGGTTGAAATCGCTTTAGCGATAAGGCCGTCGGTTGTACTTGTAATTATTTGTACTTCTACATATGTTTTTGGTCTACAATAAAGTGTATCTATCTATATACACTACACTTTTTACTTATCTACTATAATTCGTGATTTAGCAACATCACTAGCTAGAAATTTACGTAGGTTCCGCCTGGTTTTAGTACATAATACCGATTCAGCAATGGTTTGAAACACCGAAGTGTTAATATCTAATCGAGGGGGGGGGGGGGGGTTGGTTATGGCAAGTATGTAATGCAATGCTTAGTAATTTTACTGCAATATAATATGGATCCGTATAAAACCTCAACCCGGAACACATAACGATTCGAGCGTCTGGCTCGGCAATAAATTTCAAATATATTTTTCACAATCTCCTTACAATTTTTAGTCGTGTCCGCGTAGCTGCAATTTCTTTTCACATGAGCTACTTATTGTACGGTACAATCAGCACAGAAAAAGGACTGGCTACCAACATTTTTCCAAGTCTTATTTATATCAAATAATTTTAGTGCATTTAGTCATAAGGGCGAGTTTATTGACATTCTCTACCAGCCAAACTTAGGGTTGAACAGAGAGGCACGTAGGGAGGTGGTTTCAAACATATAGATATAATTTAAAATGCAGATTAATATATGTAATTTCACAATTTCCATAATTCCATAATTTTCTGGGTGTGTGTGATACCCACCTCATAGTCCGTGTAATAATTTCCTACTTCATTCGCGCCGGGGTAAAATCATTTCGGTGTTTTTTTTGCGTGATGTGCGTTCACACAGACAAAAATTCTAAAAAATATTAATTGGGCACTGTATCACTCGTACTTTACACTGCAATGACGTATTTCATGTAAATACATGGCTTTCTAACGATTTTAATAAATGTAGTATAGATATTTATTTAAACTTTAATGCACAATGGAACATTGTACAAAAGGCGGACTCAATGCCTAGTGGACTTAACAAATACAATCACATCTATATCTTTAACAGATATAAGGTAAATAATATAAAAATAAAATAAAATAAAACGCTGTTTGTTCCAGGTACGTGCCGTTGGGTTTACGTATTCGTATTTGTATAACCGGATTATACGATCGACCGTAAAACTTGAAGAAATTTCAAAATCTTCACATATTCCCCGAGGCTGTTAGAAACTTAAACGAGATCTCGCGTTTGCAAAGAGGATATCTGTGTAAGTATTATGAGATTTATAAATATTTTTCCTATAATAAGGTGTATGATAGCGAGTGAGATATTCCAGAGGCCATTTCCATCCCATTCTACCCTATCCCTCCCTATTTTCCCAACCATTTCTCCGAATTCATTCCTCCGTCTGGGATGGTGGGCGGCCCTCCGGGAGCGTGCCTACTTTTGCCATTCTGGACTGATGTTGGCATGTACTTATCGCGGATGTTCACGAATGATAGTATCCACTTACCACCAGGTGGACTGTATGCTCGTCTGCCGACTTCTAATTGTAAGAAAAAAAATGCATCTTTTTTATGGACGAAGGCGGCAGTATGACAGTATGACAGTAAGTATGACATTATTTTACTTTTATTGCGGACAGTAATAACTATTTTGATTTATAAAAAAATCTTTGGATCTCCTTAAGCACTGTCTTGTGCATGAGGGATGTACCGCCTTAAAACGCTTTGCTGAACAAGTGTGTTGGTGAGTCCACTCTTTGCAGGTGGTATAGTTTTTCAGCTTGTGTGGTAGCGGTTTTGTTATCCCTAAGTCACCTTTTACGACACCCTGGGATGCTGTGCATGTCCAGCAATGAACGATGAAAGGTTTGATTAAGGTATTACGGTTATTAATGACAAAAAATTACTAGGAGCGGTCTAGGTACGGTCAGGCGGTCAGTCAATAGTAATAGTATGCTTCCTGTAATCTCTCCTTTAAATTGCAACGTTCTCTAGCTGACTGTACGTACACCACCATTTATTTAATTTGTCCATTTCTTCACTGTATCGTTTTATGTGTTTGTTCACTTTACATGATTTTGTGTCACCACACCTGTCTCTGAGCTGTAATACGAGTAGTTGGAAAACTACCGACAAAAGTATGATTGTAAGTAGCTGACATCAAATGGATGCTTGCAATGTCGGAATTTGTTAATGCTGTACTGGTAACAGTGTTGATATTAATCGATTAAAATTTTAATCGACTAATATCAACACTAAATATATGAACTGGAAAAATCCTTCGAAGAACTAAATCGATCGGATTGAAAAGATTTGTTGTAATCGGTATTAGTGTTGAATTAATTTTTTCAATCTGATTGTGTATAAGTTTAAATTTTAAGATTATTAAGGTATTAAATGGGTATATTTATCTTTTTTTTACTCGACCTAGATATTAAACTTCCATTATACTTTGTCGTTTCTCCACCCTTTATTCTTGTTCATTATTAGCATTTATTTCATAAAAATTGAATCGTGTAATCGAATGACCTATACGAGTAACTCTTTTACTGAAGTATCAAAGCGTCCGAAATACAGATATATTTTTGTCATAACATAATAATATAACGACCCCCATGGTGGGGGTGGGGGTCAAACAAAATAATATTATACACCTGGAAAATAGTTTATGAGTCACTTAGGCTACGTTCGCAAGACACCCGTTTTCGTCGGGTAAATGGACTGTTGAAAAAGCTATGTATTTTGTAGACATTTTAAATGACATTGTTCAATGGTCCTAGTAAAGTTTTTCTTGTCTGCAAACGTTTCTATTACATGTTTCAAATGTTTTTATCTGTATGCAAATAACTACAAAATAAGAATAAAGTTAACGAATAAAAAATAAATAATAAGCTTTCTCAATACGTCCGCTAGAGGCGCTGCTTGACGCAAAATAATGCTTGAAGTAAACATTTGGTTACGATAGCACGTTTAGGTCGCAATTATATTGCAAAAGCGGGTCGGATGCAGAATCTCCGAAGGTTCCGAAGGCATACCAACGTCTGTCAATTCTTTTCTGAACTTGACAGGTATCGCGAATGTCCATGGGAGACGGTATCCACTTACCACTGTATGAACTCTTTACTCAGCTGCCACCTTTTTTATATAAAGAAGTTGCAGTAGATTTAGTAAAAGAATTGGGGGAGGGTGGAAAATAACGGAAAAAGTAATTATTTTCATTCCATTACAAGTACTCTCCATTCCATGGGATTAGAATCGATAGGATGTAGAATAAGAGCACGAGTATAATGGAATGAAGGTCTTTATTTATCCAAATATAAATATATACGAGGGGGATATAAATATATACTGCGTGCTGCAATCTGTTGCAGCACAGCCGTTGAGCGACTTTGACCGGTCATGTTACCCCCCTCTCACAGATGACTACCTTGAAATGTACTGCAATTCCCACTTTGTCCTATTTCCCAGTGTACGTTCATGTATAGGTAGTGAGTGAGATATGCCAGAGCCCATTCTCATCCCATCCTATCCTATCCCTCCCCATATTCCCAACCCTTTCACAAAATACATTCCAAATTCTCCAAAGGTAGACAGCGCATCCGGGGGTGTGCCAACGTCTGTCTTCTGGACTGATGTTGGCATGTATCACGGATGTCTATGGGCTACAGAATCCACATACCACCAGGTGGACTATACTACGTTCGTCTGCTGCCATCTTTCTATAAAAAAAACTCCCTATTCGACGGAAAGGGGAACAGATAATCTGTTTCTTTGACTGACAAATGGACTGGCGAATACGGTTGTCGTGAGAAAGTAGCTATATTATCGTATACCCGTTGTTTCACAATCCGACATCAAACGTACAGCAAACCCCAACTGTGACGTACCAGTGACGTAACACATTGTTTTAAAGTCTACTAAAATACGGCGAATTCGGCGTCCTTTGATATTGCAGCAACGAAGGCAGAGCCAAAACAAACAGATGTCTACAGCGAGTCTATACGAAATATATACCAGTGCAATGACTAGGCGATTTCAATGGACATTACTAGGCTTTGATACATTTTGGTGATACATTTTCAGGGGTTCGGTCAAAGGATTACTAAATGACATATCGACGTGTGCCCTTTACATAAGAGTTAAAACAGATGCACAGCCTACTACGATGATTCTGTTTAATTTTTTTAATAAGACCGAAATTTTAGTAGTAAAATTATTAAGGATCGTTTTTAAATGTTATATCTATTGAAATTATATTTTACATATTACTACACTAGTGCCCTGGCTTCGCTTCGGTTTATAAGGTTATCTTTAATTATTTTTTTCAAAATTAAAATTTCAAAATAGCCTATATTAGACACGGATAATGTACCTTCCTATTTGTGAAAGAATTTTTTAAATCGGTTCCGTAGTTCCAGAGATTACCCCCAACATACAAACACACAATTTTACATTTTTTATTATATTAGTATAGATTACTACATAGTATGACGTTGAAACGCGTCTGTCTGTATATTCGCGATAAACACGAAAAATACGTAGCGTGTTTTGAAGTAATTGTCATTATTGTCTAGAGCGGTTATTCCTGAAGTATTAGGTGCGATTTTTATTAAAATCTGTTTGGTAGTTTCAAACTACTATAATACTCAAGACATGGTGACCAAAAATAATTTCGCAGGAGTAATCGTGTTTCCAGTTCTAACATATCGGTTTAGTATTTTTCAAGACAATCGAGATCATTCCTTAACTTTTGATGTCCGATAAAAAAGGGCGTCCTTCTGAGGCAACGTTTTGAAATCCTATCTCTTGTTTATCATTTCATCGTCGATTTTACTTTAAACGGACAGTTGATCCATCGGCTGATCAATCAAACGACCAATCTAAAACCTACGCCAAAGTTTGTTTGAACACACTCTGCGTATACAATTACATTTGAAATATCCAATGAAGTTAAAAGATTTCATTTATTCTTAGAAAGGCATTAAAGAAGCAAATATAAAAACTCTGAGCGACAATTGGAAAAGCTATTTTCTGAAAGTTTCAGAAAAAAATATATTTAGCTCTGTCCAACAACATATTATTTAAAATATATGTAAGTATAATATATATTTGGACGTGTGGTGTTTGCCGGCTTTAGAATTGTATCACCCCCCCATTTCTTCCCGTGGGTGTAGTAAAAGGCGCTACCACAAGCTCTGAGGAACTACACCACCTCTAAAGGAGTGGACTCGTCAACTTGCTTGATCACCGTGGCGTTTAAGCCATACACCATGAACAAGACATTGTGCACGTGAAAACCAATGTCCAGCATTGAATTCTAAAAAGGGCTGGTTACGGTATAATATATTGGCATTGAAAAGATTTTTAGGGATTCACTGAAATGTTTACACTGTAATAATTTTGGAACTACTGCAGCGATTTATTTCTCTATTTTACGAGGCTTATGTACTAAAGACATACAAAATATTTATTAACTAATTTATAAAAAAAACTATTTTACTACATGCGCTTAAATTACACACAGGCAAACGGTCATAAAAAATAGTGTGCATTAATAAAAACGAACACAAACGCATGGAACAAAATTTGACTAAATTTACAACATGAAGGAAGAAAAGTTTAAAAGTTCCTAAACTTATAGGCTAAACCGAAAATTAAAAAAAATCTATGTGAATATTACAGCATAATGATTATATAAGTAGCTAGCATTTCACAACAATAAAATTAATCGATGAATGGAGTAAATTAAGTATCAGTTTCTCAGAGAAAATATCTATGTCACATTTATGGTATATTTCATTATATTTAGATAAAACACGAAATTGGGGATTTTTGCCGTACTAATTTCTGTAAAAAATTATGGTGAAAGGGATATAATGTTGTTGTCTTGTACAGGGCCTAACTACGTTACGATTTATTTGCGATAACACAGGTGTACAATCGATACGGTTATTAATTAATTAATATAAGAAAATGAGGGCTAGTGTATGTTTACGAGATTGCTAATTTTGAAGTTTAAAGTGAATAAGACATTGGTAATGTGATTGGTAACACCCTCAACAAAAGAGTCCTTTTAAAAATTTCTTCTGGATTTTCTCAATTCGTTGTAAATAATTCTGATGATATGGTTATGACACAATCAATATGGCTTCGAACGAAAGAAACTCTAAAGTAAAGTTTAGAGCACTAATGGGTGTGAATTCTTCTGTATTTACCTCATTAGATTAGCTCGTTACATTAGATTATTTAGATTTAGCTCAGGCCGCAATCTGAAAATCGAAACTATTTAAGATCCATACTATTTTTATGCCAAATATTTTATGCCAAATTCATTTCAATCCATTTAAAATTTCTTTCTGAAGTTATACATTTCTTTTTTATTGAAATCTCCCTAAAATTAAAATAGAGTCCACAAAGAAAAGGTTGACATCAATTCCGAGAATTCAGGAAGCGATTAAATTACCACAAAACACGAGGAGGGGCGGATGGCGGCCATAAAACAGAACGCGACGCCACTCAAACCTCATCCATTAAGCGAAATAAGTTTATAACACTTGATGGAAATTAAAAAGTGGAGTGTGATGAGCCCTAAGGTATACAGGGCGCAATGCAGTTATAGGAGTAGTTGAAAGAGGGTTGGTGCGGCCCGCTTCTGTCAGACGCGCCGATATCGTTTGAGCGAAAGCACGGCTCGCCGGCTTTTCAGTCCCTTACGTAAACGCATCGACACGCGTCGGTCGAAGTCGTTACCGGAAAAACTGTGCAAACGATCAATTGGTGTGTACAATAGTGAATTCGTGACAGAGATGTGAGTTTGTAAAAGGAAAACAAATCAGAATTGAGTTTAGAGTTTTTCAAATTTTCTATTTGTGGATTGTGGTGACCGGAAGAAG
Organism: Sesia bembeciformis; assembly: GCA_943735995.1. Taxonomy (NCBI): domain Eukaryota; kingdom Metazoa; phylum Arthropoda; class Insecta; order Lepidoptera; family Sesiidae; genus Sesia; species Sesia bembeciformis. The sequence continues at coordinate 3,996,444 of OX031025.1, forward strand.
TTGTGACGGTTTAAGTTGGTAAGAGATAGAGTTTTTCTTTGGATTTACACTGAAGTTAATGAAGTTTACTTATGCTGTATGCGTAATCTGAAACGTCTTTTGTGGTGTCGCGACGACGGTATAAATTATGTTAATGAGGGGGTTTATATGTAACGCAGCAGTATAATCGGCTTTTATATGCAAATATCTGATCTTGAATATTATTATGATATCTAGCGAAATATAAATAGTTGGTGTCGATTACAACATTCACGAATTTTATTCACGTCAAGTCAATTTTTGATTATTAAAATATTAATTGAAGATAATCTTATAATGAATTTATAAATTACAAAAATATACATACATAGTAACTACACCTTTAAAAAATTCTAACGGATAAGTATTCACTACTGAAATGATCTCTGACGAAACTGATTGCCCACACGAATAACGAATAGGTTTTTTAACAAATTGTAGATAGTTCAATAAACGCTCGACAACAAGTTATACCTAAATGGAAGAAAGAATATTTACAAAACATTTTGTTATAATGAAATTAAAGGATGGAACGGACATGAAACATCAAGGTTTTTATAAACATACTCGTATTTTTTACCAAATTGGTCGTTAGGTCTAAGTTAGATTGCACTAGATTTACAGCGCCGACAAACATTTTACTAGGTTAATGTTAAAATATGAGGAGTCAGAACACTAGACATTGACTGAACAGCTAAAAATTTAAAGAATTGTTTAGTACAGTTACTCGCTAAAGTGGCAGAAATGAAAAAAAAATATATATATAAAACAATCAACACCAATTTCACATCTGACTTGTACTAACTAAATTGTTAAGATCTAGAGTTAAGATCCGCTCGTTTATTACCAAAATCAAATTAAAAACGGACAATTCTACGCAATTGTGATCAATGAATAAACAATCTATTTTCATTTTTTAACCGCATCTCCTAGAGTCTTTTTTCCGCAACTTAGTTCTCAGGGCAGAATCCAAACCTTTAGATTAGATTTACCATCCGCCACTGGCTGATGGATGGTAGGCAACACCACAGATATAAATTATTATAGATGACCCTTCGACGCTTACATTTATACGAGCGGGTAATATTTTAGTACTTAACTGCGATAATCATTATTGCTAAAATTATACATTACGACAGATGTTTACATTTCAAATTGAACTAATTAATCACCCTTTTAAGATACAACTTTTACGATTTTGGCGATTTGCGACCACGATCATGCCGTCCATAAAATATTAGCCGATCATGCCGACCAGAGTAAAATAAAATAATTATTTTATTTTACTCTGGTCATATCGACCATGGTTGTGGATGGACGGCATGTAATGTAATTACATGTAATTGTAATTACATGTTAGCGTTTTTGGTATACATACCTCGTAGGCCATATCACACAATCGACTAAGAGGCCGTCCATCCACATCCATCTGGCCGAGTTTACTTACTCTTAGAAGATCGCTGCCAAATATTGCAGAAGTGAGCGAGATTTGTGGAGTTCATTTCCTATTCCATCCCACCTCCCATCAAACGTGAGTAGGGAAAGAAATAAGGGGAGTCTGTATTTACACTATTGACACTTTCTCATGATGAGATGAGAAGTAGGGAGTTACACTCGCCACTCCCCATCCCATCATCTAAAAGGGAATATTATAAGATACTCCCTAATTACATATGCCTACTTGAAATTCACTATCAATAATCTATCGGGGAGTATAACGCGCTAATGTACAGAGTATAATAAGAAAACCTTTAATCCCGTTACATCCTCAATTATACAAATTTCACAATTTTTTTAATAACCAGATTCCTAATTCCAAATATAGCAACTGTAGACTTTAGTATACTGTGTCAAGTTTAGTATATATATATATATATATATATATACATATATATTATAAGCGACTTGATATAACATGTCCATAAGCGATAACATACATTTATTATTATTTATTAAAAACAGGATTTTGTAGAATATTAAACCTGGATTTACCAAACCAGATTCCTAAACCTCCAAAAACAGACAGAGAAATAGTGGACCTGACAACTTTAGTAATTTCATACTGATTCTGTCGTATTTTATTGCATATTTTAGTCATAGATACACATAAAGCGACAATATACGTACATTGATCGTTATTTCAATTATCTGCTCGATTGCCATGCTCTTCATAATCGTATTTTTTTATAGAAAGATATGTATAATGTATACACATTTAGTCAAAAAGCGTTTTGTAGAATATTAATTCTGAATCTAAAATGAACGTATAATACTTTTGGTAAGCAAAGGCCATTCTATGCAAATTTGATTCTGTGGACATGACGATGCTGAGAGATGGATTGATCATCTCCATCTTATCTGATGTCTGCGAGAAAACAAATATTTTGTTTTCAAACCCAATTTCAAAACCTTGTGCTTTTTGGGGATATAAATGAACATCTACATCTCGTTTCTGATTTGAATGAAATGCAAATTTATTTATAGAAATCGAATCCCTCTATCCATACATATAATGTGCTGTCTGTCTGACTGACTGACTCATTACCGTCGAGGCGAAACCTACATTGTATTATATTTACATTTATACTCAACCTTCAACAAGTTTTAAGTTAGAATTAGAATATACAATTTGGATAATAGCCTCCATTTATAATGTAAGGAAACATAAGACAGAATTTCTGGAAATTGAACCCCTAAAGGGTTAAAGTTTCTATGAAAACAAAAATTTAATGGTACAATTAACTTGGAACTTGGTATAAATGGCTAAAAACACATGATGTCAAATTTTGTATGAAATCACTTGAATATACTGAGGCGATGTGACATATTTTTTAATTCAAATTCAGCATTTTTTTATGGACGAAGGCGGCAGACGAGCATACAGTCCACCTAATGGTAAGTGGATACTGTCGCCATTAGACATCCCCGACACATGCCAACATTAGTCCAAAATGACAAACGTTGGCACGCCCTCGGATGCGCCGCTTACCTTTGGAGATATAGGAAGGGATTTGGAGAAAGGGTTGGGAAAATGGGGAGGGATAGGATGGGAATGGGCTCTAGAACGTTTCACTCACTACCGAAACACGTACGTACTCGTACATTAGGGAAATAAGATAAAGTGGGAAATGCAGTACATTTCAAGGTAGTCTTCTGTGAGAGAGGGGTAACGTGGCCAGTCGAGCGGGCCCAGCAGCTGTTGGATTGCAGCGTGCACTCTCCCCCTCCATGTAGATAAATATCAAGTACTAGATCGTTTTTCATACTTTTTTTCATATTCAAAGCAAATATTGTAGAAATATCTATTTATAGAATATAGAAATTATATTTGTAGACTAACAGGGCCCCGCGATTTCTTTCGAGTGAAGCTTAGAATGATTCCCATGGGAACTCTTTAATGGATCTAGATAAAATGTACGCCAAATGTTAACCCACATTAGCTACAAATGTGCCAAATTTCATTAAAATCTGTCCAATAGTTTTTAGATGTCCAATAGTCCAACAGACAGATGCAAAAATATTCCAAAACTTGTTGTTATTTAGGCGATATGGGTACTTACACTGCGTTTATACTGTATTAAAAAAAATCCATGTACAGACGCTCTGTTACTATTTTATTATATGTATAGAAATGTATATAGAATAGAGAGGAAGAAGTATAAGAAAATATAGAAGTGTATAGAATGTAGATACCTAAACTTGTGTCTTGTGTTAAACTAGTAAGTACAGACGCTGGGCGCGCTCGACTGGCCACGTTACCCCCCTCTCACAGAAGACTACCTTGAAATGTACTGCATTTCCTACTTTATCGCATTTCCCTAATTTACATACGTGTTTCGGTAGTGAGTGAGATATGCCCATTATGCCAGAGCCCATTCCTATCCCATCCTATCCTATCCCTTCCCATTTTCTCAAACCTTTCTCCCAATCCATTCCTTAATTTGCAAAGATAGGCAGCGCATCCGGGGCGTGCTAACGTTTGTCATTCTTGACTGATGTTGACATGTATCGCTGATGTTTATGGATGACAGTGTCCACTTACCACCTGGTGGACTGTATGGTCGTCTGCCGCTTTTTTTCTATATATAAAAAAAAGATATATTACCATTGAATTTTATTTAACTATGGTGAACGCAATCTATAGGTAATGCAAGTTTATTTTTTAAGTTCGATAATATTATATATTTTGATGTTAAACTAATATTGTATACAGGGTAAGTGCATTATTGCCATATAAGATATGAAAACAAAATAATGACACTAGGTGTCGCTATAGTCACCTTATTAGTTGAAATCTAATTGCAGGAGCACGCAGGTGAAAAGAATCTAGTTAAAAAAAGTAACAAACGCCTTACTAAATACAGTTTGACATGAATAATAGATAAATCGGAATATTGAAATAACCGTTAATAACAATATTAATAATCAGAGAATGCCCATTATCGAATTAAACTTGATCCTTTAATTATATCTGTTGTACACTTTCAATATTGGTCTAAAAATTGTTGGTCCAAAGCTATACTCATGTAGATAACAACAAAATGAAAGCATATTTCTATTTAATTCACATTAATATTTAAAATTTAATCCGCTGAGGTTGAAATATTAACCAACTCGATTAAACTTTACTGATAGCGCCTTACGAGATCAAAGAAAGTTATAATCTTTGTTAATAGCAATTAATTTGGATGGATAGATAGATTTTGGAATAAGTAATTTAAGTTTAAGACACTTATAAACAACATGCAATTCATACCTAAAACTTATATTTCAGCGAAAATATTCTTTTCCCTTTTATATCTTGCTCTGTAAAATTCATATAAAAATATTATAAATATTTTCAAAAATCTAATAATTTAAATCGTTAATTTCAAATTAGAACATGCAAACTTGTTAGTTCGCATGTTCTAATTTGAAACTAACTATCAATGGTGATTACCATTACAAAAGGAATATACGTATTAATTACTAACTAATTACACTAATTAATTATTAACTTATTACACTGATTAATTATTTAATTCAATGCAACTACCATATGATAATTCTCTTAATAAAAGTCTAACAATGAACAAAGTACCTATGTAATAAATCAATTAAATTGTATGTAGGTACTCTTTCTCTCTGTATAGATGTGTGAGTTTAAGTATAAATTATTGAGTATTTCATACTCTTACAATATGGATTTGTAATATCGTTTTGAAATAATGGCTACAAATTTCTGTCTTATCCCTGTTATTCTATTATTCTTACATCCGAGGATTTGTCATCCAGGCATTTTCTCTAGAAACTGAGTGAAGTGTTTCTTTCCACCAAAGACCAAAGAGAAAGCCTGGAATTATATAAATTTTGAGTCTCTAACGAAAAAAACGCCAATAACACGCAGCGGTCGGAAAGGCAGTTTTCGCTATTTTCTTATAGGCTTTTACACAAATGTAAACGTTTAGACAAAATTTGTAGTTTTTTAAGCCCTGTACAACAATACGTCACTTTTTGGAATTGTTTAGATTTTTTTAAAAGTTTGTACCGTCATAATTTTATAAAATACGGAACCGATTTTACCCATCTACTAACCTCAACTCAGATGTCGAATAATTCGTGTATTGAAATATATGTTCGTTATTTTAAGGAACTTTTATACCTTGTCACATGTCAGTTCCATCGTACCCTAAACTTACATTCTACAACATTAATATAGGTACCAATATATCAGCCCTAGTGAGGGCTCACGAATCTGTACAAACTAAATGCTGCTCGTGAATTAATAGCCATTTCACGTTTTAAGCGAAAAATACAAGTTTTGAGCTCTCCTGAAAGTTACTTTAAATTTCTGAGTAAATATTTTAAATAGCCCATTTCTTTGTATTGACATTTATTAGAATATATTTCGAAATATTTCTTTATTTATCCTGTAGTACTCACCCATGTTTTAGTAAAAACGCGCCTAGTAAGAAATTCAGAGCCGTGCTTCTTCCTCTAAAGTTCATTAATTCAACAAGGTACAATTATACGTAGTATATAATTCTATTGGCACATAGTACACTAATATTTCCGTAAATTAACACAAATCTCGAGAAGAAATAAAATAATGTGCGTCAATTTCGACGTAAAATACCTGGCATTTAACTACAATTTTTTATCATTTATTAAAGAATTTTTTAAATTATTACTTAGAATAATATCAATTTTGTACCAAATTAAAACGAAAACATAAGTATTTTTATAAATTATGATTTATTATATATATTTTTTAATATCACAAAACTGCTCTAATTTCTCTATTATATTCGGGGATTTTCGCGTCGGCCATTAGTATTGTCTATAGAAGCACACTGAGAAAAGTTCGGCTTATTCAAAGTATCAAAACTTTTTTTCCATAGTTACGCTATAGAGACGGGGGCATGAACTATTGCCAGTCACGTTGCGTTGTAATTACCTAAACTTGCTTTAGTCATTTTTGTGAAATGGCTCTTAAGTTCTCCTAGTATCTTATAGAACATTCAAACATCGTTCCTGTTCAGATCGACAGCCCTCACTAAGGCCATCATTCCTGTTGTTTCCCGACAGACTCCACCAATAAGTGTTGGACATCTTCAATAATTCCACATACATCGCAATTTGGAGAGCTAGTCTTTTTCATGAGGTATCTAAACTTATTGAGTGGCATGTGTACAGAACGCAGCTTGAATGCTAAGACTGTGTATTTTCTATTTAAATTGGTTTCAGAAAACCAAGGTATATGAGGGGGCTCACACTGAATAGTTTTCGAATAAATACCATATGCCCTTTTTTCGGGATTTTTCATCGAAAAACTCCTTCCAAAGCATTATTTTGTTTTAATTCGAATTATAGTGAAATGTTTGCGCAATTCGAAAGAAATCTTCAACATCTTCAAGGTCTTTACTTATTTTAAAGATCTCTCCAAAATTTAATTTATTTAAATTCCCTAAATATAATTAATGTATCCAAGTTCAATTAATAACAATCATTCCCGAAATGTTTAATTCCGTTATTTTGTAAATTGCGTTATAAGAGATACTTAATATACAATTATTCAATAACGACATACATAATATTAATTACAAAGCGGGCCACGAAAACTAAATTAAATTTTATAACGACATCCGTGGAATACAGTTTTGTTTCTGACACATGACGAGTATTTCACGGTTAATTTCATCGCAAATTTAATTATTACGTCTCGCTTTCAGGTAAAATGTTCACAGGAGTATAACATATAATTGCTCTCAACTAAATTTCGGTATTTAATTTCTTGTAAACATTAAATTTAGTGCAAATCTTCCGTCAATTCATCAAAGAGTAACGTTTTCTAGCGCAGACTAGACTTCACCCACTTATTGTTTGATTTTACGACAATTATTTCAATAAAAACACATTAATATCATTTCATGATCTTGGATGTTGAAATCTAAGGAACTTTACCTACACATAGTACATCTCTCTGTCTCTATAGATAGATTTATGAGTGAATAGAGTGGTTCCATTCTTTTAATGAATAGAGGAATCAAGGTGATCGATGAATGGATTGAGAGATGGTTCATGATATAGTATTGTATTGTACAAAGAAGTATTATACCTAAGCTTAGCCTACTTTATGATTACAAGCGGAGCCCTGTGGTGCAGCAGTGGAACGTATATCAGCTTAAATTCTTTTCGGATAGATTATAATTATAATTAGCTTCTAATTGGCATTCTTATAATGAGCAGTAGAAATAACGAGCAGTAGAAATACTGAAAGATTAGAATAATTAGCAGTAGACATAACGAGCAGTAGAAATAATGAAAGATTGGAATAATTAGCAGTAGACATAACGAGCAGTAGAAATACTGAAAGATTGGAATAATTAGCAGTAGACATAACGAGCAGTAGAAATAATGAAAGATTGGAATAATTGGCAGTAGACATAACGAGCAGTAGAAATAATGAAAGATTGGAATAATTAGCAGTAGAAATACTGAAAGATTGGAATCGATGGCAACAAATTTAAATTTAGATTCTCTGGTCACAATAAAGATATTTGGCGTCGACTTTGTGTTGACATTCTTAGTAATCAAAAATAGTTTATTTCAGTTACTCGACAATAGTTGGTTTTGTTGATCATGATTTGTTGAACGTTTAGTATTTTTTTGCTGCTCGCTTAAATACAATCCCATTTTTAATATTTAAGCCCGTTATCTATACTAATATAATAAAGAGGTAAAATTGTGTGTTTGTAGGTATGTTGGGGGTAATCTCTGGAAGAACTGAAGCGATTTCAAAAATTCTTTCTCAAATAGGAAGCTACATTATCCGTGTCTAATATAGGCTATATTTTATTTTGAAATTTTGAAAAAAAAAATTATAAACCGAAGCGAAGCGAGGGCGGGTCGCTAGTTGAAGTATAATAAAGATCTCCGACATTGTTTGATTCAATACAATATGGGTGAATGGTTTATTTATGGCACTATCCGAGGGGAGGGATTTAATTTTCTCATCCGGTCTCCCAGACCTGAGACTCGTAAAATCTTGAAAAGAAATAACAATTTGTTTCAACGCTATATATTAAAAATCAGATGTTTGCACTTTAAATTTAAATAGTCTTGAAAATATTAAGTTATAAATAAAATCTTAACAAAATAAAATAAAATAAAATAAACTCATTTTATTTATTCTGTATTGGACAAAGTGACAAAAGTTGGACTTAATACTTTTAGGCATATTATGTCCCAGTCGACCTTTGGACTATGCAGATATGGCGCGGTAGCTGTAATAACTGCAAAACTATAGTGAATAGTGACGCATATTAATACCACAATATTAACAAACATATAAATATATATGTTTATATCCATACATATATAAATTTTGGAGGATCTTAGACATAACGATTTAATAATACTAATAATTATTAAAATACAGCACGCTTAATAACCTTTTAATAAAGTAGATAGGTATATTATGACAGCTAACCTCAGTAATGCCGTGTTTAATTAACTTCGTCTCGCCTCATATTGTATCTGTGACAATTTAGGAAAAATAAACTAGGATTAGGGTGCCACGGTCCCTGTCACACCAGTCGACCGAAATTAACACATGGAAGAATCCTTGATATCCACACAACCACCTATATTGCTTCATTACTCGTACAGTTTGTGAGGTTGAATGAAAGTAAAGGTTTTCCAACTAGTCTTGTAAAATGTGGCCATGTTGACTAGCCTTAAAATAACCCCGTCTCTTCCCGTGGGTGTTGCAAATTGAGACTTTGGGATAACAAAGCAGCTACCGCAAGACCTGAGGCACAACGCCACCTTTTAAGAGAGTTTTAAGGCATTTTTAGGAGGCGTTTTGATACATACATCAATCGAGCTTAAGACAATGTGCATGAAAAGGCACAGTCTAGCAATGAATGTTAAAAGTGCTCGAAGGCTAAGTCTTAATGATCCTTAAGAACCTTTACCGTTTTAGATTTGTACTTCTAACGTCAAGCGTAAGACCTTCAAACCTGTAACCTCACGTTAAGACCATGGGACGTTAAAAACATAGACTATAAGGTTCAGAGGCATTTAACGCTCGAGACTTAAATCTTCATTAACCCTTAGCCAGCGCTCAAGTGTCGAGCGTTTAATGATCATTTTTTAAACTACACTACACTCACGGTCAAAAAAACGTATATCTCTGCAATATAGATTTAAGTGATGATTCCTCAAATTCAAATTCAAATCAAAACTGGTGTCGTTGTCCACATAAAGTGATTCAGACGATCACATCCTGAAGTTGTATCGACGTGACTTTGCTCCCACTTAGTTTTGTCGTTAGTGATCGAGTGTAACAACAAACGAGCGGTTGCGGCAGGTTCAGATGTGGTTGACGAGATCCGTACGACTTGGACTGCAGTGGTCTATATAGCGCTGGTTTAAAAGTCAATATTATTTTCCTAATACATGAACTTTCGGCGGCTACAGTTTGTAATCGAAACCATCGCACGTTGCAGTTCAAGTGTGGCTCGTATATAAGGGCTCTTAGTTTCATATACTTCCAAAATGCAGAACTGAATGTAAGTATCGGATTGTAGGCAGCTGGAGCATAAAAAAAGGATCATAATAAATACATCTCTTAGATCCCCTACAGTAAACGACCGAGGCAATTTCGCTTATTGTAAATTAAAATGGATTTTACCATAAAGTTACGACCCTGTCAAAATAAACTAGAATTTGTCCGAGGTTTCGCTCGCTGGAACTTAATTTCTATAATCACTTGGTGTATTTTAAATAATTGCTATCAATTTGATAAAAAGATCCAAGCAAATAATTTTAATTTATCTATGAAACGGTTCTAAGTCCGTGTGTTTGCCTTTTTATGTTATTCGACTAGATCATACTAATTTATTATGAGCTGAGTGGAGAGGCAACATCCCACGTCCAGTATTGTGAATCTACAAGCAGTTTATTCAACTACCTTTTTATTAGCAGTAATTAGATTTTCATAATTTAAAAGTTGCTGCAGAACAGGTAAATACCACAAGAACAGAGAGAAACACATTTTTTTCCTATATGCAGTGTTAACCAATCAAGCAATGACATAGTCATTTGGACATATAGATGTCCAATGTCTAAAATCCAATGCCACCGTATAGGTTAAAACTGAATAAAATTTTTACTTAAATCGGGTCTGACCGCGTATAATAAAGGTATTTATTTACCGTTTAGTCCTACTACGACTACCTCGGAACATTTACCTAATACATGAATTAGGCTCCTGACAACCAGCATTTATGCCATACGTGAAAGGAGTGACAGATGAAGTGAGAATTGAGAATTGACAGAAACAATTGAGAAGATACTCAATTGAGACTGTATATACTCCGTCCTCCAAACTAGCGGAAAAACTACGCACACCCAAGGATGTTACACATTACCAGACGCCAGGTGTCTATAAGATAGACTACAGCTGTGGTAGTTCCTATATACGCCAAACTAAGTGTACAGTTGCGAAAAGGGTCAAGGAACACATGTAAGAAATCGCCAAATTAGTGAATCATCAATAGCCGAACACATTCTCAACGCTGGAATTAATCACTGAATAAAATTCTGGACTGCCAAAATCCTTTCCACTGCACGTCACTATTATCCCAGGATTGTACTTGAAGCGATTGAAATTAAGAAATATAAACATTTCAATCGGGAAGATGGATATAAACTGTCGTCGACTTGGAATCCAGTGATTAACCAATTCAAACCTTGCGATTTACCATCGAATACGTCCGCAAACATTTTAGTTTAGTGTATCGCAATCTTTCCGAATGTGAAGATGAAATGTGGGTAGTTAATAAAACTCTTCGCAACTCCCGTCCTGGACTAGACTAGAACTAGTGGCGAAACGTCGAGTAGGAAAACAAATACCTTTATTATATGGGTTCAGACCCGTTTTAGAATATAAAATGTGTACAAAACGCGAATGTTAAAAAAGTTGGATAAAATTTTGTTCCTAACCAATAAACATTTCAAAGGTGTAAAATCGGTTGAAAATTTTATGTCTTGTTATCGATGTTTCCAAAACAGATGCTCGCAAGGAATTGCTTTGCCCTTGTAAGCCGGGATCAGAGGCCCCACCGCAGGACAAATTCGGCCCATGGACCCTTGACAACATTTGAGACGATTGGGTCGAAGTACTTATCATATAAATCTTATTTTGGAATTTATAAACGGTTTTGTTAATAATTTTGAAAGAAAGAAAGAAAGAAAATCAGTTTGTTTCTTGTATGCAGCCACAAGTCTAATAAAAAATACATAACATACAAAACAACATGCGAGTCTTACGAAAAAATACAAAACGTTTATTATGCCGTTCGTGATTCTTTAAAAAGGTTGCGAACTTTTTTTGTTGCGAAAAGAAGTTTTTTCATATATTCTTTTATTGTGAGGAGGCGGCAGACAAGCATACAGTCCATCTGGTGATAAGTGGATACTGTCGCCCATGGACATCAGCAATACATCTAGAAAAATGTAAGAAGAAAAGTCATATCAAAAAACTAAATATACGTGACATTATTATAATATATATATATATATATATATATATATATATATATATATATATATATATATATATATATATATATATATATATATATATATGTAATCATATATTTAATGATATTAGGTAGTCAGATAAGTTCGCGGCCTATTTATAGTAAAAATAATAAAGACCTTTTTTGTATTTATAAATATTTATTCAACAGAATATTGTTCATTTAATTCGACTATATTTTGACATTTTTCTGGCAGAGCCATTATCCCATCACTATAATTTCTTGAGGTCTCTGACCGAAAAATTGATTTAAATGGTTTATACGTACAGGCTTCCCTTGAATGTAATTTTACTCCTTTTAGAGAATTTTGTAAAGAGCGGAATAAATGATAATCTGAAGGTGCTATGTGTGGACAGTGTGGGGATGCATTAAAACTTCCCAAGAAAGGTTCATCAATTTTTGTTTAGTCAAAGATGTATGCGATCGAGCATTGTCGTAATGGAAAACTACACCTTTTCTATTCATTAATTCTTGGAGTTTGTTTTTAAGTGCTTGTTTCCATTTTACTAATTGTTGACAGTAGACATCAGAATTAATCGTTTTGCCTTGTGGCAAAAGCTCATAATACACAATGCCATTCGATTATCCCCTGTTACCAATCTCTTCAGAAATGGATCGATTTAATTTCGTTTTAGCAACATCTCTGATACGGAAATTTTATTCACCAAATTTCTGTCTTTCAAATCAAATTTTACAAAATTCAGTTTATGCAGGTGATCCATAATTGTTGAGTGGTGAATGCTAAGCACTTCCGCATTTGATGACTGCTAAGTGTTGATCTGCTTCAATGTTTACCGTAATAGGACGACCACAACGGGGAACATCATTCACATGAAAATTGCCAGACCTAACAGATCGACCTAATCATTTTCTGCAGTAGTTTTAGATAAAGCATCTTTTCAATTTGCCCTACCAGTTCTAATTGTACTAAATACTATTAAATACAGTATTTATTTTAGATTTATTTCAGAAGCTTCAAAATAATGACGGTGTATTCTTTTCCAAAGGTCAGAAAAAAGTTTCAACTTATATTTGCATGTACAAACATGAACAGCTTGTGCGCATGTACAAACATGAACAGTTTGTGTGCATGTACAAACATGAACTCGTAGATTTACGGCTCGTAAATCTCTTAAAATTTTGTTTAAACCCCTTTTTGTAACTTCCCGAAAATAGCGAAGTTTCCCTTTCGGCGGGCAATGCCACTGATTTTTTTTAAATTTTTTTCTTCTTGTGACATATCTCAATGGATATACTATACCGAGATATCCCCGAGTCACGTTGTGACTAACAAAACTTCAAAGTTACTCCGTCAACAAACTTACGTAACGAAGTTTGGAACTTAACAAACCAAAGTTTGATCAATCACCTGTTATTGACCTAAACTATCGGTTGAGAATAATCCTGTGCCCTTAGTAACCTTAGTAACGTTAACGTTTAATAACGGTATAGCAATAGTATAGTTAGCGATACTACTAATAGTGCACATGATTCTGAAGTTTAAAATCTAGTAGTGATACAATATAAAAACTACTTTATTACAAGAAATTAAAGTCTACAATCTGTTAAGTCACTGTAATATCGGAGGAACTATGGAATATCGATAGAATCTTTGCCACAGATTAGATAATAGCTAACTGAGTTGTGTCGTACCCATTACAGGTAACTACGACATACATTATCACCTCATTGATAAATATACATATAATAAATCGCATGTAGGTACGTAATCCATATCCTATCTATATCTATACTAATATAAATATAATAAATCTATAATAATAAATTCAAAAATTCTTTCACAAATAGGAAGCTACATTATCAGTGTCTAATATAGGCTACATTTCATTTTGAAATCGTGAAAAAAAAAACTTATAATCCGAAGCGAAGCGAGGGCGGATCGCTAGTTACTAAATATTTATAATTTATGCCGCCATCATGGCAAATATTTTCGAAGAGGAGAGCACATGCTACACAGTCGACTGGGTTGTCAACACCTGACTGATCGAGTAGTATGACCAAGATTTACTATGAAATATACTAATGTGTTTTGAGAGTCAGTGGAATAATTCGGAGTCCGTTTCCCATCCTCTCCTTGTGTTGAGGCATAATAGAATAAAGGAAGTGTCTCATCTCACCCCATCCCTCGTAAGACCAGAAATCCCTTACCACCAGGAAAGTCTCTACTCGTCTACTACATTATTTCTATAAAAATAAATTAAAATTAGAACTATAACATAAAAACAAAAACTTATCAATTTGGTCCAGGTTTCATTTTTACGAACAAAGAACATTTTTATTTTAAAAAGTCCTCTTCTATGCGGACTGAAGAGAATTTAATTATGCACCAAAGAATGATTTTCCAATTACTGTTTTCTCTCCTGATATCGAATCAGTTTATTGCATCTATTTGGAATACCAAATTTAAAGTATCTATGGGTACTTCCATTATACCAATATTAAATTTCTCTTTAAAAGTTGCGAACAATAAAAACATTTTGAAAATGTGCTAACAAAGTCTCAGTTTCGTTATAGGTAATTATTATCTACCTACGTGTTTCCTTTTTCATGTGAATATTATAAAATATGTCTATCTTGTTAATTTCAATTAAGTATTTATATGTCCTTATGATAAATAAATACATTTTCTTTCTTTCTATACATATATTATAGATAGATAGATGTTCTTTATTGTACACCAAAGATATAAAAATAGGTATTTATAAAACCTAACTGAAAGTACAATCGGCAGCCTTGCTAAAGCGATTACCAAGGGCAGAGGGCATCCTTAGTCTTAAAGAGAATTCTGAAAACAAATAGAGATAAATAATGCAATAATCGAAATTAAATATATGTCTGTTTTAAACATACACATCTATTAAACAGATCTAATTAAACGGGTGTTAACGCGTATATTTACCGAGCGGACTTGTGACCATATTTGGTGTAACCCAGCCGAAACGTCGGGTAAAATAATTAAGGTAATAGATATGTATAAATCGCGAAAACGTAATATCTACATACACATAGAAGACATATGTAATACAATTACAATTGCAATTATTACAATTTCTTGAACTGACAATTTTCTTTCTTAATTTCAGTACTCTCCTAAAAGTAAATGAGTACATTTTAGAAACAGACAACTTTCACCTTTAAAGGGTTAGGTACAACCGTTTCGTTCGTTAACCACTAATTAATTATCCCTAACGAACTTCCCACTAATTGGGTTAACAACGAAAGACAGATCGTTCTCATTTTTCCAGTGACCAAGGAATTTTAACAATTGGGCGACAAGTTGTTCAATTAACGTTATTTTCTTCTTCACTTATCGAGTTACTTTGAATTCCGAAAAAGTAAAACATTTGCTCGTTACACAAATACAGAAGGAAGTATTCGTGGAGTGCGATTTTCAGATATACATACCTATATAATTACTAAACAATTATAATTTACAATAATTCCATATTTAAATATACTTCTAACTGTGGCGCGACTGATCCGACAATGTTTTGTCGAATTGTAATTACCATGACAACGATATAAACAGTCGTGTCACTTTGAAAAAATGATGATGAATCAGTAAAATTAATATAATTTCCGCAGTAAATCATACGTTCCTTGTTTAATTGTATGTAACGTTTATATATAATAAAATCTTTCAGACTACAACATACTACTTGTGTTCATTCTACATAACAATTGTTAGAACTAGTTGTTAGCTAACAATTCTATGAGATCTTCTTAACTGTGTAGTACTTGTTCAATAAAATAATAATATATATTTTATCTAAGAGTCATAGTAATCCAACTATTATGGGATTAGAGTCCTGACACAGACGAGCGGTTGGAACCATCAGTCAAATAAAGAGGTTTCATTGTCATCGTTTCGAGATAGATATAAAGCGTTAAGAGTTTTCTTTATGACGAGGCAAAGAATAATAAATATTATGTATCCAATGACATAACTATCTACATAATAAATGTCGCCTGACGTTGTTCTCCACAGTCTAAGACAGGGTAACTAATGATTAGCACGTGTGATGCAATACAACAGCTAATAAAGTACTTATTTTCTTTTGCGTCCCTTTCATAATGCTTTGTAGAAGCTCGGACAATCCCTATCCTATCCTAAGGATAATTCTATCCCTCCCAATTTTTCCCAACCCTTTCTCAATTCCTACATCTTGAGAGGCAGGCAGCGCATCCGGGGGTGTTCTCAACCGCGAATGTCCATGGGCTACAGTATCCACTTACCATCAGGTGGACTTGTATGCTCGTCTGCCGACTTCGTACATAAAAAAAATAATTACGAATTAAGCTATTTCATTTAAGTCTTAATGTAAGTACCTAGATTCTATTCACAAAGGACTTGCATATTAAAAAGTAATACCAAAATGTTTAGTAATTATTTATGTGTTTCATTTTTATTATCTTATTTAATATGTAAATAAAGTGACATTAGAAAAATAAATGTGTACGTTGTTAAACTTTATTAGCTATAGTAATTTCAACTGCTCGAGATTCAATAAAATTTTAAGAACAATATTCGATTTGATTGTAAGAATGAAAACGTGTCTTCAAGTGCTGCATAGGTAGGTATCTTCCCTTGATATTTTCTTCTAAGTCATCCCCAGCGTTCACAAATGTCGTTCGGAGTGATAGAAAATCTCTCGAAAATCTTACACTTTGTTTCACTTTATCGGCTCTCTCTATAGTGTCTGTTGTCGACTCTATTTGATTTTATATCTACTTGACCCGGACCAACGTATTGAGTTTCTTTGAAAACATTTTATTGTTTGAATCGTTGTGTTGATATAGCACGCGGCTACTTTATTTTTTACAAAAATTACCACTACTGTGGTTAAAAACAGACGTGGCTTCCATTCGTGCCGTGTTTACATTGAACTAATGAATGAAACCATTCTAAACCGATATATAAGGTGTATTAAAATTAACCTGTATAAGACTTGTATACGTCATTCTAAGGTTTAAATCATTCTAAGGTTTAGTTACTTACATTAAAAATATTAATAATGTTTTTTTTTTGCTGAACACAGTATAGAGATTTCAAATACATTGTAAACGCATTGTAACACTAGTCTTTGACTTTTGTGACACCGTATGTTTCTCAGTGCGGTGAAATGCTAAATAAAGGCTCGCGCACATTACAGCCGCGTCGCGCCGCTGCGCGTCGCACTGCAAAACTACGACAACGTACATTACAGACGCGATGGGTCGCAACTCAACGGAATAATTTAAGTCAGTTAGCTGTTGACATTCAATATTTAACGTCATCGCATAGTGAATATAACTCGAATTACGTCGGTTAACTGCGCCCGTTCAAGGCACAAGGAGGCGGGCCGCGTCGCAGCGCATAACATCGGTGCATAAATACGGCTAGCAAACGATCTGCTAGTGCGCTGCGCTGCGGCGCGATGCTGCCTGCCTCTAGTGTGCGATAGTTTATAAAAAATGTATGAAAATGTTTCAGGACGATTTTTGCATTGCGCCCCGGCCCGCCATAATATGCGCGAACCTTTATAGTAGTGATAGAACTGACAGTCAGCAATGAATGTAAAATAAAGTAATTTTATTACACCTTATATAGAATATTAACATAGATATATAGTTGGTTAGTGAGCAGATAAATAGGGTGATCTCGTGATTGTCAAATACACTTGAAAGCTTTTAGTATATCATAAAACAATACACGCAAAGAACATGAAACATACCGAAATTATGCTAAAGAATACACAAATGATATAAAATGAAACATAAGTAACCACCGAACGCAATAAAAGTAAGTATTCAAAGCCATTTCAAGCAGGCGGGTTGTTCCGATTTTAGCAAGGGATGTTTTAGTCTAACCCAAAATGTTTTCTTAGGAGGTTGAATTGAGTATATGCGTCATCTTAATAACTACTCATTTACCATGCGGGTACTTCTGTCGGGAATGAATTCAATGTTAATATTATTTTAGTTACGGTTTGGTTGTAGAAAAACTGGATTTACTCAGTCAATCAGTCATCAAATTTTCAAGCGTATGATAGTATCTCGGTTGATATTAAATGTATGTGAAAAGATTCAAAAAGCCATAATACTTGTTATGTGAGTTTTATTATCCTTAGGCGTTTGTAAATTAAGAAAATCGTTAAACGACGACTTTATACAAAAAGTCTTAAGAAGCATGTTTCTCAGTCATTTTTAACAAATTTCTAAACAAACCCCGGAGACAATTTCTATATGATATGGAACGGAAAATAATACATTTTATTACATATAATCAAATCGTCACAGAGCCGTGTCTGTACAAGAAGTTTTTTAAAATAACAACATTGAGAATTTTTGTCTATCTGAACGCGTATCATCATGCAAATACTACTGGAAGGATTTTATGAAATTTGGCCCAATTTTAGCTTATATTCCAGGTTAACAGTTACGGTACTTTTTTCCAGATCGTTTTAGATTTCATTTAGGGTACAGTTCCTACGGGAATCACTTGAAAGTTCCCGCGAACGAAGTATCTGGCACCGCTATTGTATTAATACGAAAATAATATTTACATGTTTCCTTTTCTGTTTCTGTGAATGCTACAAAATGCATAGACTAATAGTATTTTAAAATACATATTTTCTCATCAGAAACCTTTCAGTCTATTGATATGAAACTGTTTCGTGTTTACATTATTATTTTAAATTTGGAAACACATCTTTATTGTAAACTAGCGACCCGCCCTCACTTAGCTTCGGTTCATTAAATTTAAAACAATCGGAATAAGATATTTTCCTGCGGTAAAATGGTGCCTATATTTTAAGTTATGTATTGCTATACATCGGTGAAAAGTGCATTCAATTTCATGCAGTAGTTTTTGCGTGATGCGTGTACAAACATACAGACAGACATATAGACAAAATTTCTAAAAACTGTTGTTTTGGCTTCTGTTGTTCTAATAAAGACCCCCCCATATTAGTTTTTTTTCAATATCTATAATGTACAAACATCAGCCTGTTACAATTTTATTATATGTATATAGATAATTACGATTACATAGCCTATTTCATCATACTAATAGAAATAAATTTTAATTTAATTGCTCTAACTAGATTCAACCTATCCTTAGGGTTTGCCTCAAATACATCTAAGAAAATGAGGACGCAATATTAAGGGAGAAATCTTGAAGGTCGCTCGGTCTGGGCATAGAATGATGTCGTTAAACGTGTCTATTTCCCCTCGTATCGGATATGATAGACCTTTCCGGTGGCAATTCAATGGAAAACTGTCGAAATGTTACATAGGAGTATAGTCAGACGAAGATAGTTTGTACCTTTGGTGGAATTCGGAATTAACCGTCATTTTTACCTTTTGACTGGGTGGTTACCACAGATATAGAGGGATAGATAACGCAAACTACGAGTATCTGTCGCTGCGTGCCCGAAATTGAGGCTAAGCTTCTACTTCTCGCGCTGCTCGTTCAATATGTACCGACCCATGTCGCTAGCAAGCCGCTCTGGTACAGTGCCTAATCAATTGTAAAAAACCATCAAATGTGGTGAACCGAGTAATTATTTTCTCTATAAACACTCATTTGTTTGTTTTATTTAGCATGAATGTGTTTTGGTCTTACACGCTTAAATTATAATAACATGAAAGCGATTATGTGTCTATGTGTAATAAAATTAGTAATTCTTATTGCGTTGACATTCAGACGAAAATTAAACATAATTTTTACCCTGTCAACTGTACTTTGAGGTGACCCGTTGAAGCGTCTTATATTTATTTGTAAACACATTTTGTAAATATCACTTACTTTCCGAAGGTCACTGACTTTCTTTTGGAATATGTTGCTTTTAACTAAAATAAACGTTGAAATTATTTGTGGTAAGCCAACACCTAAATACTGTGGGGCAATATTAAATACTGTGGGCGAGAATTGTAGCTACGCTATATTTAAACAAAGTTACATAAATATTTGCTTTTGCAAATATTATTAAAGATAAAAATGCCTTATTCGCTTACTATTATACTATTACCGGGTAGACGTCTCACGCTATACTTCCCGGTACATGGTATTCATTCAAGGACTCGTCTACTCCATCGGTTATCGGTCCTGTGGTATATAGGTACTTATATATCTACTGCTATGAGCCTAAAACTAACAGACAATCTGCCCTGTAGGTTTTCCTTTCGAAGACATTCCGAAGGAAGTGAAGAAAGGACGGAGTGCTGAAAAGAAGATGATTGCCTCCTTCTTTGATAGATCGGCCCACTTTGCTACTATAACTTTAGAAAATAGAACACTAACTGCAGATTGGTATGTGAACAGCTGCCTGTCTTCTGTATTGGAAAAACTCAAAGAACGACGCACACGAAGCAGAATGATCCTCCATCACGACAATGCCTTAGCTCACTCCGCCAGAAAAACGAAGCAATTTTTGAGTACTGTAAATGTAGAGTTAATTAATGGGCCATCCACCATACAGTCTCGACATTGCGCCCTGTGATTTTTATTTATTGCCTAAAATTAAGTATTGTACCTTTAGGTATTAAAGGCCTAAGTGCCTAAAGGTAGGCTGACTGCTTCACGATCGATATGAAAAAGTATATCGATTGTCGCGGAGAATACTTCGAAAAGCAATCATCAATCATTTTTGAGATTTTAAAAACTTTCAAGATCACCCACGTATGGCCCGCTGCCACTTTGATGTAGTTGGTCCACGGTTTTAGTTTTTCGTCGAATTTCTTCGTAATGTAATGTAATATTAAAATATAATTACTTTTTGTAGGAAAAGAGGACAAAATAAAAAGTTGTAGAACAAATATAATTATTTTGTCGCTAGGGGTTTAGTAACAAGATGTTGAGGATAATTTTTCAATGAGTCTTTATATATTTCTTTTATTTAAAAAATCTTTATTGTACATTATAAAATAAGGGCGAGCTTCAAGTCGTAAGCCTTAAGGCATACCAGTTAACCTATGGGTTAAACAGAAGATACATTGGGAGGTGCGATGAGAGGTATAAATATACATCTAACTTAAACGACAATAAGGATATATACATAATACGTGTCAAACAGAAAGTAGTTCTGCAAAAGGGAAAATGACAAAATTACATTATAGTTATCGAGTGAATTTGATATCGTGCCTATTATACGTAGGTAGACCCAAACTCTATTAGGTTCCGTCTGTTATAATTTTGTTCGGAATTTCTGTTTCGTTCAAAAACGTTGTTCCACGTGTACCTAATTATCTAGGGATACTTATCTGTTTGTAAATGCAGAGAGAAATGTTACTCGAGATTAATCAAGATTTGATTTCAAATCATGTCAACCTTTTAAAAGTTCCACTGCGGGCCACAGGGCTCCTCTGGTAAGGGGATGTCGGGCCATAATCCACCATGCGGGCTCAGTGCGGATTGGTGGTTTTATATACATCTATACAGGGTACGTCCCAAGCTTTCCCGAAGGCTAAAACCATGGATTCTATTCATGATTCTAAATTAATTGACATACAATGTTATGTATTATTTCGTAAGAAAAACTTTATTTTTTAGTCTCAATTTTGGGAAATTTGCAATTCAATTTGGTAAAAAATCAAAGGACGAATTTCTTGTAAAAAAAGGTACAGAAGAAAACTAAAAATGTTCCCTATAAAAAAGACAAAAGGGCTTCTATCACATAATGGCGGCAAAACTTCAGACACGTTCTGTATAGTTCGAGTGACAGATTAATACTTAGGATGTTTTCTAAGGCGCTGAAGCTGTAGCAACAGCCAATAATTCTATAATAGACAATATGTTTAATTATAAATACTTAAAAGTTGAATGGAAGGTAAATAGGTTTATGTTGTTTGTGCTATGAGTAGTTGATAATTACATTAAAGTCGATATGAAACCCATTTTACCAGAATGTGTTATATCATGCTGACCCAATTCATTACTTTGGCCCGTAACTATTACTCATTAATTTTCATAATTACTGACGCAAAGGGAATTACGTATGACGATAATATATTATAGATAACGGATAGTTGTTGTTTTTTGAAGTTGCAAAAGTTTCGTAATGTGAAAGTTTGAATTTACTCTTTATTATTTCGATGAGTATAATGCGTAGACTATATCGGTCATACATCCTTCATGCATATGCATATGGCAAGACAAAGCTTATGGTTACGGTTCTATTTTACTTATGATAGATACTAAGTGACGTAGATTACGCTGAAAACTTAATTATATTATTCGAAACATACACTTTTGCTCTCAAGTCTTGTACATACAAACGTATTCTCCTAATTTCTCCTTGAATTATGGATTTTTTTTTAATACGTTACAGATTTTTGATTAGTTATTTCTTATAGAACACTAGAAAAATAAAAAAATGCCGTGTTGAAAATGTTGAAACGCTGCTGAAAAAGGAGCCCGGTGTGCAAATTTGACAACATACAGAAACTATTCTTTAAGGTTAGTCAGAGAAAAAAAAATCGATCCATTTTTGGAGGAGGAAACATGAGAATACGAAACCTCGATTTTCGCAAATTATCAGCTCAAAGTGCAACTGTCCCTTTCTCTCAAAGAAGTTTCACCGCTCTCTGCCGAGACACCAAAAAACAACCAACTTTTTTTTGATTTGACCAACAAAAAACATTCCGGTATGCTCAATACTTTAACAAAAGAGGTTGTTTACAATTACCTGTTTTTGGAAAACCTTGAACATGGGAGTTTTATCTTGCTTATTGTAATACGAACAATATGGAAACCGTGACGCGGTTGCGGTTATTATCATTTTTATGTCACTAGATTGTCCATTCGACCGTACCTAATTACGTGTAATCGACAACACGTCAACCTACCCAAAAGCATTCTATTGTAGCTTTTATTATCAACTGAATAAGATTTCATAATTTGTAAAAACATTCCTATTTTTGGCCTCGCTGTAAATTTTATTACTATAGCAGTGCTCGCGAGAGGCTAGTAGACATTAATGTATGTGTTAGCTTGATTCCCGTGGGAACTTTATAATTGATCTGAATAAAAACTACCCTAAATATCAACCCGGCACATAAACTAGAACTTGACAAAGTTTCATTAAAATCCTTTCAGTGGTTTTTGCGTAATGTGCGTTCAGACAGACAGACAGACGGACACTCAAATATACATACAAACTTTCTAAATGTTTTGTTTTAGGCTCTGTATTAGTCTTATTTTACACTGCAACGACTTCTATCAAAAAATGTTAAATGTTTTACACGGCTTTGTTACGATTTTACAATAATATGTATAGATTTCTAATTTTCTGTTCCTTTTTGATACGACCTAATGTATTTGAACCCCCTGTAGTTTAAATGTCGCTAAGGTAACTTATAATAGTATATTATTCTAGTATATTTCTAACACTAAGTATATTATTCACTTACTAGAATCGTTAATTAGTTATATTTAGTTACTAATGCTTTTTTTCGTTATAATAACATTAGTCTATTTATATTATATATTCGTGTCAGGGACACAGTGTCGACACGGTGTCGACACGGTGTCAAATGATAGATACAGGGTTTTGTTAACTGAGCAGTAGAAGCTTCAGGGGCACCGTACCACCCCCGCTGCCTTCAGTCGTCTATATTATAACTGTGTTGTGTCAATAAAGAATTTTGATATATTTTTAATGTCGTATTTTTTTGAACAATTTTAGAATTAGAATTTAGAATAAACAAATATGTCTACCATCTTCACCTATCATTCACCTATCAATGAATTGATTTTAACGCACTTGATTAGTCGCAAGATTTAATCGTTGTGCCACTAGTCTTTATTCCTAATTTGGCGGTATTAAACATACATCGACAACATGCTACATAATGCATGCCACAGTCGGTCGTATCAAACATGATTATAACACAGCAAATATAAGAATTAAGGATAATGGCTCAAGAATTAAATCTTATGACTGTGTTCGTACCTACTTACTATAATAGTACAACAATTTTTCTACAACATATTTCTCTATCATCCCATTTTCGGCAACAACTAATGACAGTCTCATCGTAAAATAAATTATTAATGAGGCGACGAGCTGAGTTATAGCTGAGCATCAATCTAACCGTAAGTGATGTACAACCGCTGCAAACTCGTAAAAAGCCTTTGATGTTTTATTCATTGACTTCTGTCTTAGTGTAGTCAGAGGAAAGTTATAGGTTGCGGCGGAAATTTTCTTTACAAAAATCCAGGCATGTGTGCCAACTGCCAGTGTACAGTCAACACTATATCAAGTGTAACGCCAATACTGCCATTATAAGAAAATAGAACTGACATTTTTTTATCAAAAGTTAAATACATATTTTTAACGACATTTATTTGTCATTTTTATCACATTTGTTTATATTTTAGTCACATTTCTCAACAAAGACGGTGGCTATACGACTTACTTCTACTTGAAATGATTATTAGGTATTTTTTAAGGACGCTTTCATTATAAATATAAGACCATTCAAAGAATAAAATGGAGATTCTTCTTCAAACTTCCACTAAGTAAAGCGCTAAGTAATGCTCCCCATTTCCATTTCCCTAATGTATGGCCCTATTTTAGGCACCGAGAGAGCCGGTAGAGCACCTATTGTGATCTACCTTTGTTTTTCTTGTCGTTCTCTAAGGCCTCAAATTCTCGTGTTAACACACATAATATTTTAAGCGACTTTAAAAAAAGGGAAGTTATCTGTTACACGCGTATGAACGTATGATATAATGGTATGGTATGATAATATTTATTTATGTTTTTATTTTTAAGGCTATCTTGATAAAAAAAAACTTTTAAATAAACATTAAGTAGTATCGAGCATGAAATCTCGATACTACCTAATCGATGATCGAAAAGAATGGAAGGTATTTACTAAAACAAATCGATACCATATAATTTTAAAGCAGCCGTTGTCACCTTTAGTTGACCTCTTGTATTGACGACATTGTGCCAATTGAAAAGTTAGTTCGTTGTTCTTTTTATTGACAAAGTTTTCGTAAATCCGTAGTAAGTAATTGTAGTTTCTATAAGGAAAGAAATTAGCGAACTACCAGACATCTCTTTTGCCCTCATCTCTCCATTGTATGATATATAAAGTATTTCCCAAGTCCCGCGTCCATACTCGGTCTTCTGTAATTTTCATCCAACCACTACCGGCGACTTTCTTCATGCCATCTGTCCACCGTGCCTGACAGTGCCCTACATTGCGTTAACCGGTACATGGTCTCCATTTGAGGACTCGTCTCTCCCATCGATTGTCGATCCTACAGCAAATGTAGCCAGCCTATTGCCACTTCAGGCTTTACTGATTACTAATGCGAAATTCCAACTAACAACTATTTAGGAACAGCTTGTTAGCTGCACCAATTATTACTAGAAACTAAGTAAATGCTTACCAACCGGTAAAAGCAGCATCGTTATAACACTTTATTGCGCAAGAAATAAGGTTAACCGTAATACTAGTAGTAATTCAAGTCTTATCTTGCAACAGTTGTAACTTTTGAACTGGTAACTCGGACTCCGAGATTTAGTTATCTAATTAGACCGCTCATTCAGATAGAGAACTTCTGGCTATCAGATCTGTTTGTTCAGTTTGCTTATGTTTATACAAGTTTTAATAAAATTGTAACAGTATTCAATAAACATAGAAACTAATGTAAAGTCGAGCAAGCTATGGGGAAAGCTATGGCCTTTTTTTAGAATAGATGGTAGACAAGCCACGCGATGGGAAGTGGTCACCGCCGCTCGAAGTTTCTATGCGGAATAAAATCGTAAACGAAGGTATTCGCTAAACAATATCATCGCTAAAGAAGTCACCGACATAGCCTATAGATTCAGCTTACTGAAGTGGCAATGGGCACAATGTTTAAAATAAAAGGGTTTGACCTCTTATAAACTAATCAATCGAATTTATTAATCAGCGTATTTCGTGTCAAGGACAATTTATATCCAACTTCTGAATTCAAATCTTAATTTCAACCGCTTTACGCACAAATTAATACAATGCAACCAGCCCTTTCAGTCCATTGCTGGACATGAGTGTACTCATGTAGGTTGTCTTGTGCATGAGGAATGTATGGCCTTAACGACACGCTGGGCCAAGCGGGCTGGTGAGTCAACTCTTTTAGAGGTAATTCCTCAAAATCGTGAAACATCATGAGGAAACCCGTATGATCGTTAATATGTAATAATAATAAAATCTGGGATATGTGATCCACCAAATCCGCAATGGGCCGGCGTGGTGGATTATGGCCCGAAGCTCCCAAATTATTTACTAGGGGAGGCGTACCCTGCAGTGAGACGTTATAGGCTGATACAAGTACCTACTAGTCATTCGATAAGGTTTGTAGCAGCCGCTTAATTATCTCTTAGTCACCTTTACGGCACCCACGTTAACAAATGGCACAAATGAATACCACGGAATAATACAGAGAAAAGATGAAGGATACAGAAAAATACCAAATCTTTCCGTTTTCGGTTGCAAAGGAGCCAATCGGATAGAACTGTGTTTTTAAACCCCCTTGATACCAAATTTTAAATTTGGACCCGCCCGGTTCCCGAAACAGAAATCCAGATTGCTCAGACATATCCGGATATGATATATAGCAATAAAACAGTTCCGTTATACTTTTCTTCACATGCAAACATATTGAGTACATTGTTATAGAACATTTCGTTAGCCAAGTAATCTCATGTTTACGGAGAATTATCCGAAAAGTAAACAAATTAGTTTCCTATATGGGTTAATAGCTATTTGTTTAGTTTAAAGAAAGTGATGTTTAGTGACATACGTAAGATTATACTCGTATATGACCATTAAAACAAGGTATTCAATTACTTTGTCGTTTGCTCGCCGACTTCGCGTTGTTTTTCAACGTCATTGTAACACTAAGGTGTCATTACAAGCCATTTTCATTTAGATGGATAGATAAAACTGTTTATTGCACACCAAAATAAAATAAGACCGTAACAGACATTGTAAACACTTGAAATGTACAAAAGGCGGTCTTATTGCTAAAAGCAAAATCTCCGCCAGACAATCTTTGAGCAGAGAGGAAATAAATAAATCACAGTTAGATGGTGTACTTTGTAATTACATATAATACATGATGTAAAGACCCACTGCAGGGCACAGGCCTCTCCTAGTGAATCATTGGGGGATTTCGTTCCATCATCCATCATGCGGGCCCATTGCGGATTGGTTGATCACATACTCCAATTTTTTTTTTATTATTTCCAGAGCATGCGGGTTTCCTAACAATGTTTTTCCTCACCACCGAGCTAATGATAATTTTAAAAGTCCGTACTTGAGTTTGAACCTACGATCACACGAATGTGAGTCGAGGATACCCCTAGCCTAACACCGCTTTCTATCATATATAATATATACATATTATTATAGGGTTTCGGCATTGTTCAGCCATGAACATCGCCGGTGCTATTTTTTTATAGAAAAAGGCAACAGACGAGCATACAGTCCACCTAATGGTAAGTGGATGCTATCATCCATAGATACTTGCGATACATGCGAACTTCAGTCCAGAATGACAACCGTTGGCCCGCCCCCGGATGCGCTGCCTACCTTTGCTGATTAAGAAATCCTTTCCCTTCCCATGTGGAAACATGGGAAGGATGGAATGGTAATTGGCTCTGGCATATCTCACTCACTACCGAAACACATACGTACGTTGCGATTGGGGAAATACGATAAAGTAGGAAATGCAGTACCTACATTTCAAGGTAGTCTTCTGTGAGAGAGGGTAACATGACCAGTCGAGTGCGCCCAGCGGCTGTGGGAATGCAGAATGCACTTTCCCTCTACTCTATTCTTTTACGATCACGATATGTCACATGTCATGTCTAGCCTAGTTTTTTCAACTTATTTATCGACATTATTCTTCTTATGTTACCACGTTGGCTTAGAACAGTGCTTCGCAACCTTTTTTCACTTGAGGCATTCTGAGGAGGTTTATATTCTATTTTAAAATTCGGCAGCACATCTGAACAATAAATATAATTGAAAGTATAGGAATTAAAAGCAATTAAAAATTACGTGCATTATACTAATTAAAAAGTCAAAAATCACCGAGTAACTGAAAAAGTATGTAAACCGCTGGAAATTTGTCACGCTCGTGTCCTTAGTTACACCTCCCTGATGATGCTGGGTAATTCAGGTTACACTAGCAATGTCTTACGGCACACTGGTTGCGGTTGCGGCTTTGAAGGTAGGGTTCATAAAGAGGGATATCACTTTATTACTTCAAATTGTATTTATTAAACCTAAAACACCTATTATTTAACTTATTTAACCTATCAATACGATCTTTGACTTTCAATTGTTTTCGTTTGTGTCAGTAATGCCTGTATTAGGTTAAGCCACGCTTGACTGGTCAACATACTAGAGATAACAAATGCGAACAAGTGTTACGGCTTACTTTATGTAAAATACGCACAATGGACGAATATGGAACCACGTGTTTTCACATTTTGTCCTGTTTCCTTTTTTTTGTTAAAAATACCGATTTCTGAGCTTTGAATTAAACAAATTTGAATTAATAAAAAATGTTAGAAACAAAATAAAAAGCTATAAAGGATTCGTAAAATTTAGGATTATTTCCATGTTCACCATGTTTCGCTTTTGGCAGAATTCCACATTAAAAAAAAAAAAAATGATTTCTACTTTTGCCAGATTTTTTACCTCTGGGGACTTTGCATTTATACTTAGCTATCGCGCATATATGAGTATCAATATCAAGTACACTTCCCGGCCGAAAGCCGAATTGTTACACATCGGTCTTTAGAAAGAGACAATATTTTGTAGAGCGTCGTCTCTGTCATGTGCCGTTATGACACAGACTACGCTCTACAAAACCGAAGCTGATCGATTGTAGTCGATGTGTATTACTTTCGGCCGGGATGTGTACCATCACGTGGGCCGTTTGCTCGTCCGTCTCCTTTCCTATAAAAAAGTATCGGAAACTGCGCTGAAAGAAGAGACTACGCTCCTATTGTTACGATGTTTACTCATTAATTAAATAACTAAAAATAAATACGAATATATAGGTCTCCCGAGAGCTGTGCGTGTTTGGTCAGCAAACCGCCTGGGGAATTGTCGGAGTGCCTATTAATACGAAGCCAAAAATTATTATATTCCGTCCACAAACAACCGCATAAATGTGTTTGTAGCTAGAAATTATGAGAAATATTTTGTGTGGAGAAATATTAATTTCTAATTATATTGCTAGAATAGAATTCTTATCCAGCCATCGCCGGCGAACTTCTTCAAGCTATCGGTCCACAGGGCCAGATGGCGTCCCGCATTGGGCCCAAAGATAAACATGAAATGAAAATAAAGGTTTACATGCCTTTTCCACATTAGCGTACCTCTTCAACTGGCATAAAAAGTCCTAAATCGGCACGTGTTGTATTCTCACGTGCGTGACTTTTCAAACACATACTCTCACCTTTTAACATAAATATATACTCTCGTATTTTTTCATCACCCGAACGACTGAATACATACATAATGTTATCTGCGTTGCTCATTACGTGTGAAATGTGTTTCTGCCAAAGTTGTTACGTTTTTGTAACAAGCTTCCAAATTAAAGGAGTACTTTTGCCGAAAAAATACTTTTTAAGCGAATATGCGTAGAAGGCAACTTTAAATATTATATTGTGAATTCGAACTTGGAATTACTTTAGAAAATTTCGTGATCGGAAAAAAAAAATTTAGGAAGTAATGTAAAATTTCTCATTTTTGTTAATTACTTGGCTGTTATAAAATAAACATTTACATTGTGATATACTGTATTTACTATATTTACTACATCTTTATTGAAAGACTCATCGTCAACATAAGGTTGTTGGTCCTGCTGCAAGTATGACCTGGCAATGACTATATTTTTCCAATTTTATCCCACGTACATTTCTACCAAAGCCCACAAAAGGCAAAATTTCTACAATAGACCGTAGTGTCGTAAAAGGCGACTAAGGGATAACAAAGCGGCTACCATAAGCCCCGAGGAACTACACCACCTATAAAACAGTGGACTGGCCAACCCACTTGGCCAGCGTGGCGATTTCAGGCCACACCACACATCCCTCATGCACACGACAATGTACATAATAATGTGGGCTGGTTGCAGTGCATTGTATTACCGAAAAATGAAATCAGTAATAAATGATAAAACACACGAATTGATGGCTTTCGATTTCAAGCATTCAACAATCTGACTTTGGTTCATGAATGTTTGTAGTTGATTAAAGAATATTCAACAATACATAAAACCACTAACCACTAATAGAACTACTAGTGTTCTATTTCGTTAATTTTGAATATTTTATTTTATTTTGAAAATAGATTCACCAAAAATAATATTATTTTTGGTATATTTCTTTTCAAAATGAGTCTAATAATTATAAAAAATTTACAGGCTTCGTAATAAGTGAAAAATTGAGACAAGCATGTGTTTATTAAAATGAAATTGACTCTTAGCTAAAAGAAAACTAGCTCTAGCTAACAGTTAACAGGATTGTAATAATAATATAATGTCGCACTTTAGGTTTAAGGGATGTATGTAATATTTGAGCTTACAGGGATCTATGCAATACTTTAGGTTACAGGGATGTATGCAATACTTTAGGTTACAGGGATGTATGCAATACTTTAGGTTATAGGGATGTATGTAATATTTTCCTCAGCGACGTTAATTAGACGCCCTAATTTTAAAAGGAAATTTTAAGTATATCTAATCTAAAGAATATACATTTTCTGTCTTTGACAAGTCCCAATAACCTAGTGGTGGTATTATGGTTAGTGGTGTCGTTGGTAATAAATGAAAGTATGTAATCCAGTATGTATTGAAACATAAATATGGACTTTAACCTTCCGTCTAGCTAGATACAAACTGATACTAATTCATACCATAAGCCTCTATGTCTTCACTGTTGGATATACACCTCTCCCAAGTCCCGCCACCTCACTAAATATTTCGCTTCCGAGTTAATATAATAAGGTTGCAATTATTAATAATAAATAAATTAAATTAATAAACCCTACCTTCTCGATGAAAATGTAGATTTTTATTATTTTTTGTTTCCAAAAAAAAAAAATAGATACGTATCGATATTATATAACAAAATCAACAGAATTAACTAACAGAAAACAAGGTTTGGAGAGGGAAAGTGCACGCGTTTTTCCTGCAGCCGCTGGGCGTGCTCGATTGACCGCGTTACCTCCCTCTCACAGAAGATTATCTTGAAATGTACTGCGCATTTTCCCACTTTATTCCATTTCCCCAATGTACGTACGTGTTTAGATAGTGAGTGAGACATGTCAGAGCTCATTCCCATCCCATCCTATCTTATCTTCCCAACCCTTTCTCCAAATCCATTCCTATATCTCCAAAGGTAGGCAGCGCATCCGGGACGTGCCATCGTTTGTCATTCTAGACTGATGTTGGCATGTATCGCAGATATGTATAGACGACAGTATTCACTTACTATCAGGTGAACTGGATGCTCGTCTGCTGCTTTTTTCCATAAAAAAAGTTTTCTTTAAATTTGACATATGTTTTTGAAATAATACAAATGGTTAACGAGCGATTTTTTGTCGGAAAGAATTATTTCCGATGTAAGCAAAATTTTCCGAAGAATTAAACCTTAAACATTAAAGAGTCACAGATGTCAACAAGAACTCTTCTGACATCAATAGAAGAAAGCTTTAATTATGACCCAAAACATCTACTTTAATAAAAAATGTTAATAACCTCCGTTAAAGTCACCTAGCAAATAAAACAAGGTATTGTACACAAGGTAAAATTATGCAGTTAAATGTCTCAATAGAGTTAAAACAATGGCCGGGGGGAGCCTTTGTTCAGTGAAACCTCTGAAAGACAATGATTTTGCTATTTCAAACAATAAATTAATTCTCCGTTAAGCCAAATTCATCGCTGAACCTTTGTTGCTTTCAAAAATTAAATCAATGTGATTAGAAGGAATGATAGAATTACATGAATATATGTAAAATAAAATTAGAATTTAGAATTTATTGCAATAGTTTTCGAATTGTACTTTAAGAAAAATTTGAATTTATTTATTTAAAATATGTCAATGTATTTAACAGTTCAAAGCATATGTCCCATAAGTGTGCATTAACAATCACTAAAGTATAACACACTTACCATCACGTGGGACCGCTTGCTCGTCCGCCCACTTGTTTATAAAAAAAAAAAATACAATAAAATAGGAGTGGTTCGTTGGCACTTTGCACCCGTGCTAGGAGAACCCAGTGTTCCAGATGCCAACGCCTTCCACCAGGTAAATAACAAAACTAAATTAGAACAGCTATTATGAATGTCGATAGTAAGATACTTTACTCCGTTAGCCTAGCTACCCAAATGTGAGTCTTGGCAACTAAGAGACGCCACTGGTCTTTTTCCTGTGCATACAAAGCTTTATTATACAGTTCTATGAAGTTCGGGCACATAAAATTATATTTTTATTTTTTTCCATTACTGTGCCCTGCTAACATGTAACGTGTTACCGCTTTCTAGAAATAGACAATTCTGGACTTTTTAATTTTTTTATGAAATTATTATTAGTAGAAATTGCTTTGAAACTGAAAAAATCTTTTTCCTATTACCTAGTGTATCTGTTCTTTATAAAAAAAAAACATATTTTCCTAAATCAATTTAAAATCTTAATAATAATAATATTATTATCTCTTAAAAGCACATTTCTAGAATTTTCTATCAAACAAAAGTACGGTTTCATCTTCTGGTTAAAGAAAGAATTACTCTCAATTTTCGACTTGTATTTTGTGCTTGTGTTATTGTCCGTGTTTTCTATAGCATTGTACTCGTCATATCAACTTACTTTACGCGTTTCCTGAAGATTTTATGTCACTCTCTAAAGGCGGATTATGATTCTACAAAGGGCATTTAGAAAATGTTTGAGTGTAATGTTGTGAGAAAAGGGAGCTAAACAAAAATTATTTGTTTGTTTTCAGGACCCCGAACTTCCCACTGTAATTTCGGACTGTAATCCACCACGCCATTTGTTCATACATATTATTTGTGTATAGTTATTTTTAAATGGACTACATAGTTAGTGATAATTAAAAAAAACTATAATAAAGTAGAGACTAAAGTAGTAATTGTACCGAAAATGGAATCGAACTCAAAACCTCTCGAATAAGAATAGATACCGCTATCTATTACCGCTCTTCTACCTTTGTCAGTTTTACCCGGTGAACGCAAAAAGCGTTCACCGGTTTTATCGCATATGAACTATAGCAAATATTATAAAACTCTTTTTTATTTTTTTTCGAAATTCAATACTATATAAAATAAATAATAAATTATATACCTATGTATTATTTTATCACTAGGTATGTCTCTCTGTTGATAAATTATTCTATCCCTTCACTAACATTAAACTCAGTAAATTCTCTTATTTAAAGAGTGCATCGAATTCTAATAACATCTCTGGGCCGGCGCACCGAAATACCAATTAGACCCATTTGACTTCATCCAACGACGTGCTGTTCGTATTGTTGACGATCCCACTCTCACGGGCGGTTTAGAACCCCTCAGCATTCGGCGAGACGTTGCGTCTCTCTGTGTGTTCTACCGCCTGTACAATGGGGAATACTCTGAAGAATTGTTCAACATA
Source organism: Sesia bembeciformis (assembly GCA_943735995.1). NCBI lineage: Eukaryota > Metazoa > Arthropoda > Insecta > Lepidoptera > Sesiidae > Sesia > Sesia bembeciformis. Next base: position 4,030,234 of record OX031025.1, read on the forward strand.
ATTCCCACATCGGGTTTCGATAACCGCACCTCCTGTCACAGAAGTGCGCTCCATCCGCATTTCCTCGATACGGAGGTGTCGCGTACTGTTCGGTCCAAAAATTATTTCATATCGCGAACCCGTAGGCTGTGTAACGAACTGCCTCAAGAGGTCTTCCCATTAAGCTACGACATGGGGTTCTTCTAGAAAGCTGTGAATAGGATCTTGCAAGGTTGGCGGCGCGCCCGCATACCCCCTGGTGTTGGAGGTGTCCATGGGCGGCGGTAACACTTACCATCACGTGGGACCGCTTGCTCGTCCGCCCTCTTATCTATATAAAAAAAAAGAAATTATTTATTTTTGTTAAATAATAATTTTGCCTCCATTGGACAGATTATCTCTTTCTTCAATTTGAAGAGTTGTCTCTACCTTGTGGAACTAAATTTAGAATTGATTCAAGTCATGAGGGGATCTTTGAGGGGGAGAGTGCACGCTGCAATCGGCTGTTGGGTGCGCTGTCTACCTTTGGAGATATAGGAATGGATTTGGAAAAAGGGTTAGGAAATGGAGAGGGATAGGATCGGAATGGGCTCTGGCATATCTCACTCACTACCGAAACACGTACGTACATTGGGGAAATACGATAAATTAGGAAATGGTACATTTCAAGGTAGTCTTCTGTGAGAGAGAGGTAATGTGGCCAGTCGAGTACGCCTAGCGGCTGTGGGAATGCAGCGTGCACTCTCCCCTTACAACATACCAAAATTCAAAATAAACATCAAACGCCACAAGGAATATTCAATTATTCACGAAACTCGACACGAATAATAGAAGTCATAACAATAGCAAAAATAAATCTATTCAATTGTACTATAGTTAGACCCGAGTAAAAACAGGATCGATATTACTTTACATTTTTGATCCAAATATCGTAGTTACATATACAGTGTTCGCACAAAATGTTTATAGGCTATTATTACATCATGTCGACACGTATAAAGTTTAACAAGGAATTTTCAAGACTAATTTGACGGAAAAAGATGAGCTGATCTAACCTCGTTAGTGAAACCTCCACTTTTGTCAGTTATTCAAAAAGTTACCTTGGTATATTAAATAGGTACTGGTATCTATACATAACAAGTTTGTTAATGTAATTTAGATCGAGCCAGACGTTCTACCCAATAGCTGATAGTGAATAATGACTAAAAATCAATAAAAAACATAAAAATAAGTCTTCCCCATTTGGTACATAGTAAGTACCATGTACTGGAAGGCTTATATTTAGGTCAAATGTCAGAACGCATAAACGTTTATTTGTTACGTGTTAGAATGCACAAATTCAAAGCATTTATGTTAAAAGGTACGATTAACAAAACGTGCGGATGGCAAGTAATAAATGTGGCAAAATATATTTTTGTCGAACAGTATAATTGTTGTGATGTATACGTAACACAAAGTAGTACGTATAGTAGGCCTTCTTCCAAGGTTCGCTACAGCATACGATGATTTTTTTTCTGTCATGGATGCAGCATGGTTTTAAGCCTTATGCTTTAAATTCATGACGCGGGTGACTGACTTACCGTTTCGAGGTGGTTTCCATTCGAAAACTAATTAATTTATGTCGTTGGTTGCCAGTCCAATGATACAAGTAATAACGATAACAATTATATGTAAATTTACACTAAAAAATGTACGTATTAACTCTTAGATATTGTGTCACTTTTGACATTTTAACTGCAGGTTAGTATAATACCATGTTTCCCGGGCGGGAGAATCAATGAAGACTTCTGAGGGGTTTTTCATTGCATTTTAGAATGTTTTCTTCTAGGTATCAAGTTGTCCAGATGGATAACATAGATTGGTCCAGATGACTGCCTTCTAGGTAATAACTAGTTATTCGCAATCAACATTCGGAACAAAGTTAAAGTCAGTTGGCGTCAACTCACCCACCCACATTAACATAGAAGCCTCCAGTTGTAGACAGAAAAACAAATGATTAATTTAGAAAAGGAAGCAACAGGCTTTTAATACAAGCATAATAATTGAAATTAAAATTAAAAATCAAATCAAAATACATTTCAAATGTCGAGGACGTGTAATTTAATTGCCATTTGGGAACTACATAGGTAAAGAGCTGTTATTATTATGTAATTAATTAAAAACGACATACAAAATGGTAACCTTGGATTCATGATTCGTGTGTAGTGTATCTACACAACTGAATAAAGTGAATAAATACTTTCATAATGAAAAATGGGCAAAATTAGGAACCACCGCCAATGTCAACCAAATTTGAATCTTAATAAAGTCAAACCCAAAAATAAAAGCAAGATGAAAGATCCTAAAAGGGTCAAGGGATGAGTGTGTGAAACGTTTTATGAATGTAATGGAGGCCCGAAAGGTAGGATTGAGTGCTCTCCGGGCTCCAGGTTAGGTACTCACTTGACTTTCGATAGGAGACTATTCGACAAAGGAAAATCGTAGTTTATATCACATTAAATGTTTTCCCAATAACGAATTTTTCTCCGGCCCTGTTTCATCTGGGAACACGATAAATCTATATATAACGAATATATCTTCACTTCAAACTTTCAGAGAGATCCTTACAGATAAATACCTCATTTCCTTGTACTTTTTCCTTATATTCATTATTTTATGGCTTTCTTTTTTCCCCCTTCTATTTAGGATTTTGTCTGGAATTTTCACCCACATGAAATTCTATTTTCGTAAATCTTTCGAGCTGTGATAACTTAAGGATTCTTTTCTTGGCTCTCATTCGTGAGTTTGTGAGTTCAAAGACTGAATCATAACACAGACTTTGTACTTAAATAAAGATTTTTATTACTTAAATAACTTAAATAATAAATAACTTATGAAACATAGAACTAGATTTATTTAATTTAACTGTGGGCAAATATAAAAATATGTTGTACAAAATTAATTGAAGCGATGTTTCTCAACATCTCTTTGTATTGCATAGTTTAAGAGTGTGTTTCTGACTATTTTGAACACTATTCGGTCCTTGCGCTATGTTTATTTTATAATGTCATCTTATTTATTGTGACTGCTTGTCTTCCATATATTACAAAATTAAATTGAAAAAAAATAGAGCATCGTTACATGAGAAGTATTAAATTAAATAATAATGTAAATTTTAACTCATCTGATAAAATAATACCTTAAATATATAAATAACAACTACGCAGTTTCATTAAAATCCATCCGGTGGATTTGCTTGATGAGTATTCAGACAGACGTACCCACAGACAGACGGAAAAACAGGCAAAAAAAAATCCAAAAAATGTTGTTCTGTAATACCATTCACACTTTATACTGCAACATTTTTTTTCAAACCACATTAAATGTTATAATATGTATAGTACATATTATAAGACTTTGTTACGATTTGTTTTATATCTAATAATAATAATTTTATATAACAAAGGTAATTTTATTTTATTTCAAATTATCAATGAGATTTCCTACTACTTACAGACTAACTATTCTACTAAGTGCTAATTGATTGGACAATGATCATCTATAATTTGACCTGTGTAATTATGTCGGTCAAGATTTATAATCGGAATTACCTCTGATTTGGAACGAATCATTCGCAATCACTAACCACACTTTGATTATCATTCATGATTGTTATGTCCCACACATAACTGTCCTCCCATTTCCAGAGTGACGTAATATTCCGCGTGGCACAATGCAGTCTACTGCATTGAAAGCCTATTGAAAATAGGCATATCTCGGCTTTGTTGACTATACTGCGTACTTAGATATGGTGTAAATTTGTGTTCAGGTTTGATTTGATTTGTACGGTTGCAAGGAATAATTGTTGAGCCACTATCCTTTATTCTCAATTTTGCCGTGTTATAATACATACGACTGTGATCTTATATCATTGTATTATACACTGTTGTCAATGACAATGTTGTTTGTTTAATACTGCTAAATTAGGAAAAAAGGATAGCAATAAAATGGCTCAACAAATTAATATTAAGACTATTCTTTATAATTTGTCCCCGTCTCCTTTGTCATCTGAAAGAAACTTCTGGAATTGGTACTTGACTCGTTTAGATTTCGAAGATTTCCGATATTTCCGACATCACGACTTTCTAATTCCGGAAAAAAAACCAATACATGTCGAGTAATGGCTTATTTACACAAGGAGAGTGTCTCGAAGGCGGATGTCTCTGACATTGCTCGAAAGCTAGCTAGTAGCTAGTAGCTAGTAGACATTGTTATCATCATCTGATCATCATGTGAACAATTGTAGGCGAGAATTGTGTGTAGTATGGTCGCATACGAGAATCGTATACAATATTCTCTCTCGAACGGTTCGAGAAACTCCGTGCGAGGTCAGCAGCTAAGTTCAAATTACAAACCTGTTTAGAGGTTTATATATCTATATATAGAAACTGCAGGGTGAATTTCTTAACGGATTGAAATGAAATTTAGCAGAATCTGTTCGGTATCTTGGTATTTCAAAGATGAGCCGAATCGGTTGAATAGTTCCAAAATTATGATGGTATTCAAAAACATTACAAAAAAAAAACTAAAAAAAAAGAAACAATTCGGCATCTACTTATATATCGTTGCATAGGGCTTGAAAAGCTATACAACTTTTCTTCTAAAATATACGGAATATAGCGAAATCTTCCTTCCGCCTTGTGCTGCCATCGCGCGGCGTTTTTAACTCTCTCTAAGTAATTAACTCTCTTAACTGATATCGATACTTCTACTGTCGCTCCTGGTATCATATACGTAAGTATATATTTACGGTTAAGGTTAATATGTTAATATATAGCCATTTTTTTCGTCCACTGTGGACATGGGCCTCCTTCTCCATGTAAGAGTATAATTACATTGTCCAGTGCGTAAGCGATGTATTGCCTCAAAACGCCACGCTGACCAAGCGGGTTTGCGAGTCCACTGTTTTAGAAGTGGTGTAGTTTCTCAGAGTTTGTGGTAGCGGTTAACACCCATTGGAAGATATGGAGTGGCGCTATTCTGAAGCCGGCTGAGTGTATTTTAGTGTAATGCTACTATTGTCCAAAGATCGCAGCCTCATACATTTTATATACACCTGCTCTAAGACATACTACGTATTATCTACTCGTATGTGAATTCAGCTACAAAAACGAAGTAAACAAGTCAATTATTACATCACCATTGATAGCCCGATGTCGGAATTAGGAAATTTATTACTTTTAAATAAAGTCTCAGCTCTGATGTAAACCGTACCAAACAAAAAGAGATATGTTGTAGGAAATTGGCGAGCGAGTGAAGATTTATCTTTGATAGTTGATACGGGTTAGATAGAAAGCGAGAACCATTAAGACTCAAGCCGGCCACTTCATATCGTTTTGTGCTAGTCGAAGTGATAGTGGCTTCTCGTTCTTTCTCAATGATTGTGAGTGCGACGACTGTAGTCGTTTTAAATCTAGTAATGTGAAAGATAATATGCAACGATGATTGGAAGGCCGTTGGCATTTTACATTTGTGAGGAAATGTGTTCGATATTATCAGAATAGAATAGTAAATTGGCTTTGGGTGATTATCCACAACTATCCATAAGTCCATGACTTGACTGATTTGAAAAAAGTTTTTAACGACGAGAATTTTAATTAATATTACATTACATTATTAATTAATGTTGTGTAATAGTGCCTGTGTGCCTGATGCCTAAGAATTCTGATGAATATTGAACCAAAGAGTTGTTAGTTGTGAGTAAAGCGACTTACTTTATTGTCGGTTAAGATTTTTTAATTGAAAATTTTATTGTTTCAATAATATATTTTTTATATGGAAGAGATGGCAGACGAGCGGGCGGGCCACCTGGTGGTAAGTGGTCACTGCCGCCCATGGACACCTACGACACCAGGGGGCATGCGGGTGCGCTGACGACCTTGAAGAATCCTGTTTACAGCTCTCTTGAAGAGCCTCATTTAAGCACAGCATAACGGAAAAACCTCAACTGGCAATTTATTCCACAACTTTGAATAGAATAAAAAAAACTACGTTTAAATAGAAAAAAAAAACAGATTTTAGTGCATGTTAAACTGAATCTTGAAACAATTAAATTTAAAGTTAGAAAATTACAACCAAAGATAATAAGTATATCCCCACAACAGAATTCCTTGGCCACAATAAGATCCAATAACAATCATTTATGTTGTATGCTCATCATTTAGTACTGATACAGATAACGAAACTCTTGTAGCGAACCTCTCATTTTATTATTCAGGATCGGTCTTCTCACAACCTTCATTATACAGAAAGGATTATAACATTAAACCTTACAAATTTGTAATACAAGATAAGTTACGTTTTAGACGAATTGAATTTGAGTCAGCAAAGTTCAGTAAAACTTATCAAATAAGCAAAAGAACATCCGACGACATTTTCAGTTTGAAATTGTGATGAATTTGTATTCACGCTTGTATTCACGCTTTAGTAACAGTGTTCAGATGGAATCTTCGGAAGCTCTAATGAGAAATATTTTAATTAAAATTCTAAGATACAAACTAGTTTATAAAAAAGCCCCTGAATTCCGTTCTAATAACAATATTTTTTAATTTCTTATGTAAAATAATTATGAAAAAATTTTTATTTAAATATATCTGTATCCTTCCTATGTCGGTGTCACATTTGGCAGTTTTACAAAAACTTTATGCTCAGTTGAAGTTGCGATCACCCGAGTGTGCGTAATCTATTTTTTCTTATTTCTTCTTCGTGTGTATATAGCACCTCTGCCCGCCATTCTGTTTATTTCAGCATTTATATTACGGTACCTAAGTTTAGAGTATATATGTAAGCCCGAATAGTGGTAAACGTTATGTGTTACGTGTAAATTTTAATATTTATCGAGATATATGAGCCACTAGTAAATGTAAAATTGACAGAAAAGAAACAGATTTTCGGTTCTTCTTATCTTTTTAAAAGTAACAAACACTTAAATTCAATTTAAATTCAATTCATTTCAATCAGCCTTATCAGTATCCACTGCTGGGCATGGGCCTCCTCATGCATACTATCTTGTACACGAGGTATGTATGGCCTTATAACGCCATGCTCCACGCGCTGGCCAAGCGGGTTGGCGTGTCCACTCTTTAAGAGGTGGTGTAGTTCCTCAGCGCTTGTGTCAGCTAGCGGCTTAGTTATTCTTTAGGCGCCTTTTACGACACCCACCGAAAGAGATGGGGTTGACGCCCAGTCAGCGTGATACATTAACAATGTACACATTTAACAATATAATAACCATTAGAATAAACCTAGAAAAATTATCGAAAAATCCCATAATTCGTTTTGGTATCCTTTATTACGAACTACCTTACTACCTTACTGAGCTGTCGGCGTAGTACTACGTTTTGTTTAATTCTTCTTTTTTATATAATAAAGCGGCAGACGAGCATACAGTCCGCCTGATGGTAAGTGGATACTGTCGTCCCTAGACATCCGCGATACATGCCAACATCAGTCCAGATTAAGAAACGTTGGCACGCCCCCGGATTCGTTGCTCACCTTTGCAGATCAAGTAATGGATTTTGAGAAAGGGTTGGAGAAATGGGGAGGGATAGGATGGGATGGGAATGGGCTCTGGTATATCTCACTCACTACCGAAACACGTACGTACATTGGGGAAATATGATAAAGTAGGAAATGCAGTACATTCCAATTCAATGTACATTCAATACATTACTTCTGTTAGAGAGGCGTAACGTGGCAAGTCGTGTGCGCCCAGCAGTTGTGGAAATGTAGCGTGCACTCTCCCCCTACATGATTTAAAATTGCTCATAGATTCATGCTTATTAAAAATACTAAAATAGCTTGCATAACAACATCAGCTCTTGATGGAAACAATTCGCGATGTTCGTTCTGTGGTGGAAAATACCCGAGGGAAATATATGCGACGAACGGAAATCATGCATCCGATCCGGTAGAATTGACGTCGGAGAATGGTTGACCGTTAGGCAGATAGGATTGCCGTATTTATTGACAGCAAAATTGCGAATTATTGGAGTCACAAATTAAATTTTGACACGAAACAAACGACTTCGTGAGATATTGGCGAATTGGAAACTACCGATTGAAAATCAAATGTTTCAAACCAATTTTAAATGGAAAAAACAATTTGCTTTTTAACCAATTTTTATGGTTAGCTTACAAGTGATACAAAAATTATATACATCCACTTACCACCAAGTAGACTGACCACTTTCTAACTACGAAAAATTTAAATATGTGTTCAAAATATTATTTAAATCGTAACCATTTTCTTTTTCCGTGGACTGCTGGGCATGGGGCTTCCTTATGCACATTGTGTGTGGACTCAAAACGCCACAACCAGTAACAGTTCAATTAGCAGCTGTTTATAAATGTATGTGGCGTTGTCGTTGATAGCACCGTATAGATCGTACAGAGTAACAAAATCAAAGACTTCATTTTAAAATGTTAACTTTTTTGGGGAAATATGAAATTCAGAAATAAGTCGAAGAACAACAGTCGTTACTTTTAATAGTAGAAATTCATAACAAAGAGCTTGTAGGTATTATTTATTTAATTCTGTATAGGCTTTGTATTTTTGGATCTTTCCAAAACGTAAACGTAATATTCTATGTAATACTGCGCTTGCTTTATCAAAATCTACGTAAAATGTTAGTTGCAAAGAATAGAAAATTAATTTCACCGATGTGGACACGTAAACTGTTGGCGTAGTTGCCCACGGAGAAGTAAGACAAATAGCTTGATAAGAGTTGAGTAAACGTAACTAATGAAATAATAAATGGCTTCCTCGTAAGGAATTGTCGGGGAACGTTTGAAAAAGGAGCGGCTTTAAAAAGGAAAGTCATTTTAAATTGCACGTTTGAAAAGTTTTTCTGCTTAATGCTCGGAAGCGCCGTAATTCGAGTAAAATAAGTTAGTGAGTTTTAAACATTTTAGCTTGAATACTCAAATACTGTGTTATATGAAAGTAAATTTGAACATTATTTGTAACAACGGATTGGTTCAGATTCGAATTACCATGGCATACGGTGCCAGAAATGCGTGGAACAGGATGGACTAGTCCAATGAACTAATCATACATACTCTAAAGTCCAATCGAACTAAGTCACAGCAATTGGTAATCGTAAATACACTCGTATGTTATTAGGTTCCCCAACACCACTTCGTGACGTAGGTATTCGGCACGCGGTACATACAGCGCGGGCGCATACGTCCAGTCCAATTTCGGTCAGAGAACGTACCTAGTTCACTCACGGAACATTATAAAGCGAACAAATAAACATATTACACAATTCATATTAACAAGAACATTAGTAGATACGAGTAGATATACTTGGACAAGTCTTTGAATACTTTACTATATAGGTGTAAGTCACAACCCTTACATATGTACTTGGTTAGTAGATAACAAAAGTTTTATAGAATCTGGAGTAAACGCTCTTCCACGCTATCGGCCAGAAGTGTCGACATAATCGTATTCTATAATAATCTCCGCCCGCCCTGGAATTTCGCTATAACCGTCGACGGAGAATAAATTCCCCACTAAGCCTTCGCCCCTAATGAAATCCTTTTGGAGCAAAAAATAGGTCAAATGAGTAAAACCCTAGGTCGACTTCTTCAAGGGTACGCTATCTTACTTACGAGTTGATACCGTCCTTTTGTAACGAATTTTGCGTGAATTTACCTGGAACAGGGTTTATGAATGCTTTTCTAATTTTTTGGAGCATGTGTTGAAATTTACTTATGGACAATCTGCAATAATTTCAACTGTATTTTTCTTTACCTTTTCAAGTTCCCTAGTTTTTTCTCTAAATCAAAGGAATGTATGTATGTGTGTGTTTCTATGCATGTATGGTAATAATAATAATAATAAATAATCATTATTGCACACAAACAGTTATTACATGTGCACATATATTTAATTGGGAAAATGAGGAGGGATAAGATGGGATGGGAATGGGCTCTGGCATATCTCACTTACTATCGAAACACGTACGTACATTAAGGAAATATGATAAAGTAGGTAACGCAGTACATTTTAAGGTAGTCTTCTGTGAGAGTGGGGTAACGTGGCCAGTAGAGTGCATTCAGCGGCTGTAGGACTGCAGCGTGCACCCTCCCCCTACGTTCACTCTCCCCTGTATGTTCGTCTTCGCCTTCTTTCTATAAAAGAATGTATTGGTGTACTGTAAAATATATCTAAGTGTAGAAAAATAGGTGTAAATAACTGTAAATGATTGTCCCTCGAAATAAAGGAACATGTTTCTCACAAAGCCCAACTTTTGTTTGTTTAGGATAGTCGGGATTATCCTGTTCGATTATCCCGAAATGTTCGGGATCTACAGTTCCTATTTCGGTTATCACCATTATTCACGCTTTTCGAGTTAGTTTCTATCGACTTTACCTATATTGACTTTAACGGATTGGCGAGTGCAATCTTTAAAAGGTGTTTTAGTTCCTCAGGACTTGTGGTAGCTGCTTTTGTTATCTCTTAGTCGCCTTTTACGAAACCCACGGGAAGAGATGGGGTGGTGCTATTCTATAGCCGGCGGGCACCACACGGATATGGAAACTTCTTAATTCTTCAGGTCATAATCATCAGGATCCTCTTCTTCTGGTTTCTCATCTACCTTCTGAAACTCATATTTGCTTAATGAAACATTTTTAAGGCTTGACTGCAATCAAAGCTTTTTTACAACATTATATTTAAATGAGAAAACTGTCATCTTGCATTGCTAATATTTACATAAGGAAAATCAGAATGTATGAATTGTGCCTTTCTGTAAACATAATGAATATATTAGTATCCTACTTGTTAATGTTTATATAATTTGTAATTTGTGGTAGCTATGTACAATTATACTATTTTTTTTATTTGGGCACAAAGCCCAAATAAAATAAAAACTACATAATCAGTTTCAATGAAGCCTCAATACATTCCACTGAGGTAATGGATCGTGAGGAGTTAATTCTTTTGAAAAATTCAATTAAAAATCCTTTCAGGTTCAGTATCGTTTATGTAAATATCGCTTTATTCTTTTAGTAAATTTACTTTAATACTAGGTTAAAACCTCGTTAACGTTGTGAAGACAAAACTATTACGGCGTTAGATGGAATAGATGATACCAGCCTATAACGTCCCACTGCAGGGCACAGACCACCCTTAGTAAATCACTGGGGAGTTTCGGGTTACGACCCACCACGCTGGCTTAGTGGTGAATGCACATACACCAGATTTTTTATGCGGGTTTTCCCTCAACGCCAAGCACACTACACTACAATATACAAAAAAATCATCAAGTATGAAACTCAGTGGTACGGGCCAACGATTTAAAATCATGATCACACGAATGTGAGTCGAGTATAGATACCCCTGGCCATGACCGCTTCCTTAACCATCGCTGCAACAAAATCGAACAGGTTAAGGGTTCAAAAATCCGAATATTTTTGAGAAATTCTATTAATGCTAGATTTTCGCACACACATTTATTTAGGCGTTAGTAAATAACATATGAAACTGTCTATCCACATCATGTGCGCTTCAAAGGTTATTCAACGTCAAATCTCAAGGAAAATTTGTATTTCGTGAAGATCTCTTTTGCTACTGGTTTTACTGTAGGCAACAGCTTAATTTAATTCCGTGGTATACCTAAGGGCTAAAATCGCATGGTTTTGAATGTTTAGTGTCTTTTCGACAATTCTGGTTCCGATGAAATATATTCAAACATTCCACAAAATCGGCAATATAATTTGTTTACGTGCAGAAGACAGCTTATCAAAAGCAACATTTATGTTTCATTTCCGCTTATATGTCTACGCAACAAGATTTATTAATGTATAACATCATATCATCCATTGCCCCCTAAGCATTGGAGTCGCTAGTCACAGCGAGAAGCGGCGATAGTAATGGGAACGGTGCAATGTTTCTAACATCATGATTTTTGTGTATTTTTATATAGAGTAGACTAATATAGATTGAACCACAAAGTGGCATTGTTAGAAAGATGATAATCGCAGATTTATAACATTTTAGTTTTCATTTATTAAAAGTAGCGTGACGTCACAGTAACGGCTGCTTGCATAGACTTGTCACCGGTCTTCATATACTCTACAATCATACAATGTATCAATTATAATCAAATTAGTGGAATTTGCCAGTACAAATGGAGCAGCAACATTCATTGTGCCGTATCGAATGCAATATTGTAGTAAATAACTAGAAATTCAAGCTCAGATAGAAAGTAAGCAAACCGCAGTCAGTTCACAACAAAGCAGTAAAGTTTATTTTGATGTGGAGTGACATTACTTTTTCTATACATTATGACAAAACTAGCAACCTATACAGCCCGTAACTGTGATGTCATCGCCTATATTTCACATATCTCACTATAATATCCTACTCTTTTATCCAAAAAAAAACTCGTAAGAGATGTTGTACATGTCTAATTATTTGGAAAAAATAAAAATTACACCATCCCCAGTGCGTAGTTGTGTTACTGATCGCTGAGACGTGCGACCACGTGACTTATGCGACCACGATAGAACAGTTCAGTCAGCCGCTCTGTTTGTTATACGTCCTACAATATACATCAACATTTTGAAAAATTACTCTCGTGTAGATAGAAGCGTGACTATTCTCCGTATACATCCATTCTACTAAGCCATTCGGTACACGGGGATCGCTGGTCGCGGGGGCAAGCGACGCGACTAATTGCGTAATCGCTGAGACGTACGACCTCATGATCTACGGCTACCGATCGATAAAATAATTGATAAGTCAACACTACATGCGTAATACATTAAAAAAAATGGCTCCCGTATTTGTAATATTAAGTTAGCCTCACAACTATGCAAAGAAACCCATATTATTATTTTTTAAGATTTATGTAGATATAAATGCCTCTAAAACTTAGTAAGTGATCACGTGATGCTCACAAATTACTAAAAGAAACTTATAATATAAAATATAATTGTGATATGATATCAGCATGCTTAAAAGCATGATCCTACATTTTGTATGGTATATGATTTCCTATTGTAAGATACTTATTTTTTTAAAAAGTTTCCATTGAAATGTTTTGATAAAATATCTGTTTGAAATAACTGTTAGAATATATTTTGTTATGACAACTCTGAATTGAGGCGGGATTCCGATGTTTGGCTGTCAAAAAAGAAAAAGGAGATGTCATTGTGGACAGATAGCATTGTTAGAAATATGATTATATAAATAAGAAATTATATATGATTCTCGTGCCAGACCTAGTTTGTATTAGAAACTAGAATATACGAATTTAAAAACGGATTTCTATATCACTAGATTCCTGCGCTTAATTTGGCGGTTGTGAATGTTTTTAGTTCTCCTGTAAAATTTATAAAAAAACACTTAGGTACACATTCCGGCCGAAAGTAATACACATCGGCTATGGTCGGCTAGCTTCGGTTTTGTAGAGCACCGTCTCTGTCCTACAGGCACACAACAAAGACGACGCTCTACAAAACCTAAGCTAGCCGATAGTCGATTCATTTTGATATAGGCGACCGACTTTCAAGCATTGTACGAGCATATGAGCATATGCATATGAGAATTAATGATATTGAGGATTTCAAGATATATATATATATATATATATCTGTATATATATCTAGGAGATCTGTATTAGTTAGTTGTGTTTTTATATTGTTCATTTTCTAAATTACTAAATCATTCCATTTCAACCATTAGGCGCCAATAGCTCGAAAGGAGGTATATCTCCTTTTGAGCTATTGGCGCCTGGTGTAGTCCAGCGTTTGCATGACGCCTAAAACCTTTATTTATCATATTTGTATTGGTTTATATATGATATAATCATATAGGTAGAGATATATCATATAACATTTATCACGATTGTACAACAAAAGTCTGAAACACGATCAAACAGCCTTCGCACATCTGTGAGTCGGACTTTCGTTTATTTATTTTGTGGAGACTTATATATTAAATACATACAAAACGTGTACTAATTGAATTACAATACAGAATATTTGTCTATATATGATTAAATTACACATAGGCCAACGTTCATAAACAATAGTGTAGGTACATTAATAAAAACGAACACAAACAACATCAACAAAATTTACAATATGAAGGAAGAAACGGTTACCCTGTACAATCAATTAATACATAGGTAAAGTAACGTGTTCGTTTTTATATTTCTTTCGTCTCCTCTGTGGACTCCACCGGCCTGAAAGTCCCAGTAACACAAGTCGCCACTAAGTGTCTATCTATACTCCTTTATCAGTAAAATGTTATAAACGACGTAGCTCAATCTTCATGAGACGTGTAAGATTGATGAACTTGCTGGCATTAAACGCGTTCTATTCAATTTCTTGATTCTGCTACGCATATTATTTTATCAAAAGATTTATTCAGACTCTCCTTCACCAAAATGTACAGATAAATTGTATAGAACGTTTAGTGTATAGAACTTATTCTTATTCCACACCAATATGGATAAATAGGTACTTATGGTTATGCACTTACAATCAAATGTACACATAAGTTAAATGGGTGTGAGTTTTTAATTGTCTTTGTGTGTGTCTCTCGACACCCACGGCACAGGGAATCCTAGTTAATTATATAATACATTAAACAGCTCTTGAATGCAAGGCCAAAAGCAGTTTTGAAATCAGCTGTAGGGCACAGGTCTCCGCTTGCAACCACGAGGAGCTTTCAGGCCACACTTTACAACTCTATTTTTTACCTCTACTTTAAATGTGTGTTAAACATACAAATCCAATGCTGACGCCATTTTTCACGAGACGTCAAAATTACTTTGCTAGCGTTCATAGCTATTTGCGTGTTAAAATTATGCTGTAATTAATTTGTTTGTTGTTTCCACGCTGGGTTTTCTAGATACTGTGCTGTTACGCTGATGAAGAGCAAATACTGACAGCTAATTTTTGGTTTATATAAAGGGGCACCTAGACCTGAGCTCGGCTCAAATTAAACGTGATATAATTGGTTTAAAATTCATTTGAGCGATTTGTTTTGAGTGAATTTCAATGCTCATTAGTTCAATTAATCAACGAGCATCGAATTCGCTCGAAACAACCGAAGATTTTGCGAGGTTTATTTATGTAACGGACTCTGATTGACATGTTCGTATACACTGATCGTATAGAAAAGTACAGTGCATACGAGTAAGTTTTTTAATTTCTAAAATTAACATAAGAATCGGAAGCTAGTTTTTACCCTAGTTTTAAAATATATTATTACTTAATGTTCTGTAAAAGATCTGGATCTAACGGTCAGGGTATCAGTAATGAACTAGATAACTGAAGAAGAAAGAGGGAAAAACCCGCTATGTTTTATAGTTTACGACAAACACGATGCGGTCACGCGATCCCTCTTTATGTTTGTCTGTCGACACGATCTTCTCCAAGTCTCTCGCCCAAGACACAGAATTTAGCTTTAGTATGATGTTTAAAAAAAAGTTGTCACTTGCTCGGCGGTGAGAGGAAAACATCCTGAGGAAACACGCATGCTTCAGGAAACACCAATCCGCACTGGGCCCGCATGGTGGATTACGGTCCGAAACCCCCAGTGATTTACTAGGGGAGCCCTGCGCTCCGCAGTGGGAGATTAAAGGCTGATACAAGTACAAGTACACGATGTTTATTAAATATTCACAGGCAGAACGAATTATAATCTGAGATTTCATTTTACTGTTAAGCTAGAAACACACTGAGCTCACGTGATGATACATGCGTTACGTTAGCCGCTCGATCCAGACGTATCAGTATTATATGGAAATACCCTGAACACATTTGGTTTAGATACATTACGTGACACTTACCCTATATTTTGCTCGCTGTGATACTAACGATTCGGTTCAGTGTGTAACCGTGTGTGTTTAATGCGCCTCTATAAATATTCTGTCGATAGTTGGCATTCGACACGAACAGTTGTGTATTAAAAATAAGTATATGGCATTTTATTAAATTAATTACAATCAATTTATGTAATTCTTGAAATGTTTCATTTGTCAGGCTTAAATACGTATTAAACATAAGAATTAAGTATTAAGTATAAAACATTAGAAAAATTGATAATTTTCTTCAGAGCAAGCGACGGTTTATTCCCACCATCGTCGGTGTCCCGTCCCCGGTACCGGACGTTCCGATTAAATGCTGAGAAATTATCGATGAGATACACGTGGCATCAGCTAAGTGTGCACAGTCAATATTAACGCTACGTGTGGTGTTGTAGGGTTGCGTCAGCTCAGTCCGTTTCCACCTGTAATGGCTCGCTAAAGAATCATTTCCGTATCAAGCGGCCAAGGTATCCGCAAGGCACCGGAAAAATGAGGACGAAGAAACATGCCGCTTTGTTTTAATAGTTTACAACTGACACGGGTCACGCGATCCTTAGCAACCTTAAATGGAGACCTCGTCAATAATTGTTGATATTTTTAGGGTATGTGTAGGTGAATGATTTATTTTTTATTTATGTAATAAAAAAAATATTAAATACATGTTAATTTTTAATTAGATATAATAGGTTTAGTGTGCTGATTGTCATATTAAAATATTTTCACTATTTTTGTAGGACCTTATATCCATCCAAATAGGTCAATATATTATCGAGAAAACAAAATATGAAAGATACGTAATAAAATAACAATGCTTAAAAAGAAATATTCTGAAATTAATTAACATACTGTACCGCAACCAACATGCCAGAAGAAGCGAGAATAGATACGAAAAGGACAAGGGTGGCAACAATAATGCGATGATTCCGCGAGGGTAACAATGGCATCCTAAGTATTATGTGGATATATGTATTTGTTTCCATCTACTAACATAGCTTGTAAGACTTATACACTAACAAAATATGGACAAAGTCTGAAATATATGAAATATTTTTTTAAAAATATATTAAAATTAAACAATGCTTATATCAGATACATTGTATTGTACATATGTTATATATCAGAACCTGTTATGTGACTCACACTCACTTTATTTATTTTTAATGTAACAGCAAACAATATTTAGACAAAATTATACAGTATTTTTTCAATCTTACTGCCAATAACAGAATTGTTTCTTTCAAATATAATATTGTAATTGTAATGCAATATGGACATGTGCTGAGAACAACTTCAGTAATAATGTATTCATCAAACGTTCAAGCAGGGACTTTAAAGTCTATATAAAAATTATCTATGTGATTAAAAGTTATCTAAATTTAATAAATTCAGTGTGCGTACATGAGAGGGTGTGTGTGTGCGTGCATGCGCTTGTGGTCGGTTCTAATATTCAACACGTGGTCAGGTAGCCCTTAACTTGTGTTGCTTTGAATCTGGCACAGAAGTTTGCGTGTGTTTTGAGTAACCTCAACCCACATGCTCTATATACATAAATTTATTGAAGTTGGTTTGTTACACTCCTAGGTAATAGTAGGCTATTACCTTATTCATGTTAAGTAAATGAATTTCAGTCTTCTTTCTTTTAACAATACTCCAGTGTAGGCCCAGTTTAAGAATATCACCATCTCATCTCTTCCCATGAATGTCTAAAAGGCTACTGAGGGATAACAAAGTGCCTACCACAAGCCTTGAGGAACTGCAGCACCTTAAAAAGACTGGACTCGCCAATCCGCTTGGGCAGTGTCCCGTTTTAAAGCTATATATACATCCCTCAAGCATAAGACAATGTGCATGAGGACGCCCATGTTCAGTAGTAGATAAAAAAGGACTGTTTACGGTTACGGTAATTGAATTTCATTTTCGAAATCGGGTCTGAACGCGTAAAATAAAGGTATTTGTTTACCTTTTATTCCTACTCGACGTTTCGGCACGGGTTACACCAGCCGAGTTGATTGAAGAAGCAGATAATCCAGAATGGGATCTGCTTGCAGTTTTATCAGTTGATAAAACTTGTGGGTAGTTACCCATATTTGATATTCACGTTCGGAAAGACTACGACACACTACACTAAGTGTCCGCGTACGTATTCGATGGTAAATCGTAAAAATATAAAATGTGTGATTAGATGTGTGGTTTGTAATATAAAATATGTACAAAACGCGAAAGTTTAAAAAGTTACAAGGTAGTTGAATTTCAGTTTTTTTTTCTTTTAAGAAGTATGTTATCTGAAAGTAAAATATTTTCCAGGAAGGTATTTAAACGAGAAACACAAAACTTTTTGCCAATCTGTGATGGAAAAAGTTTATAACTTATTTTAATGCGAATATTTTTATAATTCTTATTTTTTAAATTTACGATAATAAACTTACAATTGAGAGCGATAATAGCCCAGGGGTACCTTTTCTCGACTCTCATTCATGAGGTCGTGTTCATATCCTCGACCTGTATCACTGAGTAGTTAAATACTATATAAATATGGATTTTTTAAAATTATTAACATCAGCTCGGCGATGAGGAAAACACACGTGATCGTAAAACACTTTATCGTATTTCCCCAATGTACGTACGTGTTTCGGTAGTGAGTGAGATATGACAGAGCCAATTCCCATCCCATCCTATTCCCCTCCATTTTCCCAGCCCTTTTTCATCCCCAGCGCATGCCAACGTTTGACATTTTGGACCGATGTTGGCATGTATCGCGGATGTCTATGGACGACAGTACCCAATTACCATCAGGTGGACTGTATGCTCGTCTGCCGCCTTTTTTCTATAAAAGAAATAAACAACTTCAATATAAGATCTTTTGAGATATGAGTTAATAATTACGCCACGAGTTCCAGTTAATTCTAAATCCGGCCCTGCTAACATTACGTAAACTCTTTAATAATACGCGTACAATTAATTAAATAAATTCTCCTCGCAATTGTTAACATAATGGCGGAATTCTCTAGTGGACAAATATCCTACGTTGAATAGCAAAGGTTACGCGTCGTATTCAGAAGTATGTGCGAATTTCAGCATAATTTAATCAACGTTTAGAATTGAAAGTATTTTTGTAATATAAATACCACAACAACGCCCAAAATCTTGGCTATATTGGATAATATGTGATATATCTTTATATATCAAAATAACGCCAAAAAATCTTTTACTAACTCGATTTTTTTATGAAATTATCACCTCGCTCGCATGTTCCAGTATAAAAAAATATAAAATACTGATCCCGCGTGGTGGGTTATGGTCCGAAACCCCCGTGTGATTTATTGGAGGACGCCTGTGCCCTGCAGTGGGACACTCACTAATAATCACTGTGAAAAGCAATTTGTCTAGTTTTGGATAAAACATGGCAACAACTGATTTAATTTGTTGCGGGTTTTCACGAATAAATATGTATATAACTGGAAAGGTTTCTTAAATACAATCCATACAATACTTATGAATTAGTGTTTAATGCTATTAATAGCGATAAGACCGCCTTTGGTGCATTTCGTGTGTTACAATGTCTGTTATTGTCTTGTTTTGTTTTGGTGTGCAATAAACTGTTTCATTTGTCTATCTATGAAAATACAAGTTTTGTGAAGGAAATAATAAAACCAATAAGAATAAATCGTTTTAAAATATCCTCCTATAAAACGTTTTTGTATAACATCCATCTTCAATGTGCCATCTCGGATCGGATATTGGTAATCATTATGGCGATCTCTACTTATGAACACTGTTGCTCGGAACAATGATCTGGAAATTTTGTAGTACCATTGGCGCAGGCTTTTTTAAGCGCGGACACTTTGCGTCTACGAGTCTATCACATTTATATTATTAGTATTGTTGAATTTCGCAATGTATTCAACATTGCGAAATATTTATCTCATAGCAAATGGAGTCTTTGTACCGGGTAACGGAGTGTGGGACACCCTCCAGCTAGGTGAACCGACGATGACTTCAAGATAATTTCGAGTAGTGGCCGGATTTCAAGAGCAAAGATTGTGGTGGCGAGCCTTGGGAGAAGTCTATGTCCAGTAGTGGAGAGACATAGGCTGACAGTATGTTATGGAAAGTGTTGTTGAATTAACACTGCAAGATATTCGTCTCCTACACAAGAAAATGTAATGGCAATGTCATATATTTAATTCAGCAGTAATTTATTCACAGTTTCACGTATTCTAGGAAATATAAAATCGGATTGTTCACGGTAAAAGTACCTACCACTTTGTTTGCTTGTTTGTTCGCCAGATAACAACTGATTTTCAAAGATAATAATGAATTAATGGACTTGGTCTAACTATGGCATTAGACATCCTGAAATAAAAATCGCTGTATTCTTACCTTTTACTAGGAAAATTGTAATCTTATTTTATTTTAATTTATTTCATTTATACAACAATACAAAACAGTCATTTACAAAAAAAAATTCGCTTACAAAAGACCTAAGTTTCTATAAATTGAATTTTGAATAAAGTCTTATCTGACGTAACAAGGAAAGAAATCTTAAATATACCTTACTTCATTTTACACCTTTAAACATAAACCCCAAAAACGTAATTAATTAATTATACCTACTGAATTATAGAACATAGGAAAACAAGTTTGTTTGTGGGAAATATTTCTTTTTACGCGTACGGACACTCTTCACTATAAGTAAGGCAGACGCGTGTTCGTGAATTGCAAGAACTATACATAGCTATGAGTATTCTCATTCCGTTATGAGAACGGTGATGTTTAAAATGTATAAATCGGGATACTTACCTTTGACGGAAATGTTGCTGGGTTACTGACGTTTGATTTTATCCGATTCCTATTTAGGTAGAAGATCGGAAATATCGGAACTAAATGCTTTCCTTATACTATATAAAAAGAATGGGGCATGGGTCGTCAACTAATTTTATACTGTGCGAGTAAGTCTTTTACCGGAGTTTTAACACTGTTATTTCGGTTGAAGATTTTCAATTTTCATGAACTTCCAGAGTTTTCAGACTAATTAAATACCTCTTTCCCTTTAACTGAATTTTTAATCACATTTGAAGGATTATTGAGCTGGGATCATCTTAAATGTCAGTGGTATTTTAGTACAAAATTACACGTGACATAATTTGTATAAATGCGAGGCATCAGGATTTGTTTACCTACACTAAATAGTGAAATATTAATCGATCGAATAGTAACATCCTTTAAAAAAAATCGTGCTGATATTCTTTTCATCTTTTTTATGGGAAGAAGGCGGCAGACGAGCTTACAGTCCGCCTGGTGGTAAGTGCATACTGTCGCTCATAGACATCCGCGGTACATGCCAATATTATTTTCATTAAAATATTATCATACCTGAGAAATCATTTTCCCGGCTGGATCAGAACAAGTACCTACGAGCGAACGAGTCGCTCGACAGGAACGCGCACGGAACGTCAACCAATCAAAACATTCCGTTCTCAGAATGTTGTTCATGATGAATGAATCCGGTCATTAAATATTCCTTTTATACATGACACGGTGATATTCCTTTTTTAAAATATACGAAATGAGACAAATGAATAAAAGAATCAAAGAAATTAAAGCAACATTAGGCCTAAATGTTTAGACAGTAACCAAATGTGGAGATTTAATTAACAGCATTTGTTACGTATGCTAACATTTGTATTTGCCGTTGTACCTAGATTTATATCACAAATGACTCTAAATCTTTCATAAAAATAAATAAATAAATTAAAGTAGACAAAGACCGTTCCAATCCAATTAGCTGCAAGCAAAACTAAACCATTGAAATATCTCAACAAGTTACATTTAAATCTAAACAATCGTGCAGTCTTAATTAATCAAATTTTGAATATCTGGACAATTATCACCCCACCTATTTTATTTAAGGCTATATCATGTTACCTCGGGCCACCACCTTGTTTATTTATATTTTGGACATATAGGATTGGAACGGGGTATAAATAGATATATAACACATTTATTCAAGTTACAATTACGGTTATAAAAGTTATATACGGTTAACAGTTATAAAAGAAAAGGACAATCATACATATTTACATACATAACAGCGAGATAATTTTAGGACATTGAAAAAATATAAGTAGAGTAGGTATTGAGTCGATTCCGCGTAAAGCTTCGAAATCAGTGAATAATTTAATCGTTCGGAATAAATATTTCATACCCACATCTAATTGTATGGTGCGGTATTATGGTATTGTGGTATTCTTAAGGGGATGCGATTAGACGTGTTTGGATGTGATGGGAAAGGGACTCTGGCTCTGTTAGTACCTAAGTATATCACTCTATTACACACCTTGAAAACTTCGCTGAAATTGCCATATGGACATTTATTTTATTTTTTATTTAAAAAACTTTATTGCACTTAATCGTAGGTACAAAAGGCGAGCTTAATGCCTTGAGGCATTCTCTAATCCTTTTATATTGGACATTGGACTTGGTTTAAATCCGCACTGGTCTAATTATTACGCACGTTTACGATATACTCAGTACTAAGTTTATTCATTCTACAAATGAACACCAAACGTTTATTTTAACACGAGCAAAACAACTTTTTAGAAGCGTAGGAACACTTTATATTTGGAAACGGTATCATTAGATCGATAAACAAATTCCGAAGTAAATAGGTGTTTCGTGTAACAAGATTATTTAGTTCGTTTCCTACTGTTGGAAGAAACGTTGGAGTTAGAGAATTAAGATCAAGGTGAAAATAACGTAACAATACAGAACAGAGTTTTACAGCACAGAAAACGGATGAAGAATTGTTTATTTTTCTAAATTTATTTTTATTCAATTCTTTAATTATGCTCATGTCATTCAATTATTTCGTATAACCAAAAGAAAGATTATAACTATTATTCAAAAATTTTATCTCTTACCCAAATTTTACGTTACAGCCAGTGATATAGTGATAGCAAAATAATGTGCAATGTAAGTGAAAAATAACAGTGGACAGTGTTCTAAATAACAGTTCAAAATGAACAGAAAAGTGGCCGAGTCAAAAGTAGCGGGCGGTCAGATGTGCGGGCAAGTGGAAGAGGATGACAAATCTCCGGACTTGTTGTCCGAACAGACGTTTGACGAGTTGAGGAGTCGATTCGACACTAGCGCCGCGGCTAGGAGACGCGAAATTGCCGCGAATCCTTCTACACACGACAGCGCCATGCGGCAAGTTGTTAGCGGGAAAATTTTCAAGAAGTGCAAGAGCGCGACTTTTCAGATAGATGGCGCTACATACACTATTGGTAAGTTATTTACAACAAGGTCGAATTACTAGTATCTTTGGGTAGATCCAAGACCCACCTACCCAAGACCCTTTGGGTAGACAGTTTTCTGTCTACCCAAAGAGTCTTTTGTGGACGCAGACCCAGTAGATTGATAAAAAGCGTTTGCTTGTAATCCGGCCCTAATTTTCGTGGTTAGACAGGTTTCGTGTCTTAGAGAAAATAACAATTTAAAAATAAACTTTTTTAGCAGCAAGACATTATCACTTCCGTCTGATGGTAAGCAGACATTAAAGTCCATGAATGCTGAACGATTTAAGTAATTGTTTTTAATAAGCCAGTATATATGTGAAAGAGAAATTAAGAAAGTTAGTTTCATATTTTCATATTTCTTATTTTTTTATTTATTTGACTGCCGATTAATATAGTTGGTAGATATGAGTTTATGTTGTGCAAAAGCTCCCGGGTTCGACTCCCGGTCGCATGAAAATTTGTTTAAAAACAAATGTTAGACTGAGACTGAGTAATAATGTGTATGTATTTCAACAGAAATGGTTTTAACGGAAATATCCATAGAGATATCTATAGAATTTTTATTGGGTATGGGGATTATTAATTTATAATTTATGTGATAAATATTTTTTTCCGCTTTTCTTCGTTTAATATTGAAAAATATTTTTCAAAATAAAATAGCTTGTTCATTCATTACTTTGTGAATTGAGCGCTGAAAGGGGGACATAACACGGAATATGAAAGGCACATTTAAAAGGAATGCACATATTTGAACTACACAAATATACATGGAACAGGTACAAGACAATACGTTTAAAAGCATTTTATTTGCTGAAGTAATTCCATACAGCCTAATGACGAAGTATAAGCGAAGCGAATATTTCCATTCAACATGGTTGGTAGCTTAGACGTACCTATACAATGCATGAAAATTACAAGAAGTTCTAGAGCGTATTATCCCTTCAAATATGCATTTTCATGCATTGTATTTTCAGCACTTTGTGATTTATACACTTCTATAAGTTTATACATATATTCGTCACATGTTTAATTACTTATTAACATTTTTGAGTATATTCGCCACGGCAATTACATATTATACCCACCTATAAATGTACCCTGTACAATTAACAGAAAAATTATAAAACACTTTTCTTTCGGATAATACTTTTCAAGCTTAGTGACGAATTAACACATAAAAAACTGGCCCGTGGTCAATTTATAAATATGTTTTTCTGTGGATAATTTATGCATTTGTGGTGAATATGCAGGAACCTATTAAAACTTTCAATCTATACTAATATAATAAAGAGGAAAGATTTGTATTTTTGTATGTTTGTAACGAATAAACTCAAAAACTACTGGACCGATTTCAAAAATTCTTTCACAAATAGGAAGCTACATTATCCGTGTCTAATATAGGCTATATTTTAGGTTGATTTTTTGAAAAAAAAAACTTATAAACCGATATAAACCTATATTTCTTTCGGTATGAAATGAGTATCAGTAGAGATACCTTTTCTCGCAAAATACTGTCTTGAAAGCGATTTTTTTGTTCGCTATCAAGAAATTTTTACGAAAGAAAAAAATGCGAGGATCGATTACGATGCGGCACAGGGCGCTGAGGCCCGGAGGAGGCGTCCGGGCACAGGTCTAGAATTCGAGGGGTGCTTTACACAGAAAAGGGGGGCAGACACAGGGGGGGGGGGGGGGTGTAATCGAATATATCGCACAGGCCGGCGAAACCGCTAAAACCGGCCCTGCATGCATCTATCACACATACGGCTTGTTCCAGGTTTAAAACCTGGAAGATGATACATTGTTGATGATATATGATACATAAAGATGATAAGATGATGATGCATTGATGTGCAATTCAATCAAACTATCAAAACATTAACTAAAGAAAAATAACAAAAGTATCTATTTCCATTTGTATACAAAGTGTCACCGAAATAATGCTAAAGTTGAAAATAGGTTGTTCGATATCGAGGGGAGAATGATTCTATCAGTTTTACAGTAGGTTTTTTTATAAGTTATTGTTCATTTCTAATATATCTTTTATTCTACAGGCCCGGTCACTTTTTTTTTTATAAAAAAATGCGATAGACAAGTATACAGTCCACCTGATGGTAAATGGATACTGTCGTCCATAGCCATCCGCGATACATGCCAAAATCAGTACAGAATGACAAACATTGGCACGCCCCCGAGTGTGCTGCCTACTTTTGCAGATTAAGGAATGGATTGGGAGAAATGGTTGGGAAAAGTGGGAGGGATAGGATAGGATGGGATGGGAATGGGTTCTGGCATATATCAAAGTAGGAAATGCAGTACATTTCAAGGTAGTCTTCTGTGAGAGAGGGTTAACGTGGCCAGTCGAGTGTGTCCAGCGGCTGCGGAAATGCAGCATGCACTCTCCCCCTACCGAACTGAGTAACTGAGTAATGACCCCTATGAACGTTTTAGATAGAACACTGTTGTTCTATCTAAACATTGTTGTTCTATCTAAAACGTTCGGGACGTTGCGTTTTTGTAAAGTTTTTATTTATTCCCTATTTTTTTTGCAAGGACGGTGTTATAAATTTTATATTAGTTGATGTTTCAGGTTAGTTGTTCTTTCACATTTTAGTTGTATTTTATGTGCAACATCACTGAAGGACTCGCTTGTACTGAGAATTCCGTTTAAGTAATCTAAAGTTAGCTTTAAAGTAATGTCGATTGTTTTGTCATTGCGTGATGGTATTTTTTTTCTTCATATATAGCAATCGTGCAAGTAGCACATTCTGTCAGTGTCGAGTTTTTCGTAGTAAACAATTTCAAAGTCCAAAACGTATCCTTTCAACGTCCAGTCTCGTTGAAGCAAGTCAGGAGTCGCTCAGTAATATGATAGTAGGTTTACTGAGGACAGAAGAGGACTCCAGCACGCGAAAAACGCAGCCTCACGCTTTTATTTGATTATCACAAACACCATGCACGAAAAAACACTTTAAAGTTTAATAAACTATAACTATTTAACCACAAAATGCCTAATACACAATTTTTACAATAATGAAACATAAACTTCAGGAGTTTCCGCCAAAAAGTCTGCGTGATGGTATCATTATTATTTATTGCCTATCTAAACTCTGCCAAATACAGGTATGTTTAATAAGAGTTATTTGACACGATGAAGCTGCTCATGAAACATTTTATATTTTAAGGCCATTAATTTTTCTAACTTCACCTTTTTAACGGCGATTACTTACTTTCTCGAAATTAATTAATACTTAAAAGAGTTGGGCCTTGAGTTATTTAAAATATTTTCAAGCCAGAAAATTAAGTTATTTAAATTCTTGATTACCTTAATATAGTTTATTTTCGTTCGGTAGAAAATGAGATGTGTGAAATGTTTCAGATATTAATTAGTCATCATCTGCTACTGTTTTATAGCAGTGGCGTACATTGGTTAGGACACCTAATAAACGGCATGGCTGTATTATAAAGCTTGTTTTTAATGGACTGGAAAATGTGAGGAGCACTAACGTTTATCGTAGTTTAGTATTAGTGTGGTAATATCTGCTCATTTGCTTATATGAGAAGT
This sequence comes from Sesia bembeciformis, assembly GCA_943735995.1. NCBI lineage: Eukaryota > Metazoa > Arthropoda > Insecta > Lepidoptera > Sesiidae > Sesia > Sesia bembeciformis. Next base: position 4,056,945 of record OX031025.1, read on the forward strand.
ACGCCACTGTCGTACGGTTCATCCATACTGCCATTACAACGAGTCGCTGCACACACAACGAATCCACACTGCCATTACAATGAGTCGCTGCACACAGAACGAATCCACACTGCCATTGCAACGAGTCGCTGCACACACAACGAATCCACACTGCCATTACAATGAGTCGCTGTACACACAACGAATCCACACTGCCATTACAATGAGTCGCTGTACACACAATGAATCCACACTGCCATTACAACGAGTCGCTGCACACACAACGAATCCACACTGCCATTACAATGAGTCGCTGTACACACAATGAATCCACACTGCCATTACAACGAGTCGCTGCACACACAACGAATCCACACTGCCATTACAATGAGTCGCTGTACATACAACGAATCCACACTGCCATTACAATGAGTCGCTGTACACACAATGAATCCACACTGCCATTGCAATGAGTCGCTGCACACACAACGAATCCACACTGCCATTACAATGAGTCACTACACACAGAACGAATCCACACTGCCATTGCAACGAGTCGCTGCACACACAACGAATCCACACTGCCATTACAATGAGTCGCTGTACACACAATGAATCCACACTGCCATTACAATGAGTCGCTGCACACACAACGAATCCACACTGCCATTACAATGAGTCACTGCACACAGAACGAATACACACTGCCATTGCAACAAGTCGCTGCACACACAACGAATCCACACTGCCATTGCAATGAGTCGCTGTACACACAATGAATCCACACTGCCATTACAACGAGTCGCTGCACACACAACGAATTCACACTGCCATTACAATGAGTCGCTGTACACACAATGAATCCACACTGCCATTACAACGAGTCGCTGCACACACAACGAATCCACACTGCCATTACAATGAGTCGCTGTACATACAACGAATCCACACTGCCATTACAACCAGTCGCTGCACATAGTGCGGTCAAAAAGATATTTTATACCGCGAACGTAAAAGTTGTGGAATGAAGTGCTAGCTGTGGTTTTCCCCTTATGTTTAGGCGGTCATGTGACCGCCTAAACGAATGTTCGAATGTTATTACGAATGTTCGTAATATCGTAAACCCGAAAATTAAAAAAGCAATTGGGATATAAAAAGCAAACAGGAAATTTAGCAGTATTTTTTTAATTTAAACTTATACTTTAAGTTATAATGTACTAATTAATAATTAACACAATATGCACTTAAATTGTATTCGGTACTCATAGCAACACTTACCTTTATATTTAAAATACATTTTCTAATTTTTTTGAATTTTTTAAATGCTTGACGTTTCACCTTCGCCGTGTTAACCCGTGTTTACGGTATTAACCCGCACCTCGGACAAGCATGCTTCAAATCGTATTCAAATCTCAAGTGTGCGATGGTGTATACAAAATGTATGAACGTAATTCAGGAGGATTTTTGCATTTTTTGCGCTGCGGTCCGACCCGTCGTAATATGCCGTAATATGCGTGTAGCCTTTACACGGCAGCGACTTTTTTCAAAAATGTTCCGTGTACAAAAACGGCTTTGTTACGATTTTATTTTATACATATGTAGGTATTAGGACATTAACACTTGTAATCTAGGAGAAACGTCATAACCTGTGATAATAGATTCAGAACTTAGCAATATATCTTTCTGCATTTGCGAAGAACCGATACTATCAGATTTACTTAGAGATGCTGATAAATTCTGTGTCATATATGCGTCAAATAAAAAAAGTATTACCACCATAACATTGCTGCGTAGGTGGTAATGGTTAAGCGTACGCCTACAACATCCAAGAATCCATATCTCAAGGAAAATTGATACTTCATTTTTACAAAGCAAACATTTTAGGAAGATGCTATTTTTCACATCTGTAGGTACGAGTATAAGAAGAAAATTGTATCACATTTTGGTTAAGGGTGACAAACAAAATTGCAAGAGAGCGTAAATTATACTCACATATTCTCAGATACAAGTGTACTTCCATTCGAGTAACGATAGCGTTCAATCATGCTTATGGGGAAACACTACGAAAAAATCGTGTGACTAAGCCCAATGCCCTAAAAGCCCGTGCTTATAGACTTAGGGAATCACGGATTCTGCTCGTTTAACTCACAAGTGACATGATACAATATAATGTTACTTTATATTATAGAAGCTGTTGCCCGCGACTTCGTCCGCGTGAACATTAGTTTATAAACACCGTATTTACCTCTTAGGGGTATTTGGTATTTTCAAAAACGATCACACACATTAATTCTTATAGCTTATTTTTTATCGAACAAATGTTCGACGTGATTCTTTAAATAACTTTTTTATTTATGAACTGATTGAAATACACTAAATTTTAAGTGAAGCTTACCACAATACATTAGCGAAAACCGCACCCAAATCCGTTAAGCCGTTTCTAAGATTAGCACGCACAAACGCACACATAAACAGACAAACAGACAAAAATTCTAACAATCATTGTTTTGGGTTCTATTGCGTTGATAAAGGCCCCCAATAATATTTTTCTCATATATCTTCCATGTACAGACAGCGATCAGTTACATTTTTATTATATGTATATAGATTAAAAGGCACGAAAAGGTAATTTATTAACTGAGGGCATTGTCGGCAGGCAAACTGCTTTTGCTTGTTGAGTTACTTTTGTTTTCTGTATTATGGATCTAAATTATTAATATTTGCAGTTTAGCGGAACATTTTTCAATGTAGAGAAACGATGATTGAAAATTGAAAAAATAAAAATAAAACATTTTTTTTTTTGTTAAAAAAGTTTCTTTGGGCTTTGTATTTATTTATTTTTTTGTAATTCGTGTGAATTTTTTTATATAGAAAAAACACTAACACAAAACACTTTTTTGTTTGTTTTCACGTCAGAAAACTCGGAATTAAATAATGGAATTCGTGGTTTCAGGTTTACGGAAATATTCGATTAAACCCTGTTATGTGATATACGAGTACACCTATTAGAATATCAGTTAATTATTTTTGTGAACTCGATCTTGATCATAACGGGAGGCCTACTATTTTAGAGGTACAAGTGAGAGTAATGCATGCATGCTTCCGTACAAACGAAGCATGCATGCATGCATGCATCTAAAGAGTTAATAAACCTTAAGAAAAGTAAACAGTAGCTTTTTAAAAATCTTAATTCTTATTACTACTGGTAATTTCATTATCATCAATCACATTCAAGGGTTGTACTAAGGCAACGAAATAACATATAAAGAAACAAGTCATCAGTAAAATACTTATAGAATACAAAATAGAATTACGGAAAAAACTTTCAATATAGAGGTACGTACGTAACACGAAAACTGCCGAGACGTTGAGCATGTGCGAAAAAGTTGGCGTAACGATGCGTATAACGAGTTTCTTATAAGCAAACTTGCCTTTATTGGTCAAAGCTCGACGTCGGTATTTGACAGAAAAATTGACGTTACGACTTTCTTATGGAGTGATATATAATAATGCTTAATGGTGATGAAAAGCTACAAGATGGGACATAAGCTACTTGCAAAATGTTTTTGCATTTTTTCTAGAGATTGAAATACGATGGATTTACCATCATATTTGCGTCTCCTGCTATAACATTTTCGATACAATAGTTACAATACCATATGTACCATATCATACGCCTACGTGTCATCATTGTTGGATCAGCTCTTCTTATCTTGCTACCACCAGCGACTTCTTCAAGGCGTCGGTTCACCTTGCTGTCACAAACAATCAGCTGGTGACCATGGTTGGTGCAAAGCAGCTAAAACGTTGATTAAAATAAAAAAGGTAAATATATGCGTTTAATTTCTTTCTTTTTTCGTCCACTGTAGGACATAGGCCTCCTCATACATATTGCCTTCTGCATGAGGGGTAACCCCCTACTCCTCACAACGCCACCTATCAACCCTAAAACGCAAACCTGGCTAACCGACTTGGCAAGTGCACTCCAGAGGTTTTGTAGATCCTTAGGGTTTGTGGTAGCAGCTGCACGGGGTTCACAGATTAATGTCGACTTTCGTACTTGTAATAGATTCCTGTACGTACACATAAAAATAATAAGATATTAATTTAAAATAAGAGTGTATACAAAACCATTAAAATAATGAACAGTGTCTTCCCAAAGTGTCGCGTCGTTTTAATAACAGAACACGACTTTAGCCATTTTTTTTTATTCTATAGATAATTTCATTGTCCGCGTCGAAAGTTTATTCACCTTCCAGTCACGAAAAAGAAACAATGACAGGGGTTAAAGACGGAAAAACACACAATTACCCGTTTATCTAGAGTAGCGATAAAACAAATTGTTGGTGTAGGCCGAGCTAAAACGTCGAGGCGACACGCGAACTGCCGACGACCGCCCAATTAAAGAATGAGTTGGACCGACCACTATTTGGGAGATTAATAACACAAAGAGGTTTTACGTTTTAACACATACTTTATATGTTTCGGCTTGCTTTTTATATTATTTTCCTAAATTTTAGGACTTCTTGAAAAATAAATGAAACACGCATGTTGTTTTTTAAATCATTTTGACATATATATTTTTTTACCATAAATTATAAATAAAAAAGGTTGACACTAATTAGGCCGTAACACAGTAGGAAAAAATAATTTTGAGTATGATGATATACGATATACATGTTTACGAGCATGTGTATCAGCCTGTAACGTCCCATTGCAGGGCACAGGCCTCCCCAATTAAATCACTGGGTAGTTATCGTCTAGTCATCACGCGGGCGCAGTGCGGGGATTGGTGGATCACACACTGCAGATATTTTTTTAAATTCTTGAGCATGCGAGTTTCCTCCCGAAGTTCTTTTACGAAATTCGTACTTAAGTAGAAACTCAGCGATACCGACGATTTGAAATCACGATCATACGAATGTGAGTCGAGTATAGATACCTCCATGCTATCACCACTATTTATATACATATTATTACTTTGCATATAGTGCGATATATCGTATAGTATTGTAACGCACATATAATTTATGACATAAACATATAACTGCCTGATGGAAAGTGACTTCCGTCGCTCATGGACCTCTGTAAAACGCAACTGTTCATGTTTTAATGTACCTATATGTTTTTTACATATAGGTACTCATATTTATCTATTCCTGAGGGCCTTATTGTAGCCGCTCTTGCCTTGGCTTATTGTATATTCTCTTATTGTAACTGACCTTATTGTAGCGACTAAAGGGACAACCTTAGTCGCCGCTTCATGACACTTGCATTGCATTTATTTATTAACGTGTGGTGTCCGCCGGCTTCAGAATAGCATTACCCCATATCTTCTCGTGGGTGTCTCTAAAGGCGATTAAAGAATAAGCCGAGGAAACCACAAGCCCCGAAGAACTACACCGCCCCTAAAAGAGTGGACTCGGCAACCCGTTTAGCCAGCATGGCGTTTTAAGGCCATGCACCTCTCATGTATAAGACAATATGTATGTGGAGCCACACGACTAGCAGTATACGACAAAATCTATATGTTTAAGTATAAAATTCTTAATGTAATTTTCCATTCACTCACATTCCCAAGCTTTCATCCATTCTTTAAAAGACTAAAGTTCTTCCTGATTAACGTTCCTTGAAATATATAAAACAGTGGGCTCGAGGCAACTTTATTAATTGCCGCGTGCAGTCTAGTTGATTGCGAGCTCGTTTCTCGTTACGGATGTTACGTAATCCTAGACGTATGATTTTCTGTTTGCAATTTAAATGCATATATCGTTAATGAGACTTGCAAATTATAAAATGCAAGTTTAATTTAAGACGTAGTCTATCCATGCTTTCTTCGAACGAAGGTGGCAAACAAGTAGTCTCTATTCATAATGGTAAACGAATACTCTCGTTTATACACATTTGCGTAAGAGACCTGACGAGATGTCATTTGTGTCGTGGAGGATGGATCGTTCTGTTGTGTGGGACGCATCTTGCGTCGAAATACTGGTTCCGTCTCACCTACACGGAACTTGTACGAAGGCTGGGGCAGCGGCAGAGGAAGCAGAGAAGACAGTCATTTATAGCGATATCGGCCCGGAATACATTCTGGTTGCCATCGGTGTCGAGACCCTAGGTTCTAGCAGGCTTTCGTTTTGAAAGATTTTTCAAAGCCTCTAGGATTTTCTAGGAGCTCGTGCTGGCCATTATCTAGCACAACGCATCAGCCTTGCCACCCAGCGAGGCAATGCCGCCAGCATGCTTAGTACCTTGCCACAGGGGCCTTTGTACAACACGCCCAATATATAATCCCATGTTTTGAGCATTTGTTACATTTCTGCCTAATACATATATTTATAATGTTCATTTTAAGTTATTTTATAATATGACAGTTATTAGTAGACAATTGTTTTTTTCAATAAAGAATTATTTTATTGCAAACGTACTTTATTAATTTAGTTTCTTAGCGCTCTAATAATAGTAATTAGTTCCTGTAAACTTTTTCATCCACTGTTGGACATGGAACTTCTCGTGCACAATGTCCTCATGAAGGATGTATGGCCTTAACAGCACGCTGGCCAAGCTGGCTGCCGAGTCCATTCTTTTAGAGGTGTCGTAGTTCCTTATGGCGACTCTGTTATTCCTTAGTAGCCCTTTACGCCACTCGCGAGAAGAGACAGGGTGGTAATTAAGTAATAAAAATCTAATTTCAATAAATTAAAGGATTCTTCTTTTGTTTCGCATATATTTTAACTTTGTATTTAGCTACTTTGTTTTGTTACCAGTTATTTTCCAATATCCAAATATTTATTTGCATCACCATTGATAAACGTTGACGCGCATAATGGAGTTACGTCTATTTTGATTTAGAATTAATGACTTTTTAATGGTTCACTTTTGGTTAATAAATTCAATTTGCGTCTACAAACTTGGTTCTTACTAATTGTATTTGTGTTTGGTTGAAATTGAAATTTACATTAAAATTTATAAGTTCAAAGGTTAATTATAAAGTTTTTTTATTAAATACGTAGTGAAAAGTGTCTATATGAGGGATATTCGTTTTTCTTATTATTGGTCATTTACTGTGGGCCGACCTTAGAATAGTACTTAGGTATCTCTACTCTCCATCTCTACCCGTAGGTGTCGTAAAAGGCGACTAATGGCTCTACTCAATGACTATTACACAATGAGACTTTCTCTAGATAGAGTTTCTGGAACGTCGGCAAAAACTAGTATAAACAGCTGTTTTTTTTTTATGGACGAAGGCGGCAGGCGAGCATACAGTCCACCTGATGGTAAGTGGATACTGTCGCCCATAGACATCCGCGATACATGTCAACATTAGTCCAAAATGACAAAAATTGGCACGCCCCCAAATGCGCTGCCTACCTTTGCAGATAGGAATGGATTTGGAAAAAGGGTTAGGAAAATGGGGAGGGATAGGATGGGAATGGGCTCTGGCACATCTCACTCACTACTGAAACACGTACGTACATTAGGGAAATAAGATAAAGTGGGAAATGCAGTACATTTGAAGGTAGTCTTCTGTGACAGAGGGGTAACGTGGCCGGTCGAGCACGCCCAGCAAGTGTTGGATTGCAGCGTGCACTCCCCCACTCAAGATCTTATCACTGTTATCATCACACAATGAACAATTGCAGGCGAGAATTGTGTGTCGTTTGGTCCTAATCTATACTAATATAATAAAGATGTGTGTTTGTATGTTGGGGGTAATCTCTGGAACTACTGAACCGATTTCAAAAAAATATTTCACAAATAGGAAGCTACATCATCCATGGCTACATATAGGCTACATTACTACATATAGGCTATATTTTATTTTGAAATTTAAAAAAGAAAATCTTATAAACCGAAGCGAAGCGAAGGCGGGTCACTAGTTAGGTATACTGTGTTCCATGTATATATTAATATTTATTTATTTGAGGAAATGTTACAATTAATATACGTCATTATTAAAGTTGATGATGTTAATGACTAAATCAATTATAGTGATAACTAATAGTGACTAGTGAATAGTGACTAATGTATTAGTTAAAATATAATTTTGTCTAATAGTTAGATCATTATGTAACTAGAATTTTCTCCAAGCACTTTACACCCGCTTTGTGATATATGAAATATTTAAAATAAAATGAAAGAATAGATACTCTAATCTCTAATACTGTATTAGATTATACTGTACTCTAATACTCAAATCTAATAGATATTAGACAGTTAACATTGTACCTCCGATGACTCGAATGCCAGATGTTTTAGTATTATGAGTACTTATATATATTTTTTGTTAAGTTTCTCATAGTTCAAGTGAACAATGCCAATTAATTGATCAATACATAGTTCTTTTTTGAGAAATAAATGTTTTCAAACGGAATTAAATAAAAATATAAAGATATAATAATAATAAATAATGTTGAGGAGGAGAGTGCACGCTGCAATCCAACAGCCGCTAGGCGCGCTCGACTGGCCACGTTACCCCTCTCTCACAGAAGACTACCTTGAAATGTAGTACTGCATATTCCACTTTATCTTATTTCCCTAATGTACGTACGTGTTTCGGTAGTGAGTGAGATGTGTCAGAGCCCATTTCCATCCTATCCCTCCCCATTTTCCCAACCCTTTTTCCAAATCCATTAATATATCTGCAAAGGTAAGGCAGCGCATCCGGGGGCGTGCCAACGTTTGTCATTTTAGACTAATGTTGGCATGTATCGCGGATGTGTATGGGCGACAGTGTCCACTTACCATCAAATGGACTGTATGCTCGTCTGCCGCCTTTGTACATAAAAAAAAATTATAATATTAATAAAAATTCCTTAAAACTTATATTTTCCTCACGACCAAATTAAGTAAGGTCTCTATTATCAAAGAATAAAGTTATTTACCTATATCAAATACATTAAAAAGTTTTAGAAACGATGCTAAAGAATATTTTGTATGTATTTTTCAATAACACTTAGTGTACAAACATTCCTAATTTTACTACCGATTTTATACATTACAAGATTTTTACTAGAAACTATTTATATAGCCACAAACGCCACTGTATCTAATAGGAGATGATTGTACCATAATGGTATAAACGGACATTTACCGGACTTATCGTGTATCGTAAAATTATTTCCATAAAATGCAGATTTTATTACAGGAAGCTCATTATACCCGTACGAGTATAAGTAAGTATACGATGCAATTTTAGATAATGAAGCAAGAAATTATACTCAATGATAAATACGTGCAATCTAGTACCACTTAATTAGATTATGATAATAACCTTCATTTCCCTTTATTTTAACTCTCCCTTTGTGGTATCACAAATCGCGAGGAACTACACCACCTATAAAAGAGTGAACCTTCTTGGCCAGTGCAGCGTTGTAAGGCCATATATATACAATACAATCTACATGAGAATAGTCGGTGTTCAACAGTATACGATAAATGGACGGATAACGGTACGTCGTTTTTCATAAAAAATGTATAAGTTATGTTATTCCTAGCAGTCTATTTCTCTGAAGAATATATAATTAGGGCTGTCCAAAACCGATACTCAAGGTGGTTGATAAATAACAACAATTGTCTATGCTCAGTATGTGTTTATCAACAAGTTTTATTTTTCATTTCAGGTATGTACCAGTTTTAAAAAATAATGAATAACGCAGGACGGAAGGTATGTTACATAAATAATATGCAATAAATACATATTTTTTTTAAATATTTTTTCTTCAGTGATATGTGCCGTGTGGTGTCGGCTGGCTATAGAATAGCTCCAGCCCATTTCTCCCCGTGGATGTCGTAAAGGCGACTAACGGATAACAAAGCTATCACAAGCCCCGAGGAACTACGCCACCTCTAAAAGAGTGGATTCGTCAACCCGCTTGGTCAGCGTGGCATTTCAAGATCATTCATTCCTCATGCATAAGACCATGCGCAGATAGCCCATGTCCAACAGTGTATATTGAAAGGGCTCGTTGCATATCATGGGGGGGGGTTGTAGGTCACAATCTACCACGCGGACCCAGAGCACTGAGTGTTGAGGAAAACTCCCGTTCTGTAATACTTCCTATTCACTGTTTTTCCAATTACTTTTAACATCTATTCCACAATCTCTAAAGCTATATAGGCATTGTGAATGGATGTTGGTATGTATCGCAGATGTCCATAGGTGATAGTATCCATTTACCATAAGGTGGAGTGTCTGTTCGGCTGTCACCTTCTTTGTGTATATAAAATTAATAAAATATCAATTAATTAAATTGATAAAATTTGTAGTGTCCTTTTGCGAGGAGTGCTTTCATCACTGCAACTGTACTGGTGTTAGCGCCCCAACTGGCACTCTTGATTCGGTCGTACACTGAAGAGTGGGTGGCGACCCAACGCAGGTGTCCCAGCTCAATGACTTGGATGACGACTCGTTCTTGGTACAGTTCATAGAGCACATAGTTAACATATATCTCGAAAGTCATTAACCGTCCTCCAAAGATATACGATGCAGAACTTTTCGCAAATACTAGAAATGTTCACATCTTTTCATCTCAATACTCGTCATCCGGGGCTATAGGAGAGGGTTGCCATCCTAAGCGAATATGAGGTTAGTCATTGGTAAGTATGCTTACTTTACCAATGACGAAGCTGCCTCATTGTTTCATAAAAAGTTTAATATTTTTCCATGTATTTCAAGTATTTATTGTGGTATATTTTTGTCTGTCAATAATAATGAAAATATCCCTCCTCCAAAGAGTAAGATTCAAGGGTCAGCTTTTTAAAAAACACTTCACCGCCCACACGCAAGCACAGCTTTACGTCGTTCGCGAAATGAACTTTTTCTCGTAAATATCTCAATCTATAATTTGACTTCGGATACTTAAGCCGCACTTATGTAGTTGACGTCAATGCGTATACAATTAGAAGGTTGTTGAAAATGAACAAAACATTTTCCTTATAAAAGCCCTCGGTAAAACATCCCCCTCGCAAGCTCAATCAAGCGTCGCGAAAATCCGAGTGAAACCTAAGAAACAAGAATGCGATTGCCTACGAAATACTTGATGTAGGCCAAATATAGTTAATAGCCCTAATGACATTGCTCAATATCCCGGAGATTGGCAATTTGGAAGTTCAAATACTCATTACTAATCACCAGCTACCTGTGGCGGCTGAAGCATGTGGCTCGGACGACAGTCGCGCGCAGGCCTTCATGCAGTGCGGTCGCGTTGTGTTTTATGCCGCCCTGCACGGCCGAACCTCCGTCCGACTACGTCCGCTACGACCTTAGTCATTGGTCCGAAAATTCAAATCTGCAACTTGCACTTTTTTAAATATTTTAGAACTCCCATTTGAAAAACTCAGCTAAGAAATACCATTTTCAAATCTCCGAGTACAAGTGAAGTCCGCGCGAAGTTTCGGTTCGATTTCGGAAGAACCACCTGTTGGTCGCGATTTGGCAGAGTGGACAGCGTCACAATCTGTTTACAAATGGGGGACCCCCACCCCCGACCGTGAGCTTATGACGCAACGTTTTATGTTCACCCGGTATATACGCTTAACTATAGCGGAAAAACAACACTCGTCGCGTGAAAATAGATTTCCGTGTTTCCACCTGCCTCGAGCTAAACAACCATTCCACGGTATTGCCCGGTTAAATTACGATCTGTTTGAAAAACTCGATGACCTATTTCTGAAATACCTGATTTCTCATCTCATCTAGAGAAAAAAAATTTTCGAGCAATGACGAGGCATTTTGATACAATGAGTGTGTTAATTTGAAATTCCTCGAACTCCTAAGTACGCTAAATTTGACGCCAAATTAACGATAAACAAAGAATCTTTTGACGTTTGCTAACATTGGCGTCTTGGGAATGACTATTACTTAAAAAATACTTTAAAAAGAGATAACAACAACCTTATTTAACGCGATCTTATCAATCGATATGCTTAGGTTTTGAGAGAAAAATATTCTTAGTTTATTAAATACGTAAATAATATAAGATACCAATTCATTGCTTTTAGCATCCAAGAATAAAAGTTGAATATTTCTCTGTTTATTTAACAGTTATATTAATTGTTTTAATCTTTAATTGTTTATCTCCCAAAAATAGCACACGTTAATTTCTTTCGATAGTTTTACATCGATAAAAATTTCGACCCCATTGCCGACACTAATCCTAATTTATAGTTTTCAGTTTAGTAAACTAATAAAAGTGTCAAAAATCTCGTAAGTAATTTACGAGTGAATGTACTAAAATAATTCAAGCACACCATGTTGAAATTGTAAACATAATCTCAATTTTTGAGTGATTGATCGTTAGTTTACGGAACGGTTGTGTGCAAAATAGTGAAGTGACCATACATATCGATGTAGGCTATCGATCATAAAGAAACGGAAGTGTATCAAAGACTTGACAAAACAAATATTAACGAATGTGATAAAATTCTAACTAATAAAGTGTTGAAGTGACACACGTTTTAACGAGTGAATTAGGTGATATGTTGAAATGACGAGTGGCATATTGTGACTGAACTAAAAAATAGATACAATACTGATATTTTGACTGGAGATAGCGTATGATGTGATGATGAGGCGTGGCAAAGCACTGCTGGAAGGCAGCAGGCAAGGTTCGGTAGACAACAGTGGCAATGTCAACGTCACTAGTGATAAGGAGTTGGTTCACAAGTGTCATAGTGACCCTGGTGGTGGAAGGGCGTTGGGAGCAGCCCCAAGAACGTATAGACATCGATCCGCGTCAGGCGCGGCTAGGAAATGCGTTCTGACATTGGACGGATACTCATATGTAATTGGTAAGTAATTGGATTGTTATTGAACGCTTAATATTGGTAATGGTTCTATAATTATCGTACAGTCACCAAAAAACTTTCGGTCTTCTAATGTTTAATCTTTTTATGAACACATCTTTTAATCATATTAATATGTAACATTATCTTAGTAAAGGGATTTTATTGTTGCTATGAACATATTAACATTGATTGAGATATCTTAACTTAAAATTCCGCTGTTATCAGATGCAGTTTTAATAGACACGTGCTTTAATAACTGATTTTTAAGATAAGGTAATGAAAATACTGTAAATTTTTCTCAAAATCTGTGAAAATAGAACCAAAAATAAAAGAACCTTTTCTCAGATATTATAACGAATAGCAACAGAAAGAGACAATATATTAATAGTACTCATTAAATTAATAAATCTATTTATAAATAGTCGTCAATAAATTGAGTCGTTATAGCTAATTGCATTGGGCCATAGTGCTTTCTAATAATAGTTTAGCTTTCATCTAAATTTTTCTGGTTTTATGACGGGGAGAGTGCACGTTGCAATACACCAGCCGCTGAGCGCGTGGCCACTTTAGCCCTCTCTCACAGAAGACTACCTTGAAATGTACTGCATTTCCCACTTTATCATATTTCCCTAATTTAAGTACGTGCTTGGGTAGTGAGTAGTGTTGCCAGGTCCAGTGTGTCAAATATCGGGACGGAAGGTTAAAATAATCGGGAATTTGGTTTTCAAATCGGGACAGCTACAAAAAAAATCTGGTTTTTATGAATCATCATTTATTTTTATCGGTCGGTAAATTTTTTATATAATGTTACCTTACCATTGGTTAGTACAACAAACAAAACAAATAAAACTTAAACAAACTTAGAACTTAAACTTCTTTAAAATATTAATTAGGTCGGGGGAAAAGTTTCTTCGTATTTTATATATATATTCAAGACAATTTTTTTAAAAGTTTAAAAGTTTAATATTTAGTTATAATACACTGGATTGCAAAAATTCCGGGTCGCTAATAAAAACCGTGATATCACCATAAATTATATACTTGGATCGCTCGAATAAATAATATGTAGTAAGGAGGTTACTAATGCTTGTTCTTAATATCTAAAGAGGTTTCATTTGTACAAGTTACAGATTTTACAAAAAATATTCTGCATTTTGAAAAATTTAAAATTAGGAAAAGAATATTTTTTCTGCTTTTGTTTCAAACGGAGCTGTCATTATAAATGGTTCCTTGGATTGATCAGAGTATTCAATGCAATATCATGTCGTTATCACCTGAAGAATGTACATGGATTATTACCATGGTACAAGAAGGAAGAAGTCAGCGTAGCACTGCTAGAACAGTAGGAGTATCTTTATCAACGGTCCAAAGAGTACTCCAGCGATTTCAAGAGACCGGCATGAACATCAGGAGACCAGGAAATGGCAGGCCAAGGTGCACAACTACACGAGAAGACCGATTCATCGTGAGCACTATGTTAAGAAATCGACATCTCACGGCTGTTCAGGTCCGAAACAGTCTTCAAGAAATTCACCACAACAATGTGAGGTCTAATGTGAGCGACGTCTTCGTGAAGCTGATATAAAGCCTTATAGACCAGCAAACGGCCCCAAACTGCTCAGAGAACATCGAGTTGCCAGGTTACGGTTTGCTCGAGAACACATCCGATGGACAGATGAAGATTGGTCCAAGGTTATGTTTTCCGATGAGTCCAGATTTTGTTTATTTACGCACGACGGGAGACGAAGAGTATTTAGACGGCCAGGAGAACGGTATCATCAAGCGTGTTTTGAAGAAAAGGTGCCATTCGGTGGAGGATCAATAATGGTTTGGATTGGGATATCTTCAGAGGATCGCACGGAGTTAGTGATCATAGAAAACGGTTCTCTGACTGCTGTCAGATACGTAGGAGAGATTTTAAATGAGCATGCTGGTCCATTCTTAGTGAATATGGGTGCAATTTCCATTCTTATGCACGATAATGCGCGACCACATACTGCTCATTTGGTCAATATGTATATTCAAGACGTCGGTATTACCTGCATGGAGTGGCCAGCTCGTAGCCCAGACTTAAATCCCATAGAACATGCATGGGACGAGCTCGGGAGATGCGTGAGACAACGCTCTCCTGCTCCCGTTACCTTACACGAGTTAAAGAATGCGCTAGTGGAAGAATGGGCAAACATAGACCAAAATCGTATTAAAAATTTGGTTTACAGCATGCCACATCGTATTATTGAAGTGATACGGGCTCGTGGAGGAAATACAAAATATTAAATTGACAAAAAAACTTTTATTTTTTAAGATTTACTGCGAAGTGTATTTTTGTTGTCATAAGTTAGAAGCGAAATTTTCTTATTTTTTAGTATTTAATTAAAGTTATATAGTGTACAGAACGTGTTACACATTTTTTTATATATATTAATCAGTCATCTACAATATACTATAGTTTCGCAAATTAGTCTTATGTATTTAAGAAACTATCACGCCATTTATTAGCGACCCGGAATTTTTGCGATCCAGTTTATATACTTATGTGCCGTTTTGTTCTATAACTTGTTGCCAACTTGTAGGTAATGACATGATCCCGTTGCTGTACAAATTTTGGGATTTTTGGAGAAGAAATTGCGACAAGAAGTTTTGACAGTCCTCTCTTGATGTTAACCTTACACTACCTAAAGAATTCTGAAGAGACCGAAACAAGTGGAAATCTGAGGTCGCAACGTCAGGGCTATATGGTGGGTGCATCAACACTTCCCAACCAATCTCTCTCAATTTTTGCCGAGTGGCCAAAGATGTCTATGGTCTGGCATTGTCATGATGAAAGGATGTACCCTTTCTGTTGATCAATTCCGGGCGTTTTTTCTCAATTTCTTGCTTTAGTCTCATCAGCTGTTGGCAGTAGAGATCCGACCGGCGGTAAAAGCTCATAGTGAAAGATGCTCTTCCAATCCCACCATACACACATCGTCATCTTATTGCGTGTTAATCCGGGTTTCGCCACAGTCCGTGGAGCTTGGCCGCACTTAGACCATGATCTTTTCCACACATTCTTGTCGTAAGTGATCCACTTCTCATCACCAGTAATCAATTTTTTCAAAAATGGTTCTTTTCATTGCGTTTTAATAGAGAATCGCAAACGAGTACACGGTTCATTAGGTTTCTTTCAGTGAGCTCGTGTGATATCCAAATATCGAGCTTTTTTGTGAATCCAGACTTTTTCAAATGAGTCAAAACTGTTTTGTGGTCAATGCCCAGTTCATCAGCAATGTCGTAACTACTTATATGTCGATCTTGCTGCACTTTTTCACAAATGGCATCAACTTTATCGGTAACAAAACCGACTGAAAACTCTTAAAACCAACTTTGTGCTACTCTTACTGACACGGTATTAGGTCCATAAACGGCACAAATTTTTTTCGCGGCTCGTGTAGCATTTTTCCTTTTTTTGTAATAAAACTTTAAAATGTATCGAATTTCTTCGTTAGATTCACTCATTTTCTTGGACAAAAAACAATTGATAAATGGCGGGAAACTGATTTTTATTTTTTTAATACATTTTTTTAAATGTTACCTTTTTAATGGTATCATAACCAGTCAGGTACAAACAGTTCAATCAAAGATAATCCAATCGGGACACCTGGCAACACTAGTAGTGAGTGAGATGTGCCAAAGCCCATTCCCAACTCATTTTCCCAACCCTTTCTCCAAATTCATTCCTATATCTCCAAAGGTTGGCAGCACGTCCGGGTCGTGCCAATGTTTGTCTTTTTGTATTAATGTTGTCATCTATCGCGGATGTCTATGGGCGATAGTATACACTTACCATCAGGTGCACTGTATGCTCGTCTGCCACGTTCGTCCATAAAAGAAAATGTATAAAAGATGGGCGTATATGGCCTACTAAAACCAGGAAAGGTCTAACAACTCGCTGCTGGTACCTACTATCCTGCGATATTTGCAGGCCATAGACATTGACAACGAACTATAAGATAGGTGGCGACCACTATCAGATCAGGAATGATACGAGACTATTAATGTCTCACGGAGCCACTAATTCTCAATAATATAATAGTAATACGTTAATAATAATAATAATAGATTACGTCATACATACGAGTACATTTTATTTTAGTTTGTCATCAAATTAAATTGTATAAAAATCTATAGATATTATTATCATTTTCATTATCTATCTGATTCTTTCTACGCCATAATAAATATCTTATTGTCCCCGTGATTATTAATTTGCCACAAATTAAACTGAGTATTCAATATTTAGCCAAACAACTTCATTATAAATTACAAAGTAGGGTAACTTACCACTTGTAAAGTTTATTCAGAGGGAATAATTAGTTACTTTTGTTTCCGATATCCCCCAAAGTTTATTTTGAGTTGAATATTCTGTTGCCTCTATATAAAATTTATTGGAGTTGCAAGCATTATTAATTAAACTTTACTTTAAAGTATAGTTCCTTATTGATTGTAAAACATAATATTTTCTTTTATGCTAAAATGCTTAACCCTAGGATTTAAAATACCCAAATCTAAAAAACTTATTGTAAACGTAACCGCCGTTTTACGGTTTATTTGATTCGGTTTTCTTATACGGTTTAGACGTAAAGGTAAAAAAAATCTAAAGCGTTCACATTTATTACGTTTTGTCAGTCGGTTTTCTGATACGGTAGAACCGTTTCGGGGCAGTGGTGCAGTTTGCTGCAAAGTTTCGTAAAAGATGGACGTCGACGACGTTGCGACCGCGGTTATTTACTTGTATATTAGGCGTAGAAAAAATAAAAGAAAACAAAAGATTTTGGGAGCATCCAATTGTATCACGGCGTTTAAAGCTGGGTCTCACTTTTGGACACTCATGTTATAATTGCGAAATGATGAAACAAAATTCAACAATTATTTTCGCATGTCGATGTCAGCATTTGACGGACTTCTAGGAAGATTGGAAGGACATTTGAAACAACAAGATACGTTTATGAGAAACCGCTTTATTACCGTACGCCGCGCCGCTCACGGTTTTAAGCGACAAGACACGGCAGCGAAAATAAACGTAAGATTTTTTTTAACGCATTCGGTTTTACCGTATAAATGAGAATACACCCATATGATTGCATACATCACTGGAAACCGCATATGAAAACCGTTTCGGTAAACCGCAAGGTGTGAACCGGGTGTAAGGGGGAGAGTGAACTTTGAAATCTCACAGCCGCTGTGCGCACTTGACTGGCCCTAGTTACTCAGAGAACACTACTGTAAAATGTACTGAATTTGCCACTTAATCCTGTTCCGCCAATATACGTACGTTTTTATAGTGAGTGAGATATTTCAGAGCCCATTCCCGTGCAATCCTATCCTGTCTGTCTCCATTTTACTAACCCAAACCAAATTCCTAAAGGTGGTGCATCCAAGGGCGCGCCAACGTTTGTCATTCTGGACTGATCTGGCCATGTATCGCGGAATGGGTCAGTAAGACTATGGCCTATGGACGACAGTACCCACCAATCACCAAGTAGACTGTATGCCCGTATACCGACTTATTCTATAAAAAATATATATAATGTACCTAAATAATGCGCACGTGATACATGTATACATGTCACATGTATACATGTCAATTTATATATAGTCAAACATAGATTAACCTTAATTCACTACTAAAAGTGGCCAGTTTTGAACGGTTTTGGGTACATTAGCGTGTTGCCGACGGCCTCCCCAAAAAAGTCAGACTTGTTGCTGTCCCTAAAGTTTGATAAAATCTTAAAAAAATATGAGGCATCCAAGAAATAAAAGCCTCATTGTAGAGGCAAGCCGTACATTTTACAAATATTGTTTATTTAACCCGCCGACGAGCGCCACACCCCAAATTTATAATTATTACATTGAAATCAATCAAGAGATGTGTTGTCAAGCGAATTTAATAATTCGCTTGACAACACATCTCTCCCTTTTGTCTTTACATAAATATAGACTTATTTGAAGATAAAAGATCATATCTATTTACTTATGATTTCTATAGTGTTAAAGAGTATTTAGATTGTAAATGGTAGATTTTATTGTTAGATTCAAAGATTTAACCTTTGTTAGACTACTTTCACTTGCCTTACGCAGACGAAATATGAGTACTTTTATATTATTTTACCCTTCAACATGTATAACCATGTTTCATGTGAATTAATAATATTAAATTAATATACTCGGTCTGATCACGCTCAGATATTTTGAATTAGTGTACTTGTATATTTTGAAAGAGAACTAAAGCCACGAACAAGATCAAACTATGAGGAAGTATGGACAAATAAGCGAGACATTGTTGAATCAGTTTATTTTTTGTTAAATCACCGTAACCGTAAGGCAACCAGTCCTTTTAACGTCCACTGTTTAACATGAATATGGACATGTACTCGTATAAGGATACTTGTCTTGTGCACAAGGGATGTATGATCTTAAAACGGCACCCCGACCAAGTGAGTTGGCGAGTCCACTCTTATAGAGCTGGTGAGTTCCTCAGCGCTTGTGGTAGTGGCCTTGTTATTCATTATTCTAAAGTCGGCCAAACCAGGCCAACCTTGGGGGTTGGCGAGTCCACTCTTTTAGAGATGGTGTAGTTCCTCAGGATGTGTGGTATTCCTTTGTTAAAACACTACTAAACATCAATAAGCTTGAATGACTTTTAATCTTTCAAGCCACATGACTGTAAACCATATATACGAAAAGTTCTGAACGTTTTTCATGGTGATATATGGCAATGGTGCAATAAGCATATTGTGCCAGTGTCCAGTTTTCTTCATAATAAACAATTTCAAAGTCTAGTCTAAAACGTATCCTGTCAATATCCCCTCCCGTCGAAGTGTGTCAGGACTCTGGCGTCTCTCAGTAAAGCGATATCAGGTTTACTGAGTACAGAAAGTAACTCCCTGGGAGCACACGAAATGCAGTCTCACGTTTTTATTTGATTATCACAAAAACCACCTGCGAAAAACACTTTTAAGTTTAATAAATTATTACTATCAAACAACAAAACGACTAATACACAATTTTTACAATAATCAAACAGACCCTCAACTTCAGTTCTCCAGCCAAAAAGTCCGTTCTCCGCGTTAGTTGTTAACCACGTACAAAACTTATGAAAAACGATATTCGGTCTATAGGATATTCCAGAAAGAGATTATTTAATTTTCAATAGGTGTTCATCTTATTCCCGAAATACGATCTGTGAAAATTAGGCACAAACATTTAAGAGTTTTCAAACCAGCTTCTATTAATTTTACTACAGGTTATTAAATAATTCCACGCGTAAAGCGGATTATTAAACCTACGCAGAAACTACTTATTATATAGTATAATTGCTTTTAGATTTTATACGAGGCTTACTTAATTATGTGGTAAGATCAAAGGATGTAATGACGCAATAATCGGATTATATCTGTGATTACAATATTCGTGGGTCTTTATTATGAAATTTTGTATGGTTTCTCTAATAAATCCAATTCAATTCATCATTCAACCTCTCATAAACCTTGCCGCTACACACTTCTTCAAATTTCTTTACTAAACCTTTCACTGTGCAGGCTTATTCCTCATTCCCAGACGAGCTTATTCATAGAAGGTTTATACTTATTAGCCTTTAATGTTCCACTGCAAGGCCTCCCCTAGTAAGTCACTAGGGGGTTTCGGGCCATAATCCACCATGCGGGCCCAGCGCGGATTGGTGGAAAACATTTATAAGATTTATAAAATAAATATTTCAGAAGATTTTTATTTATGTAATTTTGTTTCATTTATTTGTCTATTCAAAAGTACAATGGCTTACTTTAAAATGCAAAGGATAATAAAAAGAACAAGAACACAGTAGTTGCTGTTGATATCTGCCCTTGACCTTAAGCCCATGATGACAGTTCTAAGAAACGAATTCCATCCACGTAGGGAAACATAATTTCCAAAGAGGATTCGAGCGGTCCTCGCGCTAGGCCAAGCCCGTCCTGTGAGAATCAAAGTTACCAAAATAAAATTGAATAATATTAGGCTGCATCTTAAATACGATCAGAAGTCCGGTCAGTTAACGATAGATTTGATATGTTCAGGCTACATGAAAGAATCTCAGAAGTGTAAATCTTCAAACAAATTTGTCTAAAGCATGCTCGCCAACCGGACGTTCGCACCATGACAAACACTTTTAGCCGTCGCAACCCAGTTATTGTAATGATTTTAAAGTTCATTTTGCTTGCTCTAATTGAATGAATAGTTTTGTGCCGCAACGTTATATTTGCGGTTGACTCACTATCACTTATTGAATAATTTGTTAATCAGCTGCAAATGAGTTTGTATTTATGCGAAAGCTCGATTGGCCGATATTTTATGTGAAATTACCAATACCGGGCGTAACCGAAACTATGTCGAAGCGTGAAACCATGGATTCTGCTCATTAATTCCGAATGAAAAATTATGTACATTTACAAATATGAATATTTGATTTATCAAAATCCTTAAGCTTACTAATCGCGTGAGGTTGCGCTATTGGGCTTCGCATCAGGGTAAACCTGTATCACGGGCGCCCAGGTTTTTATTACGTTCTACGAGTACAATGGTTTACAAATATTGATCATACATTTCTACTATGGATTCTAATAACATTGTTTATGTATAATATGTGGATATTTTATGTATGTGTGTGTAGCTTTGTATGTATGTATATATAACATGTATATGGCGTTGTAAAATGAGGGGACCAATGACGCTCTTGCAATCAAGAGCTATACGACATGTATTCAAAAACATGCATAGAAGACATTTTAAGCTTAGTCGGATGCGATGGGCTGGACACGTGCAGCGCATGGATGAGGAAAGGCCGCCAAAAAGTCTTAATGGGCAGACCAGAAGAACGTCGAAACAGTGACAGGCCCCAGTTGAAACGGTTGGATGGAGTGGACAGAGATCTTAAAGCGGTTAGAATTGTACATTGAAGAATGAATGTCATAGTCGGGACGATCTGGATCGGGCCAAGGCCCACCTCGGGCTGTAGATGTAAAAGAATTTGTATTTTATATTTATATATTTGTGTATTTTTCATATTTATTTTATCATATCATCTAATTTGAGTCTTTCACGCACCTCCAAATTGAACCTCTCTGATGAACCCAAAGGTTGGCTGGTAGAGAATACTTTAAGGCATTGAGCTCACCTTTTGTACGAAATACCGTATATATGCACACGTGCATACGAAATGCACAATAGTGCAATAGAGTGTTTAAATAAAATATTGTACATAAATTATAATATTAGTTATGTTTCGTAAAAATATATCTTTGGGCTTTGCAATATATGTATACGTATGGTATTTAGCAATATGTATGAAAAACTCAAGAAAATTGGTATTTTGTAAAAAAAGATTCGAGAAATTTTCAAGTCAATGAACGGAATTCATGAATGCTGAATCTTATATCAAAATAAGTTGATGCCAAATAAATATTCGTCCATGTGCTAAATTTAGCAACTGTTCGATATCACCTTAAAAGCTAACCCACTCCGGGACACAGGCCTCTCCATGACCTCCCTAATAGACCATCGCTTGTGACAGTCTATTTGTGAATACGTCATTCAATCGGAGCCAATTGCGAGCGTTTCCAACAACTCAAAATTACAATTTTGCGAATAAATCTCTAATATCGATATATAATACGTCTATACGTCTATATATATATATATATATATATATATATATATATATATGTGTGTGTGTGTGTGTGTGTAGTGTAGACATATATATATATTAAGACTGAATTGCATTCATTAAAGTTGCAAAACTTTTATCTAAGACTTTTTCTAAATTTGATATTATATTCCCCCGCCCCAAGTTTTTTAAATAAAGTCTCTGACTTTGTTACTCTGTACTGCCCATACGCTGCTACGAACGGCAATGCCGCCGCACACTCCATTCGTAGACTGATGCTAATCGAACCGCTAGTATCAGATACCTACATCTATGAAAATCAGTGCGAGTGTACGTACACTGTGCTAGTGAGTGAATGGTCCTTGTAAAAAAAGTGCTGAATTTTAAAGTCATAGAACTAAAGTTCTTCGTTTAAACGTGAAGAGATTTAGTGTTACGAAGGTGCAGGTGCAATGCAATGCAACCGGCCAGTATCCACTGTTGGACATAGGCATTATAAAACACATTGTCTTGTGCTTGAGGAATGTAAGTCCTTAAAATACCACGCTGACCAATCAGGTTGGCAAGTCCACCCTTTTAGAGGTGGTGTGGTTCCTCGGGATTGTGGTAGCGGCTTTATTATCCCTTAGTCGCCTTTCACGACACCCGGAAGAGATGGGGTGCTGTTCTGTAGTCGGCCGACACCACACGGGACAAGGTGCACGTACTTTTATTTAATCCTATATGAATTTATATTCGTAAAAATGAGATAAATCCTGGTCATTGTTAAAGGCGACTTATACAAATATTAATAATTTTAATCCTTTTTCTATTTTCACTCAAGGGTTAATTTATTCTCTTCTATCGAAAGGAATTTTAGATGTTAAATTCAAATCCTAAATAAAGGTCTTTATGAATTCTAGAGAAGGCCTTCATCTCACATTTCAAGGCTATCTTTTTCAGTATAAATAAGAGTATCTTGAACCTTTTAGCTCCTCTTGTGCCCTTTTAAGGTCGCATTCCGCGTATTCCCGGCTTCAACTAAAAAGAACTTCTATGCAAAATGTTCAATATTACGGGTAGAGACCTTTGTGGAGTGAGCAATAAAATCCGAGGTTTTTACAAAGATAATACGACATTGAAACGCAGGATTCGCGAGGATAAAGTATACAGGATGTCCCGTAAGTAGTGTATCGAACAGATTCTGGAGACAGGGGTAGTCACGACCTAACAGAAAATACAAACTAAATTTAAATCAAACTGACAGTTAAAAAACTACACGCCAAACACCACACTGAAATTGTTCAAAGGTAAGATTTTTTAAATATTATAAAATTTCTTTTAATGTAACATTATTACAACAGAAAGATACATTATTGTTTTAACCCTTAACCTTAAAAATATCTTGAAAATTTACATACGAGTACCTACTTTATTCAATATTTTCATATTTAGTCTTCTCATTAGAGATTTTTGTAGAAAAATGAAACATGTCCATAACTTTTTAACTGTCGGTTTGATTTAAATTTAGTTTGTATTTTCTGATAGGTCGCGACCTCTCCTGTCTCCAGAATCCGTTTGATCCACTATTTACGGTACAGCCTGTATAATACCACATAATGCTTTCAGCACTTGAGAAAAAATATACAATATACAATATGCTGTTTTTTTTTTAAAAAAAAGAAGGTAGACGTGCATACAGTTCACCTGTGAATCCTGGTGGTGAATGCTCCTAGACATCCGCGATACATGCCAACATCAGTCGGTAATGACAAATGTTGGCACAGCCTCTGGATACATTATCTGTATTTGTAGATTTAGAAAAAAGGGGAATAAGAAATAAATATAATGTGATAATTGTTTTTGTAGAGCACCGTCTATGTCATTAATTGTCGAGTGAGGCCCCATCAGTCAGTTTATAATAAGAGTTATTTATTATACATAGAACCGAAAATAGCCGACAACAACCGATCATCTTTTTCTTATTCACGATGTGCCATAAATATTGCCAGCTCCTGTAGTATGTGGCGTTATAAAATAAGTAAAAAATATAAAATAAGTCCCAAATCCCTAAGACTCTCTTCCTGCGGGTGTCTTAATAGACACCCAAGGGATAACAAAGTCCCTAACCACAAGCTCTGAGGAACTACGCCACCTCTAAAAGAGTGGACTCGATTAACCGTTTGCTCAGCGTGGCGTTATAGGGCCATATATCCTTCTTGCACATGCACAAGACAATATGCATGAAGGATAATAGGGATGCAGATGCAGTGGACGATAATAGGACTGGGCTGGTTACGGTTGCGGATAGTATACTTTATATATATGTGAGTACAGTAAGAAGGCTGCAGACGAGCTGTCTTGATGGTAAATGGATATTGTCGGCCATTGACATCCGCGATACATGACAACATCAATCAACTACGGCATGTCGCCGGATTCATCGCCTTTTTAGAGTTAGGAGTGGGTTAAGAATTTATACTCATTTATATACTTAATTGTATAAAATGAGTATAAAATATTTAATGTTATACACAAATTATTATATTTTGTTATGAACCAAATATATTTTTGTGTTACATTAAGTTCAGTTCAGTTTATACAACGTTGTTGCAAAATTTTTATTATAATCGTTTTATTTTATTACTGTGTCACGTTACAATGTATTCTCGTATATAGCAGTTCCATTACGAGAGGTATTAAATAGTGCAATTTATACTCAATTTTGCATAGAGTTATAGTCGACAAGGTAGACATCATAACAACGATAAAATAATGACATAATGGCCGTAACTATCAATGTTTAGAACGGTAATAGCCTGTGACTACTCGTACATAGCATTATGAATAATTCATAGAGTCCCAATTCTTTTTCCCAGTCTTTCAAGACTTACTAGACTTATTTAACAGAACGTGCTCAGTCAGAACAGCTTCCCAATCCCAATCTTATTTGACCGGCCCCTTTAGAAAAAATACATATCAGTGTCTCTCTAGACTATTTAAGTGAAAGAAGGGAAAGTTATAGGGAGAAACGTGCATTTAAAATTTTCTAGCTTCCTTTGAACTGCCTCGGTAGCAGAGAAGAGTTTTGGGATCGTTGTCGTCCCCGATGGAAACCTTCGACATGATGTATCAGAGGTTTTAATGTGACAGTGTACGGATATATTGTAATAACGTAGGTTATCTACTTCTACTTCTAGGTAGTAGACGCAGAATATTTAGAAACAATATAAATCTGTGTAGTTTATGTTGTCACTCAAATAATTCCTCTGTACTTGGCGGAGCGAGTTCTAAAGCTTGACCCTCGCATATTATGAGCTTTTATAAGAAAAAAAAAGAAAAAATACATTAGTACCTACATATTATTATTATGTAAATTTAGAAAAGACTACAAAACATAATACATAATAATAATAACAAATAATTGTTAACTAAACTTAAGATTAGGTACTCCTGGCGGAGCCCGTAACTAATCAGCTTATACTAATCAGGTTTTAAAC
Source organism: Sesia bembeciformis (assembly GCA_943735995.1). Classification (NCBI taxonomy): domain Eukaryota; kingdom Metazoa; phylum Arthropoda; class Insecta; order Lepidoptera; family Sesiidae; genus Sesia; species Sesia bembeciformis. Next base: position 4,082,871 of record OX031025.1, read on the forward strand.
TTGAAAATTTCCTAAGAGGAAAAAACATAATAATATTATTGTAACTATAACGCATTGTCTGACAACACACATTCGTATCGGCATTAAGAACGCTATCTCCAACAAACTGGTACAACAAAACTACAAACACAATCGATTAATGCTACATAATCGTTATCTGATAACGCGTTTCGTTATCGACGACGTCACTAGAACACCCATAAGCGACGATACGTAACAGCAGATATTTTAGATTGTGGATACTATCTGTAGTATCGACTCGATATCGATGTTACATGGATTGATAGATGCTCAGATTTGGCCTTAATAAAGAGGTGTTAACATAAAAGTTACTCAGATCTTCTTCACATCTTTCTCTTCTTAACTATCTTTCTTCTCCTTTCTACTTGTATGCGTTTCTAGTGTATTTTTCCAAGATGTAGACTCTTTAGAACTCAAACAATCTCCCTGTTAAAGATTCCTTCGCACAATTCTAGTATCTGCGGAGATTCATTTTCGATTCAAGTCGCACTCTTATGGAATGCTCTCCATCATAACTTTCATGGGTAGGTACGAGATAATCCGTCTCTTACTATTTTTAAAAACGATTTATAGAACACTATCGTATTGTTTATAATATTTGTTAAAATATGTATATTCTTACATTTATATCTTACATTATATATGTACGCACACATATAAATAAATATTTTGTTACTATTGTTATATAATTTTATATACATATCTTCCGAATACACTACGCTTGTCTTTTCTGTCTCGACACTTTCTCATGTCTGGGGGGTCTACTCTAATTTTACGCTTCCGATGTTTCGGGCCCACCGAAGTTCGAACGCACAAAGTGCTGTCTATAACCCCACTTTGACTTTCCTTCGTTCGAAGCTCTATATATCGGGTATCTCCGATTATTCAAAAGGTGAGATATTGTAATCGTATCAAATCCATAATCATTATTACTTCGTGCGATCGGAATAATTTCAAATGTCAAATGAATTTATTTCGGGCCGATATATCGTAGTGAACGTTTCGTGGCAAACGGAACATACCTAAATATCGGCCGAAACTTCGTTTTTCGTGTTTCCAGATTAGACCTCCTGGCTCGAAGAAATTTCCGCAAGAGATTAGCTTGCCCTTTGTAAAGTTTTGTTCCTCTTCTTTCCTTTTTTTATTTATTTCATGTTGCGTGTGTACTACAAACTATTGAAAAAATGTTTTCACTGATTCAAAGCCATAAGCGAAATCTCGAAACTTCATAGAATGTAGTGCTGTGGAATCATACAACACAAATATATGTTTACAGAATTCGTAACAACAATTCTACCGCTATGGATAATTTTTACGATACACTAGATGGCATATTGTTCAGATATTGTTTGAAAAACAATAAGAAATGTATAATTTGTGGGGATTTTAATATTTATGTCTTCAAACATAATTCAAATACAGAACGTTTTAAACAGCTTATACTTGGCTATAATTAAAAGATGTATAGAAATAAACCTACTCGCACAGTGTCTCAAACGAGTATTGATAATATTTTAAATAATATCCACGGCTGTAAAGCGATTATATGTGATCTCGATTTATCAGATCATATCCCTGAAATATTAGTATGATCAGTAATAAGTTTATATTGAATTATTTGTTCTCAACAAGCTTGTCGCGCGAATTGTATATGGTAGGTACCTAGTTTTATGAATATTTCGAGGCAAGCTTTTTGAGAACAAATCCTACAGAGTTGTCCTACAAAACTGTATATTTTAGAAATTGTAGTATTGTTAAAAGTTATCCAAATTTATTTAACACGACTTAAGAATATGTTATGCGCAACGTCTTGTCGAACTGCTATGTCTCAAAATAGTGTACTTTCTATGGCGCCTAAAATATACAATAAACTACCCAAACCAATACGTGACAGCAATCTTCCCAACATATTCATAAGCATCTTCCCAAAAGTAAATTAAATAAACTATTATCTGAAAGAATATATTATTCTATAAAAGATTACTAAAAGACAATTTAGATTCTTATTAAATGTAAATAATAGTACTACTTAGTTATCGACAGCAACTTTATGCAGCGCTGACTAGTAAAATATGATTTTGTAATTTGAGATCTAAATATTAGGGCATAACCTATGAAATTCCCATTTGTTCATAGTTGCCACTTTGAACTTAGTTATCTTGAGTTTGGTTTGGAATTCCAAATACAAATTAATTTCAATTTAAAACTATGATATTCTTTTTCAAAATCAGTTATCATTTGTTTTGGCGTCAAACGACTTTTTGTTTTTATTTTTAAACGTTTAAACGTTTTAAACGTTATTTTAGAATATGAGTTCCGTCGTGGCAGCAACACTGCACAGACGGCTCGCAATATCAACGATGTGTACGGACCAAACACCGCAAACGAACGCACGGTGCGATTTGGGTTTGATCGTTTCCCTAGAATTTCGACCTCAAGAGCAAGTCCCGTTAACAACCGGAGATTAAAATCGATAATGACGAATTGAAAGCAATAGTGGCAGCGTAGGTGGTGATTCATTAGCGTCAAATCGGGATGTGAAGAAGAAGTTATTACAGTGAAGAAGCTCGGAAAGTGGGTACCGTATGAGTTTAATAAAAGAACCTTGCCTTACTTTGCTGAACCGGCACAAAAATGAAGTAACAGTAATTCCAACTGAACGCCATTACATACCGCGTTTGGTTCGAGAGGCAATAGAAATTAAAAAATGCCGAACATTATATCGCGAGGATGGATTTAAGTTGGCACGTACACGGGACCCAGTTGCAACGTTGCAAATCCCGAAAAGTAGATGCCTTTTCAAACTCGCGCGTGTTTGGTGATATTGTTACTAAAGTATGCAAGGACCGTAATCAACAAAACCAAATTCAGTGTGGGCAGGTGAATCAAAAACGCACACGACGGAGGGTAGACATATTTGTCTGTCAATAGCAACAACGCCTTCATCCCCCTCCACAGTCGCAGCGACCTCTGTTCATGTAACTGGACCGAAATATATCGGCTGTAATAAATAAATAATAAATCGTGAGTAACTCGTTTACATAACAATTATTATGTGATATATTTGTACGTCTTACGGCAGAACTAATAAGTTCACAAATAAACGGATTGGATTTGATACGATTTGAAATATATACCTATCAAGAATTTTGCATTATGTTATGACTGGCATACACTGATATGAAAGGTAGTTTTCTTAGAACTGACTACTGTACAATACGATAGAAGAAAACAAATTCTAACTTTGAAAATGGAACTTGTTGCTTGTCGAACGTCATTAAATTTTCAAAGCTGTCATTTGTTTATTATTTCTGGCAGCAATTTAAAAATTAAGCATTTGCGGAATAATAAATTTAACAAGAGACCATTTTCGTTCAATGTAGATGGATTCCTCACAATTTGAGCGAAGTTCAATAATACTGCTGCCACGTGGAATGTTGTCTCCAAATGCTTGAAAAATTCGACAATGGTCAATCAAATTCTGTTTTTGATATAGTAACGGGTGATGAAAACTGGATCTACTGCTATGGCAATCTGCGAAATGGGTCTTTCCTTTCGAAGAATTTCCGACGGAAGTGAAGAAAGGACAGTGCTGAAAAGAAGAACTTTGCTACTTAGAACTTTAGAAAATAAAAGAACAGTAACTGCAGTCTGATATGTGAACAGTTGCTTGCCCTCTGTTTTGGAAGAACTCAAAGAACGACTCCCACGAAGCAGAATGATCCTCCATCACGACAATGCCCTAGCTCACTCCGCCAGACAAACGAAGCAATTGTTAAGTACTGTAACTGTAAAGTTAATGGGTCATCCGCCATACAGACCCGATCTTGCGCCCTGTGATTTTACTTTATTCTTTAAAATTAAGGATAAACTCATAGGAATACGTTTTATGAATGCAGAAGAGGCATTAACGGCTTTCCAAACAGCTGCTGAAGAGGCGCCTAAAGAAAGGTGGGCGGAATGCGTTACACCAATGGTTTCGTTGCATGAAAAAATGTATCGATTGTCGCTGAGAATACTTCGAAAAGCAATAAAACAACTTCCATCTTTATGTCTGACTTTACTTTTAAGATTCGAAAAACTTTTAATGTCACCCACGTATATCATAATAACATTTCTTTTAGGGTTCAATAGAATTGAGTACAAATATAGTAAGTAATGAACGAATTAAAACAAATAAACTAATCAAATTGTTTGTATTTGGTTCAATAAAATGTCAACGTACCCACAGTTTTGATACGGCAACCTATCGAGGCATTATAATTGGAAATGGGTATCGAAACTGACACGATTCTTATACTATTTGATCAAAGCAGTGAAACAAATAATGCTTGCAGTATGGTAACTTAACGCTAATCTTGAAACGACTATTTTATAACTTCATTCGCACAAGGTGAAAATACGCTTGTGATGGATTATTGAGTAGGAACAGTTCGTTAGTGCATCATGCATTTAGGGATTTAGCGGTAAATTGTTATTTTACCAATCGAGTGCAACGTTCTTTTATAAAAATGTATGAAAGATTTCTATTAAATGTGTTAAGACTTGTAATTTGCCTTGTACACGGTATGAACAAAAGGAATCGTAAAATTCATTCTGTTTTACTAATAAATATAGTCGGGCGGTCGATATGAACGAATTTTGATTTCGCACATTGAACTGTGCAAATAAAAACGTTTCCTTAAGTCGACTCTAGAGTTACACCGTGAAGTCGCGGCGAGAATTCAGGCCATGGACCTGCATGCCCCCAGAACATCTCTTTACACTCACAATAATATAATTTGTTCACAGTCGTATTCATTCGCTTGTTCGAAATAGACATAACAGTAGCTGCACCAACTCTCGAATGTATAAAATTCTTTCCCATCTTCATGTATATCCTATGACTCGATATGGTATTAATTTGAATTCTGGGTGAGAAATATACAAAACAAAATAATTATTCGAACCTAAACAGTGTAATTTTTATTGTATAGCACATAGTTTGCATCCCATAATTCAGCTTGATAACATTCCAATAACTTTAATTCTCACTCACTCCTCCAACAGTTACTCATTTTGAAAATGAAAAAATATGCAGAACGTACTAACAGCCGCTTCGTGAACCACGTGTGATCACGCGTGAATGTGGAAAACGTTCGGGGTTCGCCCCACGAACCCTTTGTCCGCGGACACAGCTTATTGAATTCAACCTCGAACGCGCGAGAAGTCATTGAAAACGCACTACACTCTCGTTCACGGCTGCTCGCGGGGATTCACGGCGTGAGTCTGGAGCTCGCTTCATAGTATTTACACATTGTCGGAGAGGTCCAGAGTCCCAAGAAACATAAGTATTAAGAAATGGAAACCACAATAGTTTTTTATTTTCCTTATGTCACTATTATGTAGGAAATCAAACGCGCGTTTCTATATATGTGTGCAGGTCATAATGACAGATAACTTTAAACATCTTCATATTTCTATAACACTTGTGTAGAATATGTTCTCTTCAAACTCTTTGTAACATATTTGTGTACGTGAGAAGCATTATGTCGTTTGCACGAATGTTGCATACTGTCCCTTGTAATATTCTGGTTAGAAGCAACGTGCCATATAGAGAAGTTGGCACGCCCTCGCCCAACCGCATACAATACAAACGGGGCACGGTTCTATTTGTGTAGTTCTGGTGCAAGATTAGACACGCATCCATTGAAGAACAATTCCTTCATTGTTAATTATGGTAGTGGTTTATGTGGTGGTGGTTCCGGAGCATTGGCATGGTTTTGAAACTTGATAGGCGGTAGTGACAGTATTCGGGTATTTATATAAATATTGTTTTAGTGAACTGCAAAATTTGGGGAGCACTAGCAATGCTAGCGTTCACCCGTGACTTCGCCTACGCTAGCTAATAATATAGCATACACCTGATAATACATATACAACTATGTATACTACTACTATATTATTAGTTAATAATAAATAAACCTCAAAATCCCACAAATCACTTGAAACTTTAATTAACTGTGTGAAAGACCTTTTTTACGGTATATTGTTTAACTATATTGTGGTGCTAGCGACTTCGTTCGCGTGAACTTTATAGTGATTACCGTTGGAACTCTATAAAGGATCTGGATAAAAAGTACCCTTAATATTAACCCTGCGTATAAGTTCAAACTATGCCAAGTTTCATATAAATCCGTTCAGTAGTTTTTGCGTGATGCGCGTTCAGCCAGACAGACTGCCGAAATTCTAAAAAAAATATTGTTATGTGCTCTCTGTCGTTTGTAGTATTAATTTCAATAAATATTTCATGTACAGACACGGCTCTGGTACGATTTTATTATATGCATGTATAGATTTTATACTATATAAAGCTCGATTTTTAATTATAAGTTTCCAAATCATATTATTACTTTTGATGACAATTTTCTCTCCATTTTTATGTTCCCGTTTTAAATATAAATAACTTATAAGAGAGTGTATCTATTATTATTTTTTTATTTTGCGCATTGCTATGATCGCTAATTAATTGTTTAATTTCGTAAGTGGATGGTTCATTTTGTGAGTGTAACATTTAATTACTTCTATTTCTAGATCCACTAATGTGCTCGTATGTACATTATTTATTCTATATTTTTTCTGTTACGTAACAGTGATGATAACATAAGTAATGCTAGTGCAGTTGAACTTACGTTCAACTGCACTAGGATAACATATAAGAACGAACACATCCTTATGATTCAGTTTTATGCAGATCTATGCGTACTTTCTAAAATGAAACAACCATAACCAGCCTTTTTAATGCCCACTTCTGGACATGGAACTCTTCATGCACGTCGTATTGTACATGAGGGATGTACGACGTTAAAACGCCGCGCTCGCCAAGCGGTTCGGCGAGTCCACTCTTTTATACGTGGTGTGATTTCTCAGGGCTTGTGGTAGAGGCTTTGTCGTCTTTTATGATACCCACGGGAAGAGATGGGGTAGTGTTATTCTACTGCCCACCGACACGGTACTAAAATTGAAAGCGATAAAATAAATGGCTTATCAAAATTTGCTTCAGGCATGTTTTCGAAGGCGTCTTCGTTATTACTGCTCAGCTATTTAAATCAGTGTGTCATGCCGTTCAATCTTCGGCGAAACCAACTCTACAGAATGATTAAATACAATAGAATTAAAATCCATTGTGGTTTTCAGTGGATCGAACAAAAAGCGACACGCCTATTAGAGGTTTTTAGACCTTTGTCCATAATATTATTAAGGTTATTTGATTTCCTTTGAATTCCTTTCCAACTAGATTGTTCAAGGAAAATATCGCTTATTGTTGGATATAACAATAAGTTGTAATCTCGTAGGTAGTGAAGTGAGTGAGATATGCCACAGTCCATTCCCATCCCATCTTACCTATTTTCCCAACCCTTTCTCCAAATCCATTCCTATATATCCAAAGATAGGCAGTGCATCTGGGGTGTGCCAAAGTTTGTCATTCTTGACAGATGTTGGCATGTATCGCAGATGTCTATGGACGAGAGCATCCAGCCCTTCTGCCGTATTGTTTATATAAAAAAATGTATTTGTGTAAAATATATACTAATCGTCGTTTAAATTATTTTATAAATTTCATCGCACCTCCCAACTCACCTCTCTATTCAACCCAAAGGTAGACTGATCGAGAATGCCTCCAGGCATTAAACTCGCCTTTTGTACGATTAAGTGAAATACATATTTTTTTAAATAAGTAATAGATTTTACTTCAAGGACCCACATTTTCAATTTCCAAATCAAACATTCATTCATGTGTCTCTTGACATTTATTTTCGCTAGTAAATCTTGTTTAAGGAGACATACTTCATAATGCGTTCCTATTGATCTCAGAAGTCAATTGGTTAGTTTAACCCAATATATGCTCCAAATTGTTGTGTGATTAATGATATTTTTGATGATCTCAACAAGGATGATGTTCCACATTGTTTGTTAACTAATGTCTGCACGTAGCGCAATGGTAGGTATCTTTGTAAGAATATATATATATATATATATATATATATATAATAGTATATATTTGTATGGATATAGTTGTGCAAAATTACCAATGTCTGCACTACGAAAATAAACTTCAAATCGTTTCATCAATGTGCTGCACCTGGAACCTCCCCGGTTAAGTACGTGACATTTACTATAATCATTTTATTTCGGCTATTTTTTCTCAAATAATTTCTATCCCGCATTCCGCAGGCCCTTCGTCCCGGGTCCACCCGGATCCTCCTTCCCGAGTATCTTGTTCAGATACACCCTTTAGTAGTTTTCATCCCTGATCACACCACCGTTACATATTTATGTAACGCGGTCATTTCAATATTTCAAGTTACTTTATAGAATAAAATTACTAATAACTGTAGTTGCAGAGAGTACAAATGTAATTATCTCGGTTTCTGTAGTGAGTGAGATATGCCAGTGTCCATTCTCATTCCATCTCTCCCCGTTTTCTCAACCCCGTCTCCAAATCTATTCCTAAATAGCCAAAGAAGGCACCGCCTCCGGAGTCGTGTCAACGTTTGTTTGTAATTCTGGATTCTTTTCAAAACATGTTTTCAAGCAGAGATAATACTCACATTATTTAAATTGCATTGTTTCCTTCTATTTTCCATAATACTTATTTTTGTATGTATTTATTTATCTATTGTAGGTATCTTAAGTAAGTGTACACATATATATAAAATAATTTCCGTCAGTTATGTTATTTTGACATTATGTAAAATTGCACTATCTACCTTTGTTTGATACTGTTATGTGTTTCCTCCTTACCATCGAAAGATTGTCTGGAAGAGATCGCGATAATGCCGCCTGTTATAGTTTTCGTGTTATTTATTAAGTGTCTTAGTGTATTTTTGAAACATGATAATGAATTCATCTATCTAATTTTCAAAAAGTATGTACAGACGCGGCTTTATTATTAAACTGTTATTAGACACGGCTTCTTTATACGCCTATACATGAAGATCAGATAACAATTTAATGCATATGAAATCGAAATCTGTCTAAACTAGTCCTCAACAATGATTGACGTCGCATAAATACCTCCCACTGGATGGTGGAGTGAGCTTACCAAACCTGTTACTAGCGAGACTTAACATATAATGCGGGTATTACGTGTCATAACAATAGTATTACGCTACTTTATTGTGTCGAACATTCTAATTACAATGTAGTACATATTGTAAGTACATCTTATTGTATGTTAAATCTGATATTAATATCGTTAGCCCAGTTATTCGACTGTGTATTATTTTTTTTAACCAAAGCCGAAATAAAGAAAAATAATAATAATTATTTCTTAGGTCTGGGTAAATAGACATTCTTCACTTACATTCTGTTCGAGTGGTTGAAAAATACCATTTATGCGTACTGTATATGGTCCTTAAACACGACACAGGTTAATTATAACTGTCATTTTTTTTTAAATTAGACCAATGAAACAAAAGGTATTATTGTTTAATCTAAAAAAAAAATGCGTTATCTTAAAAATTAGATGGTACAGCATGTTTGTATTTAAACATAATCTTGAAATAACGAAATTTTAAGGTAGAAAATAAGTCCATACCGATTATACATAAGGTACAGTGGGCCAATGATAATATTGAGCACATCAAAACTGTAAATTATGGTTCGAAACCCCCTTCTGATTACTAGAGGAGACCTGTACCCAGCTTTGCTGTTTGTATATGCGTTTTATTAACACTTTTTATGTATTGTATTAAAGAATAAATATATCACGCAACTGATGAATACGGCACGCACGCGAGAAAGCAATCACTCGTGTGTTTGTGTCTATGGACTATGAATGGATGAGTACGACCTGATATTATGGTGATGAGATGATGTCGCACATAAAACAGGCAAGGTTTAAAAATAACCGCTTATAAAACATTTGTTATGCTTTATAAAACCAGTCAGTCCGGAATATCGTGCCTATTTTTGGATCAAAAACTTGTTACATTATCAACACACCATTAAAAAAATATATAAAGGCAGTAATCATTTCCACTATTATTCACGCATACCATACCATCGGCCTGTGTCTCTCCACTGCTGGATATAGGCCTCTCCTAAGGACCGCCACCACACACGGTCTTCAGCTCTTCTCATCCAGCCTCTATCGGTGACTATACCGGTAGGCATAGTCGCTTCTATGGCTGTTCACGCGTAGCCAATGCTAATTTAAAAACAAGAAATAATTTTGCTCGTTTATTTCTTTTTTTAAATATCCTGAAATGAATCTTTTTATTTTTTAATGAATCCTAATAACCTTGGAATTGCAAAAAGCTGAGAATAGGAATTTGCACCGCATACCTCCGGGTGTTGTAGGTATGCATGGGCGGCGGCGGTAATACTTACTCGTCAGCCTACTTCCCTATATAACAATATATATTTTAATATTCCATAATTTGTCAAATATATGTCTCAGTTAAGGTTTGGTTTTTCTCTATAATGTATCTAAAGTTAATTTCTTCTCTTGTCTGTAATACTAATCTTGTTTGTTTTCCGAAAACAAAATAAAATGCAGACATAGTTTCGCGTGGTTGCTTTGCTTGTTATTACATCATGTTTTTCCCGCGTCTCTGAAACTGGACAGTCCATTCATTACAAGACCTCGTTTGTTGGTTTATTCTGATGCTCAAAGACTTATTTGCACTGACCTTTGAAATATGTGTAAAATGGGTTCTCAATTCGAAAAAATGTTAAAAAATTGTCCATTACTCGCGCGCAGCATCCGGCATTCTGGGAAAGATGTCAAACTAATATACGAAAGATTATACGCAATGTCATATCTTTCATGTACTGTTTTCACATTTCTAGCAGTTTTTATGACGATGTATATTTTCTTTGAGTTATAATTTATACCAAGCATTTTAGGATCGAGACTATCTATGAATAAAATTGTGGTAAAGTGGTACCTAACGAAATTATTGTAGAATTCCTATCGTACAATTTAGCAGTTCCATTCTCATTGTTTGGTAATTCGAATGTCCAATATCTTATTTGACATTTTATTATCTGCTTTGTGTTTATTATTTAGGCAGAAGTAAGGTCTCCAAATTAGAACTACGTAGTCGATTTAAAAATCATTAGGTAGTTAATAATATCCATTAAAATATTCGTCATGTGAAAAATATGCAATTAATTGTTTAAAAGTGTCTATATCATTATCATGACTTACAAGTATTAACACGGGTTTAATGCTTTTCAAAGTTTACAAACTCTAGTTGAATGTCTGTAAAATTTTTTTTATTGAAACTATTAAATAAGCTTTTTTAGAAAAGTGAAATGTGAAAGTGAAAATTTTAAAATGCACAAATTAAGGTATTGCGAATCGTTCAAAATAAGCATAAGCATAATTCAAACTCACCAAACATGTACTTACAAACAAAACAAAAACGGCCCATTATTCCTTAAGAATGTTAGCAACATTACAAGCACCGGTAAGGTCCGTAATAAGTCTAATTGAGTTAATTAGTGCAATTAAAGCGAACTTGACTGAATGTAAACAAACTGGTTTGTACTCTTATTGTGTTATGTTCGTTAACTACTCTGGAGATGCTTCTTGCATTTACTAAGGGTGTTAGTCTAATATCGTAACACTATTATACATACCATCAGCCTATGTCTCTCCACAAGGCTCGCCACCTCACACGATCTTCGACTATTCTCATTCAGCCACCATCTGCGTACTTCTTCAAGTCATCGGTTTACCTAACCAGAGAGCTTCACATACTACACTTCCCGATACGAGGCCTCCATTCGATTACCGGTTATCGGTCCTGCGGCAAATATTGCCCTCCCCCCCCCTCGCCCCTTAACGCTTTAACGTGCTGATTCTATGAGCTATGTCGATGACTTTAGTTCTATGGTGAATCTCAACGTTTCGAATTTTATCCGACAAAGAAACTCCAATTATAGCTCTCCGGTTTATACCATTACATCTCCCGTCACTGTCGTGCGGTTCAATCTCATTTCCTTGAAAAAGAGTCGCTGCATACAGTGCGGTCATCAAGACACTTTATACCGCGAACCCAAAAGTTGTGGCAAGAACTGTCAGCTGAGGTTTTTCCGCTATGTCGCAGCATAGCGACAATTCAATAAAACTATGAGCAGGATCTGAAAGAACGACAGTGCTCCCCCATGCCCCCGGTGTTGCAAGTGTCCACGGGCGGCGGTGATCATTTACCACTATGTGGCCTGCCAGCTCGTTTGTACTATTCTATATAAAAAAGATACTGTCACGGTAGTGCCATCGAATATACGAGTATATAAAATAAAGAATCTATTCTGAAACATTAGCCTTCGTAACAGTATTAGGTATGGGCCTCTCCCACTATCACAATCAAATCTTGCACTTCCCATCCAGCTACTACCTTCGACTTTCTTTAACTCTACTCTTTAAATTAAAAAGGGTTTTGTAAAAGTATCGTTTTTCTTCAATTGGCATTATTGATTCAGTTCAAGACAGGCTTTAGGTGTATCAGCGGTAAAAAGATTAATTCTAATTCCGGGCGAAAACGCGGCGACAGCTAGTTACTTAATATTTTTAATTTATATTCTGAACCAGACGCCAGACAATGTTTTTATAGTACATATTTATAGTTATGGCTCGTATTCTGGTTGTCATATAATAAAGAATTATAACCACCATATTTCAATTTAGTGGTGGTTTACTTAACTGAAACTAACAACATAAAAACTTTTTTTAAGAACAACGCAACGCATTGTTTTAGAAAAGACTTTTAAGAATAAAGCTCAAACATAAAGAGCTCAAACATAACTTTGTAGTAAACGAAATCATCTTCAAACAAAAATTTTGAGAATACATCAATGTATAATGGCTGTTTGTTAGAATTTTTCCTTTAAAAACTCATTAGAAAGGTGAAATGGCAGCGAAACTTGAAATACTTTTCAATTACGATTTAACAATGGGATGTTGAACGAGCGTGACCCCTTCCCTGACATTTACCACATGATTTTAGGTCACAGCAGACGACCCCCGACTGCTGTTAGATTGGCAATTCTAGTGTTTGTTGGGCAACGATGTTTAATGAAACGAGCAAAATAGTAAAAATTGGTACATTTACACTACAATATAACAATATAATCGTATTATTGTAGCTCCAAATGTACAGAGAACAACAAGTTATTTAAGAAAAATAAATTATTTTGATGTGAAGAATATTATAGTATATTGGAGTTTTTTAATTTAAGTAATCATTTAACTTTTTGGACCAGTGGAAACTAGTTAACCTAATAGCTATCGGAATTAGTGAGAACATAAATAATAATAGATAAAAATAGTTATTCTCCTCACGATATACATCTCAAAAATAGTTATTCTCCTCACGATATACATCTCAAAAATAGTTATTCTCTCAAGATATACATCTCAAAAATAGTTATTTTCCTCACGATATACATTTCAAAAATAGTTATTCTCCTCACGATATGCATCTCAAAAATATTCGTAACCAGACCTTTTGTCGTCCACTGATGCAGATTGTTTTGTGTATGACGGATGTAGGGCCTGAATGTTCTCTACTGACAGTTCCTTTGTATATGTAGACACAGATAGTCCTATCTATTAAATTTCGAAATTTAGAATTTCAAACAAGGGCCTCTTGCCGCAAAATTGACACTCTTTTAAAACAGGGTTTAACGAATATTCATCAATAGCCTGGGAGACTAATGTTGATCAAAGCGAAAAGGGTTAAAACCAAATTTAAACCATAATATAATCGTTGTATTGTGATGAAAGCCCATGTGGGGCTTCGTTAGAAATGATACCAGTTTCACGACAGATTTTATTACTAGACCAAAAGACTTTATTACTAGACTTATTAAGGTGTTCTTATTTATTCATTGCAAGTGTTACAACTCACTTTTTTATAATAAGCACTAATGATAAAATGACAAATGATAATATGAACAATACAAAATACTGTAGATATAGGTTTTAGCTTATAATAAGTATATTTCGATTCTGATAGAGCCTTTGGTGGAGGGTAGGGCGGGGGGGGGGGGGGTAGTAGGCACGTCCTTAGGCATCAAACGATAGAAAATATTACCCTAGTAATAATTAGGGTTAGTATTACATCAGAAAGAATTAGGGTTGAATAAAGTAAAAATTGTCATAAAGTTGAATTTTTGTGTAAAGCTTTATAAAATGATAAATTTCTGATGTGTAATTGTGTCCTTTTATAGGCATAGTATTGTACTATTTTGCGTTACATTTCAAAAAATACAATTTTGTTAACAACCATTACACTCCGTTACACTGAAGTTTTCGAAAAAATGGCGATAAACTTAATTGTTCCTAATATTTTGGTCTTACTATCACTTCAGAAGCTTCTATCGTAGGAACGGTTTCTTATATGAAAACCACTCATAGAATCGTTTCTGTAACTCATGCCAGCATCAGTCGAAAATGACAAAGATCAACATGCTAGGTGACCTTTTATTGTCTTCTTTGTGTTTCAGAGTTATACAGAGTTAAATCAATAATACATGCACACTCTTAGCACTCAATTTCTTTCAAGAAAACTAACAACTTTTGTTCACTCCTTGTCGTGAACTCCAGAAGTGGAGTTGAGTTTTTATTTGATTATTATAAAAATTGTGTCCTGTGCGTTTTGTAGCTTCTTAGTGATAGTTTATCAAACTTCGAAGTGTTTTTAGTGAATGATGTTTATTTATCTATACTAATATAATAAAGAGATAAAATTGTGTGTTTGTATGTTGGGGGTAATCTCTGAAACTACTGAATCGATTTCAAAAATTCTTACACGAATAGGAAGCTACATTATCCGTGTCCAATATGGGCTATATTTTATTTTGAAAAAGAAATTTTAAAAATCAAAAATACTTATGAACCGATGCGAAGCGAGGGCGGTTCGCTAGTGATAGAAAAAAGCGTGGGACTGCGATTTTCGTGTGCTTCCAAGGAGTCCTCTTCTATCGTCAGTAAACCTACAATCACTTCACTGAGCGACTTCTGATTTACTTCGACGGGACCAGTCAATCCTGTCAATGTTTTAGACATTGAAATTGTTTATCACGAAGGAAACTTGACACGGGCAGAATGTGTTTAATACATCATTGCCATTTATGAAAAGACAATTACATAAAAGAAAACTTTTGTTCTACCACTTTTTAAAAATCAGGGCTTTTTCAAACAAACCACTGACTCTGCGTACGTACATTCCCAAATATTCATGTCTAATTGCAAATGTAGATGTCGCTGCCGTTTGTAGTAAAGTATGTATAGTGAAATAAAAGACTTCATTTAAAATTTTTAACCATTTGTAGCCATTGAAAAGTTTTAAAACCGTGTTTTATTATCTGTAAGTCGTGATAATGATATATTATAACACTTTTAAGAAATAATTGTGTAATTTTTAAATGACCAATTTTTTAATGGGAGACTATTTGTTAATTTTCAAAACGACTACGTAATTTTGACTTTATGACTTCAATAATAAACACAAAGAATATAAATGGAATTAATAAAGGCGGCGATTAAACGTATCAAATTTATCATTTTTCACTGATGTTGGCATGAATCGCGATTGTCCATGAGCGACAACATTGACTTACCAGTAGGTGGACAGTTTTCTCGTTCGCTTGTTTTTGGTTAAAAGAATAATTTACTGATTTTTCAAAGTTCCATTGAAATTTATTAATTGTCAGATGTCGCGTTTACTAAAACAAAGGTAAGAGGCCGTGAGTTCAAATGCTCGGCCAGTACCTACCACTGAGTTTCTATTTAAGTACGAATTTTTAAAATTATCACTAGCTCGGCTGTGATGGAAAACATTGTGACGAAATCCGCACGCTTGAGAATTGTGAGATATAAATGAGAATAAGTGATTTATCAGGGGAGGCGTTCACAGTAACAGTGACGTCATAGACGATATCATCATCATAACATTCGACTTTACAACTCCTATTTTTAGAATCAACTCCATTATCTGATGCTTACGTACGCACTATCAGATGGTCACTCCAATTAGGTCCCTGGAGACATTTTTATTGCGATCCTCGACGTAAGAATTTGCTATTTTTGGTACGTACCAATTTAGTGTTGGACCAATGAACGGCATGAATTCACCCAAGCGTTGCTATTATATGTAACAAAACAACGCACTATAGTTATAAATGCAATCGATCACTATTTTAATGTCTATTATAATTTCTATGAAAAATATTTATCGTTGTCCGTACAATCTATACTCGGTATGAATAAATTGCCGTTGGTTAAACCTTTTCAACTTAAAATAACGTTGTTTTAAGATTTTCTTTCAATACAAACGTGCTCTAATAAATAATTTATGTGTTTATTGTATTTTAGGTATATGTGTATGTGTGTCTTTATATGTATTATATTTATTTTATATCGTCATGTCTGTTCTTATATTCTACATCTGATTCTTTATATATTTATACTTACCGCACACTATCTATACACCTTAAAGTTGACTTTCAGATAATTCTGACTAGCATTAAGTCCGCTGTTACCAAATAAAAACATACCAAATAAATAAATATAAGTACGTCTAAATATAAATATGTCTAAATTCATAGTCGGTGTGATTGTAATGGTTCGTCGCTCGTCCATTTATGCCACCCACGTGGGCACCATGTCTAAATTGAAATTGATAAAGAAATTTTACATGCAAAGCATTTACAACTTTATTAGCTCTAAATTCGGTATCAAAATCATTATTATCGATATAGTAGATCGTGTATTCCAATTTAGTCCTACGAGTAGTGATATTGTTTACCACAATGCATCAACATTTGCTATTTTTGGCAGTTTAATTCTGGACTAATGAATGCGCTGAATACACACGTCAAGCGAAAAGTCGCTGTGGAAATAGCAATGTAATCTGCCTTCGTATGCGGCATTATAATGGCAAAAATAATTTGAAAAGAGATGGCTGAGAAGAAGGTTAATTCAAAATTTTAAATACAAAATGTTGAATGAAACTGTAGTTTTTACATATGAATAAAATTCTAGAATTGAAAACTAACGAAGATTGGCAATCATCCTAACCCCGCCCCCATTTTCCCAACCCTTTCACTAAATCCAGTCCTACATCTCCAGAGGAAGGCAGCGCATCCGGCGGCGTGCCAACGTTTATCATTCTGGACTGAAGTTGACATGTACCGCGAATGTCTATGAACGACAGTATCCACTTAACACCAGATGGACTGTAAGCTTGTCTCCCTCCTTCTTCCGATAAAGAAATAAAAAAAAAACATCATGGCTATTTGTCCTTTCATATTGAAGCTGAAGCTTTTGAAATAGTGAACGAGTTACTTACAATACCACGGGCGTAAGTTTTTTAACTAGGATGTTCTTCGTCTTCCGAGCCTCCTCTCCTTCTCGGGTCCATACGATATCATTAACCCGGCCTAAGAGTTAATCAAGACATCTACTCTCTATTACACTTGAGTAATTCTCGTTCAACGCGTCCTAATTGCGTGGGTAGATAGTAGACACCTTGCGTTTCAGTAGGCCAGAACGTGAGCTGACAAAGTGCGGATGAGTACCTAGTTCTACGGGGTATAGCGTGGATCCCTTGCTCAGCGTTACGAGCGAAGTCCTCAACGGCAGTGAAGAAGATGCCAAATATCAGTATGGTGGAATTAACGGAGGAGGCAAGCCACAAGGGCGTAGTACTTGGCCCATTGCAGGCAGCTGCGTGATCAGTAGACTCAAGAGTGGAAGCTAAGTTAGCTGGTACAGTCTTTTATCATACATTGCATCGCGTACGTATAGCCAGCTATCTATACGACAGCATAGAGCAATGCAGAAGACAAATGGAAAACCACTGCATTATAGCTTCCCAGAAAAAAATCACCATGGCAAAAACATACGGATAAATATAAAGTACAAGTAATTTGAAATATAACCGATGGCCTTATCGCTAAAGCGATTTCTTTCAGGCAACCTGTGTGTGGTAAAGAGAAATCTGTAGAGGTAGATGAAGCAATTAAGAAATAATGTCTAAATATACATACATATACATACAGAAGTATATACATACATACAGTCATGTATACATGCATACATACATAAACATACAAACATATACTCCTATACATACAGAAAGAACTACGAAACTAAAAAAATATTAAGCAAAATAAGGAAAAGAATTTGGGCGTAAGAGAATTCTTAATCAGCAAGATAGTGATCTTTCACCTGCCATGTTTTTCAATATTTTTAGCAATTTTAATTTTGATCGGAATACCATTTTTGTTTCGTTCATTATAACGTTCATGTGAACTATCGCGAACTAAAGTGAAATATCGTTCATTATAACGGCAACACTAGCAATTGTCAGTGACTGAAAAAATAAGGAAAGGAACTATAAGCCTGATCAGATACATTCGTGATTAGGTCATTCGGTCGCAAACTGCCAAGGGAAGAAAACGTAGGATTAAGAAGTTGCTAAACTGTAATTTCTGTATAGTACGATAAATAGACGTATTGTTATCGAGGAAAATGGAAGTTTCTTTACACAATAGTCTCTTAAAATTTGCTAGAGAATGAGACAAATCGCGCTTATGCTTTTAGAGACATATGGAATAATCTACAGAGAATGCAAAAATAATTGCACTCTGTCTCGATAGTCATCGCACTTGCAATCTTCTTCTTCTATTTTGTCATCCTGTGCCTGTCCACTGCTGGACATAGGCCTCTCCTAAGATATACCAAAATGTTCCATTATTTTTTGCCTCCCCCATCCAACCAATTGCAATGATCACGATCAAAACTCAAATGTATTACGAAGTTGAAAGTAAAGAGATTCCTCCCGTTGAAATAGAGAATAAAGTCCAATTGAAACAGATATCTATAATTAATTTCTAATATTTTTTAAATGATTATCATATTTACAGAAAGTTTGCCACAGAAAAGCGAACTGGTATCCATAAATAACCTGAATGACTTTTTTTTAATCTAGTCTTATAAATTAATTATATTAAATGATTAATTAACTGTATAACTATTATATTAACTGTATAAATAAAAATGATTAAAACATAACCATAATTAAAAATACGTTAATTTAAGTACTAAAAATAATAATTACGTAGAAATAAACCGTATTAACAAGAGAGCGCTATGAAGCTCATTCTCATTTTTAGTTCAGAACGGCCGCGGCCGCTAGATGACACTGATGACGTAACATGGCTCTAAAATGTCGCAAATAAATAAGGTCATTTGATTAAGCCCTGACCCTGAATAAAGATGGATAAGAGATAGAGATTATCCGACAAATTCAGTTAGGAGGTGCGGTGCATTCTGGAGACTCTCCAACTATAGAGGAAGGAACAAAACATGACAAAACTATAATTTGAGTTACTTTATATCAATTTTTTATTTATATAAAAAACTTTATTGCACTTAATTGTACACAAGGCGAGCTTAAAGCCTGGAGATATTTTCTACTAGCTAACCTTATATCTACCATAAACACATTTTTGATACACAAAACTCGTGTACTGACATATGTCCAATCTAATATATATTAAATTAAATGCCTCTAGCAGACACATTTCGCAACTCTAGGCGCGGTGGTAAATTATACACCAAAATTACATACAACTTTTCCATGTGATATTTGTTAGTTTGAGAGCAGTTTTGTACTTTGTCGGGTTAACTTGTAATTAGATTATGGCAAAGATTACAATTAACGGACGTGTGAAATGTAGTATTGTGCAATATATATGTATGTAATTCATTATGTCGTTACGAATGTGTATGATAGATATGGTGAAAGAGCCATCATAACATTTTGATTCAATTGATTGTATTTGGTACGAGGTTATGTGAACGTAAAAATATTTTAAATGATAAATGAGGTGTGATAATGGTAAATCAATGCACGTACAGTACCCAACAATATATAAAGCACGTTGTAAATTCGAATTCGATTATTTTATTCTCTTAAGCATTTCAGTATTTAAAGTTCGCATACTCTCTCAAAGCTAAGTATATTTTACTATACTCGTATAAAATAAAAACGTGTTTTTATTCGACCGGCTTTCGAATACCATCACCCCATCTTTTCACGTATGCGTGCAAAGGCGACTAAGAGATAACAAAGCAGCTACCACAAGCCTTTAGGAACTTACACTACCTCTAAAAGATTGGACACGCCAACCAGCTTGGTCAGTGTTTCTCATACACAAGATAATATGTATGAGAAAGCCCATGTCCAGTGGATGATAAAAGAGCTAGTTACGGATATTAATATATTCTTCGAGTGAATACTTGCTGGCATTTATTCTTTGACAAACTCATACCACCTCAGTTAACTTTGCAAGGTCTCCCCTCATTTCCTCCACTCCCTTCTTCTTCTCGTGGCGCCTCTCCAATTAGTGGAGGTTGGCAATCAGCTCCGAATATTTTGTCGTGTCTCTCGCGAAGCGAAACAGTTCGGCGGCACTCGCGAAGCCAGTCTACTCCCGTATGTTATGCAGCCATGACTTTTACCTGCAACCAACACGCCTCATTCTGGCAATCGTGTCCATCATAATTAGTTACAAAAGTTCGTATCCTTCATGCCTTAGCACGTGACCCAGATACGCAACTTTTGTGCAATTGACTATCTGCAAGAGTTCACGTTTCCGAGCAAGAGACCCCGGCGGGCCGTCCCCGGTGACGGTGTCCAACGCCTTAGAGCATACAACAAACTTGTATAATATATTATTCGTATCAATATATTAACATCAATATATATTATACACAATTATCTTAATTTGATGAAACTCTTCTTTTTATAGAAAATCTCTTGTATTCCCTAATCACTTGGTTTTTTACTATTCGATTAATAATCGAGTATTCGTTTCGAAAATGGCGAATGCGAATGCTTGAAAATTTGTGAGTACCTATTCGCCAAAGCGAATACGAATATTCGAAACATTTGTAGTATGAACCGATTGACTTTGTTTAACATTTTTTCATATAACATTTGAGATTTTCGCGTTTTTTACACACATTTATCTATTTAAACGGATCTCAACGCGTATATTTATCTTATTTATTTCACTCGACGTTTCGGTTGGGTTTTCCCACCAATGGTCACGAGCCGTTTAATAAACTACCCGCATTTGGTCTTCATAGTCCGGAAAGTTGCGGCATACAACACTGACAATATCTGAACTAGCGTCAGACGAAAAATCACGAGGGTTATTTTTTATTAAATTTATTAATCACTGGATTCCATGTCGAGGATAATTTGTAACCATCTACTCAATTGAAATTTTTATGTTTCTGGATTTGAATTGCTTCACGCACAATCCTGGAGAAACGGTAGTGATGAGTAGAGAGGATTTTTGGACTATGGAGTTCTATCCAGTGCTTGATTAGAGTACGTGGTCGGCTTTAAGGTTAATAAGGTAAACATACGCGTTGAGACCCGTTTAAATAGATGAACATTTTCTAACTTATAATTTTGTTACTTCAAGATTATTTTAAAATAGAAACGTGTTCTAACATCTGATTTTTTTAAGGTAAAAGAATAAACAATATATTATTTATATTTATATGTTAGATTTCACGTAAGTGTCAATAATTTGGAAAATTAGAACTGACAATAGGGTCCCTTTACTTAAATGTCACATTTAAATTAATGATAAATCACTAGCTTGACGGTGAACGGGACATGTGTATTTTCAATACGCACTGCGCCCGCGTGGTGGATTATGGCCCGAATGATTACTAGAAAAGGCCGCCTTTCAGTGAGACGTTGTAAACCGATATCAATCGATTAGCTAACTATATAATAATCATAATAATAATAATATTATAATGATTATTATATGGTTTGCTAATATAATATAAATAGGTACCTACAAATATTACTATAGTAAATATATACAACGACTATATATATATTTATATAGATAAACAAGTTATAGGTACTTATAATATTAGTAAGAAACATAATATGTCAATATGAGCGACTGTACCTTCATTTTTTGTTGAGTCATTAATTAGGTCTCACAATTTAAGCTGTTTGGTGTGGGTCTTATAACCCGTATTTTATAGACAGATACGGTTTTTAGAATTTAAGTTTTGTTTTTTATACCGATAATATATTGCAATTTTGTAAGAGTCAAATATATATATATATATACATAACAATAAAAGATAGAAATAGATGTTTAAAATTGTAGGAGTGTACTGTTAAGACTGAAAGTGGTCCTCTGAAAATAAAGGCCTAAACGAACAAAAAAAGTCACCGCCCTCAAAACAACAACTTTCAAGTAAAAAGAACAAGAAACGTTTCTTATGAAAAAAAGTTTACCTACACCAAGATGGCGGCTGGCGGCGTTCCCTTTGATGTACTGTAAATGTAGCGAATTCGTAATAAATTATCATATTTTACTAGCCTGTCACATTTGTCGCAGGCCTTGATACGATTTGAAGTTATCTGCCTACTAGATAGCCTGTTAATTGATCAATTCATTATTCATGAGAACAAAATAATCTGTAAATATAAAGGAAAACGTCTGTCCGTTTGTTTACCTTAATCTGAGGAACTTCCACTGTTCCAACTTTATTGCAGTTTTACATGTTGTGGCCTGTAGATTTAAATTTTTATACAAAGAATTGTATTGCGGTCAAACTATAAACTGCGAACCCGAAAGCTGTGGAATGAATTGCCAGCGGAGGTTTTACCTAACCTGAAACCTAGGCAGTGCATCTGCGGACGTGCCGACGTCAGTCCAAGGGCGACCGTAACCGCTTACCATCAAGTAAACTTTCAGCATCAGCTGAAAGTTCACTTTTTTTAGGAAAAATTTTAGTTTATGAAAAAATGGTAAATAGTATCAGTACTTTTGAAAATATACTTAGCGGGATTTGTAAAGAAAGACAACGACTTTTGTAGAATGGACGAAGCGACAAGCAAAGACTAACTTTAGGTAACAACCTATGTAGTAGCCAAGAACAGAACTTACGCCTTTACACATATAAATTGTACTCTTTACTGGATACTTTGGCATAATTTTACAGACTTGAAATGAATAAATTTGCGTTATGTCCTTGAATTTAAAATTTTAATAAAACACTTTGAAGTCTACCAGAAGTGGCAAAAATTTTGCATAGTTGTAAACTTCAGTGGATCATGCTTACGCTTTGCTAAAACGTCTTGTAAACAGATTGAGTGCTTGAGGTAAAAACAAAAATATACAATTCATACTCCATACATTTAGATCGACTTATCAACAACTATAAACAATTCTTTATACAGAGGGTTCTCAGGCACTCTATCCCTGGTCGGACATTCGTATGTTCAAAGACAAAATATGTTTGTTCGGGTCTGGATGGTGTGTTCTCCTTTGAATGTGTCTCTGGACTTAAGACACAGGGATTCCTATTGTGGGGCATTGAATGTTATTTACTAAAGCGCGCGCCACGAGCAAGAAGAATTTCGGTCATTAATATGAGATCACCCAGTCGCGTGCCACGAGAGAGAAGAATTTCGAAGAAGCAGGAAGAAGGACACAAGACTGGCTGATCTCATATCAATGATCGAAATTCTTCCTGCTCGTGGCGCGCGCTTCAAAACTATTATTTATTTATGAACTTCGTAAATATGATTTTAGGGAGAGTTCGAAGTTCGAATTTCGAATAATTTTCGAGTTTCGAACTGATGGCCTCTCCAATTTGAGTCGAAAGTCGATGTCCCTATGATATCACCGCTATCTACTGAAAATACCTGTTAATAATGATTGATAACATTGATTTAAAAAATATGCGTATATCGTGTATATTGTGTGCGCCTTGAAATCACGATGCCTGCTTTGTAGGAAACTGGCTTGTTGCTCGCTTGCCATTTTAAGTCTCCTAGTCCATCCTAATAATGTCTAAAATCCTTTTAGAGTCAGGTAACGCAAGCGATACAGTTAAAAATTCTTATACTCACTAGACGTACCGTCCAATGGTTTTCCAACTGAGGGATATTGAGCCACACTGTAGTAATCACCGATACTAAAGTTGTTGGAAACCATTTCAGTGTCTAGCATTATGACCGAAGTGTGTCTGTTTTGAGATGGCTTGGACTAATTGGCGAGAATTCCCTTTTCCATACTTCGAAGTTAGTTTTTCTTATGAAGGATGGAATATATTTACCGTTTAAGAACCGTAAACGTAACTTTTAATGGTTAAGGCTATAATTATTATAAAACTTTCAATATTTTTGTTTTGTTTCTTTTTTATTTCTAGTGCATGCGGGTTTCCTCACAATGATTTTCCTCACCTCCGAGCAAGTGATAATTTTTAAAAATCCGTACTTAAGTAGAATCTCACTGGAACGAGCCGAGGATTGAACTTACGAGCACATGAATGTGAGTTGAGTATAGATACTCCTATTCTATCACAGCTCTGGAACCTGGAGTATGTGATTCACCAATCCGCACTGGGCCTGCGTAGTGGATTACGGCCCGAAACCCCGATAGATTTACTAGGGGAAGCCTATGCCCTGCATTGCGACGTTATAAGCTGATACATAAAAAAATGTTTGTGTAAACTGTGAACGTCATTGATATGTTCATTTTTTTGTGCTGGTTTTTACTTAGATTCTGGTCACGAAAACGCAAACTTTTGGGTTCGAGAAAGATCTTCATTAGTAAATAATGAAATCTAAGTTCAAGCAAGATCCACATGCGTTCGAAAAATACTGCCTTCCTAGGAAATTTTGCTCTTTATTTCACGTAAAGGCGAGTCCTCGAATTGAGATCACGTACCGGTAAACGCAGCGCGGGACGCCCACCGGGCAAAGGATGGATTGGAGGATAGTCGCAGGTAGTGGCTCGATGAGAAGAGTAGAACATTGTGTGTTGTAGCCTGCCTTGAGAAATGTCTATGTCTAACAGTGGAGATTCATAGCCTGATGGTATAGTATGGTGCGTTATCAAGTGATTTCGTTGTGAATTAAATGAAAATTATTTGCCTACTTTCAAGATTCCTTGTATTTCATAATATACAAAATAGCTGAGAAGTCTTACTAACATTTTCTTAGTGTTCTCTGCCCAAACCAGATTATTTATGGTACATTCTTCTTTATTATATAATATTTAAAATGTTATAAATTATTTTATTGACTGGAATCAAAACCGGAAAACACACTATAAGGTAATACTTGTATAATATATACTTGTAGAATAGCAGTAACTGCCTTCGAATTCAATATCAGACTCTGGCGCTTATGTATACCTCTATTGTATACAGAGATACGCAGTCGAGTAACTAGGTCCATTCATTTCGAAATTATAACGCTAATACTAATACAAAAGTTGGTACTAGACCCTTGGTGGACCCCTGATGGTCACAAGAAAACACATGAGTTGAGTGTTCTACGTAGAATAGATATTTAAAAGAGGGCAACCCAGATGGATATTGTGTGTGATAAGGTTTATTGTCACTGCCCAACGGGCTCACGGATTGCATCGCCTGCGTGTGAAATTAATTTATTTGCATTGAATTAAATAAAAGTTTCATTGAAGTGTCTTTGAATTGAGAATTGAGTTCATTGACAACATCAGTCAAAAAATTGCTTGAAAAAAAAAAATAGCGAAAATAGCTCGAGATTGGCGCAAACGAACGGAGATAAATCATTGGACAGTATTGTTATTGCAATAACTTCATATTTGCCACAAAAAATACTTTAGTTTCAAGTACCGCCAATCATCCAAAAAAGATTTATTTGACTTAATGAAAATATACCAATTACAGAGTAATAAAGTATAATTATGAAAGCACTCAAAGTTCACCGTAATATACTATAGAGAATGCCTTCATACTTGAACATAATTATGGACTCTGCAAAAAGTGGTCACTTGTTCCAATCCGTTCGGCCAACGTTTTTCATAGAATATTCATTCCTTTTTCAATAGTCATAAGGTTTGTTTAAGCATGATTTTTTACGGTTGTCATCATAAAGTTTCGTAGGGGAGTGTATTCTTAAAGTGACTCTCGTGCCATTACCATACGCAGAATTCATTTCTTACTCTGGATTTCGCATCGCATATTTATTGCGACAAAAAGTAAATAAGAGGTATGTGAGAATACGATGAACTAATTTCTTTTTCATATAATGTTGATGAAGTTGATTTTTTTAATTTTAATTTTATTGACCAGTTTGTATTCTACTGCTTAATTAACTACACAGGGTATAACTGAACCCGTCCCGAAGTCTAAAACAATGGATACCATTCATAACGGAGAAGTTCACCATTTTTTATTACCAAAAAAAGTTTGAAAAGTACAAATATTCCGTAATTTTTTATGATATCTTTATAAATGACCAAGTTTTATAGCCTTTCAAAGTAGTGTGTTGACCGAGCAGCGTGTGACGTCACAATACGTTTACTTCATTGAATACTGTGAAACTGTTTGTCTAACCATTTTTTTTTCTGGAACACGCAAAATAGCTACCGCTATTAGCAGTGTTTTTTAATTAACAAATTCCTTTAAGTATGATATCGTTATTGTGGCAAAACTCAATTTAATCGATCTTTGACGTAGCAATATCTAAAAGTTTCACTCAAAGGTAGTTACTTGATGTTACTTGATACTGCCATGATTGTGAATTTGTTGTGAAGTATGTTACTAGATACTTCTGTTCTAAGTTCGAGAAGTGGGTATACAGTGGCATACGAGAATTCGCCTTTATCACCCACGGGAAGAGCTGGGGTCGTACTGTTCTAGAGCCTGCTGACACCACACGGCCAAATAAAAAAAAGTAAACACCGCTGATGGAGGCACAGCTGTTAAAACTCGTTGAAACCAATAAACATATCAAAACAATTTACTTCATATAACATCCGCTAATGATACAACATCATTCTTACTTATAATAGACATAGTAAGGTTTCCTAACTATGCTAACAGAGGCTCTAGGCAGTTAATTAATACCGACTCCTTTAAATTAAATACCAGTACGCCGTAGATATATTTACATTACAAACAAGGTAATTAATTATTTGCACAACTAGGTAATCCATTACCGGCTGCTGGGTTATTTTGCTTGCGGTGAAGAAAGTCGCCGCGCGCCGTTAGTAACTAACTGTGCGGGAAGATTTCTTCGTAATCTCGTCTTTACATTTCACTCCTTTAAATAAATCACATTAAACATTGTATAAGTGTCTACTAAACCTATTCTGGTACTCGTATGAAGCCATAAAATAAAATAATATTGATAATTATTATAATTATAATAAATAATAATTGTCTATATAATAATTATCGTGAATAATATATATATAATTATTATTTACGATAATTATTATTATTGTTAAATATGCGTATTGTAAATGATGTTACTTTGTTAGTAAAATGTATTATTGATTTTTAAATATTATTTTAATAGATCTTGCACTAATATTAATGTGTTCATTTTGATTAATTTTATTTTAGAAACCTATTCTTTATATATTTTATTGTATACATTGTATACGTACATAAAAATGGATTATCAATACCTAACAGGAGAGCTTAATATCCCCTTAGGAAATTTCTTCCAACAAACCCGCTGATAGTGATCAGATGTGTATCAGATAGATGAACACTTAATGTTTATAAAAATGCAGTGTATGATAACAGACCTTAAGCAATTCTTCAATTACAGTTATTTCTTCCCTCCAATCCTCTCCCGTCCCTCATCCTTAATTCCCTAATCTCCCTTCCCTCGTCAGGAGTAACTCACTATCACAGTATTCCGTCCAATTCCATGCAATCCTATCCTAACCGGTGTTCTCCTATTTTTATTTCCCCATCATTTCAAAACATTCATTTGGCAGAATCTCTTTAATTCTCAAAACCAGGTAGCTCATTTCTGGACGTGGCAAAATACGTCGTTTTTTTGACATAAAGGAACTACAAGTATTGATCGATTAACTTGCCAGTCTTTCTGCGATGGATAGAATACTAATAGAGTCCAGAATTTTAGGAAAAACGGGCTAAATATTTTCCTCTATGGCGGGTATCATATCGCGATGATGTCTCGCGTTCCAACTGTTTTTAAGTAATGTTTTTATTTAGAACCTGGAACTTTATAAAAGCATTGAAGTCTCCCTTGAAGTCTCGGTACTTGAGACTTGTGTAAAGATTGCATTGAAAATTCAAATAGCGACTTGTGCAGCTTCTTCTGTAAAATGTTCGTACGAGATTGGCCGAATTACAAACTTTTTTGCGTACGTAAAGTAATTATTACTGTGTTTTTAAACTTCATATTCGTTGTTCTAACTGAAAGTATAAATTTGTTCTTCAACCTTGTTCTTTGTGGTTGGTGTCATCTGAACGCCTATTGAGTATGTCGATAAAAATACTGCAAAGAAGTTGGCATTTGTTATACTCGTATTATGCTCAAATGGTCGATACTATAATATTGCGGTTATAAGGTGTAATGTTATGTGTTGTTATGTGTGTAAGTTAATGTGTAACAATTTCTTCGTCACACATTAACTGTGTCTAAGTAGATACAAAAAATAATTATAGTCGATTATTTCCATTTGACCTCTGCACCTTGAGCTCGATACGTTTAAAATTTTTTTCTGTGATTTTACTGTAATATTTACACAGCATTTAATACTTAATACTTCTGTATTATCAATATCACGTCTTCTGCAAAAATAATACTTGGAACAAGTTGCAGTGTAATGACAATTGCTTAACAGTTAAGGGTACTAAACAGAGGGTTCACTCTCTTGTTAAAACAAATATCTTTATGTCTACTAATACAAATAGCGAGTTGTTACTCCGAGAGGATATCGCTGTGTACGTCACTTCGACCTCTTAATACTGACTGATTTCAGTAGCCTGGCGGCCGGGTGGATCAATTTCTGTAGGTACGGTACCTACATAACGATTCTTTAAGGAAGGAGGCATACAAATATGTGTCCTTCATGTCGGTAAGTGGTTGTCGTCCCCCATGGATTTAGTGTTGACAAGTACTGGCTCCTTTATTAACAAGTAAAATGCGAGTGCACTGCCGACCATGTAAAGCCCATTCACAGCTTTCTTGCAGACCCCAGCATCGTAGTGTATCGGAAAGATATTAAAGAACAGTTCGTTCCACTACATACGGGTTCACAGTACAAGGAGGTGGATCATACAGTGTGCTAATAGAGGTTTGCGGTATATACCTAGATTTTTGAAGACCATATAATGCACGCCACTTCTTTGTTGAGGAAGTGCGGATATACGAGACGAGAGAAACTCGAGAAGTCGAATAATTATTCAAAACTCTCCCCGTTATACTTATCTAAGTTAAGCGATGGATGTCGAAGGTGGACACACTGACCGAACGCAGAAGTTTTAAACAGTCCATGATGGGACCATTGATAATCTCAACATGCGCGGCTTTAAGTGGAGTCAAATTTTAGTACATTCTGGCAAATTAAAGTTGAGACTAAAAACGCGGCGAATTAAAAAAAAAAATTATCACTAAAACTAGTTCCAAAAATAATTTTAATACTTGAATTCAGTAATAAAATAATAATTAGCCTAGCAATAAATCAGCCTGGCTAGGCAAATTTTATTATTGAATTCAAGTATCAAAATTATTTTTGCCGCCTATTTTTTTATTTGTTGCACTTTTCCAATCTCAACTTTCATCTGCCAAACTCTAGTTCCAGTTGCCACTTCGGTGCCCTGATCTAATGGTGTAAGCAATATTCCTCACGGGGCATAACCTGAGTTTTGTAAAGTATCAGGCGTTACATTTAAATCCAGAATCACACGTGAAGGGTAAATAACAGACAGCATTACACACTGAATTATTCATACCAGAATAATAAACAAGTATACGAGTATAATGTTTACAAATTGGTATTATAATCCGTTCCCCGCAATGATTAACATAATTTTAACACATCACGGCCGTTTCATTATTTATGAAGGAAACTGTTTAAAAATATTGTTTTATTTTGAATTTACTAATTACACGAGAGTTGAAAAGGGTTACAAGAGAAGTACGTGCTTACCTATGAAATCACCGATTTGTATGAGAAACTTATTTTTTTTTTGTTATACTTAAAAATATTTATTATGTTAATCGAAAAATTAACTCATATTATCTACACGCTTTCTCCAACTCACAGTTGATTGATGACACTCCTGTAAAAGTCTCGAGGATGGGTATCAATGAATTCTTCAAAAGCTCTAAACAGCTACTTCGGAATCAAATTATTTTCCTTGCAAAATGTTGTCCAAATTTCGAAAGAAATGGAAATCCGTCAGGGCAAGGTCCGGTGAGTATGATGGATAAGGGAGAGTGTATAGGTTGAAAACCTAGGTTGAAACCTAGACCTAGTGTGTCTCTTGAAGTTGTAAAACTATCGTATGGTAAGTGTGAGAGCGGGCATTGTTATGAAGAAGAAGTGGAGATGAGCTATTGAACAAACTTGGTTGCTTTGTTGCCAGCTTTTCCATCATCGTCTGCAGCCCCTTACAGTACACATCTGCATCAATCGTTTGTTTGTCCTGTAACACTATTGACATCTGACAGTGCTGTAGAATTGACAATTCTGTAACATATTCAATGTGTTGGGTCCTGAACATTACTGTTATTTATTTCTGTATTCAGTGTTTACCCTAATAAGTTTACTCAACTCGTTCATTATGTATGAATAATAAAATTAAGGTCCAAATGTAAACAAGACTGACCTTTTAAAACCCTGTTTAGTCTCAACAAAGGCTTAATTATCTTATAGGTAAAAAGTAGATACTTTAATACTAATATGTATAGTATATACTGTTAGTAAAAAGGGATGAATCTATGCACTCTATTACCACAATAAATAGGACAATCTTTGAACATATCAACTGTTAATACCTTAATACCTTAACAAAACTTAATACCTTTTGACATTCTCTACTAGCCAACCCACGGTTAAAGCAGAGAATATATGCGATTGCGGAAAAAGTGGTACCATCATGAAGACGCACTAGCTACGTTCGAAGAGCTGTGAAAGAGGTACCCGAGGAGGAGTGGAAAAAATATGTTCAATATTGGTTCAGACGCATTGTATAGACGCAACTGGAGAGTATTATAAAAAATGTAACAAAAAAATTGGAACCCGTAGAACATTTTTTTCTTTTTCGCAAAATTTTCTGGGTTCCCCGCGTATCGATGTTATCGATATGCTCACCTGGTCCAATGTAAAGTAAGCGTTAAAATTATTTACAAGTCTTAACAAGTATTTATTGTTGTAATATTACTGTGATCATATTTTTCGTGTACCTTTTTTTTTAATTTTATGTACGAAGGTGGCAGACGAGCATACAGTCCACCTGATGGTAAGTGGATACTGTCACCCATAGACATCCGGGATACATGCCAACATTAGTCCAAAATGACAAATGTTGGCACGCCCCCGGATGCGCTGCCTACCTTTGGAGATATAGGAATGGATTTGGAGAAAGAGTTGGGAAAATGGGGAGGGATGGGAATGGGCTCTGGCACATCTCACTCACTACCGAAACACGTACGTACATTGGGTAAATACGATAAAGTGGGAAATGCAGTACATTTCAAGGTAGTCTTCTGTGAGAAAGGGGTAACGTGGCCAGTCGAGCGCGCCCAGCGGCTGTTGGATTGCAGCGTGCACTCTCCCCCCTCGCTTTTTATTTAACCTATTCATTTTTTTTATTTAACCCTGTTTAAAAGGAATTAATTTGTTGCAATGTAGCTCCACGTCATTATTCTGATCTGTGTCTGACCAGGACCCTATTCTCTATCTGTCATCGAGGACGTACCCGAGGGACCACGGTCGTGTCTCGTCGGATTACATGACACTTGAGTTATGAAGGGTTGGCTCTGACTTATTGTTTTGTTCCAAAGATTTCGCATTATGCTTGTACTTACAAAATACTATTTTCGTAGATGAAACGTACAAAGAACTAAAAATAATTCACAAGTAGAATGTATTTATTTATGGTTATCTCATGTTTATTATTATTTTTACATAGTTAGTTTTTTCTTCATACTAGCTTCAGCCTGCGGCTTCGCTCGCGTTGATATCTTTATAGAAAATATACTACTGCGTTCGTGTATCTTACTTTAATCTTTATTTTTATTTTCTAAAAAAAATCTAATAATATATCTACCATATAATACAGTTTTTCATTTATATTTTGAAACAAATCTTTATGCTTATTGTATCAATGTGTTGTTTATTATTTAGAAGTAATGAACAAAAGATTTAATAAATGCCTAAAAATATTTAATTATGATACGATGTTATTCAAAAAGATCATTTTACAATTATTATTATATAATAACATTTATTTATGATTTATGACTGTTTTAATGTTAATGAAGAAGTTCGCTGATGGTGGCTGGATGAAAAGAACTGAAGATTGTATAATATATGGTGGCAAGCCTTTCAAGGGGCCTATATATCCAGTAGTGGAGGGACATAGGCTGATAATCATGGCATGGTAATCAGCTAATCACTATCACTTTATAAAAAGAATAGATCACATACCGTTCATAAAGATATACATATTATTATTGTGGGTTAGTGGCTCTCCGACTCACTACGCCCTCGTATCACTGCGACCATGGCTGATCTGTAGTGAGCGCCACCGTTTATTATAGTCGCTGCCAATATCTATGGCCTGCAGATATCGCAGGATAGTTTTAGCAGCGAGTTTATGGACCTATTCCGGATTTAGCAGAAGAGCTCCCATATACGTGTATCTTTTGTATTTCAAAGGTCCACATTCACAAAATATATATATATATATGTTTATTAAACGTATGTTTATATAAACAAACATCCAGGTAAAATATGTATGCGGGAACCTTAATCAGAATCTCAAATCTCCCACGAGCCTCCTGCATAATTCATAAAGGCAAATGAAGCCCTCATAGCAGTAGTGGCAAACGTAATAACTAAAGCCTCCCTTGACCTGTCTCTTAGTTTATGATTATATTGTAATTGTTTATTATTCATAAGATTAATTTATCCTCATGTATATTAAATGTTAGGTGATGCAATAGTGCGTGATGGACAAAACGTACCTTTATTATATATAACTCATCTTTCTTTTCGATCAACCAAATGCAAACTTATATATGTGTATGTATGATATATATGTAAGCCTATTGTATGACATTAATATTGTATGTAATCGTAATATATATTTATTTTTAGGTAAACAAATTTATCCTGTTTGTAGTTTAAGTTAATCTTACCTCCCAACGTTTCTCTCTGACCAACCCAAACGTTAGCTGGCAGAGAATGCTTTAAGGCATTACGCTCGCCTTTTGTCCCATTTTTTACCGTAATGTGCAATAAAGTTTATTAAATAAAATAATGGTGAAGGCACAACGAAAGCAGAAACAGAAGCGAAGTGAAGGCAGACACGAACGAAGAGAAACGAAAACAGCGTATTGTTTCTTTCTCTTTAGTCGATAAAAGAAACCGATAGTACAAAAACCGATAATAATATACATTTTATTAAACAATGGAATCAAAATAAAACCAAATACTAATAATTTTAATCAGCGGATTTATTATATATGTATTCTTAATAATCTAAATTTCAGTCTACTGTTTGACTTTTAGCACCAAAGATTCGCTTCCTGCGATGTCTATACTGGCAGCTTCGACCACGTCTCTGAAATTAAAATGATCTCATTAAGTAGGACATAACAAAAAAGGCAATGAGTTTACATTTATAAGCCCACGAATCATCACTTAAACACAAGCTTATTGTATTCTTACGCAAATCTACAAACAATGTCACTTTATTGAAAGCGCGTAGCGCTGCTCCTGTTTGTCCTCCGTATGGTTTGACATTTAAAAAGGGCACACGCAAGCAAGCTGTGATTAGCGCTTTAATAGTCTTTTAACTATGACTAATCTTTTACCTTTGCTTTGTTATTGTATAGTTTTTGAATGTGGTCTGTAATTTGTGCTCATAGTTGTAATCGAAAAATTTGTACTAAAAATGTTTTCCAACTAAGCCGCGCATATTAATTGATTATCTATCTTTACATAGTATAAAACAAAGTCGCTTCCCGCCGTATGTACGCTTAGATCTTTTAAACTACGCAACGGATTTTAATGCGGTTTTCATCAATAGATAGAGTGATTCAAGAGGAAGGTTTATACGTATAGTTTAATATTGTTTTGTGTTAATTTGTTATATAATTGCCGGGCATGCAACGCATGCCGGGCACAGCTAGTACAATTATAAAAAAAATGATTTTTGTTATGTTGTTCAAATTGCCTATTTTTTTCTTTAGCAACATACTGTTCCGAAGTTGTCCAGTTAGAACAAAACAATGTATAATGAACAGTGCAAACTTTCATGCCAAAGAATGACATTTACTATTCAAATTCAAACTCAAAATTCTTTCTTGTCATAGCACAAGGTATTGATGCCCTGAATCCCAAACTACGGTAACCGTTATTCTTGTATTGAATGGACTGTCTGCCTCTTATCATTAATTAGTATTATAAATTGAATTACGAGTATATCCTTTAGTATTATAAATTCAATATTTTTGAAAGTTGAGGAAAAAATATATTTACCCAGCGTTCTTTGGTGACTGAATGCTGGCAAGGACGATCTCAAGTTGGCCAGTGACATTCTCAAAGTACCTCAAGTCGACAGTGTATGGTACATATCTGAAGTTGATAACTACGACGTAAATGTCGCCATTGTACCACCTGTTGAATATTGAAAACAATAAATAGGTAATGCCACGCTTAGCGCTTAACGTATCATGTACACACAAAAGAATTAAACACAAAAGGGAGTTTGACTTTTTAGTCGTCAAATATAGTTACATCTTATGTATTAACACTTAGTCCAGCTTATGTCTCAGTTCTCACCAACTCGCGTTCCCGCGGAAACCTCCCAAAGCAACTCCCTATGCCGAGGTCTGTACCTTCCGCCGATTTACTGGCGGAATAGTCCTCAGGCTCGTTGCTGCACACAGTTTTTGCTCCTGGCTGAGCGCCTTCTGCGCTCGCCCTAAACTATACATGTCCGGTGTCACTTGAAAGGCCATTAGAGCTACAAGAATTTAGCCATTCCGAAACAAAAAGCTTTAAATCTCTAACAGTGAGTTCACCCCGCTACCGGGGCTGAGATTCGGTAAGCTGTGACCATAGTTAAAAATAACGCAGATAACACATAAATTGTAGGAAATGTAGATTTAGCTATTTTCCGCCCGCTATAGAACAAAAAATGACAAAGTTTTACAGCTTGATGAGCCCTATTTAACAACGTATTATTTGTATATATTTGGAGATTCTAACTTTAAAAAGACCAAATCGATTTAGTCTATTGTACTTAGACAGATATTTTCCGCCTCCAATTACGTAGTACTTACGTTCTTTCAAAATATTTTAATTATATTGCTTTTCTTTCTTCTAGTTTTCACCGCCTTCATTTACTGAATTTCATTTACTGAAAGCCCTATGGCACATACACTGTTCTGTGCTATTAAGCCCGTCCACTGGACATACGTTGGTATATTAATAACTAAATTAAAAAATGAAACCGTCAAATAACCTACTTGACTATTATTTGATTAATAGATTGTTAATTATTCTTATTTCCCTTTTCCCTAAACCTTTCTTTAAATCCAGTTCTAAATTATAAACTTTGGTTATTATGAACTGATATCGGCATGCATCGCGTCGTTTAGTCATACTGTCTTATAGGAGACAGTATTATTTTACCACTAGGTGGAAAACCTGCTCATCTGTCACATTATTTATAAATTACTTAGATATTTGACTTTCATTCACGAATTAATATATAAATACACAACAAATGTTAGTCCAGAACAAAATATTTAGATTAATTGCAGGTAGGTTTGATATCAATAAACAACACCAGGGTCAATGTCACATGCAATCGATAAATGATCTCCGATGACAAACACTTAAATATTTCAATCTAACTGATATAGGTAAACTGACTAAGACAAGTATTTGATAGACTGCTCTGGATCAAAATTCACTAGATAAGAAATATTTTGCAACAACATCACATCATATAGTAACTGATAACAGCCGAAATATACAACATGTTTAATAAAAAAATATTTGAAACTAATAGTAGAAATTTTAAATCAATTTGTAAGATAACATACTGACCTTTTGAATGCAAATATATCAGAATTTAAAGCAACAGACTCATATCTGCCATATCTAAAAGCAGGCTCAGTCCGTAGACTAGCTAAGGCTTTGTAGATATTAAGGTGGGATCTCTCGGTAACTCTCTGGAATTCCACATTAAAGGTCTCGTACCCCTCGGCAACTGGTAACCATGTCTTATCACCTGTTGAGAACCCTAAAAAAATATGTCAGTTCTTAAAAATCTCAATTATTAAGCAGAAAGAGTAGAAAACATTTTTATTAATTTACCTGCATTCTTGTCAGCACTCCATTGGAATGGGGTCCTCTCAGGATCTCTTGAAGCAGTCCAATAGTTAATTGGGTCGTCAGTGTTACAACCGCTAGGGTCTACTGTATCCTCCCAACTCACATATCCGTCAACCATACCGATTTCTTCGCCCTATGAGAAGTCTTATATGTATTAATTTCACTTATATTATTAGTTCACTTATTTAGTTAGAGAGCAAACATGAAAAAGATTAAATGGCAGACTTAAATGATCCTTATAGCCTCAGGCAAAATTCCGTTGTCCCAACACAATTTTTGTTACATCACGACGGCAAGTGAAGCATTTCATTTTTACGGACAATTTAATATATATTTCTTTGTTTTATTAACTTACCATATTTAATGCCATATGGTGTCGGCCCCCACCCATCTCTTCCCGTGAGTGTCGTAAGAGTCGACTCAGGAATAACAAAGCTACTACCACGTGCCAACGTTTGTTATTCTGGACTAATGTCGGCATGTATGGCGGATGTCTATGGGTCCACCTACCATCAGGTGGACTGTAAGCTAATCTGCCGCCTTTATTGTATAAAAAAGTAGATGCTGACAAGACTGATTGCATTGCATTAACTCACCATATAGGTAACAGCAATGCCAGGCTGTAAAAGCAAAATCATATTTATTCCATCGACTAATTCTGGACTGAATCTTGAGGCAACTCTGCTATTATCATGGTTTCCTGCCTGAAACGTTAATAATATATAATTAACTTCATGGATTTTAAAGTATAAGATTTTATTTAAAAAGGTTGATATTACTTGATAATACTTACCACCCAGTTGGCCAGTTTATCGACAGGTTTAAATGTCAGGAATTTATCCAAAGCATACTTAATTTCGGCTGCAGATGACTCGCCGTTAACATCACTAATAAGAACAAAGTTAAAAGGCATTTGAGCACCTTCACGGTTGCTGTCACCAAAATACCTCATAGTAACTTGAGGACTGGAGTACACTTCAGTCATCATTACTCTAGCAAGTCCATCCTTTTCTTCATACTCATCGAAAACTTCTCTCCACTGATACACCATATCATAAGTTTCGTCGCGGTCTTTAGTATAAATATGGTCAAGATAATCGTAATTATCTGGATCATCGGTACTAGAACTTAAAGGTTCATCAGGAAATTTGCCGCCAAATTCCACTTTATCGATTTCAAATAAATGGGCAACGGCGTCTACACGGAAACCAGCGACGCCTTTGTCTAACCAGAAACGGATGACGTTCTTCATCTCTTCTACGACGTCAGGGTTACGGTAATTGAGATCAGGTTGGCCGATCACGAACTGGTGGAGGTAATATTTACCAACCTCTTCTCTATACTCCCAGGCACTTTTTCTAAAAACGCTGACCTAAAATATTTTTTGATAGTAGGTATGTTTATATGAACACAATATTTATTTTTAAATTCAAAATAATATAATGACTTGTAAATAGTAATAGATATATTAAAATCGATTAAGATTCTTACCCAGTTATTAGGTGGTTGTAAATTTCCGTTCTCGTCTTCGATTCCATCCTCCCATACAAAATAGTCAAAATATTTCTCGTGACCTTTCAATGCTTCCTCGAACCACATACTCTCATTGCTACTATGGTTTGGTACGAAATCAAGAACTACTTTGATATCTGCAAAGTATTAAAGTGCAAAAGTTATAATTTTCCAACATTTGGTGTTGTTATTGTTGTCTCGAATAATATTTAAATATGTTTTAGTCAAACAATTCGTACCTAATTCTTTGGCTTTAGCAAGTAGTTCTTCGAAATCCTCCATAGTGCCATATTCATCGTGAACATCATAAAAGTCGGCTATGTCATATCCAAAATCATACATAGGAGATTTGAACATTGGTGAAAGCCACGTAGCACCTACACCTATTTCTTTAAGATATTCAAGTTTTGACGTTATTCCTGAAATAAGTTATTGGACATAGATTAAATCTTAAAAATAAAAACGAATGTTTGAGCATCAATCAGGTGGACCGTATGCCCGTCTGCCGCTTTAGTTCTATAATACAAAATCTACAATATTTTTAGAGCAAGAAAAACCATGTTGTATAATAGCCTTTTAATAAGTTAATCTAAAAAGTAAAATTTATGTTTACTTTTGCCTTTCTAGAAAATAAACACAATTCTATAATAAATCACAGTCTTTATAGAATTCGTTTATTTCTTCT
The DNA here is from genome assembly GCA_943735995.1 of Sesia bembeciformis. Classification (NCBI taxonomy): domain Eukaryota; kingdom Metazoa; phylum Arthropoda; class Insecta; order Lepidoptera; family Sesiidae; genus Sesia; species Sesia bembeciformis. The sequence goes on from OX031025.1 coordinate 4,121,542, forward strand.
ACAAAAGTAATTTTGGTAACATTGTCCATTAAATAAACTTCTTCTTTTACTTAGTAACTTCACATCATAATGGAGGAAAATAAGGTAATTTAGGTAAAAAGACCTTAGGCGCCGGACTCACAGTATCGTCTAGAAGTGACCATTCGCGACCAGGCGGTCTCGATATGAGTTGTATGGAATCACTTGAAAGTGTTTACGCGGTGGCATTGCCCAGCCGCGCGGCTGGGCGACTTCATAGCTGGTCACCGCAACTAGCGAAACCGTGTACCCAACACCTTATAGATAATGCTCCTTTACAATTACGAGATTCTAGTTAGATAAATTTTCTATTCCGAAAGCCGAAGGTATTCTAATTGAAATTATTTTTTTTAAATTTAATACTGGGATAAACTTAAGTTTTTGATATAAAAAAATTAAAGGCGTCGACTAAAATTTTATATATATAAGTATGATTAAAATATTTTTTTTTTACAAGGGAAATTATACTAGCCACTCCAAAAAAATCCATTCACGTAAACAACCATTTCACGTTTCTGTAAAATGAAACATTCAGGCATGTTTTAAATATATTTTTACATATCAAAAGATTTAGGTATCTCGTTTTTAATTAGTTTGTTACCTATATGTTATGAGGTATTGTTACCTATATTGAACTCAAACAGTAACAGATACTGCCATCGATGGAACTAACACTATGTACATATAAAGCATAGACAGTAATCGTTGAATAAAATATTCAAGCAAAATGACCGTTTGTTTACCTTTCAAATCTCCAATGCCATCGCCATCACTGTCCATGAAAGATCTAGGATAAATCTGGTAGAATATGGTGGTCTCCCACCAATCAAATTCTCTTTCCTCATACGCTTGCACCAGTAGGATCAGCAGCGGAAGAAACAAGAGGCTCTTCATTGTGACTCTAACGATAGTTTTAGTTAATTAAGTAATGGTTAATTTAAGGTTTTATCAGAATGGTTAATGTAAGATGTTCTTTTCGAAGACAAAGCCTGCTAAATTAAGCAGACCCTTTAACTAACTTTTCGGCTTTGTATGTAAGTCGGGTATATAAATGAACGAAAGTTTTTGTTGCGAGAATAGAAGCAATAGAAGCATTAAGGTTATTGCGAGGTATATAAAAATATCTAAGATCGTTTTTTTGTCTTATTCTAACACCCAATATTTCTAAACTGACTTCTGTGCAGATCTATAAAATATAGTCTTTTATATTTATCCAATTCCGAGGACTGTATAAGTAGACTTATTGTCTCAGTTTTAGAATTAGTTCAACTAGAGTTTTACAGAACCTACTGTGGTCTACATAGAGGTTAGTTTCGCACTACTCCATCTGACTCATGAGACATGAATAGTCTTAGAAATCACTATTATTTCGGCCATAACACTTTGCTTTCAGAAAGAAACTAGTAATTACTAGATTCACTTTGTAAATTATTGGCACTAAATCTTTTCGTTCGGTATGACCTCTACACCATTAACCATATATCTTCTAATTGTAACAAAAGTTGTTTTTCTCTTACCTCAGGTTTGTAGGACTAAATCATTTGTTGAAACAAACATATCCTTTATATACTCGAACGCATAATCTCAAGTGTTAAGATAAACAGTGACATCTGTAAATAATCTTCATGCCTAGTGACAAGTATTTATTTATATCAAAAAACTGTTTTCCAAAACAATTTGTCTGTTGTCTGTTACTAGGCCAGTGTAGCAGATTGTAATCACGCAGCCGTGTGGCAAGGTATGGCAGATTGCAGCCATGAACCTCTTTGTGATTGGAAATGAGGATCTGTGATGGTTAGTGCCTTTGTATGAAGGGTGAAAGTTACTGTGTACTATATATTTCAGTGTAATTAAGTGCCTGAACAAATAGAGCGGAGAGTGCCTAGGGGTATTGCCGAACCACTGACCGTAACACTGACATTCTATTTAAGTACGGATTTTTGGATTTTTCCATTATCTTAGCGGTGAATGAAAACATCGTGAGCACATGTTTGAAAATTTAAAAAGGCTGAGGTGTTATTAACCTGCTAATACGCAATGGATGTTATTAGTGACGGTTTATGTGCCCTGCAGTGGGATGTAGAAAATCATTGTCAGATATTAGATAATAGACAACACTTTATTCCGACGTGCACTAACACACATACAATATATATATATAACAATAACCAAAAGAGAAAAAAATATGGGCAACAAGAAAAACAAAAATCGCAAACATAAAAAAAAATACAAAGAATTAACAAAAAATATATTAATTAAAAAAAATAACACGCTGCTATTTAATGCACGCGTGTGTTGTGATGTCGGAAATGGTCTCTAATACAGCATATGCTGTGACTGAGTGTCAATGGAGCCATCGGTGACAGTGTTATTTATCTATATAGTGTTATAGCCGATCGATCGATATCACCAACATTTGGTATATAATATAAATTAGATTAATTGGATTAATTAGATTAAGTATATAATATAAAATTGGTATATAATATAATTTGGTGTATAGAGGCTTATAATATAAATAGTAGATACGAAAGGGCTGCAAATGACGATGACGACGATAATTACGCTAAAACTTTATCAACCTATGAAGATGTGAAATTTAAATAGTATGGAAATGAATTATAGCATGATCGTACCATAACGTAGACTCTTACGGTTTAAAGAATATTTATGGACTTTAGGAATTTGTCGAGAACTCAAGAAGTGAAGGTTTGTGTTTGATTATTTATTGTAAAAATTGTGTGTTAGGCGTTTTGTGGATAAATAGTGATAGTTTATTAAATTTCAAAGTGTTTTTCGTGCGTGGTGTTTGTGACAATCAAATAAAGCTGCCTAGAGCTGCGTTTCTAATGTGCTTCCACGGAGTCCTCTTCTGTCCTCAGTAAGCCTACTATCGCTTTATTGAGCGACTCCTGACTTACTTCGATGGGACGGGACATTGACAGGATACGTTTTAGACTTTGGAATTGTTTATTACGAAGAATACTTGTCACTGGCAGAATGTTCTAATTACTCCATTGCCATATATGAAAAAAAAACAAGAATATTTATTCTTATAGGAACGTAGTTAACTAACATTGAGAAAAAAATGAAATATAAAAGCATTTGAACTTTCTGACAAGGAACAAGTATCTATGAAGTGCACTATATTCACTAAGATTTCTTAAATATGTTGAGTGAGTGTGCTCCTATAGTTCCCTTGGTTAAGTATTAAAGAGTTGCGCTCTTCAAATAGTATGTTTTTCTTGATATATCCTCTTCTACGACATGACAAGCATAGAGGTTGACATTACCGTCTCTTACAAAATTTTTACTTCCGTAACCTCTAGGCTAACTTAATACCTACTATGGGAATTCAAAGCTGCTACATCCTTTTAAGGGTTCTTAATTGCGCTGCCATAGATCTTGAATGCCTCGAACTTATGGCCTTGAAGCCCGGGAGTTTTTTATAAATATATCTAAGACTAGTATAAACTAGTATAAATTGGTCGCAATTGATTTCAAAATAATTTATCAATTGCTGTGTGGTGTCGGCTGGCTTTAGGATAACACAACCCCATCTCTTCCTCGTGGGTGTCATAAAAGGCGATTAAGGGTCAGCGCAAACCGAACGCATAAATACTCGCGCATTTTCTTAGACGCAAGGCACGCCGAGGGCAAAAAATGCACGTGGCATTTTTTAGAAAGGCAAAGGCAGAAAAAAAGGCAGACGGCGTGGGTTCGTGAGGAAGCGTGAGACCGCACGCGGTCTGGGCGCGACTTCTCGAGGCTTCGCGAGCATGCCGACTCGTTATCAATATGCCGCTGTACGTACGGCACGACACCTTGTATAAACATTCATATGTTTGAATAATGATATCAATTTTTTCCCGTCCATGATGAGAATATCCAAAGATCAAAATTAACACCTAGCCTCGTTGAAGTCTGACATCACTCATCGCGGGTATGCTCTACGAGACTTTTGATGTCCGCGCTGCTGTTCATACAATTTTGTACTTTAATGCAATTATAATACAGTTGTTTATGAAATTTCATAAAAAATCCTCCCCGTCTGCAATGACCTTTAGGGATAACAAAGCCGTTACCACAGGCTCTGAGGAACTACAACACCTCTAAAAGAGTGAACTTTCCATAGGGCCATACATACGAGTACCTCATGCATAGGACAATGTGCATGAGAAGGTCCACATCCAGCAGTGGACTGTAAATTGACTTAGTAAAGTCAGTAAGTTAAAAGTTCTCAAGATTATAAACTGATTATACAGAGATCCGTTGCGTTCCAATTAACCTAATACCCATTAAAGTATTGAACTCGCGAAAAGCTACTGAGAATAGTCTCTCGAGAACTTTTCAATGGACTGAATAATTTTTGAACTGGTATTTACATTTCCGTACCAGATCTTTTAATCATATTTTCATAGCTTCTGCGATTAAGAAACTTATTAAGAATTTATTTTCAATTATTTCACTATGAATTGCCTTATAGGCAACGACAAATAAAACCACACAGAATTTCCAGCAAAAAATTTATTTAAGAATATTACAATAGAAGATCACAGTCTTATTATACGTAAAAATTCACTTCACATTAAGCACTAAACTTTCGTACCCAGTCACTGGTAAGGCCGAAGCTTGGAATTTATCCCTGAAAAAGAAATTAAAGTATACATTTTAATATATATATAATTTTAATATAAGAATAACAATTGCTATAAAATCATTTATTAGCACGCAAGTATAACATATTTCTTCCCATTTCAACTTTAAGTAATATACTTTAAGTACTTGGAAGCTTTATCTCTGTAATAGATTTTTGTTTAGAGGTAGGTAAAGGCACTATCATAAAACAGCCAGGTATCTGGATTGCTACCCACCCTACTTTCAGCTTTTGTTATCGTGGTTAAACATAATAATTGTTATGTAAACTGTTAACTCATGTAACCAATGTAAGTGTAGCTGGGTTTATGTAACTTGAGCGAAATATCGGCTAAACAAAATAAACAATCAATCATGAATAACCAGTTTAAATAATAATTATTATACCCTATTTCCATCTCTATCCACATTACTCAAAGTTAAGCAACTTCCGTTTTCTGGTAGAAATTATTGTTTCCTGTGTAACTGACTTCTTTCATTTTAGAAGAAATCTCATTTTATTATCTATCTGTAAGTATAATAAAATTGTAACAGGCCGATGTCTGTACATTATAGATATTGAAAAAAAACTAATATGGGTGGTCTTTATTAGAGCAACAGAAGCCCAAACAACAGTTTTTAGAAATTTTGTCTGTCTGTCTGTCTGTCTGTCTGTATGTTTGTACACGCATCACGCAAAAACTACTGCATGGAATTGAATGCAGTTTTCACCGATGTATTGCTAGAGGTCTAACTTAAAATATAGGCTCCATTTTACCGCAGGAAAATATCTTATTCCGATTGTTTTAAATTTAATAAACCGAAGCGAAGTGAGGGCGGGTCGCTAGTACTGAATAAATAGGTAGGTGAAATGCAAATAAACGGCATCCGTAGCCTCCTAACATTACTGATGATATAAGTAGCGGATCACCGTATCATCCGGATCAACCGGGTCATCACAAAACAAAGTAGTTTATAATGTTTCGGTTTGAAGGACCATAACGAATGTTGATGGATATTACGGAGCCGAATCTTCACCAACAGGTACTGTTGTGGATTTATTATTGTGCCTATTGTGGATTATCCACGCAATTCCGAGTAGGTAGATGGAGAAAAACGTTAACTGAACGATGATGATGGAGATGGAGCAAAACCTTAACCGAGTGGTGGCGCAGAGCTATAAAAATGTGTAAGCCATGCAGCAGGCAGGTGGGTCGATGACATAAGCAGATCCGTAAACAATACCTGGATGCGACTGGCATAAGATAGGGTCAAATGGCGTGAAATATACCCTGCAATGGGCTAAATAATGAAAAAGCTGAGAATCGTCATGATAATGATTTTGTTTATATAATAAAAAGGAAACTTTACGCACCCTTCCTTTTTAGGCGATTGAATACTTGTCAACACAACTCGTAAGTCCTTAGACACGTTCTCGAAGTAAGTCAGGTCCAAAACGTATTCTGCATCCCTCATGTTAACCACCACCAAGTAGATGTCATTCTTGTACCATCTGCATATTATTAAATTAGCTTATCACACTTGTACTGAACAGTTCTTTAAAATTCTAGAACGTTTAGACTTTTAAATCGAGATAGTTTAAATCGATCTATGTCACAAGCCAACATTTGTCAATTATTTGTTCATTGTCTCAGAGTGCAAGTTTGAACTATGAATTCTTCGTTAAATCATTGAATTTAGTTATTTGTGCAGGTGTGTTTACAATAGTGCAGGTAATTCTGATGTAAAATCATGAATCATAATGGGCCCAAGGACTTAGTTGATTTTGTGATGTTATTGTTTTTTAAACTTTATTTATCGTGTGTACATTATGTTTTGGTTTGTATTTTACATGTTTTACCTGACTGCTATTTTGCATGTTTTACCTGACTGCTATTTTGCATGTTTTACCTGACTGCTATTTTGCATGTTTTACCTGACTGCTATTTTGCATGTTTTACCTGACTGCTATTTTGCATGTTTTACCTGACTGCTATTTTGCATGTTTTACCTGACTGCTATTTTGCATGTTTTACCTGACTGCTATTTTGCATGTTTTACCTGACTGCTATTTTGCATGTTTTACCTGACTGCTATTTTGCATGTTTTACCTGACTGCTATTTTGCATGTTTTACCTGACTGCTATTTTACATGTTTTACCTGACTGCTATTTTGCATGTTTTACCTGACTGCTATTTTGCATGTTTTACCTGACTGCTATTTTGCATGTTTTACCTGACTGCTATTTTGCATGTTTTACCTGACTGCTATTTTGCATGTTTTACCTGACTGCTATTTTGCATGTTTTACCTGACTGCTATTTTGCATGTTTTACCTGACTGCTATTTTGCATGTTTTACCTGACTGCTATTTTGCATGTTTTACCTGACTGCTATTTTGCATGTTTTACCTGACTGCTATTTTACATGTTTTACCTGACTGCTATTTTGCATGTTTTACCTGACTGCTATTTTGCATGTTTTACCTGACTGCTATTTTGCATGTTTTACCTGACTGCTATTTTGCATGTTTTACCTGACTGCTATTTTGCATGTTTTACCTGACTGCTATTTTGCATGTTTTACCTGACTGCTATTTTGCATGTTTTACCTGACTGCTATTTTGCATGTTTTACCTGACTGCTATTTTGCATGTTTTACCTGACTGCTATTTTGCATGTTTTACCTGACTGCTATTTTGCATGTTTTACCTGACTGCTATTTTGCATGTTTTACCTGACTGCTATTTTGCATGTTTTACCTGACTGCTATTTTGCATGTTTTACCTGACTGCTATTTTGCATGTTTTACCTGACTGCTATTTTGCATGTTTTACCTGACTGCTATTTTGCATGTTTTACCTGACTGCTATTTTGTATAAAACCTAAATTGTGATATAATGTATGACATCAATAATGTTAATGTATTATTATAATTGTATGCCTCACGGTCGAACAATAAATAATTTTCTTACTTAAAAAAATATTATAAAATTGTTTTACCTCTTGAATGCAAAAACATCCTTGTTTAGCGCTAAGGAGTCATAGCGTCCGTATCTGAACACCTTTTCCTGGCGAAGTTTTGCCAAAGCTTGGTAGACTTTTAAATTGGAACGATCAGCGGCTTGTTGGGCTTCCACGTTTAGTGTCTCGTAATCTTGAGCCACTGGTAGCCAAGTCTTGTCGGCGATTGAGAATCCTTTAAATAAGATTTCATAAAATGACGTAATGAGATTTGATACGTTTTCAGAAATGTTTTCTAAACTATCTTCTAGTATTCCTAGTGGAAATTTTTCTTAGCTTTTTCTGGAATAATGTAATAATAACAATTTGATGTAGTGTTAATTCCCTAAAGTCTAACTATTGTAACTAGTAGTAGTAACTAGTAGAGTAACTAGTCTAACTAGTAGAGTAACTAGTCTAACTAGTAGAGTAACTAGTCTAACTAGTAGAGTAACTAGTCTAACTAGTAGAGTAACTAGTCAAACTAGTAGAGTAACTAGTCAAACTAGTAGAGTAACTAGTCTAACTATAATAGTAGATTTAAAGTAGAGTCTAGAACTAGTCGAGTCTCTGCAGTAGTTTTTCTTGTTGAAAGATTAAAGTGAAGAAAAACTTTCTGATTTATTTTTTATTATTTTTAGTATTTGAAACTGGATTTGCGTTCAGTAATATTAACATACCAGCGTTCTTCTCAGCATTCCACTGGAAGGGCGTTCTCTCGGGATCCCGAGACTCTTTTACATAGTTGATTGGATCATTGGTATTGCATCCTGCAGGGTCCACTGTGTCTTCCCAGCTCACGTAGCCATCTACCAATCCTATTTCTTCTCCCTATGTAGTAGGAGTTATTTTTTACACTTATTATGAACAAGTTTGCAACTTTATTCTTTCACATATTTCAATACATATTAAGTAGCAAAATCTATTAATAAATAACTTATTAAAAACTAGAGTAATAATGAACGAATTAGATTAAAACCAGAATATTTAAGTACAACGCGTTCCCCTTTATAATATTAAAAAAACAGTCCACTTCGGCATCTGTACGAGTATAATATACACTTTTATATGGGGTAAACAATAACAATTATAGTCAAAATGGATTGGTCCACATTCAGAATCTTATCTCATACTTTTTTTTTTGTGAAAAATTGTATACGTAGATATACATACGTAATTCCGATAGCACATCGTGTATAGTTAAGGAAAACATTTTACATTAGTTTATACAACTAAGTATATTATTTTACCTTTCAGTTTGGGACATACCAAAGAAAGCACATAAACATATGTATAATACTGTTAAAATTTAGTTAATTACAATGGCTAAAAATATATATTATAGGTACGTTCTCTTAAATCATGGAGGTATTAAATTTTATAGTCTATTATTGAGCTTTATATAGTATAATTATTATTATTAAATTAAATTTTATTTACCATATAAGTCACACCCACGCCTGGAAGTAGCAAAACAATCATGTTGATTCCGTCAACCAATGAAGAACCGTATCTAGTGGCCATCCGACTGTTGTCATGGTTACCGACCTGAAAATTCCTTATAATATCAAATAGATACCTATTATATCTGACTTCAAAAAGAAAAAATTAAGTCTAAAATAATAAATGGCTAATTAAAAAAATCTAAATATGTCCATTGATTAATTCTTGAATTTCAAATCAAGAACATGCAATACTTATTAGCCGTTTTTCAAAAAGTTTTACATACCACCCAGTTGGCATCCTTATCGACAGGTTTATAAGTCAGAAACTTATCTACAGCTCGCTTAATATCCGCAGCAGAAGATGATGCATCTACGTCAGTGATCAAATCGAAATTAAACGGCATCTGAGCTCCCTGCATATCACCTTCTCCAAAATACCTTACAACATCTTGTATACTTGCGTATACTTCAGTCATCATAATCCTTGAAACGCCGTCTTCGGCCTTAAACTCATCAAGCACGTTTCTCCATTCGTATACCATATAGTAGGTCTCATTTTGGTCTTTGGTGTAGATGTGAGAGAGATAATCGTGTGATCCTGAGTCTACATCAGTTCGTCCTGAGAACGGCTCATCGGGATATCTCCCGCCATAAAGTTCTTTATCGACTTCGAAGAGGCAGTTGACCGCATCGACTCTAAATCCAGCCACGCCTTTGTTTAGCCAAAATCGGACAATATTCTGGAAGCGTGCAATGCTTTAGTGTATTAAGACTTTTAGTGTGAGTAAAAGTATAAAACGGGTTTAATGGACTTTAGCTTACGCGCGATTTATTGAAACCCTTTTCAACAATTTTATATTCCAAATCGGGTCTGAACGAGTATAATAAAGATATTTGTTTACCTTTTATTCCTACTCCACGTATGGGCACGGGTTACACCAGCCGTGGTCACGAGTTGACTGAAGAGGATGGTAGTCCAGGATGGGAGTTGCGAACAGTTTTATCAGCTACCCACATTTGATCTTCACATTCGGAAAGGCTGTGACACAGTACACTAACAATGTCCTCGGATGTATTCGACAGTAAATCGCGAGGTTTAAATTTGTTAATCACCCACTTCGACTACAGTTTATATCCATATTTGAAATCTTTATATTTCTTAATTATAATCGCTTCATTTACAATCCTGATATAATAGTGACGTCCAGTGAAGATTATATGCGTTCAGACCCCATTTCAAATACAAAATGTGTACAAAACGCGAATGTTTAAAAAGTTATATTGCAAACCCTTTTAAAAAAAAATCATGTTTTAAATATATGATGTGCCCATAAGAATTCGTGTATAGTTTAAGTTTCAGTAGGTGATTTGGCAAGTTAAATGCTAATATAATTTGTTAGATAATGAATTAATTACCTTCATCTCTTCAACGACATCAGGGTTTCGGAAGTTTAGATCAGGTTGACCAACTACAAATTGATGCAAATAATATTTGCCAACTTCTTCTCTGTATTCCCATGCACTTCCCCGGAAATGACTTAACTAAAATGTAACAAAATTAAATTAAATTTTTGTATAGAAATTTAAATTTTATTTCAATACCTATTCTATTTATTTCACATACCCAGTTATTAGGTGGTTGCCTATTTCCATTCTCATCTATGATGCCATCCTCCCAAACGAAGTAATTATAATATTTCTCGTCACCTTTCAGTGCTTCTTGAAACCATACACTTTCGTTTGATGTATGATTAGGCACAAGATCTAGAACCACCTTGAGGCCTGAAAATGATTTTTATTTGATGCTGTATCTCTCTGCATACTCTTATTTGCAAAGATACGGGGTTATGTCTCGTCACCCAAGGTGATCCATCTTCTCTTCTTACGAATCTACTACGGGGAACTTTCTTCGGCAATAACGATTTTTGACTTAGCTTGAGCTGGAGAATATATCGTACACTCCTAAGGATTCTACAAAGTAAACCTTCTCCGCAACAATGAAATATCATTTTTATAAAACAAATATCAAAAACCTTACCACTTACCGAGTTCACTAGCCTTGTCTACTAGATTTTCAAAATCGGTCATGGTTCCATACTCATCTTGAATTTCGTAAAAGTCGGAAATGTCATATCCAAAATCATACATAGGTGACCGAAATATTGGAGACAGCCAGATAGCTCCAACGTCTAATTCTTTGATGTAATCTAATTTTGATGTTATACCTGGAACAAGTTTTTATTTTGAAGCATATAATGAGTTCGTTACACTGTAAATATTATGTCCATTTTTTTAGTTTTAGTTGAACATGTGTTTTGGTAAATTAGATCAGTGTTCCAAATTATGGTTCGTGCTACTAGCAAGTCTTACAACCAACGTAATGATAAATGTAGGCAATAAAAAAACGCCACACTCATTACTTGCAGCGTAACTCTAACAATTTAAATGTTAGGTACCTAAGCAATAAAATTCATAATATTTACCATTAAGATCACCGATGCCATCTCCATCGCTGTCAGCGAAAGAACGCGGATAAATCTGATAGAAAATGGTAGACTCCCACCAATCCAACTCTTTTTCATTATCTTTCTTTATGTGTTTACTTGAACACAGTACAAGAACGAGCGGCAACAAGTACACCGCCTTCATTGTGAGAGATAAAATTCAAAAGATTTGCAGTTGAATGTGTTGTGATAAATGGCAACCTCCGAGATTTATATATGTATGAAACTTTTATCTTCTTTTGGTATTATCAGTTGATACGATTGCTGCTTGACTTGATAAGCATTTCTTGTCAAGAAGAGCATGATAATAATAATAATAGTAATATATTATCATTAAAAAATTCTTAATGATCATAACAACACACACATCATAAAGCCACACTCGATGACACACACGACATCCTTCCTTTTTTTACTTAGTTTTACAACAATGTAGAGTACATAGTTAGTTAATTGATCTGTATAAACGTCTTGAAATGAATTTACTAAAAATTACGACAAGTTGTTGGATTAGCCCTGTAGGTAATCCAGACATAGGACACCCATTTATAGTCCAAAAATAGACATAGGCATACATTTATAGTCCATAAATAGACATAAGACACCCATTTATAGTTCAAAATAGACATAGGATACACATTTATAGTCCAAAAATAGACCTAGGACAAACATTTATAGTCCAAAAAATAACTAATTATACAGTAATTTTTTACATAATATAATGAATGATATAATAATATGTATATAAAATAATTTATTCTTTTTAATTATGTTTTACCCTATTTAAAAAAAAAAATGTAATCCTAGTTGCAACTTATGGTAGGTATTAAAAAAGTAACATTTATTCACTGATGTGCTTAATTTTTGAAATTAAACAAATATATGTCCTAATATAATTTAATATCCCGTTCTTATTATAATAGATTATTATATAAAAATAAATTTTATGGCATATAATATAATATTTATTGAAGAAAATCACCTCGAAGTTTTGTGCTATTTGTGCTTGTTTTTCTTCACATTCCCACTCTGCATTCCCACTGCCACTGAGCGCATTCGACTGGCCACGTTACCCCTCCCTCACGGAAGACTACCTTCAAATGTACTTTATTATTTCCTACATTATCGTATTTCCCTGATGTACATACGTGTTACATACCTGATGTACATACGGGTAGTGAGTGAGATATACCAGAGCCCATTCCAATCCCATCCTATTCTATCCCTCCCCATTTTTTAAACCCTTTCTCCCAATCCATTCCTTAATCTGCAAAGGTAGACAGCGCATCCCGGGGCGTGCCAACGTTTGTCATTCTGGAACTGATGTTGGCATGTTTCGCTGATGTGTATAGACGACAGTATCCACTTACCGTCAGGTGAATTATATGGTCGTCTGCCACCTTTTTCTATATGAATTATTGTATTCTAATTTGCCGGCGTTATTCTAATTTTTGTATATTTTTATTTCAGTACGTTTTCATTGTTAATATACATTTTGTTACTTTGCCGACACACCCGAGAAACTCTTACACAAACGGGGGAAACTGCCCTAGGTTATCAGAGCAGCGTTTGCGTGTAACAATCTTTGATCGCCCAGCCCTTAGGAACCTTCGTTATGATCCAGTGTTGCGGACTCCTTAATTACGCCTTTTTAGTCTTTTATGTTTAAAAAAATACATACTTTTTAAATAAGAATCACTGCAATAAACTGTTATCTGAATTCCGTGCTATGGTTATTAAATAAAACATTTCTTCATTTAATTTCGTATTCGTCCGGTCGAGGAGAATAATAATGAAAGTGTGGTTAAAATCTACGCAAAATGTGCTGAATGAATTAAATGAGAAAACATTTATGTGACTAGTTTTATTTTAATTTATATAAGAGTCAAAAAATTCGAGGTGGAAGTTTGATGGATACGAAATTACAAGAAGAAATGATATCTTAAATAAAATATGATAAATCCGATACAGATATAGAAATCTAATCGCTGTTTTTATACAAAGTGACAATGAAGTTCTTATTCAAAAAACATATTATTCTCTAAATATGTATATAAGTCTATAAGAAGATTCAGTTACAGAAGATAAGTAGGTATGTATTTTAATCATTCACTGTTCACACCTGTGCCACATGCTGTAACGTGTCTGAATTACTGATAATCCTTGACATGGTGCTGATATATGTATTATGACAAATTTAATATTTTTATTTTTTAACAAAAAAATTCAAAGGTTTCTGTGCAACATTTTCCATTTAATGAAGATAAGACCACGTCCATTGGCTAGTCTAGACGTCTAGGTCGAATTTGAATATTTATGCCGAGGGTAGTTGGAATAATCTCGCGATTAACCCTTTTAAAGCTTTTAGAAGAGCGATGATACCCTAGAGGTATCTATTCGCGGTTTTCATTCGCGAGGTCGTGAGTTCCAATCCCGGCCCGTACGGTCAACTTAAGGATTTTACGATTATAACTACTTCAGTGGTAAATGAATACACCCCGAAGTAACCACATTATGCCCAATAATTATAAATAAAATTCGGCATGTGATAACCCTTTATGATGGACCTTCAAGTATCGGCGAATTCCTCAAAGCGGTGCAGAGAAATATTACACAATTTTCATTTCATTTTATTTAGTGTACGTACACAACCACTACTAAGGGTAACCCGCCTACGTGAGATGAAAGAATCATACCTGTATATGTTTTATATTTATATGTAGCTCTTACAAAAAAGTGCGTATTTTGCAAAGTGTAATTGTTGTAATTTCAGATCACGTGATCACGTGAGTCAAATGACAATAATTTAAATAATTGCCAAGGTTTGTAATAAAAGGAAAATTTCCGTTTATCTACTTATCTAAAACATGACTAAAAAGAAACCACTTATTTTAGCTCCATTTTGAATATGTAATCTAAAACAAACAAAACCCTTCAGTTTAGATAAAATTACTTGAATACTAGTGTTTGAAACAGAACTGAGAGGCAAAGATTATATTTCTTTTTCCAACTTCTTAAGCAAAGAAGTTTGACTAAGATAAATATGAGGAATAAATTCTCAAACTTTTAATTTAAAAAACGCGAATTATATTTAATTAAAGGATGAAGGTAATTGACTTGTGGGTTATTAAAAACATACGTAATTTACCTATACGGCTGCAGAGGGTCGCCGGTGAAACATTGCGGCCGCTCTGTTTGATTAAAGTCTATTTATGAAATAGCTAGGTGGTATTTTAATCGTGTGTGGTTAAAGTTTAAGAGCTTTTCTGATAGGCCAGACCCGATTCCCATCCCATCTTATCCTATCCCTCCCCATTTTCTCCTTTCTCCAAATCCATTCCTATATCTCCAAAGGTAAGCTTTGGAGCTTTTATCCGTGGCTATGTCAACATTTGTCATTCTCGACTGATGTTGGCTTGTATCGCGAATGTATATGGACGAGAGTATCCACTTACCATCACGTAGACTATGCTCATCTGCCGCTTACATTCTATAACAAAAATCGTCAAAAATCTTTTTGACAAATTAAAAACTATTCGACAAATGTCATTGAATCTTTGAAATTTTATTACTATGTGCTTTGTTTTTAATTTTATTAATTAATCTATTTAATTCTTAGTAAAGGAAAAATATTAATAAAGCCAGATAATTACAAGAGTTTATTTATATCTCAAAATTACAGTCACATTATTTATTTCAGTTTAAGTACTAAGCTTTCATAGCCAGCCACTGGTAAAGCCGATGCGTTAAATTGATCCCTGCGAAAGAAAATAAAACATTAATTATCCCAAATAAGAATCTTTGTTCTTATTGAAGGAAATCTCTTATCGTCCGAAGAATCTTATCGGATAAATATACCGGCATATATATAGATGTAAATATGAAAGCTATGTAATAGAGTAGCATGTCTCACGGTAACAGACTTGTCCTTATAACATTTGAGATTTTCGCGATCTTCACAAATATTTAACTATTTAAACGGGTTTCATGATTACCTTACCTATGATTTACATGGTTGGTGCAACTCAACTGAAACGTCGAGTAAACTAAATAAGGTAAACATTCGCGTTAAAACCCTTTTAAATAGATAAATAGAGACTTGTCCTTGTTCTCTACCATTCCATGTCCTTGTTGTCTGTCTACAATAACATATCATAAGTCTGTTTCTTCATTGCTGGATACAGGCCTCTCCCAAGACACGCAGAGACGTTGTTTATTCACGTTGTTTTATTTAGTCAGTCCACCTGGCCGCAGAGATCAACACGTGGTTTTTAGAAACATGTCTACTAAATTGTTTATCGGTCTATACATAAATTCTGTAAAAAATACGCACCCTTCATTCTTTAACGATTGGATGCTTCTCAGCACGACTACTATATCCTTGGATACATTTTCGAAGTACGTTAGATCTACGGCGTAGTCTATATCCCTCATGTTCACCACCACCAAATAGATATCATTCTTGTACCACCTGGACATAAAAACATTTATACGATAAATACAAAATAATACCCCGTATCTTACTATCACCGTTGTATGTACATATTACCGTAACCAGACCTTTCTTCTTCTACTGCTTAATATGCTGCTTGTAATTAGAGAGTGCACGCTGCATTCCCACAGCCGCTGAGCACATTACACTGGCGACGTTACCCCTATATCACAGAATACTACCTTGAAAATGTACTGCATTTCCTACTTTATCGTATTTCCCCAATAGTACACGTACGTGTTTCAGTAGTGAGTGAGATATGCCAGAGCCCATTCGCATTCCATTCTATCCTATCTCTCCCCATTTTTCCAACCCTTTCTGCCAATCCATTCTTTAATCTCCAAAAATAAGCAGCACACCCGGGGGCGTGCGCATTCATTTTGTCATTCTGGACTGACGTTGGCACGTATCGCGGTTGTCTACGGACGATAATATCTACTTACCATCAGATGGACTGTATGCTTGTCTGCCGCCTTTTTTCTATTAAAAAAAATATTAGTCTCCTCATGCACATTGACATGTGAATGATGATGTATTTGCCTTAAAACACCACGCTGACTCAGCGGGTTGGCGAGCCCACTCTTTTATAGGTAGCATAGTTCCTCATGGCTTGTGGTAGCCGCTTTGTTATCCCTTGTCAACTTTTACGACATCCCCGGGAAGAGATGGGATGGTGCTATTCTAAAACGAGCCGGCAACTCACGGTCACGTAAGTACATACTAACTACTGTAAAATTCTAAGAAGCATCTCAACATCTACTGTATAATTCAAGGAAGACCCAGGCGCGTCTCTACGTGAGCTCGTTTCATAATCCATCCAATAATTGCTTATTTTGAGAATTCTGTCTAAAGATGTTTTAAGTACCTTACTATACTCCAAATGTTTATTGTTCTTCGCTCAGATCAAAATACTGGTACTCGTGCAAAAGTCGCAGATAATATACCAGTAAATTTGATAGATATACTAAACTATTTGTTCTAAAAGAAATTTGAAACACAAGTCCTTTACAATGGAGCAAAATCCTTAAAGAATAAAATTGTAAAAAGGTTTAAATAGGTAGACGTAAAAAGCTTTTCATCAGATAATCGGCTTGTTTCACTGCACTTGAAAAGAAAGATAACATCAAAAACCCTCAGGACTTTATTACGAATTACAAGTATTTCGCTGTAATGAGTTACAGGATTCAATTTAAAGAAACTAGCGATATCGTCATGTTGATTCAAAATGGAATGACTTCAAAAACTCAAATCCATACAAATCTACACGAGTCTACAAAAGTTGCGAATTGTCTGAATATGAGTTCTGATCATATTTAGTCAATAATGATGACCTGATTATCTTGATCAAGAACCCTTTCTTATTCTAATTCCATCAAAAGTTCCATCATTACATTGTCCTAATATACTCCAGACAGATTCAGACTAAAATGGTGTTTTTAAAAATATATGAAAATTGTCATTAAGTAAATACCTCTTAAACGCAAACACATCTTTGTTAAGGGCTAAGGAGTCATAGCGCCCATATCTGAACACCTTCTCCTGACGAAGAACAGCCAACATTTGATAGACTTTCAAGTGAGAACGCCCTGCCGCTTGCTGAACTTCCACATTCAGTGACTCATAACCTTCAGCCACTGGTAGCCAAGTTTTGTCTGCGGTGGAGAACCCTGGACATTTACAAAAATTCTGGTCAGAAGTTGTATTAAATAATGAAATAAACCTCTATTGGTCCCCAATTAAAGTACCGTAAACATACCAGCATTCTTCTCGGCATTCCACTGGAAGGGAGTCCTCTCCGGATCTCGAGATTCCTTCACGTAATTTATTGGATCATTTGTATTGCACCCAGCTGGGTCCACTGTATCTTCCCAACTCACATAGCCGTCTACTAGTCCAATTTCTTCTCCCTACGCGGTAAGAATATGTTTTTTTTTATTGGCTAGATATAATAACGACTTGAAGAATTTTCGGTACCTAATGGTTGGATGAGAAAAAGCCCATATCTAACAGTGAAAAAACATAGGCTGATTGTATGGTATGGTACTGGATACATATTTAAGAGTGGTCGTAGTTTTCAATTTGATTTAAGTCTATTTGACATTTATGTATTCGGGCTTTTATATGAAACCACACAAAAAGTAGTAAAAAGCTTAATTAAAATTGATCTTAGAAAATACATTCTTTTTATACAAATTCTTTATTTAACTGTAGCAAACTAGGAGTATATGTGGAATGGCAAAACTCTGACAGCGCGATTTATTAATAATCATTTTATATTTCCATTACTATACTCGTACCTAGAAAATGATAAACGGGTGTTGGGAAATTTCGTATAAACTTTATTAAGAAGTATTACGCGTTTTGTGTATTAAGAAATATTTATTTACTCGTCAATCTCGTAATCAGGTAACAAATACTAATATATTCTAAATCTTACCCACCATATAAGTAACAGTTACGCCTGGAAGTAGCAAAATAATCATGTTGATTCCGTCAACCAAAGAAGTACCATATCTGGTGGCCATCCGGCTTCTATCATGGTTACCGACCTGAAAATATATTCCCCCTTATATAGCAGATAA
Source organism: Sesia bembeciformis (assembly GCA_943735995.1). NCBI lineage: Eukaryota > Metazoa > Arthropoda > Insecta > Lepidoptera > Sesiidae > Sesia > Sesia bembeciformis. Next base: position 4,140,220 of record OX031025.1, read on the forward strand.
CTAGTCTCGTAGCTGTGGGGATTCATTTTCGGTTTACGCTGTGGACCCTTGTGGCACGCTCTCCCTCACAACACACAAAGTACACCTTCTCTTTCTAGTTTTAAAAAACGATTAAAGTAGCACTATTTGTGCATTTCTTAAATAGTCCGTATTGTATATAATTATTATCAAATATGTATATACTTATATATATATTATATTTATTACTGAGGTATGGGTATATTAAAATATATTAATCTATTTTGTTAGTATTATTGTACTATTATACATACAAGTGTTCCGTACGCACTACGTCTTCCTTTCTGTCATGACCTATATTTAACTTTTCCAGGTCTGCAGGAAGAAATCTCCGCAGGAGATAAGCTCGCCTTTTATACATACTATATATTCTTTTCTTTCTTTTTTAATTATTTCGTGTTACGCGTTTACAATAAATAAATAATTAAATAAAAAATTAAACAAAATATTTCATGGTAACTCTAAATCACGAGTTATTCTGATTATTTAATTATATTATTTCCAACAAAAACGTATAATCCCTATTGTTCAAAGTGTAATAATACATACCACCCAGTTCGCAGTCTTGTCAACAGGTTTATAAGTCAAAAATTTATCGATTGCCCTCTTAATATCTGCCGTGGAAGATGATGCATCTACGTCAGTAATTAGATCAAAATTAAATGGAATATGAGCTCCCGCTATATCACCTTCTCCAAAATACCTTATTACAGTTTGTATACTCGCATATACTTCTGTCATCATTACCCTTGTAACGCCATCTTGGGCCTTCAATTCATCAAGCATCTCTCTCCATTCATATACCATGTAGAAAGTCTCATTTTGGCCCTTGGTATAAATGTGAGAGAGATAGTCGTGTGAATCTGGGTCTACGTCAGTTCTCCCCGAGAATGGTTCATCGGGGTATCTCCCACCATACAGCTCTTTGTCTACTTCGAAAAGGCTGTTGATCGCATCAATTCTGAACCCAGCAACACCTTTATTTAGCCAAAATCGAATAACATTCTGGAATAGAAGCGTGTTAATGGAATAAAATGATAAAATGGATTTCAAAGTAAAATGATAAAATATATAATGCTTAAGTAAGATTTATCAAAACCCTTTTTAGCAAGTTCAATGTGGTAAGTATTCGTAAATTAATAAAAAGATGTTTGCATTTTAGGTTACATTAGACGTGCCATTTGGTAAGATAGTTTAAATACATTTTGATTACCTTCATCTCTTCGACGACATCAAGATTTCTATAGTTTAGATCAGGCTGACCAACAACGTATTGGTGCAAGTAATATTTGCCAACTTCATCTCGATATTCCCACGCACTTCCACGGAAATGACTTAGCTGCATACATATAACATGTTAAAATTATTCTTTTATTTAAAATATTGTATTTGAAATTTTGTGGTTTCTTTTAATTAAATTTTATTTCAATATTTTATTTACTTCACATACCCAGTTATTCGGTGGATATCTATTTCCATCCTCATCTATGACTCCATCCTCCCAAATAAAATAATTATAATATTTTTCGTCGCCTTTAAGTGCTTCTTGAAACCATACACTTTCGTTTGATGTGTGATTAGGCACAAGATCAAGAACTACCTTAAGACCTGAAAAATAAGTGTTATAAAATTTTATTTGACTCATGTCAGTAGTTTATAATTATCTCTCTACAATATCTGTATCTGTCTGTAACAGTATTAACAACATATACTTCTCCTATGGCAGCATACATGAGCTTCCGCTCGTCTTATTCAGTCTTTATCAACAGTTTCCTTAATCACTTTATTTCAACAAACATAAAAAAAATGTAATGAAATTTTCTAAATATTTCTAAAATTTCTAAATTCCTAGGTAGACGTTGCTTCAATAACTTTTCCTGATAAGAAAAGTATAGAACAAATATCAAAAACTTTTTTATTTACCAAGTTCATTAGCCTTGTTTATCAGATTTGCAAAATCTTCCATAGTTCCATATTCGTCATGAATATCATAAAAGTCGGAGATATCGTATCCAAAATCGTACATGGGTGATTGGAATATTGGAGAGAGCCAAAAAGCTCCGACACCTAGTTCTTTGACGTAATCCAATTTGGATGTGATACCTGGAATATGTATTACGTTGTGGTTTGATGTTCGTTGGTGCATAGTTTATGAAAATTAAGAATTAGGGTTTCAAACATACACTGCTTGTAGTGGTCAACATATGTTTACAAATTATATATTCCATGAACATCTCATACAGAAATACCGCTACATGACTGTATCTATTGAAAATCTCATTTGTAAATTATAGATAAATTGAAGTAAGCTTTACATAATTTACGTAATAATCATAATCTTAATTGATTTATTTGCCAAAACATGGTAACAATTAGATGGAAATTTTCGGTAGTTCCACATGTCTATCATGAAAATGTCATGCAAAATTTAAACTTAAGATGCACTAGTTAATATAAAAAAATCAAAATCTTAAAATTAATCAGAATTAAAATAAACAAAATTGTAATGCTAGTCGGAATATGTAATAGTGTAGTTACTACTTTCATTTCCTAAAACCCATCGTATCAAATAATAAAATTTGTTACCGTTCAAATCTCCGATGCCATCTCCATCGCTATCAGCGAAAGAACGCGGGTAAATCTGATAGAAGATTGTAGTCTCCCACCAATCCAGCTGCCTGTCGCTACTTTGCGCATCGTTACTTGAACATAGTCCGAGAAGAAGGGGCAAAAAGTACACCGATTTCATTGCGACAAGCAAGATTTTGATAACAGTGTATTGTTTAGATGAACCCCTATAGGTTTATATACTTACGAGTATATGTATGATGTGAAATGTATTATTATCTGTGTTATCATTTGATACGATTGTTAGTTTATTTGATAAGGATTTATTTCTAAAAAGAGTACTCATCTTTGTAACTATACGAGAGAATTCCTGTTGGTCATCGGTTGTTTTTATGAATTTGAGGATTTTATTGGTGCCTAAGGTATTGTGAAGAAACACATTAGTCCCATGAACGCCGGCGTAAGTTTAGAGTATACTTAGACGATAAGCGATCAAAGTTACTAAAAACTTTAGAAACAAAATTATGAAAGAAAAATTTAGTCTCATGTGAAGAAATTTTTATTTATTCTATTTTTATAAAAAAATGGCACTGAAACAACTGTCTTATAACATAACATAACATGACTATGGATAAGGAGCTAAAAGATACACATTTCTCACAAAAGTTTCTTTTTAGCTCAAAACATTAGCTCAAAAATTGGAGCATTTTCCTCCAATATATCTTTGAACTCTCGTAGCAGTTTTATGGGTCTTAATTGGGTTGAAGCCATAATCTACCTTATGAGGTATGTTAAGTGATAATTTGTGAATGTGTAAGAAATAAGCAAGCAATAATAAATAGGTCACACTGCAGATTCAATTTATCACAAAAAACAAAAAAAAAATCGTTTTCAATTATTGTTTTAGAGAGATAATATTTACCTATATTAGAGAACAATTAGATTTAATATTTAGATACTTTTCCTGTTGTGAATATCTACATATTGCGAATGAAATTTGTAGACAAACAACAGTGGACATTTTTAAGTATTCCAGGGCTTTTATTTTTAGGATTGAAATGAAATTTGTCATAAAAATAGTTTTGGTCTCACAGTTGAGTTCGAATAGTTTCCCTTAGGAATCGGTTCGGTAGTTCCGTAATTATTATTTATTATTTGTTTACTTTACGGTTACGTTTTTTACGTCAGGTACGAGACCCATATTAATATAAAATTACATATGTCTCTCCACCACACACGATCCTCGGCTTTTCTCATCCAACCACCACCGGCGAATTTCATTACGTCGTCGATACACCTGGCCGGAGGACGTCCCACAGTACACTTCCCGGTACGTGGTCTCCACGGCACGGTTATCGCTCCTGCGGCAAATGTGACCTGCGCACTGCCACTTCAATATGCCGATTCAACGAGCTATATCGGTGACACTAGTTCTTTGGATGGAATAATTACAAGTTTATTTATATCTATAAATCACAGTCATACTATTTATTTCACTCTAAGTACTAAGCCTTCATAGCCGGCCACTGGTAAAGCCGATGCATTGAATGTGTCCCTGCAAAGGAAAATAGAATATTAAGTTATAAGTTATTTTGTAACTTGTCTAATTTTTCGTAGTTTAATAACCTGTATAACTTTATAGTTACAAATGTAAATGTATAACAAGTTATAGATTTGTCTTTGTTGTCTGTCTACTGTATTATATAATCAGCCTGTATATAGTTTGCTGCTGTATACATATTTTTCTTCGAGGCCCGCTGTTACAAACGATCATCCGCTCCTCTCGTCTAGCCGTAAGAGTACCTGGCCGTAGTGGGCACCACATTACTTTTCCTGACACGTGATCTCTATTCGAGAACTCTTCTACGATATAGGTTATTGGTCTGCCTGCTCTCTTATACGTAAACTCCATAAAAAATACGTACCCTTCATTCTTCATCGATTGAATGCTTCTCAACACGACTATTACGTCCTTGGATACATTTTCGAAATACGTCAGGTCGACAACGTAGTCTATGTTCCTCATGTTCACCACCACCAAATAGATGTCATTTTTGTGCCATCTGAACATAAATATACATATAAATCTAAAAACAAATAACTTAAATCTTGTACGTTAATAAATAGTAACGTAACTGTGATGTTTGGCCGGAAATCTCTCAGAAATTTAGGATAGCACACTTATATACCTCTGTTCACTTCAACCATTCTACTACTCTGTCAAGAAAGTACCGGGAAAAGATCAATAATACACAAAATGTTAGTTATTCATCCAAATTTATTTTATCACCTTCAAAGTATGCTCCTTCAGAAACGATACACTTACGCCAACGATGTATATCGAAAGAAAGACAAGAATAATTAAGAATAACATAAACTATAACATAAAAGTATTTGCCAATTAACCCATCTATTTTTTTTATTATATAAAAATGGATGTTGGTATATCTGATGTTAATAGATTTCGACACCGATGACCGATCACCATGAGTTGGCACATATATATTTTTTCATGGAGAAGGTTTTTATATTATCCACTTTGTTGTAACTCGCCACTAGATGGCGCTGCAGAACATCAACTTCTAAGGCAGGACAACGTCTGCGGGCTTTTGCCAGTAACCGGTAAGTAACCAACCAACCAGCCGTTTTTTCGTCCACTGCTGGACATGGGCGTCTTCATGCACATTTTCTTGTCAACGAAAGATGTATGGCCTTAAATATCACTGGCAACGTAAAACATCAATTTAACCAACAAGGTATCTCCGAAAAATATTTGAAAATTATCGTTACACAAATACCTCTTAAACGCAAACACATCTTTGTTGAGGGCTAAGGAGTCATAGCGTCCATATCTGAACACCTTTTCCCCACGAAGAGCTGCCAACGCTCGGTAGACTTTCAGGTGAGAACGCTCTGCTGCTTGTTGGACTTCTACATTCAGTGACTCATAACCCTCAGCCACTGGTAGCCAAGTTTTCTCTGCGATGGAAAAACCTGAAAATTAACATTTAATTTTTTTCTGGTCAAGTATTTTCATAATGAAATAAACCTTTATGATTGATCCTCAACTTTATTAATAGTACGAACATACCAGCGTTCTTTTCGGCATTCCATTGGAAAGGAGTCCTCTCCGGATCTCGAGATTCCTTCACGTAATTTACTGGATCATTGGTATTACGCCCAGCTGGATCCACGGTGTCTTCCCAACTCACATAGCCGTCTACTAGTCCAATTTCTTCTCCCTACGCGGTAAGAATATGTTTTTTTTTTATTGGCTAGATATAATAACGACTTGACTAGATATAATACTAAAATACTAAAGATATAATACTAGATATAATATCACATAGCCGTCTACTAATCCGATTTCTTCTCCCTGCATTGTAAGAATATATATTTTTCTGTATACCCGTTTCCATTTATTTTACTTGTATGAAGGTCTGGGTTGTAAGTTAGGTTTAAGCATAGTCTAGGAACAAATGAAAACTACATTTACTGTGTGTTTTATTCTAGGAATAAAGGAATAAGAGAAAGCGATAATAACTTAAAGAAGCAAACTAGACAGTAAGATACAGGTAGTGACGTCACCGCAACACACTCGCGTCCTCTATGCCCCCCCCCCCCCCCCACTTGCTATTCACAGAGGACAGTGAGGTAATATCATGTTACAATTTTTTTTATGGACGAAAGCGGCAGACGAGCATACAGTCCACCTGATGGTAAGTGGATACTGTAGCCCATAGACATCCGTGATACATGCCAACATTAGTCCAAAATGATAAACGCTGGCACGCCCACGAATGCGCTGCTTACCTTTGGAGATATAGGAATGGATTTGGGGAAAGGGTTGGGAAAATGGGGAGGTATAGAATGGGAATGGGCTCTGGCACATCTCACTCACTAGCGAAACACGTACGTACATTAGGGAAATCAGATAAAGTGGGAAATGCAGTACATTTCAAGGTAGTCTGCTGTGAGAGAGGGGTAACGAGCAATCATTTCTAGCCTTTAAATATATAAAGTAATTGGAATTAGTATGCAAGACTATAATTAACAAATATGTACATGTTTGACAACTTGTAATCTATGAATAAATATGGAAAAGCGAATCTTAATAAAGTTCTTATTCAGCAAGGGGATCGCTTGGCAACACACTCCTGTAAATATGGGAGGTCCGACCCTCCCGACAGCGTCCGACTTGAGTTCTCGCTTAATCAGAATGTTAAGTAATTAGTGGGCGAAACCTCTGCCTGAATGTGAGTTCGTTGCTGATTGCCCCCCCCCCCCCCCCCTGCACACCGGAGTTGTGTGGAATTACTGGCGCTTTCTTTATTTTCTCCCCTACAACCCCCGTTGACGCTCATCGCCAACAGTGACTATCAACTGCAACAATGTAAAATATTTACGTGCTCGTTAATTACGTTTAAAACCTTACTTACACTATAAGTAACAGACACCCCTGGGAGTAGCAACATAATCATGTTGATTCCATCAACCAAAGAAGAACCATATCTGGTAGCCATCCGGCTTTCGTCATGGTTACCGACCTGAAAATTTATATATACTTCCTTTTAGTATAACATATTTATTTTTATGGATTTAAAAACGTCATGATAAGTCCTGAGGATAAACAGATGTAAATCACGAACTCATTCATATATTACGATTATTATTAAATTCCCTTATTCCGAATCAAAATCACAGAATCACTTTTAACCATTTTTCAAAAAGTAATACACACCACCCAGTTCGCAGTCTTGTCAATAGGTTTATATGTCAAAAATTTATCGATTGCCCTCTTAACATCCGCTGCGGAAGATGACACATCTACGTCGGTAATCAGAGCAAAATTGAACGGAATATGAGCTCCCACTTTATCACCTTCTCCAAAATACCTTACTACATTTTGTATACTTGCGTATACTTCAGTCATCATGACCCTTGTAACGCCATCTTGGGCCTTCAATTTATCAAGCATCTCACGCCATTCATATACCATGTAGTAAGTCTCATTCTGATTCCTGGTATAGATGTGAGACAGATAGTGGTGTGATTCTGGGTCTTTAGTTTTTCCGGAGAGTGGTTCGTCAGGGAATCCTCCGCCATAAAGTTCTTTGTTTACTTCAAACAGCTTGTTGATCGCATCAACTCTGAACCCAGCAACACCTTTATTTAGCCAGAATCGAATAACATTCTGGAATAGAGGCGTGTTAATGTAATAAAATGATAAAATGGGTTTCAAAGTAAAATGTGTAGATGCTTAAGTAAGATTTATCGAAACCCTTTTTAACAAGTTAAATGTGGTAAGTATTCGTAAATTTAATAAAATATGCTCATATTTTAGTCTACATTAGACGTGCAATATGGCCGATCTATACTAATATAATAAAGAGAGAGTGTGAATTTTGTGAGTTTGTGTGTATGTGGAGGGTAATCTCCGGAACCACTGGCACCTATTTCAAAAATTCTCTCACCATTTGAAAGGTACATTATTTCAGATGGACATAGGCTTTATATTAGTGCAAAAATATGCCACGCATGCCGAGCACAGCTAGTAAAATGATAAAATAGGTCTCAAAGTATTATAAGTGGCTAATAACTAAAGTGTGATTTATTGAAACCGAACTAGATAGAAGTGCGATACACTAACACTGCCATTTTTGTGAACATTAGAGATGTCACTTAATAAGTTACAAGTTTCTTATTTTTTTATATATTATACTAGCTGTGCCCGGCAGCGTTGCATGCCCGTCACATCGTCATATTTCAACAAATTAACACAAAACAATATTAAACTATACGTATAAACCTTCCTCTTGAATCTACCTATTGATGAAAACCACATTAAAATCCGTTGCGTAGTTTAAAAGATCTAAGCGTACATACAGAGGGACAGACGGCGGGAAGCGACTTTGTTTTATACTATGTAAAGATTACATGTTTATTTTCAAGTTTAATACATATTGTTTTGGTTACAGTATTATTACCTTCATCTCTTCGACGACGTCAGGATTTCGATAATTCAGATCAGGCTGACCAACAGCGTACTGATGCAAGTAATATTTGCCAACTTCTTCTCGATATTCCCACGCACTTCCACGGAAATGACTTAGCTGAATATATAACGAGGTGAAATCACGTTTCATATTTTAAATATTGTACTTGAAATTATGTCCAAATTTTAGTGAAATACACGTACCCAGTTATTCGGTGGATGTCTATTTCCATCCACATCTACGACTCCATCCTCCCAAATGAAATAATTAAAATATTTTTCGTCACCTTTCAGTGCTTCTTGAAACCATACACTTTCGTTTGATGTGTGATTAGGCACAAAATCTAAAACCACTTTAAGTCCTGAAAAATAAGTGTTTTCTGTATATTATATTGTCTCATTTTATTTTATGACTATGTGTAAGTATAATAGCATCAGCTTGTGTCTCTCTATGAATGATGAATAAAAAAAGTACTAAGTAATGATTTTTTCAAAATATTAAGTCTAGTTCCTAGTTAGATGTCATTTCAATTATTTTTCTGATAAAGAAATGTTATGTCATTATTATACAACAAATATCAGAGACTTACCAAGTTCATCAGCTTTGCTTAAGAGATTTTCAAAATCTTCCATCGTTCCATATTCGTCACTAATATCATAAAAGTCCGAGATGTCGTATCCAAAATCGCACATGGGTGATTGGAATATTGGAGAAAGCCAAATGGCTCCGACACCTAGTTCCTTAACGTAGTCCAATTTGGATATGATACCTGGAATACGTAGTGATTCTTTAATTTATTTTATTTATTTATATATTTGTTGACGACGAAACATAGGCTGGCTAGGGTACTTGTACAAATGTGTATATAGTTAGTTTCGCAACTAGTTTATAAGTTTTTATGGTATGTTGTATAATTTAATAACGGAGTGATCCCTGGTATGTCTTTGCTTACTTATCAGGATAAAAGTTGGTGGATAGTATAGGTGAGGACATACTAGGGCGCAATGTGGGTGTACGCTGTGACGCCCGGAGAACAATGAACAATGATGGCCCAATATTTATACTCCTGAAGCGGGGGACGGGGAAATATAAATATATCTCGCTCCCGTGCGCCCCGTCCGCTCGCAACCGGATGTCACAACGTTAGGATCTTATTGGATCCCTATGTAAACAATGTAAATACTTGTATTTGTTAGTAAATAAGTACAAATAAGGAAAAAGTAAATAAATGATTCCCCGCGGGTAGCGGGAGGGGTACATACATGAACAAGTGGTGGGAGAAGCCCGTCATTGACCGGTGGTGGGGGAAGCCCGTAATTGGCCGGAGGTTGGGAAAGCCAATAAATGAATAAAAGGCGGACCATTTCCGGTCAACCTCATTTCCGCAGCGGCATCCACTCCGAGAACAACAACAAGAAGAAGAAGAAGAACAAGTACCTCTCCGCTACTCCGGCTCTATTAAAGAACAAGCCTAGTTGTTTCATTCACGAAAGAAAAAACCTATTATACAGTCCACACCCCCAGGCGATCCAGTTGGTGCGAAGTACAAACACGAGCACTGTACGTGTAAGTGTAATACGTATCCCGCACAATATTATTTGCATCAGGTACAATCACCATATTAATATTACCTATATGAGAACATACAATGAAAATTGAATACATATTTAAATAAATTATAATTACATTTTTATTCAAAATTACCATTTAAATATAATGATAGTTTGAAGAAACATTCTTTAGCAAACAAAATAAATATAAACATTTTTTTAAGATAATATCCATTATTTTATTTTGAGATGTACTAGCTCTCCTCTCGAAGGAGACATTTAATCATTATCATTTTTAAGACAGTAAAACAAGTCATTAACTTTGTGTTCTGCGAACATGTCAGACGCTATGGCAGTCGGCAACCCTAGTATACCGCTAAAGGCATTATATTTCATAAGATTTTAAAAAAATGCATTTGTCTCCATAGCTACTTTGTGTAATGCAATTACAGTAATACGGTTTTCGTTATTACCCCACTCCATTTTAATATTAGTACAATATTTAATAATGATTGGCGCCGAAATGAGAAAAACATTTATTTTCCTCTTGAGAATAACAGATTCCAAATTCAAATGTACTTTTTTTTCTTTATTGTAACAGGATTGCCAGACTATATTCAACGTACATCTCATGCCCATAAAAATACCGCTACGCGACTCTATTTCAAATATCATTTATAAATTGAAAAGAGCTACATTTTATACAACTTACCTACCAAAGCAATTTTACATATTAAAATAATAATAATAAATAAAATTTTGTTACCTTTCAAATCACCAATACCATCTCCGTCGCTGTCAGCGAAAGAACGTGGGTAAATCTGGTAGAAGATAGTAATCTCCCACCAATCCAGCTGTCTTTCACTATCATTTCTATCTTTAATTGAATATAATACAAGGAGAATAGGCAACAAATACAGCGCTTTCATTGTAACAAACAAAACTTGGATATCAATATGGCGTTTAGATATACTCCTAGGGGATTTGTATGTGTGTAATGATTTGTTATCTGCGTTAACACTGTTATCATTGATACGATAGTCACATTATTTTGATAAGGATTTCCTTCTAAAAAGTATTTATAGATATTAGTTATATGAATTATTTTTAAAACGAAAGTTCTAAAATACATAAAGTAAAGTGTTATTATAAATAAAATCAGGTCATTTTTAGTACATTTAAGAAAATAGTAATTAGATAGAAATAAATCACATTCAGTTAGCGCTATGAAGAGCTTTGACTTTTTTACATAAGGAGGGCCTCTAGATGACGCTACTGATTCTAAAGCTAAAGTGGAGCTAAAGCATCGCTAATGAGGAGCGTCCATAAAAAATATTTTTTTCATAGCAATAAAGCGGCAAACGCATACAGCCCAGCTCATAATAAGTGGCCACGGTCGCCCATGGTACATGCCATCCGCGGTACATGCCAACATCAATCCAAAATGACAAACGTGTCGCGCCGAAACGTTGAGTAGGAATAAAAGATGCCTTTTACAAATTACCTTTACTATACGCGTTTCGACCCGATTTAGAATACAAAATGACAAACATTAGCAAGTCCCCGGCTGCGCTGCCTACCTTTTGAGATGTAGGAATGGATTTGGAGAAAAAGTTGGGATAAATTGGGACGGATAGGATAGGAATAAATGGGAATGGGCTCTGGCATATCTTACTCACTACCGAAACACGTACATACATTGGAGAATAGGTTAAAGTGCGAAATGCAGTACATTTCAAGGTAGTTTTCTGTGAGAGAGGGGTAACGAGGAGAGGGGGAGAGGGAGAACATTTTAAAAAACCTATGCCAAATGGTTTTTAGAAAACATTCGTTCATGGTTTAGCCGCTATTAACCAAGATTCAAATTCCAACCTTGAATGTTGAAAATTACATCTTCAGAATAAAGAGACTAATTTTCTTTTGTGTTATTTTTTATGTTGGAGGAAAACTGAGAAATATTAACATTTAAATTAATTTTATAATTTCTAGAAATATAAATTCATTCAAATCGATTTTGAAAATTCCTTCACTTTTATTAAGTTAAATTTGGGAATTTAGAAAGTTATATGTGGATTCTGTATGAAATCCATGTATGGATCACCTGAGCGGGGTCGGTAGTTTCTTGTAAAAAGCAGAGGAAATTTCAATTTTTTGTATCGCTTCAGGATCGACTACTATATTAGTAATAATGTAGAGGCATAAGTAAACAATACAAGTAATTATTATTTATTCTTATGGTAGAGATAATGATTTTACTGTGTCAGTTTTATTACCTATATTAATTTATCACATGATAACAACTACTAAATTTATTCTAAAACAACGTGATAAACAAACTGGCATACAAACAAAATACATATAAAATATACAATACAGGTATTATATACGTATATAATTTTCAATTAGCACTTAGCTTTCTACAGAAATTCACACTTGCATTCTGAGTACTAGTGCTTCGTCTGAGGCCAGATCTAAGAAATTTGCTTGAATGTTGTCACTGAAATTAAAAAAAAAGAAGGTAGCGGACGGGACTTTCTGTGTGATAAGCAGATACTGACAGGTCACTGATAGGTCAAAAATAACTGACACCTCCGAAAAATGCTGTTTACTTTTAAGGACTTACGAATCTTTTAAAAAAATGTTGACAAGTATAGGAAGGAATGAAATGGGATGTGGTGAAATGAATAGAAAACAGAATTAAATTGATTTCAATTTTAGAATCAGGGTTATTGATTTTTGTCTAAATTAGTTCTAAAATTAATTTACCTGTATGATCGAGATGACTGCACACTGCTAACTTCGACCTCAAGAAGACCAAACACGAGGTCAAAAGCCGTCAGATTGACCACGTGGTACGTTCTGCCGACGTTCATGACCACAATGTAGGTGTCGTCATTGTACCACCTAAAAATATTTAATGACAAAGTTAAGGTTTGTTTGAAGACGAGGAGTATAGAATATGTAAATGAATTTGTTAAGAGTTTATCAAAACATCTGCTTCATTGGTAAATTTATTTTAACATATATTTTATACATTTATATACCTATATATAGATAATAAAATCGTAAAAAAAGTAGTTATCGATTTTTAATTTTTTTTTTGAAAAAAAAACCATTGCTTTCTGCACTATGAATGATACAGAGTTTACCAACAATTTTTGGAATTTTTGTCTGTCTGTCTATCTGAACGCACCACACATATAACTACTGGACGGATTTTAATGAAGTTTAATCATTAAACTCAATTTAATGAAAATGGTAGCTTATGTGCCCGGTTAACATTTAGGTATGTCGGATTGGATATCTCCAGATCCATTATAGCGGTCCCACGGGAATCGTTCTAAAGTTCACGAAAACGAAGTCGTGGTCACCGCTCGTATTACATATCGACCATGTAGAGCGAAAATTCATTATGTAACAAAGTCCAAGTATTGAAATATCCGCGTTTAAAGTTTAAAAAAATACGATCAGAACTTGTTTCTTTGTAAACTTTAAAAAATAATAGGATGGCATTACTGTGATCTTTTATACAATAGTATCCATGTTTCCCGAAAAGCTTTATTTATTGAAAAAAAAATGAGAAAATATCACTGTTACTTTTCAATTTTACAGAATCAAGGAATTTTTTAATTGAATATAATTTTTATACAGTTAGTGAGTATTTAGTGTTTCTATTTTGCAATTCAATGGTAAAAAGATAAATAATACTCAAAAGATCAAAATCTAGGGCTGTTCATACAATTCATACAATTCAAAAAGTCATCAAAATGTCGTAGTTAATTTTTCACTTTGATAAATTTATGAGTGCGTTGATACTTAAGATACTTGGTCATTTTTCGTATAAAACATTTGTTTTGAACATGTCAACGAATTGCTAGTTTACAAATAATTAAAGTATTTCGTACATTGACCTGCAAGGATGAAGAAAATAAAAACTAATTAAAATATTTACATTACTTTTTTACTTATAATTATATATATCTTGAGTAGTTTAATTTTTTATAACTCGGAAAGTATAAGCATATTTAAAATGAAAGTGAGGCCAAAAAATAGAGAGAAAAAAAACTGTCTAATATAGGCTCTAAAAGTGGTTTTCGGCCAAAGTGTCACTTAATGACTTTTCGCTCTACGCCAACTGTCTCTGCGTATAGTGCGGTCATCAAGACACCACGAATGAATTGTGGAATGAACTGCCAGCTATGGTTTTTTCGCTATGTTTCAACATGGGGCTCTTCAAGAGAGCTGTGAACAGGATTCTGCAAGGCTGGCAGCGCAACGGCATTGGTGTTGAAGGTATCCATGGGCGGCGGTGACCACTTACCGTCATTTGACAAGCCCGCTGGATTGCCATCTCTTTTATAAAAGAAATCTAAAGCATTATCGGCGGGACAAATTTTCTAGTAAAAAATTCTTCCAGTACCACATACAAACCTTTTAAAAGCGAAGACGTCATTCTTCAGTACCAAGGATTCATAGCGGCCGAGTCGGAAAGCTGGTCGGGTGCGTAGACTCGTCAACGTACGGTACACTTGATAGTGAGAGCGGACTGATGAACGTTGATTGGCTACATTCAAATTCTCGAACCCCTCAGCTACGGGTAGCCATGTTGAATCAGCAGTCGAAAAGCCTGTGAAACAGATTCTAGGTTAAAGAAGTATTGTGAATTTAAGGTAAAGAATATTCAGTGTCCATTACAAAAAGTCAGGGACGGGTGACCCTGTAAAGGTAGATTTAATAAAGTACAAATTACAAAAAATGTTTACACAAAATGCGTTTTCGCGCGTTTGCGGTTTTTCATACATATTTATCTATTTAACGGGTCCTAAACGCGTATGTATGTTCGTAAATTGTGTAACTCAACCGAAACGTCGAGTAAAATGATAACGTTTAAATAACAATCATATTCACTTAGGAGCCGTTTGTTGAATAAACAAAAACAAAACGTTTTCAACAACTGGATTTCAATTTATGAATTATTTAAAACTTGGTTCATACCAGCATTCAAACTGAAAAACTTATAAAGCGTACCCATATCAGTTGTTACTTCATGAACCTAAACTGCTGAATAAAACATCTTGAAGGTGGCACAGTAATTGTATTTTTGCTATCATCCTTTACAAAATTTCTATTTGCGAAAAGACCTCGACATGAATAACAGACCTTTTCCCGTAAGGGTATGTTTTGCACAAATGGATTCCGCTTTATTCAGGCCATTCTTAACTCATGTTTTGTGCGTCTTACATCGGATGTAAATGTAGACTGAGAAGCAGGATGATAAAATATAGACGACATGTTATCCGATTATGCGACCCGACTTCTTTATTCTGGTGTCGCGTCGATTTTGTGTTAAGAGAATTAAAATGGGCTACAAATCCGTGTGGAGACGTCCGGGTTTAAAACAGCACCACCCAATTTCTTATTCCCAAGTTCCAGAGCACCAAGTTGTTAACTTTTATGGTCTTCCTATTGATCCTTATGATTGATCCTTTCCATCGGTGTCATAAAAATACAGATCTTTTTTTCACATTAGGCCGGTTCGATTCCCGTTTCAGACAGGAGATTTTTCAACAATCTTTGCATGCAATTCTACTTATTTTTAAAAATAAAATGAAGTCTCCACTAAGTGAAATTTCCTGTCTTGAATATTTAAAGTGCTTTCCCTTCATGTTGCATCGAAATGAGACGCCTGTATACAATATTTTTACGTTTTAGTTACTTTAGCATTTCAACATAATCCCTAAAATCTATTTAGCAGTTACATTAGTGCAAATAGAACAGAGCCCTTCCTTTTCAGTACCTTCTGAAATCTATTTATTAATTTCAATATTGTTGTGATTTGTCAATATAGACATTTAATTTTATTTATTTTATTAATGAAAACCCTAATAAATTCTCACCTGTGGCTTTCGAAATTAACCAGAACAAATAGACAGATATACGTTACATAATGTATCGGCCAATTGAAAGTTCGCACAAATACAAACTCCCATACAGCTCATTATCAAGCGATTCAATAAGCGCCTAGGTAGCGCCAGCCGCAAATATAACATAGTATTTAGAACAAACATATTTATTCAATTAAGTCACGAAAATGAACTTTTCAAATCATCGTAATAACTCTTTTACAAATGCAGAAAAAGTTTGTAATCGTGCAAACGCTCGCTTGGCCAATACTTTAATTAGAGATATAGTTGATAAGTTACCTGCATGTTTCCCGGTGCTCCATTGGAAGGGAGTGCGAACGGGGTCGCGAGACACGTCTATGAAATTGACAGGGTCGTCCGTATTGCAGGCTAGCGGATCCTTCGTCTCGATCCACGGAACAAAGCCATTCACCATACCTATTTCTTCACCCTTTGACATATATTGTTTTGTAAATACAAAAGATTGTAAAAGCCTGCCAAAAAGCCTAGAAAGCTTAGAAGCTAAATTAAAACCTTGAAGGTACATTATTTTGACAATAATCGCGGTGTTTATACATAGTTAAATTGAATAGGCTTAGACAGGCTTCAGAAGTTTGCAAAAGTAATTCGTAAAGTAAGAGATAGGAAATAATAGCAGATATTTGAACTTATTTCGATAGGATACCAAATTAACCGAGAAACAAATTTACATAATTAGCAGATACCTTGTTACTTTGGATGAAACATCATACCCTAAAATATAAAAAGAAAAAACTAACTATCACGTGTTCCGAAAGTAAACCTCAGTTTCTTAAGATTACACACACTGCCTTTTGTACCTAAAACCTTTGGCAATTTCTAACGCAAATTATTCTTGCATTCTGTTGCACTAATTGTAGTCTACTGCAGTGGATTAGTAGTTACGACTAGCATTGATTCAATCTTTCCAACGGCACATGAATTACAAGCCACCAGCAAATTAATAAGGTGGCAATTGTTGCTCGCGTCCATTAATATTACTTTTCGGCACCCTAAACTTGTCCCCGAAGGTGCTAACTCCGAATATCAGTCGGCGACACCTCGATCACATAAGAAGAGTGGACTCGCAATCGCCAGCCTATAGAGGTAGCCTGTTGTGTAGTGAAACTTTATAAGCGAATATTGAATAACTGTCTAACAAATTGAGAACAGATTATAGCGGATACAGATCATACCATATATGTAAAGGCAATTCCTGGCAGCAGCAACACTAGCATGTTAAAAGCATCAACCAGCTCTGGCCTGAATCGGGACGCCACCCTACTCTTGTCATGGCTACCGGTCTGAAATAAAACGCTTAGGGTTGATTTCAGATACATTTCAGATATACCAGTGAGGTCCAAAAGTTTCTGAGTGAGGTGACATATTTCTAGATGTCTAAAAAATCAATTTATACGTCATTGCAATTGCTATTTTACCTGCTGATTCGGGTATATTTTTTGAGTTCAAACCTCGTTAGTTTTAATTCCTCGACTCTTAGAACAAAAGGAAGTCGCAAAATATTTAAAGTGGAATATCGTTCCGTGATTAAGTTCCTTATAAAGGAAGGTGTTAGGCCGACCGATATCAAACAAAGGATGGAAAACGTGTACGGGGATTCATCTCCATCATTTTCCACCGTCATAGATTGGTGTAAGTAATTTCGTTTAGTACGAGAGTCCATCGTCAACGAACCTCGCTCCGGTAGAGCCGTCGTAGAACTCACTCCAAACATCATCAAATTAGTGGAAGAAGAAGTTCTGAGCAATGGACGGCTAAAGACGAAAGAAATAGCAGCAAGGACAGGGCTTTCTATAACTACAGTCCTTAGGATAGTGCCAGGTGGATGCCAAAACTTCTTTCAAGTGTGTAGCGAAGTGAAGAAATAGCGTGCTCTAAGGAACTTTGGAGGCCTTGCAGAGAAACGGAAACGACTTTTTAGAGTCAATTGTTACTGAGGATGAAACTACTGTTTTTTACAAAGTTCCTCTTTCCAAAAGGACGTCGATGGAGTGGCGTCGTTCTGGTAAAGCACCTAGAAAGGTAAAGGTGTCTCAGTCCACCAAAAAGATTATGGCTTCAATATTCTGAGATTGTCAAGAAATATTGCTGGAAGCTATTATGCTAACCTTATAGAGCAATTACGAGGAGCAACCCAGCGGAAACATCATGGAAAACTAAGCGTCCACGCCGCCGCAGTTATGAAAGCTGCTGTTTCAAAGTGTGACTTCACGGAAATTCGCCACCCACCCTATAGTCCTGACTTGGTTTCCAGTGTTTACTATTTGTTTTCTAAACTCGAGCTAGAACTACTCGTTCTACTCTAAGTTTTCTACTCGTTCTAAGTTTTCTACTCGAGGGGTAGAAGTTTTTCCACTGATGATGAAGTGACCTCTGCGGTTTTCGCCCATTTTGAAGACAAAATTCCTGACTATTTTTATACTGGGATAGAAATACTAATTTAACGATCCGAAAAGTGTGTTCAAATAGACGGAGACTATATTGAAAAATAAAAATAGTTTCTTTGTCCGGTCGGAAACTTTTGCACCTCTACATTTTCAGAGTTCGATTTTCTCTTTGATCTTCTATCTCAGGATATTAATGTATTTACAGAATTAAGTGCCTAGGCCACTGTAGTTTTTTCTTGAATTTATTTTATATCGAGTCTTCTTACCGAGAGATTCATAGTGACCCTCGAAAATAGCTTGTATTTATGGCTCAAGATTGAGATCACTATATCATTCTATTGTCTTTTCTCCTTTTTTGAAGAACAAGACAAACATACTAGCTCCAACGTACAAATAATTAAATAATTATGAATTGTAATGAAAATACAAGTAAACGCTTTAGCTAGTGACTATTTCGCTACAATATTGTTCTCAAGTAGTTGTTAATTAAATTTCCCATGTTGTTCGTATGAAAGCGCTTGCTTATTGTTAATTTAACTTTTGTATTGTTTCTAAGTGTTAAGCTTATTTAGCTTATGGAGGGGGAGAGTGCACGCTGCAATCCAACAGCCGCTGGGCGCACTCGACTGGCCACGTTACCCCTCTATCACAGAATACTACCTTGAAATGTACTGCATTTCCCACTTTATCATATTACCCAATGTATGTACGTGTTTCGGTAGTGAGTGAGATATGCCAGAGCCCATTCCCATCCTATCCCTTCCCAGGTCTCCAACTCTTTCTCCAAATCCATTCTTTCATCAACAAAGGTAGGCAGCGCATCCGGGGGCGTACCAAAGTTTGTCATTCTGGACTAATATTGGCATGTATCACGGATGTCTATGGTCTATGGCTGTATGCTCGTCTGCCGCTTTCGTCCATAAAAAAAAAGTACCGATTATTACATATAGTACTTATTATATATTACTTTACTTTACAAATCACAATTTTTTTCAAATGTCACTAGCTTGGCGGTGAGCATTCGGCGCATGCTTGGGAAATAAAAGAAAACCTGGAGTATATGTATATACCAATTCATATTGGGTCTGCGTGGTGGATTATGGCCCTAAACCCCTCAGTGATTTGGCCCGAGCAGTAATTGAAATAAGTTTATTTTTATAAAATTATAATAAATTGATATGTATTTAACGCACCGCGAATGAGAATTTGTGTTGATCATTATTTTTATCTCGTTTATTTGTTTGAAGTAAAATATATATCTTCTGGTTTATATTTGAAACACATAGGCGTAGCTCTAACAAGAAACAAAATAAACCCATTTCAAAGTATTGCACCGCATAAACAATATTCGAACAGACATCGTTGTTTGTTCTTTTAGTATATTTTAAAAGGAAATATATAACATACTATACTAATATTATAAAGAGGAAAGATTTGTATTTTTGTATGTTTGTAACGAATAAACTCAAAAACTACGGGACCGATTTCAAAGATTCTTTCACCATTAGAATGCTATATTATCCCTGAGTAACATAAGCTATATATTATATATAATTATATATATAAAAAATCTTATGAACCGAAGCGAAGCGAGGGAGGGTCGCTAGTTAGAAATAAATTAATAAATAAAATCACATTCAATGAGCCCACACCAGAATTCCCAGTGTCGTGGGTCCAGAGACACACATAAAGACAAAGACAAACACACACCCACACCCGAACAAGTATTGTCTTTAAACAAATGAATGTCCGACTGGGATTCGAATCCGGATCCTTTTGCACAGACAGCAGACAGGGGCACTACCAACTGTGCCAATCCGCCGTCAATATTAAAAGATTTAAAAAAATGTTAGGAAACTTACCATCCAGTTTGCATGTTTCTTCAGAGGTTTGTAGGTTAACCAGCGATCCACTGCGTATTTAATATCCCTCGCGTCGGAGTCCTTGTCCAACTCTTCAATAAGGGCGAAATTGAAAGGAATGTGGGCCCCGGGGTGGATTCCCTCCCCATAGTATCTCACTGCATTTTTAATGTCCGTATACGCCTCTGTCATTATTATCCTGTGGTACGAAATAACACAGAATTCATTATGAGCGAAGACGTTTGTAATAACATACTTCTTTTCAACTGCAAAGTATTTGTTTGTGACGTGGTTTTGAAAAGGAAGATTTCGTGCCTTTGTTGTGTAGGCCGTTCTGTTGTTAATCTCCCTTCCGTCATGTTTAAAGAATATGAGGTAGATATTTCTATATTTGAGATATTTATATATTAGAGGTAGGTAGGTAGCTGAGATATTTCCGTTACGCTACGACACGGACCTCTTCAAGAGAGCTGTGAACAGGATTCTGCAAGGTCGGCAAGCCCCCCGGTGTTGTAGGTGTCCATGAGCGGCGGTGACCACTTACCATCATATGGCCCGCCCGCTCCATCTATTCTATAAAAAAAATATGAAATATACTTTTAAGAAATTTTCCTTTGTAAACTATTTTACTCGTTTAAGTAGTAAATAAACGTGTGAAACTATATTCATATAAATAAAGCTTAAAGCTGGATTTGCCCATCTCTTAGCACTAATTATGTCAATTAATTTATTAAAAATCAAATTACTATAATGACATGCTTTATTTAAAGTGGATATATTTATCACTATGATGGTATATTTTTAAACCACTCGAGCATTTTGATAAAAAGAAAACTTCCCGAATAAACTTTTAATGAAATATTATCGCAATCTAACAAAGTTGGTAAGCAGTCAAAGAATTTCTGACGTTCTACGAACAGAAGTGCAGAAGCAGGTTCTATTGTTTCCAAGACAAAGGCAAAACTTATGCCGTCATTTAAAAACCAACACAACGTAATAGTATCTTTGACTTACTAGTTCAACTACTTATAATAATACCTCTAGCACGTAGTATACGGTTGAAGAAGCAATTTGTATGTAGAAGTAATTACGTCTGTTCTTCTAGACTTATGACTTAGTTCCACAAAACAGCAAATTTTACCATATCACTTCCACCTGCCTCTATCTCTCCACTGCTGGGTATAGACCTTTCTTATGCCAGTCTCCACATTCTTTCGATCTGCCTCTTCACCCATTATTGATGATTTCATTATGGATTACCTAGTTACAAGAAATCTCGCCTGGTTATCAAGGTAGGGATTACTGAAAGTAAGCTTGCGACAGGTTATTTATTTACCTGACCTGAGACGAGTGGCCTCAAAAAACTCGGGACAATATTGTATAGATTCAACGTCGTGTAGGAGACAAATGCATAAACGATTGATTAATCATTTGGTTATCTGTCTTTATGGGGAAGAATGACGAATGTGAAAACAAAATTATTTGGGTATTACTTTTAAATATTTCTATTGCCCCCATGAACAATGCAGGGGTCTACAACTTAATACTGAACCTCCATATTTTCACAATACTAAAGATGCACTTAAGATGCACTTCATAAGTCCAGGAATAAAGCTATCCATGTCGATAAATTAGTAGGTACATATTATATGCCACAGCTCTGCAGATACGATCTCCGAAATCGTATCATTTACTTTCTAGGACCCCCGGGAAGCTGATAGCTAGCAGCCACCCGCACTTAATACTTATAATGCATTTGCAGATCTTCAGTTCATTCTTTTTTCTTCTTGTGATGCCTCTCCAACTGTAGAAGATTGGAAATCAGCTTTGAATATTTTGACCTCTCTAGAGAGGCGAAACTGTTCGGTAGCACTCGTGATGCCAGTCCACTTCCATATATTACGCAGCCATGATTTTTTCCTACGACCAACACGCCCTTTTCTGGCGATCTTGTCCGTCATAATTAATTGCAAGAGTTCATATCTTTCATGCCTTAGCACGTGACGCAGATAAGCTTCAGTTGTTTATCAGTAACATATCCAGTCAACCATCAGCTGATGGTTGTGGCTAAACGGTAGATTATAAGTATAAACATAAAAATATTTACCTGGTTAAGTTATCCCGTACTGTTATGGCGTCGAAGATGTCTCTAAATTGTGATACCATATCATAGATATCTTCTTGATCTTTAGTGAAGATATGTTGAAGATAACCGTAGTCGTCTGGACCCAATCCAGGCTTGCCCGTCAAAGGTTCGTCGGGATATCGTCCACCAAAACCATCTTTATCGATTTCGAAGAGGTAGTTCACAGAATTTATTCTCATGCCTGCTACACCCTTTTCCAACCAGAATTTTATTATGTTCTGTAAAAAAAAAAAAGTATTTCAAGTTTGTAACAAATCTCTTTTACTATTTGTATTTGTAAATTTATTAATTAATATAAATATTAAATTATAATAGTGTACAAGTAGTATAGTAGGTATTAATTTTATATTTATAAAAGCAATGTCCATTCTATAAATAATTAATTATTAAAATGTATTTCCTTTTATTATCTTCAATGGATCTTTGAAAGCATTGTCTTGTTGTAAGTCTTTATTACCTTTAATTAATAATTAAAAATCTCTGAAGTAACAAAAATATCTTTACATTTATTGCTTATAAAGATTTCAATTACTTTATATGCAAAAGATACTACACCAATATTGTAATTTATTATTATTATTCTCGTACTTATTATTCTCGTAGCCTTCTAGCAGAAAAAAATGACAAATGTACTTTAATTTAGATATATAGAATATCGAAATTAAAGTACTTGTTATTACGAAGATTGCTATGTCAGTTTGAATATTGGCGTACTCGTAAAAATAAGATAATGAAGTTATGCACCTTGATGTCTAGGTTTAATTTTGAACATACATTTTGAAAACAGAAAACCTAAGAGAGAATGGAGAAGAAGAATGATGTGCTGTCTCATTTAAATGTAATTGTAGGTAGGTACTTCATTTTACTTTAATTTCATCGACGGCGACTGGATTCCTATAATTCAGATCTGGCTGCGCAGAACCAAACTGATGGAGATAATATTGATCTCTGTACGGTAGATAAGTCCATGCACTCTTCCGGAAGACACTGATCTGTAAGATATAAATAAACATTACTTGAGATCATCCGGTTACATTATAACCAACAACCAAAACCTGATAATGTAAACGGTAAGTATATTGTATACCAAAAGGATACGGTGAAACCTATACAACCGTTTTCATTACTGTTTACTTATAGTATGGTTTCTACAAAATTTAAGTTTCCCTTGAATCTATATCTTAAGTCTAACGGTAACCATAACCGACCTGCTGGATATGGGTCTTCTCCTGCACATTGTCTTCTGCATGTGGGATGTATGGCTTGAAAACACCACGCTGGCGAAGAGGGTTGGGAGATGGGGCATTTTAAGCCTGATCATATTCTGTACGAGGTTTTCGCGTTTGTTATACATATATTTTATCTATAAAACAGTCTTAATGCTGAATTTTTACCTTTTTATTTCACTTTAATTGAAGTTATCATAAAAATTATCTGATCATAATTAATTCTCTGGTCTGAATCTCGCCTATTTCATTGTCCATTAGTTACGTATCACGTTATAATATTAACAAAGGTCGCCTATAGTGCCACATATTAATTGAATATTAATAACACGAATAGGCCCTACGTACCCAATTGTTTGGTGGTTTCCTCTGTCCGTGTTCGTCGATGTGCCCATTCTCCCAAATATACCAATCGCTATAATACTCGTCTCTGTTCGCGGATTTTATAAACCATTCGCTCTCATTGCTCGTATGATTTGGTACAAAATCCAGTATTATCTTTATGTCTGAAACAAATTAAAATATCTTCAACAAAAGGTCCCACCAAAGACACACAAATAATAAATACTAATTGTTTTTCCTAATTTTGTTTCATTTCCAATTGTAGTGTTGGAATCGCATGGACCTATTCCACCGAAGTGGACTAAATATTGTATTGCATAATGTCTTTTATATTGTACTATGGATTAATTCTGGAATAAATTATATTTCGTTTATTTTTATTATTAAATCGTCGTCGTCTTCCATCGTAATCGATTTAAAAACGCTTTTAAGTTCAAGAAGTCAATTTAATTTGTTCATAAAGACTAAGCTTTTAACCTTTTTAACAGCTAATGGTATCGCAATAAATATCTGATCCTCTTTACAAAGCAAATTCATTGGAGAATATTTGATCATTTATCTGGGCCTAATGCATAAATTTACATGATAGATTGGGCAATGAATAACAACGAGACTCACTCAGTTCGTTGGCTTTTCTCAGTAGATGCTCGAAGTCTTCCATCGTACCGTACTCTGGATGGATTGAATAGTAATCCGAGACGTCATAGCCGAAGTCGTGCATAGGAGATTTGAATATAGGTGACAAACACGTAGCATCTACGCCGAGTTCCTTCAAATATTCTAGCCTCGATGTTATGCCTGAAAATGCAAAATTTATGAACTGAAACAGCATTATTTTCTGATTTTATATCGACAATTCACAAATGGAATAAAGAAATCTGTGCTTCATTTGCCCAGTCCAATCCAGTTGTTCAAACACGTTGAAGAAACTTTGTTTTTATATTAAGAATCGGGTGTAAAGGATACAATTAGAGGCTTTAGTTTATCTTTTAATTATACTCTTCCTTTTGGTACAGCTTACATCGGCCGTGTTCAAAAAATGATTTAAGAGGCGTGAGTTTCGAACAGTTTTGTCGACTACCCAAATTTAATCTTCAAATTCGGGAAAAACTGCAACTCAGTATGACAGACTACCAATGCGAAGACGCGTTTAAACCCGATTTACCGTATATAATGTGTACAAAACGCTAAAGTCTAATTTTAAAAAAGTTATAAGACAGTGTTCACTAAATTAAAATAATACAGTTGAAAAGTAACAAAAATTAAATACAATCTACTGTTGTGAAAATATACTATTGTAAACGTGATTAGATAATGAAGTAGATACGACGAGTTGCAATACAACGAAACTCTTTATATAAGGCAAAAATAATTGTTACAACAAGAAGGAAAGGATATTGTAAATTGTTTTCATTGAAAACTATAGGACTGGAGACGTGTCTGCTTATGATATATTGGGGGAGAGTGAACGGTGCATTCCCACAGCCGTCGGGCACACTCGACTGGCCACGTTGCCCCTCTCTCACAGAAGACTAGCTTGAAATGTATTGCATTTCCTACTTTATCGTATTTCCCCATTTAGTACGTGTTTCGGTAGTGAGTTAGATATGCCAGAGTACATTCCCATCTCATCCTATCCCGTCCCATTTTCCTAACCCTTTCTCCCAATCCATTCCTTAATCTGCAAAGATGGGCAGCGCATCCGAGAGCGTGCAACGATTGTCATTCTAGATTGATGTTGGCATGTATCTCTGATGTCTATGGACGACAGTATCCACATACCATCAGGTGGACTGTATGTTAGTCTGCCGCCCTTTTCTATGAAAAGAATAAAAACTACATATATGTAATTAAGTTATTATAAACTTTTTAAATAGAATAGTAAGCGCACCGTTTATGTCGCCCACGCCATCTCCATCGCTGTCCATGAAAGATCTTGGATATATTTGGTAGATCACGGCATTCTCCCACCAGTCTTGTTTTATATTCACATTTTCATATCGACCTTGTGCAACCGCTGCTACTAAACTAATTACAATACACTCCCACATCACTGAAATAGGTTAAATTAAATAAGAGCCTGTCCCACGAGCCGTGATATTGTATATATTATTTTCGTAAAAGTACATAGGTACGTACATAGATACCTATCACATACTATGTGTGTTATGTCAAAAATTGTATTATGCGAAGAATAAAGATTTTGTCTTCAAATGGACATGAATTAGAAAAAATAACAAATTAGAAACAGCTATGCAGTCATATTATTGTTTGAATCGTGCGATATAGGTACCTACTTTAAATAACAGCAAAAAAAATACTAAATCGTGATCAACACAGGAAACTGTTTTTGAATAACTGCAATAAATAATTATAAATTACTAAGAATGTCATCAAAAAGTCGAGGGAGTCCTGCTTTGCGGGACTTCAATTTCTTTGTTCTCACGGGAGAACCTAAACCTATCCCACCGTTAAATTTGCTGCCATCGATTTGATGCCAATTCAGTATTCTTTTGGGGCTCATTTAATTATTTATCTTTTTTAGATACTAGCTTGGTCGATTAAACCTTGGCGGGGCCCACTACTGTGCCTCCAGATCTAATTATAATATAAAATTAAATATCATTCCGTGTAATAAAATTCAATGATGAATTTACTATAAAAACAAGAGAAAACGGAATAAAATTATTAGAACGCTTCTTGTGAAAATAGAGAAACTGCGAAAGTACACAAAATGAAATGCAAATGAAGACAAAACATGAAAATGAGATATTACTAACTCCTTTGATTGAAAATTTATTTATTATATAATACTTAAGGCAGAAAATCTTCAAACGTCAGAACTCACTTAGATTAAATAGCAAAGTGCTTTCTAGCTTGTCTGAACTGAGTTAAAACGAAAGAAGTACTGTATTTATAAACTGAAGACATGTGTTTATAAAATACTGTCATATTGTACTATCTAATGTTTTGGGAAATTTTGAAAACATTAAATGGAAAAGGGTGATGTCGCTAAGCATTTTCATTTATTATAACACTTTGCAGTAGATTTAGTTGCATAATTTAATCAGTTAAATAGCAACAGAAGTAGTTTCCAATAATAAATACTCGGTAAAGAGAACCTACGATGAGAATAGAAGAGTTTCTATAAACAAACTGCTGGATATAGGCCTCTCACAAGGCCCTCCATCACACAAGATCCTCGGCTCTTCTCACCCAATTCTTTAAGTCGTCGGTCCACGTGGCCGGAGGGCGTCTCACATTGCGCTTTCCGGTACATGGCCTCCACTCACTATACACTATACGTAGCATACAATAACTATGCTATAATATATAATTATACTATTCGTGGAAAAATGTCGAAGGCGCGCATATTTCTGGACCCTGCCGTGAGATATACTAACGTACCTGTTTCGGAGGTAATGGAGATAATGTCAGAACTCAATTCACATCCCATCGAATAAGAAGTACGAGTATAATGGAATAATTGAAGTCTCCCCACCCTTGTTCGATCCCCTCCCCCTTCCCCTAGGAAGAATGAGGAGTGTATAGAGGTGACCAAAATTTGTTATTCAGTTATACTCCCATATTTCCTATCCTTCCTAATACTTTTCCAAATTCACTCTTAATTCTCCAAAAATAGACGGCGTACCTAACCGGTGACGTGTTAACATTTGTAATTCTCAGCTGATGTTGCAAGATGGACTATCTACTTGCATGCCAAATATTTTTTAACAAAACTTCACTAACTGTAGCACAACAAAAATACACTAAGTCTAAATAAATACTTGTTTGATCAAACGTTACCTGCGGGAACTTCCTTCACCAAGTGAAAACTAACAAAATCCTCACGGCTTTATATTATACTCACCTTAGTCGATGTTTAAAAACATTTCTTTTTGTTAGTCAAAATTTTATTAAACATCCCATTATTCAATTTCATCAATTCATGATGTAATACGAGTATCACTCAACAGTTGTATCGTATTAATCAATTGTAACTGCTGACATTCGGAAGGGTTTGAGAAGTTTCTTTCTTAGTTTCAATAGATAAAATGATTTTGACACTAGGATATTCATTTTTCTTAGTTTACTGAATAGCTCTTGGATTCATGACTTACATAAGTACTATATAGGTACTTATGTAATACCATATAGGTCTAAACGTAAACTCAGACAGTAGGCTTGAGGGAACTATGCTCGGAGTTTCTTTGCGGGATGACGTTTGAAATGAAGAAATTCCCCAGATAACGGCACTAACTCAGCTCATGCAATCAGCATACTGAAATGGCAATGGGCAGGTCATATTTGCTGCATGACTGATGGGATAAAGTCCTTGAGTGAAGACCACGTACCGAGAAACACAGTGTTGGACGTCCTCCAGTCAGATGGAACGACAACTTGAAAAAGTTTCCCAATAATATTGTGAGAGTATATATCGATCAGTGTCCAGATATAGGTTAACATGTTACGGTTTGATTAATTTGCTTTCCTCTGCAACCGATTGATTTTCTTTTCCATACGTTTCGCGCTTAATTGGCAGTTTTGAGGTTCATCAATAATTTATCCTGATACAATGTTAATCTACATGTAAATTGGCCGTATACTACAGATGAGTTAAAAAAAGTTTGCCCGGGCTGGATAGTAGAGCCAACCATCGTGTATTGTAGCGGAGAGGCATAGGTTGATAAATGGACCTAGATGATTTATAAACTAAACATGATTTATATACCTAATTATAATAAAATTTCAACCATTGTTATTAAAGCATTAGTTTCATGAAATTATAAACAACTGTTATAATCTTTGCCAGCAGATTTGGAAACTGGTTATATTTTCAAATCGGTTTCAGTTCAAGTACATTTTCTTTCATTTCACTGGTATACGATCAGCCTGTCTCTCCACTCCACTGCTGGTTATAGGCCTTTACCAAAGAACCATTTTTGAAACTTTTTCAGTTGTATACAAATCAATATTCAACCGGTTTTGGAATTGATAATGTTTGGTTGAGAATTTAACCCTTACTGTGATGTTTACTAGTTATTTTTATACGGCCGGCCATATAGACTAGAAAAGAAATATTTTAAGTCGGTTAATTGAGGGTTATGAATCGTTTTTAAATTGATTTCAATTCCAATGTAATCCAATGTAATCCAATGTAATCCAATGTAATCCAATGTAATCCAATGTAATCCAATGTAATCCAATGTAATCCAATGTAATCCAATGTAATCCAATGTAATCCAATGTAATCCAATGTAATCCAATGTAATCCAATGTAATCCAATGTAATCCAATGTATGGAGACATTTACTGTTGTTGAACATTATTTTAAACCGGTTTCATCCGTATCAGCAGTCACTTTTGATTAATCTCGACATCCTTTTAGCAGCCAATTCCTCACTACTAAAGGTTGTGTTCATTACAAACGAATTTTGACGACATCTCCCCAGGCTATTTTGTATTATAATTTATACATATTTATTCTTCTGTATTCTATACATTTCAAAGTATTTCATATTTATTCAGAAACATAAAGGAATATAATTATATGTGCATGTTAATAACCTTATCATTATTTTTTATTTCAGGTAAGCGCATATTACAACTAACCAATAATAACTTAATTAATGTAAGTAAATGTCAATACAAACTCAATTTCGTTTAGGTAATTGCAATTGCAATTGCAATTGCAATTGAAAACTTTTCTTTATTAATATATTGAAATAATGTTAAACCAAACGGACAATCCGCTTGGTGGTAATACTCACTCATCATCGCTTGGATAGACATCTGCTATACATGCTAATTTTTGACGAATGTTACACTTCTGTATATGGACTTTTGGACTATACCATCAGCCTGTCTCTCCAAGGCTGGATATAGGCCTCTCCCAAAGACAGCCACCACAAAACGTAGTGTGGAACGCCATCCGACGAAGGTGCACTGATAGATGCTGGATAATACGTTGGATGAAGATTAGAAGAATTTAAATAGAATTTATAATAAAATGTCTTTTTAAAAGGGTTTCCAATCAAGATGCATATATTCAGTCGAAAAATTAAAACATTTTATGAGTTTAATGAATTGAACGAGTTAATGGGTTTAATGACCGATTTCATTAGGAACATTAAGTATCTAAATTATATTGTAACTAAGTTAAGTTATGGTAATACAAGATAAGTTTGAATTGCGCTCCATATTAGACATATATCGGGTATTGTTCAAGAGATTAAACCGCTTAATTGAATAACATCATGAGGTAAATATTGATTCCCTGTATCTCTTTGTTTCTCTATCATTAATTTTAACGCAAATAGCCTTTTATTTATTAAAACGTATTTTAATACATTTTCTATTAAGTATAGAAAGACAGCTCGCCAAAGGAGGTAACAGTGATCTTATTGCGTCCACATAAATGCGAAAGTGGAACAGAAATTTTACACTTCGGTCTGTGGCAGGAATCATTCCCGCGTAATATCACCCCTCTGAATTTGCAAATGAATTTCTGCAACTTTTTTCTTTTATAGCGGCTGGTGGAGCCATTTTCTCAAATTCAATTCAATTCCCAAAACCCTCCCTGGACTCACGTCTAAATTTATGCAGGAGGTATATTGGTGATTATCTTGCAGAAGGTATACGTATGATGAAATTTTTGATTATCTCAACTTTGATAAACTATAAGATATAGATTTAACACAAAAATCTTTAAAAAATTACGAGTGTATTAAAACAGATTTCTACTGATCTTCTATTAAAACATTTACACTTGAGGAACATTTTAACAAGCAGAATGATCGAGTTTATGCTCATAATTCTATAGAAGCTGCTCAATCGGTCAATAGGGTGCAATGTGGCCATTATCCGGCTTCAGTGATGGTTTGGTGGGGTCTTAGCTATCAAGGAGTGATTGAACCATATTTTTGTGAAAAGGGATTAAAACGTCGATTCAAGTGCATCAAGATACGATTCTTGAGAAGATCGTAAAGCCCCTTAACAACACCCTTTCCATAACCAAGAATCGTCTTTTCAGCAAGACTCAGCACCAGGTAATATGGCTCGCTCATCACAGGCGTGACTAGAAAGGAATATTCCCTACTTCATTAGAGCTGAAGACCGGCCGATCTTAGTCCGCTCGATTATAATAATAATAATATTTATAATATTGAATCCTTAAAACATTCCATAGGGGTGATCGAATCGAATCGAATCCATAGGTTTGAATCGAAGACTGGCCACAACCTTTGAAAGCAAATGGTGATCATTTCGAAAAAACGTTACATTTTTTAAATGATTAACTATTTATTTCTAAAATAACACAAATTCTTCTAATAAAATGATAATGTAAAAATATAAATATCAATGTTTTCTTTGTAACAATATTTATGGCTAGACTAGGTATTTGAAAAATACATGCAATTACCGCATGTAATGCGTGTATAATTTTGGTATAGAATAACAAAAAGAAATTCGTTTTGCAGGTGTCAGCCGTGTCCAATTGCTTTCCAATAAACCATAACGTTACTTTTATTGTGTAAATTGTTTCGATATGTCTTAAAAACAATAATCTATTCCTTGTATAAAGTAGGTTACTACCTACCTAGTATTAGTAGCTACTTAGTATCATTATAATTTTAGAACATATGATACTCAAAAAACGGAATTTTATTGTAAGGTTAATTCAATAATTCAAAATGTGATCAAAGTTCAAAGTTGATATTCTTTTATAAGAGACAGTTTAGGGGAATTCGGATCACAATCCACTACGCGAACCTAATTATACGCACAGCATCACGCTAATGTGCCCAAACCGCTCGATTCTAGTTCTTATTACAAGTTCATTAAGGTAGAGATGAGTATACATTGCCTTGTTGCTGACTGTACATAGCCCAGATGTTTTCCATCGCTGTCAAGCTAATGAACATTAGGGGAACACATACATACATACATTGGGGTACTCCCCAATACTACTGTATTTAGTGGGGATTTAGTCTATATTTTAGTGTAGTTTTCTGTCATACAAAATACGTGAACGCACAAAGCTGTAATGATTTGATTAAAATGTTATAAATGAATTATATTTTAAGAATTAGTTTTTAAACTAATAATTTAAATAGTCTAATTTATGATAGGAATAAAACCCAATACAGATAAGAAGTTTCTTTATTCGAAGTGTCATACCTACAGTGGAAGCCCCGCCTAATCCAATTGCAATGGAGCAAAGTGATCTCTCAACGTCATAGGATTCGATTTACCGCTGTCGTGGTAGAGCAGTGCTCCGCCACTGATGTGCCGTGAGACGATATTAAGTGTGCCGCAGTGTAATCTGAATCATCCAGCAGAGAGGTGTAACTAAGGGCACGAGCGTGACAAATTACCACCGGTTTTATACACTTTATCACTTATTAAGTGTTTTTTGACGTTTTAATTGGTAAATTAGTGGTATGCACATAATTAGTGGATTTTTTAATCCTCATACTTTTAATTGTATTTTTAGTTCAGGTGTGCTGCCAAATTTTTAAAAGAATATAAATGTGCCGCAAATTAAATAAGGTTAAAGACCGCTGCACTGCAGTAGAGCTCCGGTCTCGCCGCGGACGATCGTCTCCAATGTGACTAGGGCTGCCACCATCAGAATACTCTAAACCAGGAGATTAAAAAAAATGGGACAAAAACGAAACAGGATATAGTTAGTTAATTACGAAACGAAAGTTAGTACTTTAGTTAGTACTAAATTACGAATAAAATTACCACAAGATAAACTTATACTTAGTAGCTGTGTCCGTTAATAAAATAATGTAGGTAATAATAATTAAAGTAAATCATTTGAATGTATGTAATAGGTAGACAATATGAATGTATGGGCGTGTGTATGTATGTATGTGTGTAACATTCAGATAATATGTATTGATGTAATGCAACTTTCTCCCTATAAGAACGGCGCAATATCAAATCTTTAGTTAAAACTGAAATATTCCTATAGTTTTTACTTTGAACATTATCAATGATAAAAAGATTCCTAGATATTAGAAACTCCATTGAACTATTTTTTGTCAAATCGATAAATAAGAACGTTCTTTCAAGCGGTTGGGTTAGATTTTTGATCTTTCACGGGGCTTTGAGCAAATTGAATCAGGGACGTAATGCGTTTTGCGTCCATCTAACCGAAGTTAGAACGAATTCTATCTACTAAATTTGAAAGGTTTATATGTCAATTCTTTTCTTGTAGATTTAAGAGCAGTGCCTATACTAGGTACACGTTGGAATTTCTATCTTTGTATCTATTTGTTTCATAACTAAAGATACGGTACTAAAGAAATATCGAATATTGCTGGGATTTTATCGACATTGGTAGACAGAGACAACAATATTGTCTGAAAGAGCAAATATCCTGGCATCGTGGAAAATTATATTTATTATTTAAATATGCAGTGCTGTCACAAAACACATAACAATTTGTGAAGTATCCGTGGAGGTCTAATTTATTTGTTAAAAACTTGCTCTTCTAACCATAGCGCATAGCAATATACACATAGTCCATGTGTGCAAGGGTTGTTCTCATTTGCACCCTCTTCATTCGTTCAACCCCATTATTCACGACACAGGACGTTGTAGCT
Organism: Sesia bembeciformis; assembly: GCA_943735995.1. Lineage (NCBI taxonomy): Eukaryota > Metazoa > Arthropoda > Insecta > Lepidoptera > Sesiidae > Sesia > Sesia bembeciformis. The sequence continues at coordinate 4,173,874 of OX031025.1, forward strand.
TAACGGGCATAATGGGACATGCGATTTGTTTCTGTCAAAGGAAGACAGAAAGGAAGTTTATCATTGTTTTTTCTCACTTGAATTAGCAAACGCATATGTTGCTTGATTTTAAGGTTTAAATACGAGTTGAGCGGTGGATAGCCTAGGAGTATACTCGTCTCACATTGGTGTGATCGTGAGTTCAAATCCTCGTCACGTACCACTAAGTGTCTTCTTAAGCACGGATTTTTAAAAATTGTCACTATCTGGGGTATGTGATCCACCAATCCTTCTGGTTGTGGAGGCCTATGTGGTGGATTACAGCCCGAAACCCCCCAGTGATTTACTAGGAAAAGCTTGTGCCCTGCAGTGGGGCGTCATAGGCTGATAAGTACCTACTGTCAGCCTCATCTGATCGCTGTTGCCTGAAATATATTTTTGTCTTTACAGGTGACAATCGATATTTATGATACATGCTTATATTAGTCATATCAGTGCCATGTCCGTTAATATGGGGGCATTAATCTGGGGCATTAAAACCAACGTTTTTAAAAGAAGAATGAGAAGCTCTTCCCACTTTACTCTTTCTATTGTATGAGATGATTGAAACAGGACAATACGGCCTGAATTGGTGCAATCCATACATTGACCTGGTATCAAATAATAAGTCAATGATTCCATACCATCCTATATGCTTCCATTGAATGAGGGAAAATGGACGCGATGGCGGGTTTGACCAGAATGAGAAAATTGAGATTGACAGAAAATGGATTTGCTCATCAATCGGTGCGGTTTATGTCATAGATATACACAAAGCTACAATTATTGAATTACGACAAAAATTCATCAAGACTTCCTGTACATCTCGGAATTTATATTTATGAATTTATGTTCACTAATTAAACTCACGGATTTTCTTGCACTCCTCTCTGAAACAAGATTCTCAAGCTAAGTGCATCGCAACAACGTACATCTTCCTTGACGTTGATGTAATGCACTTAAACGTCTTACAGGTCTCGAAAGCAACAAAGAGTTAGGAAACTGAATCACTACAGTATAGACAATTTAAAAGATTCAGTACAACGTTATCTAGTGAGACCGCGGATATAATTTCTTTAGAGCACAAGGTCCATGCGCGATTTAATGTTTATTCTTCCTGTTCCCCATCTTCCCGATTCTTTTTACATCGAGCTTCCTAAATCTGTAAAGGCGGGCTGCGCATTTTCGGACGTTAGTCATTTCTCACTGACATGCCATTGACATGCATTGCAATGTCTATGGGTCACAGAAACCGCATACCATCGTGTGAACCGTCTGCGCGACTGCCACATTATTTATTAAATATACTTAAATATATAATTTAAAAACAGTTAGTATAACAGTCCACTATCGCAAATGGATACACTAACGTTTCAATATCTCAATTGTCGTTTTACTACGCTTTGACACACAAACAACGTACTGACACGCCAAATTGAACCCCGATTTGAACGTAATGAGAATGGCACATTTGTGCACAGTTTACGGCCCACGTATTACTAACCGTACGTTTCTATTTTCAGCTGGAGAGGAAATACAGCGTAAGAGGTGCCCAATTTTCGTGGGTGTTTGACGTGACCATTTATATCCTTTTTGACTTAAAACCATCTGTATAAGATGTATAAACGTACCGTAAATTAAAACGTCACGCTGTATATGTAAATGCTTCCAGTATTTAGAACCCCGATACTTCTGAGTTGCGGTAGGCTTTCGAGTGTTGTACCAAGAAATAATTCTTTTTATTCAAATTCAATAATTCAAATTGAAATAATTCAAATTCTTCCACTACTCAGATCTAGTAACGATCTGGACTCGGGTATGAATTGCGAAGTAATTATTGTAAGACACATAATTTGAAAGATTCGTCTATTCAGAACCTAAAGAAAACTATGTACATTATATATGAGGCGCGGAAGGAATTGCGCGGTCCTTCCCAGTTCCAGATCGCATGCAGCACGTGATACTAATTCAAACGCACCACAGGAAACTGTTTAGTTTTTTGAGGTGCATTCTTGAGATGCGATTTTATTACTATAATAATAGTTCTATTATTTATTTATTTTTATTTGGAAGATTTACAGCAGGAAGTTACATTACAGTAAGATTATGCCAATTAACAATATTGCCGATAACAAATCTCCATGTTGAGTTAGACTAACACTACAACATAATAATTAAGTCACAATATTCGAATGTCCTAGAAAATTAATTAGAGGTAGGGTTAAAATAATTTAAAATAAGTGCTTTTTTAATGCCCACCGTGCTGGTACAAAACAGGTCAATATCTTTAAGCAAGTCATTGTATTTAGTTTTATTATAGTAATAAAAAGGTTGAATTCTAAACTGATGTACACATACATACTTATAAATTAATACTAATAAATTGGAAACTGTTCGTTTATAGATAGGTCATCGGTGATAGCTTGAAAATTTAAAAAAAAAATAGGAAATCTTCAATCCGCAGTGAGTTCGCGTAGTGAATTATAGCCCGAAATCCTTCAAGTGAAGTCAAGTGAAGTAATTTCAAGTGCCTGTGCCCTGCAGTGGAAAGTTGTAGGTGGATATCATCATCGTTGATAGAACTCGTTAAATCACGATTTTATACAAGTGGAATGAAAACGAAACATATGTGCGTATAAGCCAATACCGTTATAACTTTAACCAGTATCCGAGCTCTGTTAGTTATTGCAGCTTCCGTGAGCAACTTTGCGATTTTGATTGAACTAGAAACTTCGTCAGATTCGTATCCTCTTGAGATTTCCGGCTGATGGTAAACGGTAAGACCACCTGCCACATAAATCACGGAAAAAGACATTAATTACAAGAGCATAAAAAGGAAAACATGAAAGAAAAATATAGGAAATAATAATTATTTTTGTATTTGTACAAGAAACATCAAAGTTTTACCTTTAAATAAATATTTTATTATTCGGTACCATGCCCTCGGACAAAGAAAATGAGATTACGTCAACCGCATTCTTCAAGTCATATTTCGTTGCAAGATATGTTATGATGAGTTCAAGAGTGATTAATTCTTGTTCTAAATTTAATTTCGATATCAAACTGTAACGTCCCATTGCAGAGTTTCGGGTCATAATCCACCACTCCGTAAGAGTGCGAATTGGTGGATAGTAGATACCTATGTTCCAGGTTCTTTTTTTTATAGTTACGAGTATATTAGGCTCTCGGATTTCTTCACCTTCACCACCGAGTTAAAGATAATTGAAGAATCATTAATTATTCATTGGTTCTTTGAGTTTAGTTTTTTGAGTTAGAAACTCTTTTTGAGTTGTGTCACTATTATATTCAGCATAGTATTGTAACGCTCAAGCGCTCAAGGACTAAGTCAGCAGTAATTAACTTTAAGAATTTTAACCTTAACCGTTTTAGACTCAAGTTTTTAACCTCATGAGTTTAAAACTTTTTAGTGATAAATATAAACATAATTAACACTAACATTAGCCGACAAATTTTGTCCGCTAATGTAAATGCCAGGTAACTTGAAATGCACATAAACGAAAAACCGCATCGCTTTCCCGCGAAGCTGGAACACCGCCAATATGGAAACATTTCATTGACTGCAATAAAATATGTTTGCGGAATAACGGTCCATGAATCCAGGCCCGAATTGCATGTTTCAATAATGTTCGAAATATTTACGTTACCGTTGAGAAATGGAAGGCATAGAATATTATGTAAATCGCGGGGTTAATTTAAAATATCTATATCCTCTGAACGCAGATTTTTCCTTCATGAAAACTAACTAACTAGTCATTCTTATTGTGTTATGTTATAGTATATGTGTATTATTAGTGTGTGGTATATTGTATATTAATCTTTGTATATTTATTTATTTATTTTATTGCCTATATCTATTCAAACTGCTTGCACTTCCTTTATTTCTTCAATCATCTCTGTCCTATGGTTGCTTGAAAGAGATCGCTTAAGCGAAAAGGTCGCCAATTGTGTCTTAAGTACGACTATGTGTGTTAATTACGACTATGTGTGTTAATTACGACTATGTGTGTTAATTACGACTATGTGTGTTAAGTACGACTATGTGTGTTAAGTACGACTATGTGTGTTAAGTACGACTGTGTGTTAAGTACGACTATGTGTGTTAAGTACGACTATGTGTGTTAAGTACGACTATGTGTGTTAAGTACGACTATGTGTGTTAAGTACGACTATGTGTGTTAAGTACGACTATGTGTGTTAAGTATGTGTATATTTTGTTTTTGTTTGTTGTGTATGCAATAAGGGGTATTATTATTACTTTTGTTCTGAGATTTTTTTAAATTCAGCATATTTCACACAAACCACTCACTCGCACCGTGTCTAATAGTAATGATTCGATTAGTAGCTGTTTATGAGTCCAGTGTGTAACGTTGCCACCAGTAGCAGCGTATATATAGTGAGTAGTACAGGGTATCAAAGTTAGAGACTTCATTTAAAAGAATTTTCACATTTTTGGAGAAAATATCCAGACCAGAAAAAAATTGTAGAACAAAGATTGTTAGTTTTATAGATAGAAATTTAATGTTGATTGATAGATTATTTATTGATAGATAGAAAAGAGGGTGAGATAATTTATATTTAAGCCTGTGTAGCATATTTTTAGCTCTCTAAGCTATTTTAAGGCGGAAGAAAACACAAGAATATTAATTTACTATGTTTTTCGAGCTAGATGTTAACCATTTTTGCTCTTTGTCAAACATCAGTTATTGATGTTTGACAAACATCTCATAATCATAATAAAACAAGAAGGAATTAACTAACATATTAAATTGAACAGCTCCGGGCACGTGCGCTATCAACGATCAGTCTCGAGTGACTCGAGTCCAGTACAGCGCAGAGAACTCGAGTGTACTTCACTTTAAGAGGTCGTGTACTTTAAGCCTGGAGTGATTTGTGGTGATGTAGCGGGAATTTCACTTTAGAATGTAGATCGTACTTTATATACCTATTAAAGAAGAGATAAAGAAAATTTCACGGAAGATATAGGGGTCATCACTTCGTCTTAATCACTATGGTAATTGTCTTTCACCTTAATCATTTACGTACGTCTTTCTGGTCAGTAGGAATAGTCAAAACTATACATACAGTACAAGTGTACAATTACTGTACTGTACAAGGGCACGGAGATGCAGTAATGTCACGCAGACAAGGCCGTACTACAGATGTTCAGGCACGCCGTATAATATATTTTTTTTAGTTGGTACGTTATCTTGGTTTCATAGAAAATAAGTATGTGTTTCAGTAGCAAGAGAGATTTTCGTGAGCCCATACCCATCCCATCTTATCCTATCCCTCGTCATTTTCCCAACTTTCTCCAAATTCATTCCTAAATCTTCAAAAGTGGACTGCTAGTTCCGGGGCGTGCCAAAGTTTTTCATTCTGGGCTCGTGTTGGCTTGTATCACGGCTGTTCATGGGTGACAGTATTCAGTGGAGTGTATGCTGGACTTCCAAGTTCCATAAAAGATACATCTTTCCTCATAAAAAAATCATTACTTAATTATTTCAAGCTCCGAACAAAATGCCTTATTTACATTGTGCCGTCTTTTATTGGTTTTATTACACACTAGCTGTGCCCGCGACTTCGTATGTGTGGAAAGTTTGTATACAGCATCTTTTCTTCCCGTCAGCCGATTTCGATGAAACAAAGCCTATTCCAAGCGCCAAGCTAAGCTTAATTAACCTATGAAAACCCCATGAAAATCCGTTCAGTAGTTTTGGAGATTAGAGTGTTCGAACAGACTAACAGACAGAGAGACAGACAAAAATTTTCAAAATCATCTTTTTGTATTTTGATACTCTTCCTTCATCGCCCCCAATTAGTTTTTGGTAAATATATTCAATGTACAGACACGCTGATTCTACAGTTTTATTATATGTATAGATATTCATGAAACAATTTACGGTAAATTAAACACCATTCACTCACTTTGTAGTTACTATTATAGATTTTCCAATACTTTAAAAATTGTATTACAAACTGCACATTAAATTTTCCTCAATGACAGAACTGCAGTAAACTAACGTAGCGGCATAAAGCATTCATGTTTTATTCATTCGAAGCCACAATTGTCAACTCCAATGCCATTCTCATGTTAAATATCCATTGAATCGTCTATAGTGGCCAATGCCAGCAAAAAGCATTATAACGCAGCGTTCAAAAGCCAGTTCAATAATAAAATCGTACAACGATTGTTCGGTGTAATAAAAGAAATCGAATAGTTTAAAGTCGATTACGGACACTTGTGACCGATCGTACTCATTACCCGTATGTTATAGATTTTCTTTTTTATATAAGTTGAATGAGTTTTACTGATCATTGTATATTGTAGTTTGTATGTATAGGATGTCGAAATTCGTTCTTTTTGGGATTTATGAACATATGATTATATCTATATGGCAATGATGCAATTAGTACATTCAGTGCAATTTTGTAATTAATAAAAAAAACTAAACTTCACTTCTCGAGTCCCACCAAACAGTCCCACATTTATATGTACCGTGGACGCGCATGGTCGACAGTATCCACTTCCTCCAGATAAACTCTTTGTTCTTTTGCCACCTCCGTTCTACAAAAGAATAATCACAAGCAGTTCATCGTCTGTTTAATAAACTTAAATATTGTGATCAACTGATGTGATCAATTTATTTTAACTTAATTGCACAGACAAGGGCGTCGCTAGCTAACGCCAGCCTTTGGGCCAGGGGGGTGGGCAAGATAAGAGAGAGGATGGGAGAACTATGTATTGTAGGTACAAATACAATTTTTTTCGAATCTCTAGAGAGGGGCAACTGCCCTCCCCAGCCCCCAGCCCCCCCCCCCCCCCCCCCGGCGACGCCCTTGTGCACAGACAAAACGTACAAAAGGCTTAATGCCTTATGGTATATTTCTATCAGTCAACGTTTGGGTAAACAGATAATTAAGAGGGGTTCATTATACAATTGGGGAAGTACGAACATAAACAATGAATGATATGAAATCCTGTTTCTGAAGATTGACCCTTACTTCTTGCTGACACGTATTTTACTATTTCAAAAATCCACCTCTCTCCGTAAGTCCTTATCTTATAATTACACTTATAATAATTCCATCTATAAAGTCACTTTTAATCGAAACTTTAATTCGTGGCAATGTCTCTCCTAACTGTTGACCGATTCTATAGATAGAAAACAGTCCTAATTTTATTAGTATGAATTTAGGTCAAATCATCAAAAAAATATTTGCCGTCTCAAAATGTGCAAGCATAAAGTCCAGTGGGAAATCAAGTCTAGTGCACTGGAGAATCTACATTAAATCGATTGCAATAGTCTGCTGGGATGTTTGCCTACCAAATTTCCATCTATATTTAAAGAATATAAAAGGAATGCAATTTCTACAAAGGAATGAAATGGCTTTTCGTCTGATCAGAACCCGATTCCACAATAGAACTGTCTCTTTATAATATGATTTGTTTTTTGACTTATTTAGGAGTTCGAGAAAAAAACCTTCAAAAAATAACTTAATTCGTTATAAATATTAAATAGTATTGTAAATCATATTTTCTAATTATTAGGTAGATAGGTTTTAAGGTCTTAAACCTATTTACTAGAAGATTGTATGTATTGAGCAGGAGAATATACGAGTATGAAGTTGGAAGCTAACATTTTCTGTCACTTTTATATAGTTTTTTTTAATCCTACCTAATTTTACTACTAATTGTAGTGATCCTTTTTGTAACTAGTAACTTTTAAGCCCTCTAACTCGGTTATTTCTTAAGAGTTAGCACCAAATTGATTTATATTTAATTGATTGATTCCTACCACACAGTTAACTAAACTTTAGTAAATACCAATATTTATTCAACTCTAGGAAACTATAACAGTTTCCAAACTTTAAATTACAAAATTTAAACGCCAATAAACATTTGTAATAGTTCCCCATAACCCCAATAACAGGAAACAACGCATATGCTAAGCACCCTATGCCTCTTTATGTTTTATTCAAGAGACTTCCAGTAGCGATGCCTCCGAGGCCCGAAAACTTTAAACTTTGCCAATCGAACACTTACACCTGATTTATTGATGTACGATCTATGTGTGGTACAATTTACAGGCTCACTGACTCTATACTGATACTCAATTTATGTAATCTCAAACAAACATTTTTTTTTTTTGCAGAATATGAGTACCTACATTAAAACAGAATACAAATATTAGTTCATAACTTCTTTATAGGGTTAAGACAGGTAGTAGTCAGATTTAGGAATGAGGGCTGGGAAGGATGAAAAGCTATAGTAATAGGAACAGCTCACTATTTACTAAAAATAGTGAATGAAAATACCCCGAGCAATAATTTATAGCCAACTATGCTTAGTCAATACACTTAAATTGTTCAGAAGTGGCTCAATTTTTTTTAAGGTAATCGCTTTTAACTTACACCAAACATGAAGATATACGAAACTTAGACACAGGTGTACTTGTGGGATTTATACAAATCTGTGTGGCAGTTTCAATTTGTGAAACCAAAGTTTTAAATATATTACAGGTAGTTAGCACGTGTTTGTGGTTGTAAGCCTGTGCCACTGAATTCCTTTTTATCTAACTACAGATTTTGTAATTATCACAAACACACACAATAATTAAAAGAAATCTAGAGCATTTGTATTGCCTAACACGCACTGGCCCGGAGTGGTGGATTATGGCCCTAAACCCCGTCGTGATAACTATGGTAAGCCTATTCCCTGCAGGTGGGACGTTATAGGCTCAAATACGTGGTACTACAGTGAAATCAACGAAACATGAGTTTTGCGTTTGCGTGAGTGGACACCGATAGTGTACAGTGTACATTGGATTAGACAATTCGGCACTCACTCACACAGATGCAAAGCTTATGTCTCGTTGATTTTACTGTACCTACTTGTTTCACAGAATTTTATTTTTATGTCGGTCTATTTTTTATGTTTTTTTAGAAGAGATGTCAACCAGCATGAATCACAGCTATCTTTAAGAGCCCCATGTTGTAGCGTAGCGGAAAAACCTCAGGTAGCAGCACATTCCGCAACTTTCGATTTCGCTACATAAAACGTCCGATGACCGTACTGTACCTGTTAGCATAATATGTATGATATCTCGCAGCTTCAGTGAAATAAATAAATAACCCAAAATCGATCTTTTCAGTACAGCAAAAAAACTGTAGTTGAATATTTTTTTATTATTGTTTTTACAAAATATTAATCATTATTATTATTTTCTGTATAGTACGGACTTATTTTTCAAAATAAAAATACTAAAACGAATTTTTAGACTTAATTTTCGCAAATTTAGCGATAAAATTATGAAAAAGTTCGATTTGTTTAGTTTAAAGTGCTGTTTTAAATAAGTGGTAAAATACAAATTTCGACATAAATTGACTTACTTAAACTGAGGATGTGATATGTAGGTACATTGTGTGTAGTTACTCAAATCAATACGTACTGAAAGCTTCAACGATGAAATTAAAATATTAACGATAAAATGAAAGACCATGCGTTGATTCGATTTTTATATTTTAATAACCAAAAGTTTACCACTCCTGCGTCTATGACTCAATGAGTCTGTAAACGAGAAATTAATGATAACTTTATAATATAAAAAAAAAACATAAACTATATATAATTTTATTTGAAAAAAGAGACCTTATTTTCCTGACCCATCGAATGGAGAGTGTAATCGAATAAAATAAACTCCTTATTCCATTATAATCTTAACACCTCATCTCACCCCATCCAAGGAAAATTGGGAGTTGTTAATCTGGACTGTTGGTGGCATGCATCACGGATGTCTGTGGGCGACAATATCCACATATCACCACCATCAACTTACCACTTACTATTCACTGCCCGTTGGCCACCTTTTTGGTATAAAAAAAACGAATAATATATACTTACAGCTTCTCTCGCCTGACATTAGTCAAATAACTGTTAGATAAATTTGATCAACCTGTCCTACAGCTATATTTTAGAAACTACTGATCATTATATAAATGAAAATAAATGAGTTCTCCGGAAGTAAAATCCTTCATACCTGAGTTTTTTTATAGGAAGAAAGGGGCAGGGACAAGCTTACAGTTCACCTGGTGGCAAGTGGACATTGTCGCTCATGGACATCAGTGATATATGCCAAGATCAATACAGAATGTCAAACGTTTGTAGACAATATACCTGGTGGTATGTGAATGCTGTCGCCGATGGGCCTCGTGGATACACGTCAATATCAATCTAGAATAACTAACGTTGGCCCGTCCACGGCTGCACTGCCTACCTTTTGAGATGTAGGAATGGATTTGGAGAGAGTTGGAGTTGGGAGAGTTCTGACATATCTGCCAAAACACGAATTGTGGAATTATTGCATAAAGTTGGAAATGCCGTACATTTCAAGGTAGTTTTCTGTGCGAGACGGGTAACGAGGCCAATTGAGTGCACTTAGCGGCTGTTGGATTGCAGCGTCCACCCCCCCCCCCTCCCCTCTCTAATAACTTAATAATTAAATGTGCCACAATAAATATTTGAGACCTATATTAAGGTCATGGATAAATCAGTTCAGTAGCTCGAAAATTATAACCGTTAAATCTCAAAAAATTACAATTTTTTAAAAAGCAAATTAAATTATTATTGAATATAGTTGTCCAACTTTTATTAACCCTTTTTTTTAAATTGGAATAATTCCAAATCTTCCTTTCCGCACGAGACACGCGTAACAAGATAACAGTAATTAATATCAACCGAAAAAAGTTTGTTAAAAGGTACACTCACTCATAGTTTGCAGTTTTTTCAACAGTTCGGAATAATAGTTCAGTTGGTCTTTTTCTAAGAAGAAAAGAGATTATTATTGATGTATCTGTACATATTAGGTAAAGTATTAGGGTGCAGAGTGAGCACTGCCCGGTACTGACCGTCATTGCACATGGATTCTGACTTAGTTCTTATTAGTCGAGTCAATGAAGCAAATTGTCAAAACTTCATAATCCTCAAGAACAGGTGCAATTTTGATGATTTTTTTAAATGTTACTGAGTATTTATTATTTGAAATCAGAAATCAGTATTTATTATTTGAACAATATAAATAACTAAGTTCCCCCGCTACGATGTTTCTGATTTTGAATTATTGATAACAACAAACATTTAAAAAAAAAGATCATCGAAATCGGTTCCGTTCTTGATAATTAAAAAGTAAAAAACCTTCATTGACTCAAATACTTACATATATACTCGTATTGCTATATAACATTTCAGATTTTTGCGTTTTTCACACATATTTATAAACCCATCTATTTAATTTTTCCACCCGTTTAAATCGATAAATATACTATATTGCTGTTCGTTAGTTCCTATTTGGACTTTAACTTAATTACTGTTATATATTTATATATTTACTCGTGTGGTAATAATATATTATTTACAAGTTACCTTCTTGACTTCTATCGTTTCCTGTAAATGAAATTAAAAATAATATTTATCTGTATGTAAAGGACACAGTGCTAATCAAGGGATCTGTTGTGGCGATTTTGACGCCGTTTTCACTGTAACCGTAACCATCCCACACATTGTTTCTTAAATGCCCCGCTGGCCAAGCGCATTGGCGAGTCCACTCTTTTAGATGTGGTCTAGTTCCTCGGGGCTTGTAGTAGTAGCTTTTTCACTCCCTAGTCGCCTTTTACTACACCCACGGAAAGAGATGATGAGCCGGCTGACACCCCACGGCCCATTATTCACCGTTATATAAAGTATTTATTCCGGAATGTTGTAGGGTATTTTTTAGCAAAATCGTTTGAGTAGTTTTGGAAATAACGGACTAAGGTCGTCGATAATTATCAATTAAAATTTTCTTCTTTCAAGTGAAACAATATATTTTTTTATTTCTCCAAAGTTTATATCTGTGAGTCTAGAACCGACAATACTGTTCCTTTTCTCGGATAATGTCACAAATACAAATATATTTGTAACTTACTGTAGCGATCGTTAACAATTTGCTTTTGCAGTTTAACTGGAAAAAAAATTTACAAATATTACCTTTAGAATAAAATCACATATAAATTATCAAATCTGTTTTTACTCGAATAACTTATGTAACTATACTCTCTTTAACTGTTTGTTCATCAAATGCCGTATTCGACTGTGGTGGACAATAATGGAATGCTGTTGGGAAATACCATGCAACAGACCAAAACTCTTATAATATACTTACGTAAATATTTTTCGTATGCCTTTGTTTCTGAAAGAAATATCTTGCATTAATACAGTTATTATGCAATAAACTAAATTGTTAACTAAATAAACTAAACTAACAAGTTTCAAAGATAAATAAACAAACAAAGAATAGGTATATGTATGTCCTCGCAACTATACAAAGGAATCTAAACGCTCATTCGGTAAATTCGTGGGACATACACACACACAATCACACAGGCACAGAGAGAGAGAGAGAGAGAGAGAGGGAGAGAGAAAGTGAAGCTCCCTTAATGTCGTGATTTGATATTGACAGTGAAGATACTAATTTTTGATAAATTATTTATCTGCCAATTAAATCTAGCTGATGCTGACTTTCTGATAAAGTATAACTGATTTTCTTTAACCTTCTTATAAAGTATCAGTAGGTGGTGAGAAAGGCCCTGAGTCATAATAATTAAAGCCTGTAAATACCCTGAGAATCCAAGTCATCGTCGGAATCTTTAAGATCTAGACGATCTTCAAATTTTAACATATCTGCAATACAACAACTGATATTATTTTATAATCCTTACGTTATCCTCTCATATGTGTGGTCATGTTCAATATATTATATACAATAAAGAAACTCTTCAGTAATAAAGTCTTCTTCACCCATCAAATTGTAAACATCAATCTTCGATGCGTCTAAAGACATTTTACTCGAACTTTTATCAACATCGTAATCACGGGTATAAAGTTGAAATAACAATAAAACGTTATAAGTAGATATATTTAATAGATCGCAATATCCAAAGTATGTAGATATTTTTCGAGAATGAGCGCCAGTTGTCAGAATACGTTCCTCATTCTGAACTGCCACTTCTCGTGCCATCCGATTCCACCACATTTCAACCCAAGCCTAGTCTATCCCACCCACCCCATCTCACTATCTCGTACTATCCCATCCCATTATTTAATTCTTGACGGGACTGACCGCTAACCTTACATGCAATTCACTCGTCTGGCGTGTTCATTTTATAAATAACGTCCTTTACGAAAAAATTCGGCAATGGATAACTATAATGTCACGTGATTAAAAGTGACTGCTACATCGATCCGTATTTATATTTATCGTATGGTTTTAAAAATCAAACCATAATATCAAAGTTGTTATTGAGAAATGCTAATCTCTAGACTTCCGATATGAAGTTAATTATCAACATTATTTTATGCTTATTCCTAACAAAATGAAATTTTGAACATAGTCTATCAGTTCACATCAAAGGATCTTAGCTAAACCATCTTCGGGTGCAGCTAGGACGCTGAATATACTATATAATGTAGGAGTTTAATTCGCATAGAGTATATGTAACTGGAATTAAAGAAATTCGCCAATGGTGGTTGGATGCGAAGAGTCGAGGATCGTGTGTGGTGGCGAGCCTTGGGAGAGGCCTATATCCAACAGTGGAACTGATGTGCCATATGTTGTAGGCCGGCAATAGAATAGCATCAAACCACCTCTTCCCGTGGACGTCCTAAAAGGCCCCGAGGAACTATATCAACTTCAAAAGAGTAGACTCGTCAACCCGCTTGCCCAGCGAGGCGTTTTAAGGTCATACCATACATCCCTCATGCATGTGGAGGCCCATGTCCAGCAATGTATACTGAAAGAGCTGGTTGCATATGAATCTGACATATCTACTAAATAAGGACAAAGGTTAGTGTTCAAAAATAAGATTAAAAAATTTATTGTGCTTAATTCTTTACTATGTGTTCTAATCTGTGTAATAAATATTAATAATTATTTTATCGCCTGACTATTAAAAATATTTATTGATTTTAATCTTACCCTTAATGGCTTCTACGTCCCAGTCCGCCACTGCCACTATCAAAGGTATGATCGCAATAATCTGGGAAACCATACTCGTAATGTTATTTAAGAAATTCAACAATTATTTAATACTAGCTGTGACCGCGACTTCGTACGCGTGGAAAGCTTTGTACACAGCATCTTTTCTTCCCGATTTCAATTAAACAAAGCCTATTCGAAGCGTTAAGCTAAACTTAATTAACCTGTGGAAACCCCATGAAAATCCGTTCAGTAGTTTTGGAGATTAGCGTGTTCGAACTGACAAACAGACAGACAAATATTTTCAAAATCGTCTTTTTGTATTCTGATACTCTTCCTTCATCGCCCCCAATCAGTTTTAAGTTTTATTATATGTACTCGTATAAATAATAATATATCAAAAATATTTCTTTAGCGAGCGATTAGCTCATTAGGTAAAAGATCCCAGGTTCGATTTCCGGTTAGACAAACATATGTTTAAATATAAAGGCCATTTTATATCTAACGAAAAATAATTTAAGATTTTTTAATCAAATTTCATTCGCGGGGGACGAGATGTTTCAATACTTCGATTTCGTTGTTAAGACTTCGTTGTGTGCACGAAAGGGAAGTTCCAGTACATTTGGGGTCAGATAAATAGACGATTCCAGGTCTTAAAATTAGTCCTGATCGTGATTTACTGGACCTTATGTAGACTACATAGAGGTTAATTTCAAAGTTTACTTAAAGTATATATATTTAGAACGACAAGGAGATAAATAAGTCCGAAACGGACACGCATCAGGCACCGCAACGTTAGACGCACAACTTGCGTAGCGAATGGTTGACATTTGCAAAGCGGGCATAATTTCAAAAAGATACACCCGCTCATGCTTTGCGTTTTTATTCAGATGTGACAAGATCTGGATAGTTTGTGAACCAAACTCAAGACAAAAAGAATCCTCGTGTACACATAGTAGTGTCAAGACGCACAGGCTTAACGCAATAAAACTGTAACATGTCAAAACTGTGTAAAAAAAACTGTAAACAACACAACTGTGTTGTAATTCCATAACTGTCCATTCCTTAATTCGCAAAGGTAGGCAGCGCATCCGGGGGCGTGTCAACGTTTGTCATTCTGGAATAAAGTTGGCATCTATCGCGGATGTCCATGGGCTGTAGCCCATGGATACTGTAGTATCCACTTACAACCGGGTGGACTGTATGCTCATATCCGCCTTTATGAAGTAACCTTTAATTCTGGCCATTTGGCGTCTGTCGGCTTTAGATTAGTATAACCATTTTTCTTCTCCTGGGTGTCGTTAAAGGCGATTTAGTGACAATAAAGCCGCTACCACATGCCCCAAGGAACTCTACAATACCTTTAAAAGGGTGGGCTCATCAACCCGCTTGGCCTGCGTGGCTTTTTAAGGCTATGCACTCCACATGCACAAGAGAATGTACATAAGGAAGCCCGTGTCTAGTAGTGCCGAGAAAATGGCTGGTTACAGTAATTACGGTGTTGCAAAAGTGTGCACGCGCTGCAGTACCCACTTACCACCACGTAGACCGTCTGCCATCTTCATCATAAAAAAAATCGATGGCAATTAGAATCAATTTTAACTTTTTTAACATAATTAACATTTGAGTACTTAAATGCAGATGTTTCTTTTTCACTGCTTTCGTTATCGCTAATTAAAAAAAAAAGTAGTAAATGTACTTACAATAAAACAGAAGAAAATCTTAAGCATTTTTCAAAATCAAGCGTGTTCTTTAACAATGATTAATTCACTGTTTAATTAGAAACCCCTTATAAATGCGTTTTCATTATATGCAATTACTGTCATAATTGGCAAACATGAATTAATTATACGTCCAATCGTTATTGCTTTCCGATAATTAGGTTTCATTGGAAAATTAGTTTCAATTGACGCGGCAGTCAGCCTACAAAAGTTATTTTTTAAAAATTAAAGTCGCAGTCATAAATCTGAATACAAATTCAAAACACATACATCTACACACTTCTATGTATATGTTACAATCATTGCATACAAGTGACTCGTTTTGAGAACTAAAAATTCCAAATATGCACTTTTATTTAATCGATTTTCTATAAACAAATGATATATTTTTTATAGAAATATGGCAGATGAGCAAATAGTTTATCTGATGGTAAGAGGTTATTGGCGCTCATGGAAGACCACAATATATGCCAACTTCAGTCAAAAATGACAAACGTTGCGCGTTGGCACGTCCGCGGATGCGCGAAGGATGGGTAATAAAAAGTATCGTGGGATCATGAGTATCGTGTATTACATTACATTGACAATTCTTCTTTGAGGAAGAGGCGAAGTGTCTTTATTTATTATCCGCTCAACTAATCATAAAAATATAGCTTTAATTATAAGCTTGAATATCGAATAATTTTTTAATCATCCTCAGACATAATAAACACGTCCGAGCTACAATCTACTCTATTCTACAATCTACCTAAAAATCTACTTTTTTATATAAAATTACCGTATATGAATAAATAATTGTTTTTTATGGGTCTAACTACCTATAATACAAATTTAATTAAATATTTTTCTCTTTTCAGGTAAGCTGCTGTTATCATATTAAGGTCAAGATAAATATGTATGTATGAAGTAACACAAAAGAGCGTTTTATTTTGATAACTAAACAATCGCTTCACTCATGAGATACTACAGCGATTCTTCACTATCGTATGTGTGTAATTGTCGTTGAAACATTTCCATTTTGTCACGGAAATTGAACAACTCAAATTTATACGACCGTGATGCAACCTGACGCAAGTGAGCTTCCTCGGGAGCAACTGTAGCGGGAGATTGTGTGCATACACACATGTCACGTCGGGTTCCTACGGCGGCAGTGCCCTGTTTCAGTGGCACTTACTGTCACAAGGTGCCAATAAGTGAACACAGGCAATATTGGCATGAATCATTTAATCAATCAAATAAAAATTCAATCAGAAAAAAATATTGAAAAATCCTAATCGGTCGGATTAATAAGATATTGTAATCAGAGTTAGTATTGAGAAATCGTTACTCGTTAGTTGAATAACTCAACAGCATTGAATAAAAATGTCGTGAGTCGAAAAGTAATCGTTAATATCTGCCTGTGTCTCCACAGCTATAAGCCTCTCCCAAAAGCTCGCCACTACACACAATCCTCGGCTCTTCTCATCCAAACACCGTCGGCGAATCTCTTCAAGTCGTGGGTACGTGGCCTCCACTCGAGGACTTGTCTACCCATCGGTTATCGGGCCTGTGATGAATATGACCTACCCACTGCCAATTCGGTATGCTAATTCCGTGAGCTATGTCGATAACTTTAGTTATTTGGCGAATCTCTTCGTTTCGGATCATATCCCATAAAGATACTCCGTAACGTGGTCAGTCGAGTGCGCCCAGCGGCTGTGGGAATGCAGCATGCACTCTCCCCCTTACTGCATGTTTATCGGCTAACGATTAAAAAAACCTACTAACTTTTTTTCTTTCTTTTTATTATTCTTCTTTTTAATGAACGTTTATGAACATTTTTTCTTAAATTTAGTTTAATAATTTTCCTTTTTCGTATTTTTTTTGTGGACCAGTTAATTGATCAAAAACTTTATCTATTATAACTACAGGCTACTAACTTTCGGGTGGTTAATATTTATCTCGAATAATTTTGTACACGTTGGTACTAATAGGAGAATGAGATCGATATTATATGAACATATATACATTCATATATAATACTAATGCTCGTAAAGGTATAGAAAAGGATACCTTTATAACATTAGCACTGAACGTACAGTACTATTTATAATAATGTTATGGGTACCAATAAGCATGCTTGGGCCATTTAAGTGATCGAATATCAACGTTTATTTCGTCTGAAAACATTTTTTACCCTTATATCTCAAAGTAGGCTTCTGATAACGCTTTTTAATAAACCCTTCTCTTAGTTATATTTCACCAAACTGTAAATGACTTTAACCCAGAAATTGACTACTGAAATTTAGTACGCCAGTGCATAATAATTATTTAAATGAAAAATATTTGCATGCGACGCAAAACGCAAAACATTTTAAAGTGATGCTTTTTTCATCATTGATAAATATTTGTACTCTATTGCATATATTGAAAGGACCATAATTTATTTCGGATCGATGCTTTCTCTCCGCTTTGAATCAAATCTGTGACTGCACATCACAATGTACCTACAGTCAACAATTTTTATTTTTTTATGTACGAAGGCGGCAGACTAGCATTCAGTCCAGGTGGACTGAATGCTACTGGTGCAGCGCATCAGTATCCACTTACCATCAGGTGATGGTAAGTGGATACTGATGCGCTGCCTACCTTTGGAATGGATTTGGAGAATGGGTTGGGAAAATGGGGAGGGATAGGATGGTAATGTGCTCTGGCACATCTCACTCACTACCGAAACACGTACGTACATTAGGGAAATAAGATAAAGTGGGAAATGCAGTACATTTCAAGGTAGTCTTATCTGTGTATTATTCTAATCTAGCCTTAAATTATAGTCTATTTAGTTACATACTATCAATACAAATCTAATAGACTCTTTAGGTAATTTGTAAATAATAAAACGGTATTATTTTTGTCGTAATACAATCATTTTAGTTGAATGTATGTTTTAAAATGTTTTAATACAGTTTATACTTAACAGCAAACGTTAACTCTTACTTGGTTTAGTTATAGCCTTTATCAATATAATTTGTTTTATTCTAGATAGACATTGAAAGTACGTAAAGTACGTAGTGAATAAAATAATTCATGACACATTTTATGTGTCTGTATTTGGTTTTAATTTACACTAATGAGTACACAGTCAACAAACGGCGACCACATGTCATAAAACAGTATGTACTCGTAGTACACACTGCTCTCTGTTGATTTTAGGTACATAATTAATTTTGGCGAAGACAGAAATGTGGATATTGAAACAAGCTACCATCTAAGCGGATTTTTATGTTTTAAAATATATGTTTCTACGTAGGAATAATTAATGGAATCAGGCGTTACTTTGAGAAAGTCCATGATGCAATTTAATAATGAAAGTTGCGTTACTTTGTTGTATCTTTCGCTAGATATGAGTTTATGCTAGTGTTATTAACATGAGCGCTGAGCGCTCGAGTGCTAAGTCAGTGCTAATGAACAAACCTTAACTTTAACTTTATTAGACTCGAGCTTTGACTTCAAGACTTTAAACCACCAAACACTTGAATCATAAAGGTTCATTAGTGCTCAATCAGCGCTCGAGCGTCACCAGTTTATGCACACATTTATGTATGCCTAGATGCTATCGAGTACTTTGCAAAGTCTGCAACAATCATGCAAAATTGTAATTAACAAATACCGACCAAGTGGACAAGTACAATACCAATATTTGACATAATATTGTTACGTTGTAACAATACTCTTTCGAATAATTGTCTTTTACCAACCTTTTTGCTGCTAAATCCTAACCACTGGCCGCTAATGAAAAATCAAAATTTATATTCACTTCAAACTCTTTGTCTCGATTGCTTATTGAATCATTCTGCTGTCTAATTTTCGATCTATAATAGGTGCCTATTAAAGGTACTTGGGTAAAGCCATATGTGTCTGCATGTTTGTGGATATCTTATAATACACTTACAATTCTTCAATTTCTTCATATTTTGAACACATGGGGTTCTTCAAAAAAGCTGTGAATAGGATCTTGCAAGGTCGGTGGCGCGCCAGCGTACCCCCTGGTGTTGCAGGTGTCCATGGGCGGCGGTAACACTTACCATCACGTGGGACGGCTTGCTCGTCCGCCCACTAGTCTATAAAAAAAAATTGCGCATGCTACTATAATTATACTGTATAAAAATACAAATGTATTTTATACAGCATAATTATACTATACTTATACTTAGAAATCTATGTATAAATGTATATATAAATGTATGTATAAATGTAGAAATCTATACTAAGAAATCTATAACAAACCCCTTTCTAAATGTTTTTTTTTTACTATTTTAATGCATTTCTGATAAATAAATTGCTGGTGTGAAGACTGGGTGTCATTTATTACCCAAGAACCTCTTAACCGTCTGAGCAAACGTCGCAGCGTCTTTGCTTATCTTAAGATCAAAAGCAGCATATCCGTAGAATTTGAGAATTCAACGATCATTGGAGATGAATACTGCTCTCCTAAGAAGAAAGAAGAAGAAAACATTTGTAACGAAAGCACAAGTAATAATATACGAAAATAATGAATAAAAAAAGAAACACCGGCAATAAACTTTTTTCATTTTTTCATTCTTTTTGTGTTGTCCAAAATAACAAGTTTATAGCTTGATTTTCAAATAATCAATTTTACCAATTTCTTTTGCATTTTTCTCGAAAGTCGTTCTAAATGCACTTATGATTTTCTTTCTAAGCATGGTCTGCCATATCCGTAGATAGATGGACGGTAAGTCAATTACGACAATTTAGGAGTATCAGTCAACTATTCCCCGCATCTTTCTATTGTGGAAAAACATCTGCCTTAATTTTCAAAATAAGGCAATATTCTTTGGAATTTACTATGTTTTTCATTTTATTTTTAAGGAAAACGTATTTCCGTTAAGATATTTCGTCTTTCTAACATTTTGGTACCTATATGATTATAATTAAGAATAAATAAACAAATTTTCTTGTAACTGACTTATTTATCATTACCAAAATATAAATATAGTTCTGTGTACCTCTATTTATTGACATTGCTAACGGACCGATGAATGAAATTCAAATATTTGTATTGGAAAATCGAGTCTTTGTTCAGGATTGAATGTCCTCCGTTCTTTATAATTCAGATGTACTCGTAAAGCAGAGTTAGATTGTATTTATATATCCAATAAATATAAAAACATAATATTAATATATAGGTAATGAATAATATAAAATGATAATAATATATGTATAATAAATGTAAGGACAATTAACATTTCCAAAATTTTATCAAAGTTGGGTAAAAAGACTACCATAAAATGCATTTCTCACTTTATTCTATTTCCCCAATGTACGTATGTATTTCGGTAGTGAGTCAGATATGCTAGAGCTCATTCTCACCGCATCCAATCCTGTTCTTCCCCATTTACCCAACCCTGTCACCAAATCCATTCCTACATCTCCAATGGTAGGCAGCGCATCCGGTGGCGTGCCAACGTTTGTCATTCTGGACTGATGTTGGCATGTGTCACGGATGTCCACGGACGACAGTATCCACTTACCAACAGGTGGACTGTATGCTCGACTTATTTCAATAAAAAAAAAGTTTATTTATTAATTATTTTTTAAGGAAGATTTACATATAGGTATGTTAAAAATATTTTTGGAGCAATATAACCAGGAGAATAAATTAGTGGACATGCCATTTTAAATCTGCACAAATATGCATTTAAGTATATATAAAAGGCCTAAACGTTATTATAATAAGAAAAAAAACAACATAAAATTAAATACTATTAAATTAGCACATATTATCTATTTCGCTCGATATTAGAAGCCAAGGACATAATTTCATGTTAACGTAGAATAATTTTGTATACTAATATTTTAAATCGCATTTCAACGTAAGGCTTCTGGTCAAACTGCCTTTTTATAGGATTTATATCTTTCGGTAGACAATCTTGCAGGGCTTCGTTAAAAATGATTTAATAGTCTTGCCAAATTTAAGTTTGCAGAAGTTTAAAGAAAAGTCTTAAATTCATTATTAAAAGGCTTTAAAATGTAACTATTATTATCTATTCATTGTCACGGTACCATTGAATTTTTTCATATATTTTCTTAGTCTAATTCGGTTTTTCGTTTCTCAACGAAGAAAATATACTCATAAAATGTGAGTACTTACAAATTCAAAGAGGCTTATGTAACCGTAAATATACGAAACGACCCGGTTTATTATATAATAAAAGCAATGTTTTTTTTTTTAAACCAACGACTGTGTATTTTCTACTTCTTTATAAAAGCAGATAAAATAAAGGCAAATAAATTTATACGGCAACTTTATAAGGCAAATAAAAGCACGTAAATGATAATTACTGCCACGTTCAATATAAAATAAAAAGGCTTGCTGTCAACAGCAAACGCTTCATGTCATGTAGATACCATTTATTTCAAATAGAATCGGAGTTTCTTTACTGGACAAAATCCGCAACGAAGAAAGTGTACGAAGAACAAAGGTTACCGAAGCTCAAATGATCAGCAAGCTGAAGCGGCAGCGGGCGGGCCATATATGCCCCAGGACTGATAACCGATGGGGGAGACGTACCGGGAAACGTAGCGTGGGATGCCCTCCGACCGGGTGGACTGACTACTTGAAGATAGTCACTGGTAGTGGCTGGATGAGAAGAGCGGAAGAATGTGGTGGCGGTCCTTGGGAAAGGCCGATATTCAGCAGTGGACAGACATAGGCCGATGGTATTTCAAATTTACTTGTACGTGTTACTAAAACAACGCAAAAGTCGAAAATATATGTAGAGTTGAATCAATTCTACCAGTTTCCAGAATGTTCCTTTTTCATAGCTTATTATTCATTTCTAGTATATCTTTTATTCTACGCGTAGTTACGCGTATTCAGTGGTCTATGCTAAAAAAAAAGTTTAGAAAATTAACTTCTAGTTTCTATTACCTAGGCTGCGTAGTTCATGTTTAGTTGAGTATATAGCGGAAGGTACATGAATGCGGAACGTGCCTCGCAAGGGAACTAGTATTAGGTAATGAAACAACTTCACTGCGGTACACTTTAGCAAATTAATCTCTACAGCTTAAACCATAACTAACTAAATGTTATCACATAAGAATGCACTTACAAAAACCATCCATTGCACTATTCGAGAAATAGTTCAAGATTAACAATCGACAAGGTTATAAATAAATAACACGACACTCAATGATCTACACTAGGATTTCCTGTGCCGTGCATCCAGAGACGTGGATCCAGTAAGTAGAAGCACCACCATCTGAGCTAATATATCATCATATAGTGATAATATACAATTATAGTATATACTATAAGTAAGTGTATTATTTCAAATCACTCGAAAAACAACACATGACCGCAATGTACTAAGCAATTCGATTTGTGTTTCGTCATATATTTATAATAATATTTATCATATCTTTGTAGTAATACCTCAATGCCATCTTAGAACAAAATGTATTCATGGATGCTGAAACTGTCTTCATACCTAATCCCCTAAAACTGAAAATCCCTCGAAAGTTTGAAGAAGTTTCAAGTAAATGTTTTAAAGATAAGCATTTAAAAGTTATACAAACCGAAATATTGTTTAGTAAGTCGGAGAAATACGCAATATTAACAAAAAATAAATTATTAACGCAGAAAGCCATGCGTATGAGAGTCGTGATATTCATTATATATGTCAATTCACTTATGTATGAGAGGAGGGGGAAGCACGTAGCAATTTCACAGCCGCTGGGCGCAGTTGACTGACCAAGTCTCTCACAGAACACTACCTTAAAATGTTCAGTACATTTCCCATTTTTTCCTATCCCTGCAATGTGCGTACGTGTTTCTATAGTGGATAAGATAGTTCAGAGTCAACTCCTATCCTTTTCTATCCTATATCTTCCCATTTTCCCAATCCTGTCTCCATATCCATTCCTAAATCTATAAAGCTAGACAGTGCCTCCGGGGACGGGCCAACGTTAGTCATTCTAGACTGATATTGACGTGTATTCACGAGGTCCACGGGCCACAGCATCCACTTACCACCAGGTAGATTTTCTACTCGTCTGTCAACTTCTTTCCATAAAAAATACTAATTAGCATAGTGCCTTGCTACGGCTTCCTAATTAGATTTCGAATAATATAATTGACTATCATATATAATAAAGCATTCCTTTGTGAAATATTCATAATTTTATGGGAAAATAAATTCAATTTATCGTACGAAGTTCCTTGTAAGAGAATTTTTAACATCAAAGTTATGAA
The DNA here is from genome assembly GCA_943735995.1 of Sesia bembeciformis. Lineage (NCBI taxonomy): Eukaryota > Metazoa > Arthropoda > Insecta > Lepidoptera > Sesiidae > Sesia > Sesia bembeciformis. The sequence continues at coordinate 4,197,897 of OX031025.1, forward strand.
ATTTCTAGGAAAATTGTTCAGTGCGTAAATACCGGGCACATTCTTCCTTTTTATATTACCCGATACTCGGTATTTACCCTCGGTTTGTTCGCTTGAAACCCGATTTTGATAGAGAATTATGTTTGAATATGCTATTACCATTTTCGAAAATAATGCCTAGTTTCTGAGAGAATATTATGGAATCTTTTATATCACAGTGAAAATAGTTATAAAATTAGTACTGTAGATGTTGTCATTAGCGCGAATTAACAAATTGAAAAACAACTAACCAGACAGACATGTTTTACCTAATAAAACCTATATACGCTTTCCTGTATAAAACATAAATAATAAACTATGACCTTCCAGTATACACCACATATTAGTTAAAAGCCATGAGAGATCTGAAGTATCTTATCTTCAACGATTAGCGTATCAAACAAACAAACATATAAATATCAACCGCTTGTTACTTTCAAAAAAAATGTCAAGGCATATTTCCTTCAGTTTCTTCATTTCCATGTGTATTTGTGTATGTATTTATACTTCGTTGTAAATATATTATAACTCCATACAACTGAATTGTATACTACTGCAGCAGCCAATGACTTCTATGTATTCTAATAGACAAGCAAGATTGTTCATTACGTCCACAACTCCTTTAGTCGATCGAGCGCAAAACGATAGAGCGTGTTTTGTTTCGTAATTGACATAAAACGTTTCAATCGACAAAATATTGCATATTTAGTTTAATGCGGGAGATTTGTAACTTCGTTATTATTTACATGTGCACTGTATTTAGACGATTTGAAGTTCGATTTATGTAACTAACTCATTTATTTTGTATTTTCCTACAAAACAAAAATATATGATATTGTCGTAAATTATAGTAATTCATCAGCCATCTTAGTATGTCTTTCTCGCTTCATCTTTACTGTAATCATGAAGAGCGAGTAGCGAGAGTGATAACCACCAATTACATTGACATGGAATATAAGAAACACTCATACAGATGAGACAATTTCCTAACAATGGACGTAGGTAGAAAATAAATGTTTGCAGATAGTTAATTATATATTTTTTTGTTTAGATATTGCTTTATGTAAACAGTATATTTATGAAAATGCTGAATTACATACTTCGATATTGCTAAAAATATTCTCAAAGAACAAAGAAGTCTTCCGAGGGCATAACAGTTCATAAGTACGTATATAATTTACTTACTCTTATCTATCATCTCTTATGCATGTTTATAATATAGAAACAATATTGTTATCTATTTAAGTATGTAGGTGCATATACCTATATGGATTGTAATACCTGGAAATGATATTACATTAATATTTTACTTCAATCCAGGTTAAATTCAAATTACAATACTTAAATAATATATCATTTCACTAGAAATGCGCAAACTTCCGAGTTCAAAATATTTTAAAGTTTACTCTGAGAGACTAAATGGAAATAGGCAAAGATTGTATGTCTGAGAGATTGACAAAGATTGACAAAGAGGCAAAGATTGACTCTGAGAGACTAAATGGAAATAGGCAAAGATTGTTTCGCAACGCATCTGCGTGAGCGTTCAAATCACTGCATTAAATTGTCCCCTCCCGCTCCCCGCACCTCAGTCGGTACGATCCTCGCTGTGACAAAGTTTTCCTTTAGAACTGCTTGTCTAATAATACATAGAAGTCATTGGCTGCAGCAGTGGATGCAAAAAAATAATTTTATATTTTTATTTATTAAAAAGAACTTATAAATATATATTGCAATTAAAATATTAATATAAAGAATGTGCTGCTGGACCGGTGCTAGGTCTAAGTCAAAGTACGTCAAAATTCAACGCACTGGCTTAATGACGACACCTATTCTGTATATCCTAGATTAAATATAACTGCTAATTAAATTGAAACAAGAATACAGAAAGAATTTCATTCATTCATTGAAACAGACAAATAAACGTTGCCTTATATTCATATACAAATTATATCAGTAAAATATCGACACAGTTCTATAAAGAGTTCATTGGACTTCCTAGAACGTGCGCTTTTCCTATAAATTATAACAGGAAAATCAAGTCATGTTTGTTTCAAGTGAAATTTAATCAATTAACTTATTATTAAGAGAGAATTTAATATTCTATGTCAACAGGAATATTATTCCATAATTTTGACTCCAATTGTAAATTTAAAATTAGCTTTGATATTTCTTACAACACAGCAAACAGTAACTGTCGATATTGTATAACAAGTACCAAACCATCAGCACTTGTCTCTCCACTCCTAGATATAAGCCTTTCCCAAGAACTGCCACCACACTCATTCATTCCACTTTTTTTACAATGTGTAATCCTCACGGACCAGAGGGTATCCACCGGTCAGAGGTGGAGGGGTCATGCCGGACTCTTACCGCCTAAAACCTCATGGTGTACCACCTCGCCACCTTGCGCTAGGGTACGGGACGCCAGCAGTGATGACCCGTTAGTGTGGCCCCGGACAGATGTTGGCCGGCCAATTGGGAAACACACTGTCCACCCAGACAGTGACCCTTTGCCTGGGTGACCCTAATGTCACTGGAAGGTATCCCAGGGCTGGCCACCATCGACTGGTGCCCTTCCAGTCTGGGAATTTTTATAGAAGTTTTGTCTTCCTCGCGGTCCGAGTGGTTAAGCCAAGACCCACCCTCAGTCTCGTCTCCAGACAGCATTACGATATACGACGGTGACAAAGAAGAAGAAGTCCTCTCCTGCCCAGCGGCAGGGTTAGTGCTCGCCGATAATTACGCTTTAGTGTACAATGTAATATTATTAATTCGCAATGGTATGAGAAAAAATCAGTTTAGAAAATTAACTTGGCGTGGGACGCCCTCCGGCCAGGTGGACTGAAAATTGGCCGGAGCGTGTCCCACGCAACGTTTCCCGGTAAAGTGAATGCGTCAAAATTACGATACTGGGGGTATACATCAAAAACACGAAAAGTCCCACGCAACGTTTCCCGGTAAAGTGAATGCGTCAAAATACGATACTGGGGGTGTACGCCAAATACACGAGAAACGATATTTCAGTCGATATTTCGGTAGATTCCTACCACGAAAACGTTCATTACGATATATTATAGCACTTCGTGCGTTCGAACTTCGGCCGGGCCCCATATTTCAGATGCGTAAAATCAGTGCTTTGAAAGCTACTGACAAGGCTTCACGTGTCAATGAAACCCTATAAAAACTTCAATTGGCGACTGTCTTTTTGTATCTTAGCGGAACGATTTTTTTCAAATAATATTTCATGTTCATAAATGGCACTTATGAATGCCAGTTATGCCATTCATAAATGTTCATAAATGGCACTTTCATGTTCATAAATGTTCATAATGGCACTGTTACCATTTTATTATATGTATAGATATACATATATACATGATGTATATTAGATAATCTATTAGAAAATGTTTACGCATGCATTCATATGCTTTATCCAATACGAGTGCATGCTTCCAATAACCTATATCCTTTACCCAGCGGGTAATTTCATGTAAATTCAGCCAGTGCATTAGCTATAAATCGATATTGTGAGAGCTGCTAACACACCTCGCGCATAAACAATATCGCACACAGCTCGGTGCAACATACAAATGCATACAGCCACATGTCAATTATGGAAATTTGGAATCTGAATTCCGCTTTGGATATTCGTAGTGGAATTCGGTTGGAATGATCAAAATATTGCTTACAGTATGTGACCTATTATTGTTTGCTTTGTATTTAAACAATAAAAAAAACTTATTAAATATTATCTACAAGGTCGGCAGCGCACCCGCAACTCCCTGGTGTTGCAGGTGTCCACGGGCGGCGGTGACCACTTCTCGTCATGGGGCCCACAGCTCGTCTCCTATTTAATCTATAAAAAAATACTCACTAATATACTTCTAAGTAATATTTATAGTACTTTTTATAGAATAGATGGAAGACGAGCGAGCGGGCCACATGATGGTAAGTGGTCACCCGCCCGTGGACTTGTTTGTGCCTACTTATTATCGTTTTGTGAGTTCTAGTTGGCTGCCAAGAATAATACATTTATTTATAGACTTCGACAAGGGAATTAAATTAATTTAAAATTTAGATTTCCATTTCAAGTTCAAATTCAAGTAATAATGAACGTCGCAAGGCGTTTCGCACAAAGATACCTAACACAATGGCCAGACGGAATCGGGTTTCAAAGCGGTTCCGATGACGAAAACCAGGGAATCCGATAGCATTGTAGGCTCTGTCAGAACAGATCCTTGTTTGCTTAATTAATAGTGCTCGAGAAAGACGCCATTAGAAGGGAGGGGTTATAGGTAGTTTAATATTATAGACCGCCAAATTGAGTTTGATGTGGCGTTTCACGTCGAATTGCGTGCTTGGTTGGACGAATTCTTAGAGTCGATACCTGGAGTTTACACAGCAGATGGATCATAAAACTCGTTAAGTGGTGGGAGGAAGACTAATAACAACGGAGATTATACATTAAAATTTAAAAAAAATGGAAAAGAAACCGCAATAACTTATGTTCCAACCCAATACATACAAAGACAACTGAACATTTGTAAAGAAAAAACAGTGTAGATAAAGATCATACCGCAACAGACTTTTTAAGCGTGGATGCACTCATCAATCCATAAATATCAGCGTATGAAGACTCACGGTAGGACACAGGCCTCTCTTCTGATTACGAGGAAATTCAAGGGGCTTAAAACTTCATTCTTTTGGGATTATTTAAGGCCCACAGCTTGTCGTAAACGACCTGGCAACCCGGGGAGTCAGGTACATCAGGTATTCTAAGTTGTACTAAACTCATTGGGAACCACTCGGGGAGCATGTGAAGGGTGTTGAGAAACAACTCCTATAATTATAATTATTATTAAAATTAGTGTAATAAATCCGATTAAGTCTTTATAAGTAAAAAATGGATGAAATGGAATTTTATCTAGGTTTCTATTAATTCCTAGAGGATTATTAGATCCGGTTGAATGTAAAAATTAATACATCCTACCCAATTACATTAGCAACCTAACTTCCAATGAAGAAACGTATCAGTTTCTCAATAGTTACGTTAGAAAATTAGTACGTATGCACTTTCATGTAGGCCTCAAACACACTTAATACTTTTAGCATCGGCGATCAACTTATGAGTAGCTAGTTGTAGCGATCGAACGCTAAAGCCCGTCTATCTAAAAGGACGACTGCATGATTTCTAGTTGTCAAATACTGCTTACAGATGTGTTTCCCCGTGTCCTCCATCGTTCGTTTGCCTAGCGCGAGCAAATCGATCGCGATGCTGCATCGAACCAGTTTCAAAAACGCGGGATTAGACTTCGAGATCTAACGCCGAGAGTAGCCGAAATGCGACGCAGCGAGTGTTGAGACGTAGCTACGTTTTATGTCTCGTGTAAACGTCAAATTTTTTCGCGTATATAATAAAAGCCACAGAAACATCTGAACGTAATTGGAATAAAATTAACTTTCCGCTCGCTTTTTATATGTCAATTAAAAGATATAAAAAGATAATAGAGTGGCGCGGAATCGCCATTACTTGCCTGCCGGAATCGTTTGCCTAATTTATGTTTAACATAATTTACACGAGACAGGTCGTAGAATCCGTATAAACACGGACACACTGATATGAAATCTCTGACCCACATGTGTTGTGTGCGATGTGTTGCAACCCTGTGCTGTCATACTTTTATATCTGACATTTAGATGCGATGTCATGTGTCTTTTTTATTTTCTAAAGCCTTTTCAAAGGCTTTGACATAATCTACTTTATAATATGAAATTTTAGACTATTAAAAGTTGCTCGCGTGGTACATGAGAAAAGAAAATACATTAGTAAAAGCTTAATTTTTCTCATGTTTTTTAATGAATAAAAATTGTGAGTTGGTGACGTTCATGATTTCAAGACTTTATAAAATTTGTAATATATTTTTGAATTGAATTCGAATTTTATTTTAAAAGAATTCGGTTAGACAATTTGAAGCTGTACATATTTACAATATTTTAGTTCATCCGTCTTTATACCGTTTTATAATCCGTCAATTTCGTTCGTGGCACGCGTTCGGCACGCGGGGATCAAGGAAGCACGATGTATTTCTTTACAGTTATCTACGGTTTTGTTTTATGCGAAAAATAGGTATCTTCAAATTTGAAGATATATTCATAATTCCTCTTTTTCAGGTCATTCTTCTTCCCCTCGCGCCGTTCCGCACGAAATACAAATGGGTAACGCCATCGAAGTTGACTACTGCCTCGTCGATTCTCTTCAGATTATAAACGACTAAAGTCATAAATGTACACATCAATGTGATGTCACCGATTTGTATGATGCAGATCATAGATCTAGGGTTTTTTGGTGTCAATAGATAGATAGATAGTCAACGCAGATAGATTCAATATCTACCTTCTTAAATGGAGAGATTTGTTACAATACATATCCTTATGACTATCCTTGAAACCGATGCCCAATATCGCAGCTAGGGAATGTTAACAGGAGCAAATGTCGTACGGCGCAAATTTATTAATTTTCTTTTATTTTTACAAGTTTAGCTATTTCATCTTGGGATTACTGGACGTCAGAATTTCTCAGTATGCCATTCGTCAATATTCGAAAATGTCAATGAACTTAAGCCCCCATGTACGTAGTAAGTTTCCCAAAATAAAACATAAATTAATTGTTGTTATTACTTTGTTCCCAACAAATGGTTATAACTCGGCTATAAAATACAGGCAACATCTTTGTCTCTAGTCCAAGTTCTGGAGTGGGTAGTGCAATAAAAACTTCGTTCCGGTAATTGAGCGCGATCACTTCGACGCAATAAAACTGGGCTTGTATTGTTTGCGGCGATAAAATGGAACTGCGGACGAATGTAATTTTTATACGAGTTTTGTAGAAATGAATGTGATTATAATACCTTCAACTTGATTTTGTTGATTTGTTAAAAAAGTGTTTAAATCACAGGAGCGGGTTACTTATTTACTCATTGTCAGAGATGTCACCGTTTACCGTTACTACAGACAGGTCCTAAGGGTTTCATTTGCCAATATATGCAGCGCGATCAAAGCCAACGCTTGTGAAAACCCAGAGCGGGCAACGACTTAGATGTCGTAAGGGTTGAACTACATCTGCCTGCGTCGATTCGCACTTTCTTTCTACTTAAAACTTTACTGTATGAACAGCTACTAGTTAGATTACCAGCTTCTTTCTTTAACTTGTCAAGCCACATTTTTCTTTCTTATTATTATAGAAACAAGGCGGTAGACGAGCAGACAGCTCAGGTGATAAGTGGATACTGTCACCCATGGATATCAGCGATGAGTCCAGAATGGCAAACGTTGACACACTCCAGGCACCTACCTTAAAATGAACGGATTTGGAGAAAATGGGAAATACAATACATATTACAGCAGTCTTCTAGGAGAGATAGGTATCGTTTCCAGGCGAGTGTGCCTAGGCTGTTGTGGGATTGCAACGTGTAGACCCCGGTGAACTTTGACTTTCAATTATTCTGTATTATATTAGCATCTATAACGTACCAAGTCACTCTTGATTGGTCACGTCATCGTTTTTCCTGACAGTTGCTCATTAGGAAATACATACCTATATACAAATCATTCCGCCGTATTCTTTTTAAAAGTATGTAAGTACTTTTTTGTTCTAGGCCAATAACTCTATGCTGTTTACGTATTCAAGTAGTATTTATTACCCCGTGTTATTGTGTAATAGCCGTGAAAAGGGCATTTGGTCCCGGGTCACGTTTGGCCGCGTTTCTACGTGACACGGCTGTGCACGGACTGTGCCTTGTTTTTAACGAAATTTTATACTATATGAAACAGATCGGTACAAATATATTGTTTGTAAAATAACAACCCAAATTGTGACTTTATATTATAAGCTTCATTTAAAATTAAACTATTAGTCATTGACTTCGTTGGACTGCAGATATTATATGTACCTACAGTCACCTGATAAAATAATCAAAAGAACGTACGGATTCCTGTTTGAGACGCGTAAAATTATCAGCCAATTGTCATCTCTGTATGGAGTAAGAGATATTACTGACAATGGTATCCGACTAGGTACACCCTGTAATACAATAATATACCAGTTAACGACTTGCGCCGCGTCCACCGCGCACTGGTGACAGTTTTTTTTTTTTATATTATTGGGCGGACGAGCAAGCGGTCCCACGTGATGGTAAGTGTTACCGCCGCCCATGGACACCTGCAACACCAGGGGATATGCAGCCACGCCAGCGACCTTGCAAAATCCTATTCACAGCTCTCTTGAAGGACCCCATATCGTAGCTTAATGGAAAGACCTCTTGAGGCAGTTCATTCCACAGCGGTATAAAGTAAATTTTGGACCGAACAGTGCGCGACACCTCCGTATCGAGGAAATGCGGATGGACCGCACTTCTGTGACGGGAGGTGCGGTTGTAGAAACCCGAGGTGGGAATTATATTGAACAATGCTTCAGAGCATTCCCCATTGTACAGGCGGTAGAACACACAGAGATACGCAACGTCTCTCCTACTGCTGAGGGATTCTAAACCGCCCGTGAGAGTGGGATAGTCGACAATACGAACAGCACGTCGTTGGATGGAGTCAATTGGGCCCAGTTGGTATTTCGGTGCGCCGGCCCAAAGGTGAGAGCAATACTCCATATGGAGCCTCACCTGAGCTTTGTAAAGCATAAAGAGTTGCCCAGGGGTGAAGTATCGCTTCGCTCTGTTCAGCACACTGAGCTTTGAAAACAGATTGAAAATCGTTAGTGCGATTACTGCAGCGTTGCAAAGTTGCAAAATCGTCTGCCACATTTAAACCACTGTTTTAGATATTTATATCAATAAAAACAGCTGTTGCCGGATTATGTACGTGCACGTGCACAAAGGTCTGCACATATATACATATCTGTATATGTTCCAGCGAAACAAGTCGTTTTTTCTTTAAGAAACTCGGTTGATAAAAATGTTATCTTTTAAACTCTGTTAGTGTTGTCTATTTGCAACCATTAAACGTTTTTTCAATATTGCTGAAAGGGTTATCTTTAGAGGCAATGACAAAAGGATATTCGATAGATTAAAAAATCGATGAGTATATACTATTCGGTCAGCAAACGTTTGGTGACGACAATATGTTTTTATTGGAGCTTTATTATCACAGGCACACAGTGTACAGTGGATTTTTAGATTGTGACAGGCATTTATAGAACATTAATCCATAAAATTTATATACATTTTTTTTATATTAGTACTAACGCCTCATTCGTTTAAAATTTAAATTATGTATCTGAGTTATCCAATAATGATTCAACATTAATGTTAACTCATTAATGTTGAATAATTAGTTTGGTTAAGTCATCGAAGAACTCGGTTCTCTACATTCATATGAATCAAAAAATCATGAAAGTACTATCTGTCTACATCCTTTTATTATTCAATGACAAAAATACAAGCAGAAACGCTATAATCTATTATACATATAACAAAATTGTAACAGGCCGATGTCTGTACATTATAGATATTGAGAAAAAACTAATATGGGGGGTCTTTATTAGAGCAACAGAAGCCAAAACAACAGTTTTTAGAAATTTCTGTCTGTCTGTATGTTTGTACACGCATCACGCAAAAAATACTGCATGGAATTGAATGCAGTTTTAACCGATGTATTGCTAGAGGTTTAACATAAAATATAGGCTCCATATTACCGCAGGAAAGTATCATATTCCGATTTTTTAAAATTTAATGAACCGAAGCGGAGTGAAGGCGGGTCGCTAATTAGAAGTAAAGTATTGCGAACCCTAAAGTCTTTAGTGTTGGTTAAACTTTTAATTTCGCATTAATTACATCCTAATTGAAATAATTTCAATTGACCGAATTTAATCAAAACGGAACCAACCCTAAACCAACCTTAATAATAAAGAATTCTGTGACAAAAAACTAAAATATAGTGCATATTATTTCAATCAAAACGCTTTTAAAACTTAAACAAAGATCTTGGAAATCATATATTGTACTTTATCACAATATTTTGTTTTATATTTTACAAACTGCTCCAGCATCTTAAAAGAACGACAATATGGATTGGATACATTCTGATTAATGCCGGTCAATTAGAATGTGTATGTGAAAAATATCAGAAAAATTACATTTCCAGTTTTTACTCACCATAAACCGACTTGATAAATGATAAGTTAATTACGTACTATGTAATTATAATTGGTATTTTAATTCGTTTAATTTTCTCTTTTTCGTTTTCAAACTGGGACTATGTGGTAATGAGTTTAGGCGAAGCAATTAAACTGGTAAACTGGGTCAACTTGGCGGGTACTTCAGTTTACACTAACTTATAACTGAGCGGGGCTAAATGAAGTCGTCCCGCTAAATACCTTTGAATAATCTTTAAATAGGCACCCTAACAAAATTAGGTATCTTAGAATCACAACGAAATCGTTGTAAAGCATTAAATTTTACATTTAATTATAAAATTATATTACATAGTGATCCGCCCTCGCTTCGCTTCGGTATAGAAGATTTTTTTTTTTCAAGTTTTATTTTTCAAAATTTCAAAATAAAATATAGCCTATATTAGACACGGATAATGGAGCTTCCTATTTGTGAAAGAATTTTTGAAACCGGTTCAGTAGTTCCAGAGATTACCTCCAACATACAAACAAACACCCAATTTTACCTCTTTATTATATTAGTATAGAAGTATAGATATAGATTTACACAAAGAATACTTTATGTATGTATTGTATATGTATGCTCGTATGTATAATGATTTATATATTTGTCACGTGGATATGCGTAGTACTTGTATATCCTACTATTTTGTTTTCAGTCAATCATGGACTTTACTGTGCACTACACTACACCCACGCATTCTGTGCAGTAAGTTTTAAACAAATAGAAAATAAATATTTAATAAATGTTATACCTTGCAATGTTTTCACTTATCCAGTGTCCTTCGGTATATACAGTTATATCTCACTAATATTATAAATACGAAAGTTTGGAAGTTTTTACTCAATCACGTCGAAACGGCTAATACGATATCGTTGAAACTTTGCGAATATATGGATTGTAATCCAGATTTACGAAGGCGGCATGTAATCAAAAGTATCGACGCTTTACTCATGAGTTGCATCGTATCAATCAAAGTATCGATACCCCAAAATTGGACGGATTCATTTCCACTGCAAGGTAAAAAAAGACGTCAACAACTCGACACCCCCAGGTATCATCCGATACTTACCTAAACACTTTTCATATTATTTTTTTTAGTAAACAGCTATTTCAACTTTTTTAGTAGCGAAAAAAGAACCGTCGAAAACGTATCATACGGATTAATTCGATTAAAAAGTATCGTTATCAAACAAAAAGTACTCGATACCAAAAAGTATCCATACTTTTTCCGTGTCACTATACAGATTATACAGGGGCTACATATTATTCAAGCAGATCTGGCGAACGAAGTCGGGAGTAAATGCTTGTACTGAAATAAATGTACCTAAACATGTTCAAAAGTGTCAAACTGAAAACAAGTAACACATAATCCACAATATACATCAAACAGTCCCTAACTCGTCACAGTGTTTACACTCAATATAGAGCCATTAGGGGGGTACAGTTGACAACTAAATAAGGTAAATAAACCATCTGTACCTCTGTTTTATCTCGTTTTTCAACGTCACAGTCAACGGTCCGACACGATTCCCATTTTGTGGGTTCAGTCACACACAAAAAGATGATCACAAACTACCCAAACACCAACCGACATTAATCTTTTTCACAAATTAACAGAATTATTTTGCAATGCCAGGTGGAATATTACAAAAAACTGTCTTCAATCATTATTTAGGTGCTCCGTCAATCGAGTGTTCGCACAAATATAAACTCCTTTGCGGGTCATTAACAACTTATTCAATAAGAAGTTAGATAGCGTCAATCGCAAATATAACGTTGTAAAACAAACTGCTCCTTCTGTTAGAGGAACGAAAATAACCCTTATAAACGTTATGACTCATTTACGAACACAAAAATCCCACTAACTGTTGCCCGCGACTTCGTCTGCGTGGATTTAATTGCGTTTAATTGTGATTCCGTACAAAATTAGGGACCTCATATTTTAGCTCCCTAAATTTTGAATTTTGAAAAAACGATAAATGTTTAATTATTTATATTGTAGAATATAACAAATTTTAAGTTAGTAGGACCATTACAAATTTTTTTCCCTCCAAACTTTGACATCCCTGCTTCAATCTCTTCAGGGATTTCAAGAAATCCCTGCGTAGACAGTATTCATCTTGTGAAAAGAAAGCTACAGCCTAAATTTCTGATTTCTATCTTAAGCAGTTTCGGCTCGGCGTTGATGAATTAGTCAGTCAATCAATCAGTCTGGTTAATTCTCTTTATACGTATAAAGTTTCTGTCAATAAGGAATTGTTTCTGACACCAATTAGGAAATTGATTTTTCGAAGAAACCTTTTCTACAAAAAGTATTTTTTTTGTAAATATGATTATAAAATGTAATTCTTTGTCGTATTTTTTCTAGAATAAATAAGAAGGGCCGAGTATTTAAACTGACGACCTCAGAAATGAAAGCCGAGAATAAACATCCCTAGGACACCGCTCTCAGAAGTGTCAAATATATACATCTTATTTTACAACCTGCATATCGAGTGTACAGTCGCGTGGACAAGTAACAATATCGACACTCCCCGTCTTTTCGGCGATGGATATCGGATACCTCAGGGGTGCGGCCATACACATACTACGCAGTACAATCGTGTAGATAAGATAAACGCGTTTGTTGTGAGAGACTATACATATGTAAATTTGACAACTTCTTTATCGCACTTTATTTTAATAGTAATAATCGCAATTACTTCTAAATAAATATAATATTACGCATATATATTAATACTCATATACTCATAATATTTTTGATGTTTTTCGAGTGCTTGTGCTTATGTCCATGTATTTATCAACTAACTAAATAAATAAAAAACATGCTATTATAATTACAGCATAATTTAAAAAGTATTTTGACGTAACGGCACGATTGATGTCGCGAATACCTCTTGTACAAGGCGAATTTTATTATTTGTCGCACACTTATACAAAACGTTATATAATGTGTATTATAAGCAAAACTGAAAACTATATGCAATTATATACTAAATTTCAAAGTGTCTTTTCTAAAGCATAAAAATTTATAATCGCTACAGAATACATCACTAACATTTGGGTAATAAGTTAATAACACTAATAACATTATAGTAAAAATAAACACATTGCGTCATCATTATATCTAAGTGTACTTACCAAATCGATGATGATGGCTCCTCGACGCGATACACATCAAACCATTCGCTTGATTAATATTACTGTTTTTGTGTAACAATGTACCTTGAGGTACCGACTATGCGTTTTGTGCTCGATGGTAGTTACGATAGGGCTGTCACACGTTCTGGCAAAACGGAACATGGCCTAGTTTTTAAAAAAATATATCTAATTATAATCCTTTATTATAATTATAATTCTAAAATTATAATCCTAGTCAATGGTAATCTAAGGCAGCGATAATTTTAGGCGATTTCTAATTCTTACATGTCCACTAAATTTATTTAATTATATTATATAAAAAAATAATTGTTCACACCCTTAGGAGTTACCTCTCATGACATGAAGCGGGTTGAGGGTATCTCTCATCTCACACGCGGGTGGTGTTAAATTGGACACACCAACGACGACCCAATCTGTTAAGTCACCTCTTAATGATAAGTGAGTCGGCTACGACTCCCAGCGTTGACTGGGCGGCTATTGTAGCCCTTGGCTTCTAGAATTAAATGCTGGATATATGCCTCTCCCAAGTTTCGCTACGACACGCGATCTTCGGTTCTTCTCACCCAGCCACCACCTGCGAAGTTCTTCACATTGTCGGCCCACTTCGCTGCCCGGTTCGAGGACTCGTCTACACCATCCGTTGTCGGTATTACATCAAATACTATTAAATAAAGCACAAAAAAGTGGTCGCACAGGCAATTTCTGGGATGATGTTTTAAGGAATTTAAACCCTCTTGTGACAATAACGGGAGGCTTTTATCCCGCACTGGAATTTTATAGACTGATACTAAATTATATTAAACATGTTAAAATGTTCCGGTTATTTAGGCAACCCTAACTTACCAAATGAAACAGGGGTAAATTAGTTGTCGACGTTTTGGACTTGTGACTAAATTAAAGGGTTATAAAGGGTGTTGTTTATTACCAGTACTTATGTACCATTGACGTAATGAAATGGAAGTAGTTGACGGAAATATAAGTAGAATAGACAGTGTACTCGTATGTTGACGTAGAACCTCTATTTGTTGGTAAACATTATTTATGTGGGTATAAGTGAGATATCAGATAACCTGCTATTTCCTTACTGGGTAAATAATATCGGGTTGAATAGAACGCAAAATATAATGCCCTTTGAAATTAAGAGGAATTATGTCAAGGTCTGTATATCTATACTAATATAATAAAATTGTGGTTTGTAGGTATGTTGGGGGTAATCTCTGGAACTACTAAACCGATTTCAAAAATTATTTCACAAATAGGAAGCTACATTATCCGTGTCTAATACAGACTATATTTTATTTTGAAATTTTGAAAAAAAAAAACTTATAAACCGAAGCGAAGCGAGGGCGGGGCGCTAGTGTGTAATATAGTATTACCTATAAATAGCTATAATTTTGTCTGTAGTTAATGTTCACGATCGCCAGCCCTTTAAAGGCACGCGCATATTACGGCGGGCCGTACCGCGTTGCATAACAATGTAAAAATCGCCCACAATAATTTTCATACTTATATTTTGAATAAACCATCGCACACTTGAGGCGGGCCGCATCGCGCCGCATCGCGCCGCAGCGCTGCGCATTACCGGATCGCTATTTATGCGCCGACATTATGCGCCGCCCCCTCAATGTGCGTTGAACGGGCGCAGTTAACGGACGTAATTCGAGAGTTATTCGCTGTATAACCACGTGAACAATTGGATATCAACAGTTAACTGTCTTAAATTATTGCGTTGAGCTACGGCCCGCCGCGTTTAGAATGTGCGCGAGCGTTTATCGTCCACTGCTCGACGTGGGCCTCCCCATGAACACTGTCATGTACATGAGCGATGTATGACTTAAAAATGCCAGGCTAGCCAAACATATAGGCGAGTCCATTCTTTTAGAGGTGGTGAAGTTCCTCAGGGCTTGTGGTAGCGGTTTTGTTATCCCTTAGTCGCCCTTTTAGTACATCCACGAAAAGTGTTGAGGCTATGCTGATCTTAAGCAGGAAGACACCATACGATATTAGTTATCTGATCAAGATAAATGAATTACACTATTTAATAATACCTTACATGTTAACTGCTGTTCCCAAGTTCATCAAGTTTACAAACGATAAATCTGAAGATTTAATTACAAATTATAATAGACCAATAGGTGAGAGTAAAGTCTGAATCCTTAAATCACATCTAATGACACAAACTACTCGGTTACAAAAAACACCTTTGAACTTTGAATTGAACGGTCAAGTTGAATATTCGGTCAAGTTTGAACTTTTGAATTTTAATTTATTCTCTTCTGTATTATTGGCCCTGTTTGGCCAAGTCACGTTTCACAGGTCAATAAGCAATTGAAAATATTGGCATGTTGTCAAGTCGTGAGTTGTAAAATTTACAGGCCTGCTTTAAAGATTCTTCGAAGGGTAATAGTTTTTAGATGACTGTATCGAGAGCAGATACTCGGACCTGGTTCTGGGACTCAACACCAGGACCTGGGAACTCTTGTTGTAGGAGAGTATGTATAAATGGCAAAATAGGTAAGTTCGCATGCAATAGACTTTGTTCGCAGAGTAAACGCTCAACCAACTGATCTGTGAGAGCAGTCAGCAACATTTTGTTACACATTCAATGGATCAGTTAACGCCGAATGTATCTATATGTGCGTGTGTTCTTTTACGTAGTGAGCAAGACCACTTACCTGCAACTTATCTATTTTGCCGTCCGTACAATATTTCCTGTCCTTTCCATCGAGTTCGAATATACATTTCTTTTATTTATTACAAAATCCACAGCGCTCAGTTATACATAAAACGTATACTGCCAATTAAGGATTTACACTTCACGTACAATTTTACATCAGTTAAACTCGTTTATTAATTAGGAACTAACGACAGCATGGAGTACGGTGTATGTAAGAACGTGTAAGTAAAGAACATGGGAGTGTGTGTGAGTGTGTATGTTGAGTGATTTGCCGATATTGTGGTTTTATATGCAGGTACCTACTAATATATGTTTGTTGTATTTGTGTATGTGTTTTAAATGTAGTCGGCCTGACTTGCAACCTGTTGAATCTATTTCGCAAGTAAACGGGAGCATGACAAACTGAGACAATTTCCCGTCGTAGAAACGTGGACGGGGAAGTCGAGCCTGCGCCGGATGAGAGAATGAGGATGCTTTGTGCAGCTTTTGCAGTGTACAATCCTCTCTATAGGTGTGTAAACAAGATAATCATCACATATTGCCTGGGAATTCAGTTGATTTTTTTAGTAGCAATATCATACCGTGATTGAAAATGAGACTAATAAATGACAATGACTAATAAATGTTAGAAAATAGTACAATAGCGTAAGCAAAGAAGAAAATTAACTCGTACCTAGTACTTACGTATTTTTGTTTCTTCCGAACTTTAATTCTCCTAACATATAGGTACATTTATACCATTAAAAAAATTCGTACTTAAGTAGAAACTCAATGCTACGGGCCAAGGATTTGAATTACGATAACATGAATGTCAGTCGTGTATAGATACGCCTAGGCTATCACCCCAGTCTATCACCCTAGGCTATTAAAACAATGACACTTGTTCGGCGGTGAGAAAGACATGGTCCGGAAACCATACCGGGGTTTCCGGACAAAAAAATCTGAATAGAAATCAAAAAAATCTGCAGTATGTGATCCACTAATCTGCAATGTTGCCCGCGTAGTGGATTACGGCCCAAACCCTCCAGTGATTTACTAGGGGAGGACTGTGCCCTGCAGTGGGACGTTATAGGCGTATACAAAATACAAATTACATTTAAGAAAAGTCAATCTCTCTTATTTTATTATTTTTGTACATGCGGATTTTATCACGATATTTTGTAATAATTAGTAAGTTCGTTCTAAAGCAAAAATTCAGTAGTACACAGTAGTAGGATTTAAACTTACGATCTCATGCATGAGAAAATATATAGTTTATATATTCAATATTGTTTACTCAGTAAGAAAATACCACATTATCTTATACCTCAATTATACCTACATATAAATAAGTATAATAAAATTTAATTATACTGATTTCTGACGTTAAATTAATTATATTTCAGAATAATAAACTATTCATTTATAGATATAGTACTGATATCTTACAAATATTGGTCTAACATCTTACAGTAACATCTTAAAGAAATATCTCTTAAAATTTAGGTAAAGAAACTTTTAAAAATTAAATCTGTCAAATAGAAGAAATTGCTTCTGTGGCAAAGTAATAAAAAGTAAGCTACTTTAATCTACAGATAATTATACTAATCAGAACTCAGCTTTAAATTCGTCCCACATAATCGTGTTGGGGACAGCTCAAATTAATTAACCAGATAGCGACCCTGTGACAACGTCAAATTTCGTGTCAGACATCGCGCGTCGGGTTAAAATCTTTGTTGGGACGTTTAAATGAAATATTTTATTTTAATTGTTATTTACAAATGTAAAGGCCCTTTCATTTACCTTCAATTCTATTCTATCTTTTCCCATGCCAACCCCTAATCATACTAGATGCGACTAAATATGGTGGCGGTGCGAATTCATATAAGATA
The DNA here is from genome assembly GCA_943735995.1 of Sesia bembeciformis. Classification (NCBI taxonomy): domain Eukaryota; kingdom Metazoa; phylum Arthropoda; class Insecta; order Lepidoptera; family Sesiidae; genus Sesia; species Sesia bembeciformis. Next base: position 4,215,806 of record OX031025.1, read on the forward strand.
TTTTTAATCTCACCCAACGGACAGAATTGAGGTTTAAATTATGATATCCCCTCTTCTCCATCGTTCCTACTTCTAGTTCCACTTTTTCCAAATTTTGATTCCTAACATCATTCGTCATTTATAATATAATTTAGGTTGACATGAATTTTAGGTGTCCATGAGTCATTTATAACTGTTTATCATCTGGTGAACTCGTTTGGTCAACGTAGCGTTTTAGGGTCATACGTCTTTCAAGCACATGACAATGTACCAGTACTGGACCATAAAAAGACTGATGACGGCGATTTCATAAAATTTCAGTTTAGTTGAGCGCGAAATAAATAGGTCCCACCGCTAATGTACAAATGTAAAATTCGTCCCACGTAATCTAGTTGAGAATTCTCTCAGATTAATTTAAAACCAGACTGCGACCGCTTGTCAGCGTCAAATTTCATGTCTGACGACGACGTGGAGTAGGCCTCGATGTGGGGGCGTACAAAATAGAAGGTTAAAGGAAAAATAATATAATAAGATAATAATAAAATAATAATACACGAGTCAACTCGTGACCACGGCTGGTGTAACCCGTGCCGAAACGTCCAGTAGGAATAAAAGATAAACAAATACCATAAATACGTTCAGCTCCGATTTAGAATATATAATGTGTACAAAAAGCGAAAGTTTAAAAGTTAAACTTCACTTCTCGAGTTCCCGCCATTTATAGAAGTAACTATAATATTTATATTTAATACTCAGTTGCCATGCAAGTAACACGTGACAACACTCCACGGGAATCATTCACTTAGACGTATTACTTCGTCGAGATGTCCATGGTAAACACTCAATGTGTAACGTAGGTAACGGGGCGGCACGTGACGTCATCCCGTCCCGGTCAGTCGGCCATTGCCGAAACCCTGACAAGTAATCGAGGGATGATTGGGGGTTAGACATCAACTTTTCAAGGATATACGATGTGCCATCGAGAATTTTATTTATGGGACGCAGTAAATAACAATCAGTGAAAATAGAGTTTACTTATCGATATTTGACGACCAATTGGTATAAATACTGATTTGATTATTGCAAATATTTAATAACGTTTCTAAGGTTCAGTACTGCAAAGTCATGTTGTTTGCATAGGAGGGTCCACGTTGCAATCCAACAGTCGCCGGGCGCAGTCGACTGGCCTCGTAATCCCTCTCTCACGGAAGACTACCTTGAAATTAACACCATTGCCCACTGTATCCTATTACGTGTTTCGGAAGTGAGTGAGATATGCCAGAGCCCATTCCCACCCCATCCTATCCTATCCCTCTCCATTTTCCCCTCCCTTTCTTAAAATATATTCTTACATCTTCAAAGGTAGGCAGCGCACCCAGGGCCGTGCCAACGTTTGTCATTCTGGACTGAAGTTGGCATGTACTACGAATGCCCATGGGCGACAGTATCCTATTCAGTTACCACCAAGTGGACTGTATGCTCGTCTGCCGCCATCTTCCTATAAAAAAAATGTCAGGAATCGTCGCGCCGCATACGCAAAATGTTCAAAACGCAAAATGCTCAATACGCATATTATTCAATGTTCAATTACGTTTAATTTTCATTCACAATGTCCAACGCCTACTCAAAATATTACCTATCTATGCGTATTAGACATTATGCGTGTTGAACATTTTGTGAGGCGACGTCTCCAATTAGGCCCATATCTATGTAATATTATTGACTGTTAGCCAATTAGCCTGTGTAATATTATTGACTTTCATATTACAATGATTAACTTATAATAAATAATTTTCTTCCTTATAATACTTTGAAAACTCTTTGTCCTGACCTCACCTCGTTATTTTTACAAGTAAGATTATTTTTAGTAGTAATTATGAACCCACGGCGGCGTAACTCATCGTCAAGTAGTCATTTTGACGCCAGACAACTATCGGACCATGAGCTATGGGTGACACTAAAGTTAATGAGACAGTGACAGCATTCTAAAGAGCTTTCACTTATTATTTTTAACCGTATGTAGGGTTTTCATAACGTATGTTGGGTGATAAAGTAGGGTTTTCAATGTAACTTAAGTCTAGCTTGCATCTGCCTGAGTTAATCTAAATTTTCAAAATAATGCTGACAATACACTGCTGTCCTATTTTAGTTCAAAGGAGTTTAAATTCAGCTGTCCTAAAAAGAACTTTTCAACTAGGAAGTTTGCTATTGGAAGTTGTACCTTCTTTTGGAGGAGCAATGTGTTAGCAATTAATGTTAAATGCTGCTGAACTTTTTGGGCTATTTTTGGTCCACTGGGAACCTGGATACAAAAGAAGACAATAAAAGGTCAAAAGCCAAAATGTTTGTTAGTCATTGCATCAATCTTCTAAGTTACAGGATTTCTATGTATTTTAACATCGGAATACTAATAAATTGAATTAATTTTATTAATTGGATCTTCCGGGCTACTTGGCCGAGGTCTTCTGGAATCTCTTCTCTTTCTTCAAAACGTTTCGTCAACAACTGCGGTTGACATCTTCAGTGGCGACTGCGTTCACTTTCGGAGAAATGTTATTTCTTCGGCTTCTGCCCCGAAGTCAGTTGCGCTCGAGACTAAAGATCATCGGCCAAGTAGCCCGGAAGATTCAATTAATATGGACACCGGCCGAGAAAGCCTACACTCCACTATAAATTGAATTAACTATTAATTATAACTATTAATCTTGATGTCGTAAATTCACTCCCAGCAATAACAAAAATTCTTATTAAAGTATACCTATACTCTGTTTACATTGAGTAATCCATCAAATGTAGCATTACATAGCGTTAAATGGTCAATCAAAGAACGCTCTCTCCCGTAATTGGTCAATAGGTGAAACCACGTGACTGATAGTGATGACATCACTTTTTTCTGACTTGAACAGAGTAAAGGTACGAATTTTTCACTTATATTTAGACATGGAAATCCGAAAGTATGTAAGGGACGCATTCCGATCAAATGGTTGTCAGTAAGATGGTTGTGACTGGATAAGAGCGAAAGATCGCGTGTGTATAGAGTGTGCCTATATCCAGCAATGGAGAGACATAGGCTGACGATATGGTATGGTACCTGTATCAATACTGTACCTTATATTCATCTTACATTGTATAAATATTGGTAATCTTATCCTCCAGTTTTCTATGTGTATCATAACTATAAAGATATGTTGCACTTCCTTGTAGAACCAAGTCTTTATTAGCTTGTTGAGACGCGTATTAAATTAGCTTTTATCACCAACATAGGGTAGTCGTCGGTTCCAATTAGTGTCGTAAATATGTATTGTTTATTTCTCATCGCAACGTACAAACTCGTTCGTAATAAAAGCAGGCAGCGCCTAGAGATAGCACAAATAAGCGTGCTGGGACCTTTGAGTGAAACATAAAACAGATTTCTGTTCAATTATTTATCAGCGCCGACTGCTTAAGGGCAAGTAACCTGCTATCTTTGTATTTTCTCTAGTAAAAAACTCGTCAACATTAACGAACATTTATGTGTCCAGATGCGCCGCATACCATAATATGGAGGTTTTACCCATATGAACACTGCGTAGGCACGTAACCTGCTATCTTTGTATTTTCTCTAGTAAAAAACTCGTCTTTTAGCGGACCGCGTCAATGGTCGCCCATTACATTAAACGACAAATTGATTACTCCGTAGTTTGATTAAACGCTTCCCCGTAGAAAGCGCTTGGAGAAAGGGTAAACGCTACTAATACATCTTTACATAATAATGTATGCTTATAATTAAGGTACTAATTAATTCAGACCTTTTATATGCTTCCACATTGTATAGATAAATTAGACTCAAAGACATATATAGTTGGTACCTGCTACGCATCTCTACCTAATGCGTAAATTATTTCTAGATCGGTTTCCGGTCGAACAAATTTGTCTTTAAACAAATCTGTCAGGCAAATCTTTGTCTTTAAACAATTGCTTCGAATAAATTTTTGTCCGATCAAGAATCAAACCAGGAATGTGTTAGTGTGATATTGAAAATACCTATGTATATAATAAAGTACCTATGCATATAATAAAATACCTATGCATATAATAAAATCGTAACAAAGCTGTCTGTACACAATATATTTTTTTTAAAAAGTAGTTGCCTTATATAGTATGGGTGATACAGAATCCATAAGAACACTTTTTAGACTGTTTGTCTGTCTTAACGCATATCATACCAAAACTTCTGGGCGGATTTTAACGAAACGACATAGTTATAGCTCATCTGCATAGTTATAGTTAACAATATCCTTTATAGATTTCCAATAGGAATTACTCTTAAGTTCACGCGAACGAAGTCGCGGCCACTACGGGTATACAATAAAATTGTCGATAAATTAAATTCTCATTGTGCTCAATCGTCCAAAAAAACCAGTCAGTACCGCTGACCTATATTTAAAAAAAAAACATTTCCCATAAATAAATAAAACCTAAACAAATGAAAGCACGAATTTCCGCATTCGCTTTAGTATCAGATCAGGGGTAATTGTGTGCGAATCCCTTTAGGTGGGTGTTGGGGCTATAAATTTTTCGGTTCGGATGCTACAAGGACGAAGACTTGTAAAATGAATGGACGAGCTGACTTATTCTACCAATTAAAGTTTCTTAACAAGTTACAGAAGAATGATGATAGCCCAGGGGTATCTATACTCGACTCACATTCGTGTGATCTTGAGTTCAAATCCTCGGCCCGTACCACTGAGTTTGTACTTAAGTTCGGATTTTCCAAAAATGGTTTAAAATTCAAAAATTCTAGGAGGCCCTATGTCCTGCAGTGGGACGTTATCGGCTGATACAAGTAACAAGCTACAGAAGAAGGTTACTAGTATATACATAGTTCTTTCCCAAGATAAAAGTCATAAGAAAGAAGTTCAATAATAAAGAAAATGTCAGCCTTAGCTATGAATCTTCGAAGTAGCAATTAATCAAATAGCCGAATCGGGCAGGTCATAACTCAAACACACGACCTATGTAACCGATGTCCGAATACCGACAAAAAGACGTATTCTTCCGATATATTCGAACCGAGTTTGACATTTATTACGGCGAACTCAACTTTCGATAGTGCTGTTTAGTTTAACTTTGAATAAAAATATAGTACTTCTATTATAATATTTACGTAATATATATTTTTTTATTTACGAAGGCGGCAGACGATCAAACAGTCCACCTGATAATAAGTGGATACTGTCGCCCATATATATCCCCGATACATGCCAAGATTAGTCCAAAATGACAAACGTTGGCACGAACCCGGATGAGCAGCCTACCTTTGGAGATGTACGAATGCATTTGGAGAAAAGGTTGGGAAAATGGGGAGGGATAGGATGGGAATGGGCTCTGGCACATCACACTCACTATCGAAACACGTAGGTACGTACTTGTACATTAGGGAAATAAGATACAGTGGGAAATCCAGTACATTTCAATCACTGCAGTACAGTCGAGCGCGCCCAGCGGTTGTTAAATTGCAGCGTGCGCTCTCCCCCTCAATATACACGACACAACAATCAATATACAACATAGACCACATCATCTTGAAAAGAAGTTGGTGGTATTAAATGAACCCCAATAACTATTTTGTCTTCATCTTCATTCTCATTGGATTACCGAAATTGCTCGAGCTCAGCGACTATTGTCCATGCCCACTCCATTCAGAATGAATGTCTAGTGATTTATATCCTTAGTTATATCCAGAAATGCACGAATTTTTTTGGACACCACGAACTAATGGCGAATTTGATGCGATTTTGCTGTTTTCTTAACGTTAAACTAAAACCTATCCAGTTGTTTCTTATTGTTGGAAGGCCGAAAGACCACTTTATCTCACGAGATTGTGCGTAAAAGCGGCTGAATACGTAACGTGGCGAGATGTGCGAATATGCGGGCCGAGACGGCGCCAAAGACGCTTCAGTTAATAGACTTTGAGATGGGCACATTACGGAGAACTTCCGAAGCCGGAACGACTGAGGCTTAAGTTTTAATGAAGGGCTCATTTTTTTGCAAGACATCGCTCCGGTGACAAATCAAATCAAATTATTTATTTGCAATATGAGTAGTAATAATAGCTCGTCTCATTTGCCAGAATTGACGTGCAAAATAAATATAAAATAGGACATCAGTCAATTCAATATAAACGCCCTGCGATACTTTACTACAAAACAGCTCTGGGGCTGCCGAGGCCATAGTGAGGGCAAAAGGAGTCTGGCTATTGGCTTCGGGTTATTCCTTCATCAAACTTGGAGACTTACCCAGGTAAGTCCCCAAGTTTGCTGAAGGAATAACCCCAATAGAGTTCGCCTGACGATCAGCCTCACTTCTGGGAGCCGAGGTATTTGTCTAACAGGAATCCTCCCGTGGCAAGGATTTCGACCAGTTAGGACACCACGGACTGTCTTGTCTCTCGATTGCTGGCCATTTCTCACGCCATGCCACACTTTATTACATCATAGGTCGTTTTATTGAGACCGTCAACGTACCGGCTTTACTGAAGCCGAACGGTATCGTACCTGACGATGGTATGAGACCCGACGGGATGCTATTAGTGCCGTGGAGGATGGGTCGTACCCATTGTGTGAGACGCACCGTGCATCAACATGCGACATGCGTCGACATGTTTATCCACCGTCTCACCTCCACGGATCAGGTACGAAGGCTGGGGCAGCGGCAGAGGAAGCAAGAGTAAAGCAAGACAGTCAAATATAGGAATATCGGTTTCCGAATACATGTTTGTTGCCTTCGGTGTCGAGACCGTGGTGTCCGTGGGATCCTAGCGCGCTTTCGATTTTCAAAGATCTTTCAAAGCGCCTGGTCGACAGCACTGGCGATCCAGCGTATCCATCCAGCGAGGTAATGACGCCAGCATGCTGGGTACCTAGTCACAGGGACCAAATTTGTACAAAATGCTCAAGATATAATCCTATATTTTGAGAATTTTGTATAATAACACCTACTATATTTTTATTATTTAAAATAAATAAATATTATTTAAAATAATATTTATTTATTTTAAATTTACAAATAAGTTTAGATTAGATTTTAAGATTTAAATATTTTCTTTTCTTAATCTTATTTAACACTAGCGACCCGCCCTCGCTTCGCTTCGGTTTATAAGATTTTTGTTTTTTTCAAAATTTCAAAATAAAATATTGCCTATATTAGACACGGCTAATGTAGCTTCCTATTTGTGAAAGAATTTTTGAAAACGGTTCAATAGTTCCATAGATTACCCGCAACATACGAACACACAATTTTACCTCTTTATTATATTAGTATAGATAGTCTTAATAATGTTAAAATATTAATAATTATCAAATTTAAATTATTAATGCAATTATAAGCTACTGTATTAATTATCAAAGTACAATTATCACAATATTAATGTTAATACATTCTCAGAAATAATAATGAAATAATATACGTCACAATTACGTAACCAAAACATGCATATACTAATTTCACAATACATACTTGTATGTCAACATTTAATTTAAATCATAGCATTAGGTGCACAAAGATCGGGGTCACCATAATAAGATTTGCGTGTACCATAAATGTACACTCCATAGGATATACATATGGATGTGTGAATACATAATTTGATAAATGTCCACTCAGTTTAGTTTTTCATGCAATCATTCTCACTCATACCTGAAACGTATTGATACGTTTCATGATACTCTTTTGTAACAGTGGCATAATTCTACCAGTCCGCCTCTGTAAAATATAGTGGTAAAAAAATAAATAAATGTAACATCGTTTTCCCCCGTACACTGCGATGTAGATACGGGGGATATATTCCATACTACTCTCCATAAACCTTCTAAAATATCACTCGCCAATATCTTACGTAAATTCGAAAGACGCGCATGAAGCGAGGGACGGGAGATGACTGCATTTGTTAACCGTATGGTGACCTACATATTCTGAAAATTTCAACTCGTCAGATCACCTCATTACAGGTTCTTTATATTCTACAAGCATCTTCAAAATCTTCAAATCTAAGCTTATGCTGACAACTATTCTTATAGAACTACAAATATATTAAGAGTGGAAAAAAAAATTATACACTTGTACTGTACTACTGTGATCTAATACTGTATATACCCGTATAATGGTAATAAATCCAGTATTCTATTTCCTTAATGAAACTTCGACGAAACCCTCTAAATTAAGATCGATCACCGAATTGACAAAAAGGACGACAGAATTTTTTCAAATGACTAAACACATTACGAGACCAATCTAGAAAATCCAACTACAGGGCTCGAAATACAATAATAAGTACAATATCGATATCGATACAATATCGATGGAGCTCGAATATACAATAATAAGTGGTATGTGTTTAGAGATTTTTTATAATGTAATTTTTATTCTGTGTTTATGCTTTCATGTAAAATTAAAATAAAATTATCTATATTAAAAATTTCCACTCATGCACAAGACTATGTGAATGAGGAGTATATTGCCGTAAAATGTTAGATCAAACTGTTTTTGCTTAATTACAAAAATGTGAAAAATAACTACTTGTTTAGCTTGTTTAGTTCAGATCTTTATGTTTTGTATTCACATGTTGACGTTGCCTTTTATATTATTTTACACCGTTGGCGATCTATTTAAATAAATAAATAAAAACTCCACGCTGGCCAGCGGATTGTCGAGTCGCCGTTGTTATTTCTTAGTCGCCTTTTACGACACCCACGGGAAGACATATGGTGGTTGTATTCTATAGCCGGCCGACACCACACGGCATTGAATAAAAAATATATGCACTCTCGTAACACAAAATTTCTTTCGTGAACTTTTTATTCACAGAACCGATTAAATTCCACCGATTTAAATGATCTTATTCTAGTCGTCAGTCTACCTGAGTGGAAGGCGTTCCACGCTACCTTTCCCGGTACAACTAGAAAGTATATCAATATTTTAATACCGCAAAATAAATATTTACATAACCGATAAGTACATATTATAGAAAACACTGAAAAATTTACTCTAGGTACCTACTCGTACTCAGACAGCTACGAGTGCCATTGATACGATAGGCCCTCTTCGAGCCTCGTTGCCATAGCGACTCGTAATCCAGTTTACTGTTTGATGCTTCAGTGAGAAATTTCACGCAACCCAAATATAGGGGGAGTGTATTTATCCTACTCCTACATATAATATATTTCTAGCATTTGCGTATTTGTGCCCCAGTTAAAGATTGTGTCGATGAAAAAATGTTTTTAATATATGTATATGCGTAGGTGTTTTCTCATATTCACGTATCCGGGAAATGTATAATTGGAATTTTAAAATAGAACTTTTACGCATGAAGAGCTTATTATAAAAGCAGTAAAATACTCCTCTATATTGTATTTTAGTGAACTCTTCCATTCCCCCCCCCCCCCACCCCGGGTATCTGGCCGTCATTATAAACATCAGAAACAATTACGTCAGTTTTTATAAATTTCAAACACACCTCAAAAATCCTCAACACTACGCGGTTGGTCTTCTAGCCATGACTTCACATCCAACAATAAGTATTTATTTTAATTTTCTTAGCTTTTTTCTTCTGTTATGGAATGTATGTGTATCACATTGTTTTCATTAAAAAACGTACAATGTCTTAATATTTTGTATTATAGAAATTTATACGATATGTCGTTAGAACAACAACACATTTTTTATAAGCTTCATAAAATTTCAATATCGATCGCTGATAATTTAGTATTGATTAAAGTTATTCACGTGTCCCAATTATTTTTTAAATTATCGTACACGCAGATATCATCTCGATGCTTTCCTTCTCCTACAAGTTGAATGAAACATGTGTCCTTAAATAGAACGTCAATCGTAAGAGCCGTGATTATAACTCACGACATTGCTTAAATAAGACGGGAATATATACCTCAGGCTATGGTCCCTCTTCTTATATAAGCAGTGTTTCCTTACTACTCAATATGTCATCACACGATTTATGTTCCTGTAATTCTGTGGAAAAAATATAGGTGCGTAGTTGCAAAAATGTCATTAACTCCCACATAAAATCTAATCACACAAGGTGCTCACACATAAGTACCGCCGTCAGCACATTAACCCCCTCGAGACAAGAGCCTCCGATAACAGCCCCGCGGTGGCAGGATTTACGAGCGGGGGCCGCCCGCGAACGTAATCTATAACTAGCTGTAGGGTTAAGGATTTTCTGTACGAATAAGTTTTCTGTTGTAGGTCCGTTGTGTGCTCGACTTAATTTTAGGGATATTTCCGATAAATCTACGTACGAATACATATATGCGCAGATCACCGTTTTTGAAGGAATATATCATTTTTTCATTGCAGTTTTATTGCGGTACATGTTGAGTTGTGACTTGTTAGACGAGTAGAGAGTTAGAGTTAATACACACCTTTGTATTAAGTAGGTTTACGTAGTTTAAATATTATTATTGATACATTACATGTTGACTAAGGCCGACTAGCTGAATACAAATTGAAGTTTATAATTATGGCTCAAATCGGTTCAATATGTTCAAAATTGAAGTGTAAACTTTCAAAAAATCCAATAAAAATTCAACGTATTTACATAAATAAGATATGTTATTGAATAGGGTTCTCAGAATCAACAACATTTGTCTAAACTTTCTATTCTAGAACTTACAGAAACTAATAATTAATAATTATCGGTCCTGTGCCGGTATTATCCACAACAGCTTCTTGAGACTTGGCACAACAATTAATGCAGATGTGTACTGTGAAGAACTGTAAACGATTGATGGACAAGCTCGCTATCAAACAACTAAATCTGGACAATTGCTCTAGTGCACTGCTTCTCCATGATAACGCTCGCCCTCACACCGCACGACAGACAGTTTCAAAGTTACACGAGCTTTGACTAGAAACTCTCCGTCACTCACCGTACTCGCCAAATCTTGCTCCTACTGATTTCCATTTTGTTCGGAATATGGAGAACTTTTTACTAAAATTCAACTCCGAGGAGGCAGTGAAAAACGCCTTCAGAGTATTCATCGATTCCCATCTCCAGGAGTTCTATAGCAGATCAATCAACTTCTATTAAAATGTCAAAAGTGCATAATGGACTATACGTCGATTAATTAAATATATAATTTTAATATAAAACAAAATTATTTTTTCCATATAAAACGGAAATTTCATTGATAAGGTCCCAATAAATTAAGCGTTTAGAGATTTTGAAATAAAAAAATCGTGGCTCTTCATTTCCAATTTCCATTTTGTTTAAAACCAACAGATGGTAACCGTAAAATATAGTTCAAAGCCTATGGAATTGTATCGCCGTTCCAGTCTAGTGGCAGTGAACTGTAACAAGCCAAAAGCGATCGCAGAAACAATTTCTTGTTTTGTCATTATTTGATTATACAAATATTTGGTCTATTGAAAAGATAGATTGAAGTGAAACAAATCTGTGTTGAAATGGGATTCATTATTTTACAGACGAATTACAGTAATAAATGAACAATTCTATACGGCATTTCTGAATGAACAATTTGTAAAAAAATCTAAATATTTCCTGTTATTTCTTCTAATTCTATCGTCGCTGAACTGATAACCAATGGAGTAGATGAGTCCTCGAGTGAAGATCGCTTACTGGGAAACGTATCGAGTGGCATCTTATGGCCAGGTGGGCCGACGATTTAAATAAAGCAGTGGCTAGATGAGATAAGTGACAAGTAATGGATGACGTCTATGTAAAACAGTGGAGGGACACAGGTTGGTGAATTTCAAGACGAATAAGGTTAACAAGCGTTATCTACTAAACACTATTGAATTACTATTAAAATAGCTGGGTCAGTGCACCTAAATGAACACATTGAACCTCAGACAACGATGCATTGTTCCAAGAATGTTCAAGGATCCGACTCTCAAGAGCGGTTTGGCTTCTCAGCGTCCGGAGATACGTTGCGTCTCTCTCCGACAAAGAAGTGTGCGGTCTTACAAACCGTTTAAAACCGAAAACTCTTATGTTGTGGAATGAACTGCCTTGTGGGATCTACGAATCCGGGATTTTTTTAAAATATATCTATGTAAGGTTGGCAGCGCATCCGTATCTCCATTGATATTACCGGTGACCACGGACAGCATCATGTAGGATTATGCTTCCTACTACCTACCATATGGGAAAGATATTTGTCTGCTTCCTTTCACCAAAAAGTCTTCTGACGGCACCTAAACTTTCTTTTTAGATAAAGAACCTCGCTATTCGTTGCTGGCTTGTTACGTGGCCAAGTCAATACGGTTTTATTGACATTTTTATGGGCGCAGAGCAATCATGCCGCGGCGCGCCACGTAAACTGAGATTTAGTTCCCTTTCTAGAGTTGTTTTAAATAAATGTGGTGGATTTGTGGTGTTTTAGATAGGCTTTTGATAATAAAATATTGCTGTCTAGATGTCCATTCAAACGTGATTTTTTTTTAACTTATTTCAAATCAATTCTTCGGTAATACGGTTCTTATTTGAAATTGAATTGATATGAATCCAGTCAAGAGGTCTTTCCATTAACCCAGATAAGCCTGAATCTAAAATTTTCTGAAAATTTTGAAAAAAGTTACATTATTTAGTTTATTAGATCTTATGCAACATAAAAAAAATTATGAAAAAAAAATTAAGTGTAAGGCTTTCAGGGAAACAGCCGTCCTATATGTAGGACAGTAGGATAATAAGAGGAAATAAAAGACCATTTATGACAAAACAGAATGTAATCAAAAAGTGTAGTTTATTAGATAACTATTGATTATATTACCCATTGTTATATGTAATTTACTAGATTAACACTATTTATGAATGATATGTTTCAAAACACTTGACACACACTCCAACATCACATTTCTTGCAACGTGTCAAACATTTTTTGTGACATTGACGACAGTGTGTTTGCTTCGATTGAGGAATAACCAGATGATTCATTTGGTCTTTACGACTATCAGCATGTTCATGATGGGAGGGTCGGCTAGGCCCTCTTTTGGCATTTTTTCTGTTTGATTCAATCAAAGCAATTGCTACCCTTCTGCGAAAGCCAAGATGATCCAGTTTTCCATGATTTATTTTATATAACTGCCATGCATTATGTTCGGCAAGATCAATCATGTGTGTGAGCAACGGCATGTACCATTTCTTACCTCGTATACCAATTCGGTAATGTGAAATATTTTCATCAGACCGATCCACTCCTCCCATATATTTGTTATAGATGGACACCATATGTGGTTCTTCTATGACAATGTTTCTCTTTTCACTTTGTGAGAAGCGTTTGGCAGATTGTTTAGGATTTATTCCTACAGCATTAGAAGCAATACTGAATATATTATTGTCATGCCATTTAGCAATAATGAACGTGTTGTCATGTGTCGTTCTGTAATCGACAGCACCACGTTCCTTTTTTTTCAGTAACTTCGATGTAATCAGAGGACAACTAGATGTCCTGTTTTCTCGAACTGTCCCAGTGCAACGAAGGCCTTTCTTTGTTATCTCTTCCAGCAAGGGCGTCCCAGTAAAAAAATTATCAAAAACTACGTGGTAAGGAAAGTCGAAGCCACGTGAAATCAGCACATCGCAAAAAGTGAGAACAACGCTTGCACCCAGCCCCAATTCTTTATATATTGGATTGCACATAGTTGTAGCACCTTGGTATGGTTCCATCCATAAAACATACCCTAACCGTGTAGCACCAACCCAAGCTTTGAACCCGTACCTAATAGGTTTACCTTTTATGTGCTGTTTGCAGCCATGTCTACCATAGTAGGGGATCATGGCCTCATCTACACTGTAATGCTCTTCAAGAGGAGAAAACTCTAAGAACCTTTTATTTAGAAGTGTAACTAGGGGGCGTACTTTTGTGTATTTGTCTTGCAAATCCAGATTATCATTGACATGAAGGTGGCGAAAAATAAAGTCAAATCTATCCCTAGTCATAGCCGAGCTGATCAATTCATTCTTTGTATCAGGGGAGTTTTCCCAATACATTCTTCTACGGGGGAGCCATGAATAACCACTAACCAACAATATGCCGATGAAACATTTCATATCTTCAGTGGTTATGTCTCCAGGCAAATTCTTTTTGACAGCATATTTATTGCTCTCTGACACCAACAACGAAATAACATCTTCATCTAAGAAGTTTTCAAACCACTCAATTGGGCGCTTATCTTGGCAAGCGCCTTGAACATCTGGCCAATTCACGGGATTTTTTGCCAAGTCCCGTTTTCTCCATGCGTAGGTACGCCTACGTTTAGTTCGACCTGTAGAATCAGAAGGTTCTTCTTCTGTATCACTCACCATAATCTGCCCTTGAATCATTACTTCAGCCGGTTGAAGCAGAATGTTTCGTGGCAAATTATTCAAAGTTACATTATCTTCTTCACCCGAATCTTCGTCAGTGAGACAGTCAGGATCAACAGGAGGAGGTAGAATACATATCAGTCGTTCTCTATAATCTTCTTCATTATCAGAAACATTTTCTAAAGCATCTAAAATTTCATGCGCAGCTAACGGTCTGTAAAGAAAAAGTTGTATTATTGTACTAAAATCATGTATATTATCCTACTGTCCTATATATAGTACGCTAGTATTTGTAACAAGTTATACGTAATTTATTTATATTATTTTGCTAGAATATTTATTTAGTACAAAAGTTTAAGGTTATCAACTAGATATTAACACAGAAAAAAACAACTCACGAGTAAAATATAACTTTTTATACATACCTGTCATTTGCCATGTCTGCAACGCACTTTTATTACACACTTATAAGGTAAAATATAAGGTAAAAACTGTTAAAATAACTGTCTTTTTATTTTTTCTAATAAAGCTGACACGTTTCTTACTGCAAATCATAAGACTAAATAATCTTAGATAAAGAGGGTATTCTGATATTTTTTTTTATTTCTACTGTCCTAAATATAGGACAGTAGGCTTATCTGGGTTAAGCTACATTATGGAGTTCTTCAAGAAAGCTGTGAATAGCATTTTGAAAGGTCGGCGGCGTACCCGCATGCGCCCTGATATTGCATGTGTCCATGGGCGGCGGTAACAATCACCATCACGTGGGACCGCTTGCTCGTGCGCCTAATTTCCTATAAAAAAAAATCCCTAGCTTATCACCATTCATCATTACTATTCAATCTAACATTAATTTTATATGTAGAATTTGGAAGGTGCTAAAAGTGGAAGAGTACAATGATTATGCTAACTTCAACGGATCTTTTTAATCAATGCCAAGAGAGCCTACCACTCCCGAAAAAATTCGATGGAACGAATTTTCTTCAAGTGCCATTGTCGCCCCTCTTCCTTGTCCTAAAGAAATTGAATGAATTAATGAAATGATTCTTTTCAATCCAATTACTTTTGTTAACTTTGCTTAATTGTCTTTTAATTATATTTCGGATAAGGAATTTTATATTGAAGTCGTAATTTTATCTGGGAATTGTTGGGTATGGACTAATGAATGAAGCAGGCGGTGGTTAGAATCGTTCTGACGTATTTTTGTTTAGTAATAGGCGACAAGGTTCCCCTATTCCCCATACCTTCTACCTATAAGTATGTAGCATACATAACAATAACACAACATAATTATTAAATAATAATAACATAATAATTACTTACTCCTTATACCTTTGACTCGGCGAACCAAAATGGATCTTGGCTTCCGCTATCACAGGCGATCTAGAACCCCTTAGCGACCAGAGAGACGTTACGTCTCTCTATGTGTTCTACCGCCTGTACAATGGGGAATGCCCTGAACAATTGTTCAATATAATTCCCACCTCGGGTTTCTACAACCGCACCTCCCGTCACAGAAGTGCGCTGCATCCGGATTTTCTCGAAGCGGAGGTGTCGCGTAATGTCCAAAAATGATTTTATACCGCAAACCCGTAGGCTGTGGAATGAACGACTCACGAAATATGTCCATTACGCTAAGATATGGGGTTCTTCAAGAAAGCTGTTAATAAAATTTTGCAATGACGGCGGCTTACTTTTCTATAAAATACTAGCGACCTGCCCTCGCTTCGCTTCGGTTTATAAGTTTTTTTTTTGGAAATTTCAAAATACAATATAGCCTATACTAGACACAGATAATATTGCTTCCTATTTATGAAAGAATTTTTGAAATCGGTTCAGTAGTTCCAGAGATTACCCCCAACATACAAACACACAATTTTACCTCTTTATTATATTAGTATAAAAGAATCCAGGTAATCAGACTTCGCGCGGGTCCTTTTTGATCTCGTCTTCCTATGATCTAAGGCCATGTGGTCGTCCCTCGTACACCATCCAGTCATAGCCTGATATTCTCCCATTTTGACCATGTGACCAAGTCACTGCAAATTGGTAAATATTACACATCCGTTGTTCTATATCAAAACCTAGATTTGTTTATAGTTCTTTGACCTCTAAGCGGGTTATGTTTAGTAGTAGTTTCGCTCGTACATGTACTTTGTTTTAGTGTGTGTGAACTTGACAAACACTTAGTTAGGTTCCCTACGCCGCGGCACACACTAAAATATAACTTAAAAATATATAAATAG
The DNA here is from genome assembly GCA_943735995.1 of Sesia bembeciformis. Lineage (NCBI taxonomy): Eukaryota > Metazoa > Arthropoda > Insecta > Lepidoptera > Sesiidae > Sesia > Sesia bembeciformis. The sequence continues at coordinate 4,232,354 of OX031025.1, forward strand.
ACAAAAAAAAATACAACTCCGAGGGTACTAAATAACATTTTTACGCTACCAATATTAATACTCTGCTGTACATGTCATCTCTGTTACTGTCCTGTCAGTCTGGCATCAATCTTATTTCAATTTATAAAGGTTATCTTATTTATAAAATTTAGGTTATAAAGGGTTTTTCAATAGGGGCGCTCGAACTTTGACATTGTACAGCGGCCATCTTGGTGAAGCTACAGCTGTCAAATTTGACAGGAATACTTATTTAGTCTTGACATTTAATCATGGAACGCTACACAATTCAACAACGCGTTGAAATTGTTAAAATTTATTATCAAAATCAGTGCTCTGTTCGCCTAACGTTCCGTGCGCTGCGTCCAATTTATGGTATTCGTTGCCGTCCTGCAGAGTCCACAATCCGTCGTTTAATCCATAAATTTGAGACAACCGGGTCGGTGGCCGATGAAGCAGTGCCTGTACGTCAAAGAAACGCAAGATCGTTGGAGAATATTGTTGCCGTTCGGGACAGTGTGCGAGAAAACCCCAGACAGTCCATTCCGCGTCGTGCGCAAGAGCTTGGTCTTTCTGCGACATCAACTTGGCGGATTATGCGTCGAGACTTGGGCCTTCATCCATACAAAGTTCAATTAACTCAAGAACTAAAGCCCAACGACCACAAACAGCGTCGTGTGTTCGCTGATTGGGCTTTAGAGCATTTGGCGACAGACCCTACTTTTGGGAAAAAAATCATCTTCTGTGATGAGGCTCATTTCTGGTTAAGTGGCTTCGTAAACAAGCAAAATTGCCGGATTTGGAGCGACGAAAATCCACGGGAGATTCATCAGGTGCCTCTACACTCCGAAAAAGTCACTGTTTGGTGTGGATTTTGGTCCGGCGGTATCATCGGCCCTTATTTCATCGAAGATGCGCAAGGATCCGCGCTCACTGTCAATGGCGACCGATATCGGACGATGATAACATCTTTTTTGTGGCCTAGGACGGATGGTTTGGATCTTACAAACATGTGGTTCCAACAGGACGGCGCCACTTGCCATACTGCACGGGAAACATTGAATTTATTGGATGAGAAGTTCGAGGGCTTCGTCATCTCGCGTGGTGGCGACATCAACTGGCCACCGAGATCGTGTGACTTAACGCCGCTCGACTATTTTCTGTGGGGCTACGTAAAATCTCTGGTCTATGCAGACAGTCCACAGGGGATTGCCGCCCTGAAGGCCAACATAACTCGCGTTCTTCATGAAATTGGGCCCCATTTATGCGAAGAAGTCGTTCAAAATTGGTCCACCAGGATACGCCACCTACAACAGAGCCGCGGCGGCCATTTGGACGAAATTATATTCCACACATAATGTCATCAAATTTACTTTAAAATAAAAAAACAATTGTGGCAATATCGCTTAGACAGCTTGTTTTATTTCATTTCAAAGTTCGAGCGCTCTTAATGAAAAACCCTTTATATCAAAGTTTAGCCAGCGGCTAACAGCCGTACTGTAATTGTCATTCTGGACTGATGTTGTCATGTATGGCGGATGTCTATTGATGACAGTATCCACTTACCATGAGGTGGACTGGACTGTATGCTCGCCTGCCGCCTTTTTTCTATAAAAAAATGTCATTAGGTTCGCACGATTATCAACTTTTTGCATTCGTAAACGAGTTAATCCAGTGATTTTAAAGTTTGTTTTCGTTGCTCTAATTGAACTGTTTTACAATGTTATGTTTGCGGTTGGCGCTACCTAACTGCTTATTGAATAAGTTGATAATGAGCTGCAAGAGAGTTTGTATTTGTGCGAATGAAGGATACTTTAATAGTACTTAAATCAATGACGGGCCCGAGTTTTGAACTCACAAACTAGGAGTGAAAGTCAAAGATACTCCTAAAAAACATAGGCTATTTATTACTGCTCATAAACTATCACCCTACATAGTATAGGTATGCCGGTATATTCTTAAGACGGGGTGCATACGTTACTTATCGATGCATAGCAAGCACGTCAGGCTGTGACGCTTGGCAAATGAGGTTTCGCTCTAGTAATCCAACACTATATAGACGTCGCTCGGGATCTCATCCTAGTTTACTTGACTAAATAGAGGCTCTTATAGCGAACCGAATTTCAATTACATATAGTTGCAACTAGTTATCTAAATAACCTGTTTGATTGACTATAGAAAAAATATTTTTAAATATAACGCCACATTCAGTGACCCACCCTATGTTGCAGGTCCAAAGACACGTACAAAAACAAATAAACCACCCGAACTCGAAAAACATGTTGTTTTTAAACAAATGAAAGTTCGACCGGGAACCGAACTCTTTCACAGAGCAGGCAAGGGCACTACCAACTGAGCTAATCGGTCGTCAAATGTAAGATAATGCCGCTGAATTTTGACTTACGCACGGGTTCTGCCAAATTAAAACTGGGCAGTGTCGCCAAAATTATTTTTCGGCTAATGGATATGCACAGTAATAAACACTGCAAAAAATACTGGAAAAAAAAATGTTTACGTTATACGAAATAAATGAAAAAATAATCTACTCCCAAATATTAATGAAACGTGAAGTAGACCATCTTATACGCGGTTTTTGCTTTATCGCATCGTCCCTATTACGTCCACGACACTGACACTTCTAACAATCAATAATCATCTTTAATACTCTTAAAATAAGAGCTCAAACATGTTCCTATGTAAAATAGGCGAAGTGAAATCTCTAAGCAATATTGATTTCGGTGTTATCCGCACGCGATCCTTTTCCATTAAGGCTTGCTGGGAAGGCATTATTGATGCCGAACTTTTGATGAAAATGAAGGTGAAAACGTTTTATGATTGAAGTTTATTTGTTTGGCATTTTTTTTACACTTTAGAGAGATCTCCAGTGAAAAATTTAACAAAAACTCCGAGTTTTCCTTTTTGCAAAAGAACGGAATGGAATTTCATTATTAAATAAATTTGTAAACAAACTGCAGGATGAACTTCTTAAAAGATTCAAATGAAAACCAACACAAGAAATAGTGGTTATAAAATTATGACGGTTATAATCGACATAATTTATAATGTCATCGACAATATACTCGTTTTTGTTTTGCTAAACATATTTATATTTGCATGTTTCGCTATTTTCGTTTTAGAAATAGACATCTCACTTCGGAATGACGTCTATAAAGTAGATCTTAAACGAAAAATATGTCACTGATATCAGGAAATTCACTTACCAGCAGAAGTCGGGGTTAGGTAGTGTGATTTTGGTACTTGTGACAAAATTATTTTAATATGGATATACCCCGGGATTCCCGGGATTCTGAATCTGATTGTTAATGCTACTGTACCTATTTGCAACTATATATATATATATATATATTATTGTGTTTATATCACATTATCGAGAACAGATAGGTACATTTTATATACCCACGTTATTACTACGGTTATAGTTCGTAATGAGGATATCAAGAAAATTGAAATAAATTAAAAAAATAAAGTTACAGTAAACTCAGTTATATATCACAATAAAGGTACATAGCAAAATTAGATGACACCCGAATATAGGATTCCCCGTAGAAAGGGAATGTACCGCAAGTACCAAAACCTAACCCCGACCTCTGCTTATCAATTAACCCAGTCGGAAATGCTTTTCGTACAATAAGTTCGAGGTTCTATTTTATAATAAGACAAACATTTTGTATGAAAAGACATAAATCAAACACTCCTTTAAAACAGTATTAAGGCTCTCAACGTATAAGTTCTGGTTGAAAAAGAATTTATGCTATACTTACATACATAAATATGGAATAAGTAGGAATAATAAGTAGGTGTAATAAGTAGGTATAATAAGTAGGTATAATAAGTTGAAATAAGAATTCAAGCTGTACTCGTACATTAGATATAATTACATATAATAAAATCGTAATAAAGCGGTGTCTGTATATTTAACATTCTTTTTTTAAAAATGTCGTTACAGTATAAAATTCGAATGATACAGTAACATCAATTTGTAGATTTTTTGTGTTTCTGTTTGTCACTGGGCGATATTTTATGAAACTTGACATAATTGAAGCTAATGTGGCGGATTAACATTTATCTATTTATCCTGATTAGCTTTCTTTTTATCCAGACCACGTATGAAGTTGCCATGGGAATCCAGTAAAGCACACGTATTCTAACGTCCATGCTAAAGCGCGCGCCACTAGCAAGAAGAATTTTGGTCGTTGACATGAGATCAGCCAAGACTGGACGGTAAAGATATTTGTATGAAATCGTCGATCACCGACCACATTATTAGACAGCTCATATTATTGAACCATAATATGACCGAAATTGCTCCCGATCGTGGCGCGCGCTTTACTAGATAAATATCGATGTTATTTCATATTGGCGTCATACCAATTTTATATCTAGAAATCTAATCTAATCTACAAATTAATTAATTCCTTTGTATGACTTTTCAACTAATGTTAACATAATTTTGTTTCAGGTAAATATCAAGTCTTTCTATCAGACGTTATCACTAATCACGTAAGTTATAATTAATGCCTTGCTTTATATTGTTAACTAGCGACCCGCCCTCACTTCGCTTCGGTTTATTAAATTTAAAACAACGGGAATAAGATATTTTCTTGCGGTAAAATGGAGCCTATATTTTAAGTTAGACCTCTAGCAATGCATCGGTGAAAACTGCATTCGATTCCATGCAGTAGTTTTTGCTTGATGCGTGTACAAACATACAGACAGACAGACAGACAAAATTTCTAAAAGCTGTTGTTTTGGCTTCTGTTGCTCTAATAAAGACCCCCATATTAGTTTTTTTTTCAATGTCTATAATGTGCAGACATCGGCCTGTTACAATTTTATTATATGTATAGATTTAATTTCACGGCTCAAGAACGCGTGCTCGTAACACAGGGCTTCAAAGAACAGGAGTCAAATTTCCAAGATTCCAAAGATCGCTAAATTAACACACGTAGAATAAATCAGACAACGTATGATGAATTATCTACACAACATTTAATTAGTAACCAACTAACAGTAACTATATACGTGGGTGACTAGTTAAATTTTGAGATAAAAAATAATAATTGGGTTACAACACATATTAAAACTTCTCAAAATACTCTTCCATTATTCTCTATACAGCGATTCATTCTTCTAAATCAAGATTTAAAGCACTGGAGATACTCTTCTTTAGCGAGGTCCAAGAATTCCTAGAATCCTCGGGGCTGTCGGAAAGAATGCCACGGAATCCAAGCTTTACTTTTGGAAAGAGAAAGAAGTCGCATGGACTATAAGGAATCAGGGCCTTGAATCTCTGTGGTCTTCAAAAGCTGTTGGGTAAGTTTTGTTTTGTGCGATGAATGATTGTCATGACGGAAAGCACCCTCAAACCTGTTTTATGACGTTTTTAATTTGACACATCGAATACAGTTGGTAAATGCACTTCCCTGTACCTTTGGGAATTAACAGTTTTTTGAGCGTCTAAAGAAATCGTCGCTAAATTCTAACGTCCATAAACGCAGAGAAGAATATTGCCAACATTTTTTTGCCCACACTGCGCCCACATTTGAGCTTCCTGGGAGGCTCTTCATCTGGAAACACCCAAACCGTTAATTGCCGCTTAGTTAGTGGGTCATACTGATAGATCCAACTCTCATCTTCAGTAATATTATTAAATATATTCTGTCCCTCTCCATTTCCTAATTTTACAATAATTCCCCTGCACCAAGTCACACGAGCTTGTTTTTGTTCAGCAGTCAGTGAATGTGGAACCCAACGCAAATAAAGCTTCTTGACTTGAAGGTGTTGGTGTAAAATTTTGTTGTAGGTAGTTTTTAGGCCTTCGTGCAACATTTTCTTTATCGCCTCGATGTTTTCATTCGTTACAGAAGTCGCAGGACGGCCACTTCTCTCATCATCTTTCACGGAAAAGTTTTCCGTATTTAAATTGAGCAAACCATCTAAAAACTGTTACACGGGACGGTGCGAGGTCCCCAAAAGCTGATACTAATCTATCCTTATACTCACATTCATTCAAACCAACTTTATAATCGTATTACATCATTGCACGAAAATGTTCTCGTTCGAATTCCATTGTTCCAAAGAAAAGCGCGCGAAATGCAATAAAAATGTGAATACATTTTTATTTTTTCGTTTTGACTAAATGGCTTTCGAAATTTGAATTTCATGTAAATGATGTTTTAAAAACGGTACAGTTCAAATGACTTCTCTTTCTGAAATTTGAGTTCCTCAAAATTTACCTAGTCACCTATATATAACTATTGTTTAATTATTTAAAAACATGGTTCCATAAGGTTCAGGGCCCTATAGGGACAGAAACCGATACGCTACGCGATACATGCGGTATCGAGCAGCACCACCTTCTCTATCTTCGCCGATAACCAGCCGTCACGAAACCCAATCGCGTTAGGTTGGTCTCGAGGCTGGTCGGAATTAACCCATTTACGGACAAGACGACTAGGATGATATTTATTTATTCGATAGACAAAATAAACCCATAAATGTTAGTTAAAATATGACGATGTTTGTAAGTGTAATTTCAAACATATCTGTCAATCAAGTCGTTTTATTTAATCAACATCCGAACTAAATGCTTTAATAATACAGGAGTCAATCTCTCCGCTATCGTCTTCAGGATACTGTTCGAGCTGGCCTGCACTCTAAATAAGAGAGACGCGTTTTTTGCGTACGATACCGTTAAATGCATCAGTGTGCGCCTGCGCGAACTTGCCAAGAGGCAAAATCGGGGCAGTGCCATCAGCATCCTGAACCCATTGTTGAAACGACGCCCTGACTTTTCAACAGGGCGTCGAGTGATCTGCACGTGCAGCTTGTCCACAGGTCATCCGTATAGAAAAACTGGCAGTAGACTTGAAAACAGTGTTACCTTGACTTCTTTGCAGCACTAAGCTTAAAACGATTTTTTAACTGGTTCCATAAACACTTTATTTATTAGCCTTAGCCTTATTCTATTTCAAAATTCAACTCAGTAGCTATTTACCTATAGAGTTTCAATTACAGGAGAGATCACTTAAGTAATTAAGCTTTTACTACAACTGCAACTATTAACAATAATAATAGATTTATTCATAAACGCTGTCTGCATCTAATCATTGCGCATAGCAAGAATCATAGTCCCCTTTATCAATTGTAAATAAATAATTTCAATCTGGCCAGCGGCTAGAGAATAAAATTTTTCAGAATTTCACGTTTTTGGATATGTATGTACCTAAGTTAAATGTAAAGTGCAATCACAATACTAATGTCGTATACACCTTACGACTCAGTATGAGCTCAACAACATAAGACAAACATATACGAACTGCATTACGAGATCACCTCAGCGACCTACATTGCGTAGCCATCATAAATGTTACAACACTGCACTCGTATACGATGATGCATCTTCTTGAGTGGCAGTCTTAATGCGAACAGGTTGCTCTTCGACATTTTGAGCCGGAATTTTTTTAATTTCCGGTACACAAACAGTACATCAACTGAATTCATCGATGCAACTATTGTTGAAGTACGATAGATTGATATCACCGTATACAATTGCATTAATTACAACTATAATTTCATTATAAAATGTAATTGCAATCTGCCATATTGTTAACATTGTTTGAAAGCTATATATATATATTATTACTTAATATCAGCATATTATTATAACGTCTCACTACAGGACTCAGAGCTTAGCTTTATCTCATCTCGAAGGATTTTCCGACAAGAATGCGCCAGGCAGTCAAATTACTTAATAATCCCTATTATACCAATTATTAATACCTATGATTAGATAAATATAACCTCGATTATCATCCAATAAAACTTTAATTGATGGGACATTAATTGAACGAACGTCCTTCAGAATATTGTAATAACATCACATCTCATACATCAAGTGTGCTGGATACCTACGAGAAGTTCGTAATTGCTCTTCAAACAAATCATAAATTCGTGTACTCCCTCTCTATATTAAGTGTCGGTCTCAGGAGACGCATTAAATATGTTACCAGTCTTTGCCGTATCAAGCTATATGTATGACCTTTGACATTCAACTGTTCTCTTTTGTATTAAGTGACCTTATTGGGGAAAAGTCATATTGTTAGTTATTAGCGTGTGCCCACGGCTTCGCTCGCTTGATATCAAGGTACGATTTGTCAGTAATTTTTATTTTTTTTATTTTTTAAGAGAACTTGTCTAAAAATGATATAAGCTATAAGTAAGTTCCCACATATATGTATCGAAATCTAGTACGCAATCTAGATAGTAAGTATCAAAGTCAACGTTTAATCGCTTAGTCAACGTAATATAATATGACTTCATTATATAATATGTTCCTACAATATCGAATTGTCATTTAAATAGGTCATCTAGTCACCTGTTTTAACAAAAGTACTCAATAACTTTCCGGGATAAATAATACAACAATGAAAATTGCAACAAAATCATGAGTGATGATCATAAGTTTATTTGTATGTGTGCGAGTGTGCTCGAGTGTAAGTGTGGGAGTGACCTCATGGTTCTGTGTTAAATAATTGATATAGATTTTTTTAATACGAGTTTTTTGGCCTTTTGGATTTAGCAATTTAATTTGTAAATCTGGAAAAGTATTTTTTGAGTGTTTAACGTATTATTCGTAAAAAATGTTTCGTAAAATTTTCATGTAAATGAACTCGCAAAAATGAAAATATTTATTCATGTTTTCTAGCGTCAGGAAAGATTAGATTTATTTCCCTGTATTTCCTTTCGTGTTTAGATATATTTTAAAGGCGCTTGTACTTAAATGAGCTGGAAAAAATACTAAATGAGCAAAAAACAAACAATTTTTTAATAATGCTTAGTAGAGGGAGAGTGCATGCTGCATTCCCACAGCCACTGGACGCACTCGACTGGCCACGTTATCCCTCTCACAGAAGACTAGCTTGAAACGTACTGCTGTTTCTACTTTATCGTATTTCCCCAATGTACGTACGTGTTTCGGTAGTGAGTGAGATATGCCAGAGCCCATTCCCATCCCATCCTCTCCCTCCCCATTTTCCCAATCCATTCCTTAATCTGCAAAGGTAGGCAGCTCATCCAGGAGCGTGCAACGTTTGTCATTCCGGAGTGATGTTGACTTGTATCGCGGATGTCTGTGGACGACAGTATCCACTTACCATCAGGTGGACTGCCGCCTCTTTTACGAACTTTAAATTACTAAAAGTAGCGGTAATCCTGTTTCTTTATCATTACGAGACGACTAAACCTAACCCATCGTTAAATTTGCTGTGATCGATTTGCTGCCGATTTAATTATTAATGTAATTATTACTCCTTTGAAGGTATTTTAGAATACAAAAAATTAAACCTAAACCATATTTCGGGTATTTTTCCACCATCTCTGATGTGACACAACCTTAATCCCACTACATTAACCGAGGACCTAATCCGAGGCACTCAGGCTTGGCGATCTATAAAGATTTACAAAGATGAATGTAGTGCTGAGTTTCGGCTCATTATTCCCTATGTGGAGTACCACGGATCGTTGGGCACGCCACGAGTGGCTAGTTTAGGGTTTGTAAGAAAATGTTCTCCAGTATTACCAGTGAGTGGATGTTGTGTTATTATTAGACACTATAATTAGACACTAAGAGCGATATTAGCAAAGAATTATTTATCAACGAGTATTGCATGCTCTCGTACATGAGATCATGAAATCAAATACCTGGCCCGTATCACCAAGTTTTACTTCCTTACGGATTTTTAAAAATCATCACTTTGGCGCGCCCCCGGATGCGCTGCCTACCTTTGGAGGTATAGGAATGGATTTGGTGACGTGGCCAGCGGCTGCGGGAAGCGTGCATTATCCCTTTTAACAAACATATTAATACTCGTATAAAAGAAGAAAAGACAAAAAAATATAAAATGAAGTTTCAATGACCGAGGATAGTCACTAATGCCGGCTGTACACACTCGGAGAGAGCCTGTCGCCGAGTCTCGTTCGAGAGTACTCTCGGCGAGAGCACACCATCTACACACTCGTTGTATCAGTTGAACTGTATCATACTCTTTGACTCGGGCGCAAAAAACCGACACACGACTGAGAGGTGGCGAGGCGAGACGAGAGAGGGCAGTCGAGACGAGATCACCATGTACACACTCGCTCTCGGCCTGTCTTGCGGTGCCTCGCTGAGTGTGTACAGCCGGCATTATGTTTAATGTAGCGATACAAAAGCAATGCCGCATCGGAAATATATTTAAGAAGGATAACAACTTACGATGGTCGCTCGATTCTTTGCAACTATGAAATGCACTATATATTTATAAAAGAACGGTGACAGCCTAGGATATTTATTCTCTAATTACACTCGTGACATCATGAATTCGAATCCCGGCCCACGTGGCACACGAAAAGAACGGCTTTAAAAAGAACAATAATTAAAAAATTTTTTGGTGAGTACCAAAAAAATTTTAATATTTAATATTTAATTTAACCAAAATATTAAGGGAGTAATATTTTGGTACGAGTGTACCAAAATAAATACTAAATGGGCAGCAAATGATGATTAGCAAAACAAACTATTTTTGAATAACTGTCAAAGTCATCGAAGCTTCGCTTCGCGGGAGTCCTGACTTTATTGTCACCAGAGAACTTAAACCTAACCCACTTTTAAATTTGCTGCCATCGATTTGCTGCCACTTTCAATATTTCTCCTGCTTATTTAATTAATTTCCGTAATTTAATTAGCAACAGAAAATACTCAATAGGCAGCAAATCGACGGTAACAAATTTAAAAGTGGGTTAGGTATAGGTTCTCTAGTGACAGTAAAGTAATTTTGATAAGACTTGGCGGTTAGGTTTTCAGTCATTTAAAATTATTTATTTCAGTTGTTCAAAATTAGTTTGTTGTGTTTGTTTATTTATTTGCTGCCAATTTAGTATTTATTTGCGTCTCATTTAAATACAAACCAATGTTTTTCTACATCGAGCATGCGGGTTTCCTCACAATGTTTTCCTCTCACCGCCGAGTTGGTGACAGTTTTTTTTTTAAATCCGTACTTAATTACAAACTCAGTGGTACGAGCCGAGGATTTGAACTCGCGATCACACGAATGTCAGTCGAGTATACTCCTAGGCTATCATCCACCTCTCAACTCGTACTTAAACCTTTTGTTTTAAAATCAAGCAACAAATGCGTTTGCTAACTCAAGTGAGAAAATACAATCGCTAGGCTATTACCGCTACTTAGTTCATAACAAAGTTCGTTTTCAAGTAATTTAATGCGAGGACTTAAAACCTTGACCTTTGTTATAATATGACGTCGTAACAAACAGAAAGAAATTTAAGAGACTAAATTTTTTGCGTAATATCATATAAGAAAGAGCACAAGAATTCTTATATGAGAAAGATCCAATAATTGAATTACATGCATCTCGACAAATGGACTATTTTAATATCGTCTGCGACGCAATTTCTACCCAATTTATCTTAAAATTGCGACAATCAGTGACATTTGTCGTGTTATTTGATATTTTCACAAACAGCATATAAAGATTTGTGACATTATCTGAGAAAACCTTATTGTTGTATCTAGTTTAACAGATACAGAGAGAATGTCAATGCAATCTTAAAAAAAATAACTATATTTATTATTGCTTTATCTTAAAAATGATAATGTTAAACAAACTGATGAATCAACGAAATTTTAAGATTAATTTTTTTTTACGCCACGTAAACAATACCTACAATACCTATTCTAAATATATATAAAAAGGTCAACAAATAACATTTTTCCGCCTTCTTGTGCTGACAAAATACTTTATTGGCAGTAACGCAATTAGTAATTTTATTGGCAGTAACGCAATCTATACTAATATAATAGAGGTAATATTGTACGTTTGTATGTTGGGGGTAATCTGTAGAAGTACTGAACCGATTTCAAAAATTCTTTCACAGATAGGAAGCTACATTATCCGTGTCTAATATAGACTATATTTTACTTTAAAATTTTGAAACATAAAAATTGAAAAAAAAACTTATAAACCGAAACGAATAAAGCGAAACGAAGGAGGGTCGCTAGTATCAATGTCGACTTTCCTTCGTAATTAATATTTTCAAAATTTTCGTAAATTCAATTTCGTAATTCAAAATTCAAAATATTTTCGTAATTAATTCACGTCAATGTTCAGTGCCGTCGAAGTAAGTTTGAAGTCGCTCAGTAAAAGTAATAATAGTAGTGATACGTGTGCTTCCAAGTGTTGGACTCCAAGGAAGCACACGAAAAACGCAGTCTTACGCTTAATTATTTGATTATCACAAACATTGCGCACTTTAAAGTTTAACAAAATCCACAATAAATAATTATTATAATAATCAAACGAAAATTCGACCTTCACTTCTCGAGTTATCCCTAAACAATCCCCTGACAAAAGATATCATTACAAAAGTATATTTAATACCTTCCTATTATCCATTTTCTCAACCCTTTGTCCAAATTAATTTACTTTATTGGCTACCTACCTTATCCGTATCCGTATCCGGCCAGCGTATCCGGACGCGCACCAGGTGGGGAGAGTGCACGTTGCAATCCAACAGCCGCTGGGCGCACTCGACTGGCCACGTTACCTGGAATTTACCACGTTACCGACTGGCCTTGAAATGTACTGCATTTCCCACTTTATCATATTCCCCAATGTATGTACGTGTTTCGGTAGTGAGTGAGATATGCCAGAGCCCATTCCCATCCTATCCCTCCCCAGGTCTCCAACCCTTTCTCCAAATCCATTCTTTCATCAACAAAGGTAGGCAGCGCATCCGGGGGCGTGGCAAAGTTTGTCATTCTGGACTAATATTGGCATGTATCACGGATGTCTATGGGCGACAGTATCCACTTACCATCAGGTGGACTGTATGCTCGTCTGCCGCCTTCGTCCATAAAAAAAAAAAACCAACATTTGTTATTTTGGATTGATGGTGGCATATATCGTGGATATATGGACATCCGCGATATATGCCAATATTGAGTGGATGGTAGTTTTAGTAACGATACTATCGCCCATGGGGACGACAGTATCTACTTACCACAGTATGAACTATCTGCTCGGCTGTCATCGTCTTTCTATATAAAAAAAATACAAGAGCAACACAGAAATACGTCTATAACGTATTTCAACACAGAAATACACTTGATTGCACAATCAGATAAATCGTCCCCAAATTGTAAGTAATATATTTCGACAGATTTAAACCAACATTATAGCTATTTGATCCCATATTTCATCCTATCATTTCAGCAAAAACTCTATCCTTTGCACAGAGCGTAAGCTTCAATATAACGACAAATCTCGGTTTTTACCTTAGGCACATTTAGATTTTGCTTAAAAAAGTGAAAGGATGAAATGGCATGAACGAATGGTGATAACCCTGGTGATAATCTGTTCTCAACTCTCATTCGTGAGATTGTGAATTAAAATCTGTGAGATTCAAATTCAATGTTGTGAGGTTCAAATCCTCGGTCCGTAACCACTGAATTTTTAGTAGAATTCCCTATTCTCGGTACGTTTTAAAAAAATGTTCAGATAAAAGTTGTAGAGCTTGATAAAACATATCCAACAACATATCGTTTGTATATACACATTGCATATTTTGTGGGATTACCTCGAGATTTTTCGAGAAATTGATTAATTTTGTAACTATTTTGTGGATCATCTATAATCTTAACCGAGATGTATATAAATAAATAAACTACACAAAATATTTTTGTTTCTGTCAAACATTAAAAATACGTCCTACCGTTTGACCAAAAATTTCGTTACATAAGAAATATATAAAATTTAAAACCGATTAGTGTTTTGGATTCATCTGTCACCTTTAGTCGACATGTAGTGTTTTTTTTTTCGAAGTTCGAATCCCGTGATCTCTGGAACCATTCCAGAGATTTCGATTTCGAAATATTTCGTTTCGCAAACGTATGTATATGGGAGATTTCGAATAAATGTACCAATGGTACATTTAAACGAAATCTACCGCTTGTGCGAAATAGAGGAATCGGGGAAGAACTGTGACCACTGAACTTTTTTTGCACTTTTTTTGTACTTATGTACAGAGGCGGACTTAATACCTTAATGCACTCTCTATCAGTCGACCGTTGGTTAAACGACATAATTGAAGCAAGAATCTTATAATCCAACAACATATCGCATCATTTACTTAAGAAACTGTATACAATATTTTTCAATTCGGAAAAACTTTCATTTAAATAGATAGGTACCGGTTCAAGTACTAGGTACAATTCAGTGGTCGGTTTAATCTAGATCAGAATTAGATTTTGCTTCATCTATTAAACGATTCTTAAACGCGTATATTTTCTTTATTATGTTACACTTTTAAGACCCGGCTTGGTTTAGAATAGAAAAAGCGGTGGTTATGGCTACAGTTATAATATAGGTGTGAAAAAGCGGTGGTTATGGCTACAGTTATAGTATAGGTGTGAAAAAGCAGTGGTTATGGCTACAGTTATAGTATAGGTGTGAAAAAGCGGTGGTTATGGCTACAGTTATAGTATAGGTGTGAAAAAGCAGTGGTTATGGCTACAGTTATAGTATAGGTGTGAAAAAGCGGTGATTATGGCTACAGTTTCAGTATAGGTGTGAAAAATAGGTGGTTATGGCTACAGTTTTAATATAGGTGTGAAAAAGCGGTGGTTATGGCTACAGTTATAATATAGATGTGAAAAAGCGGTTGTTATGGCTACAGTTATAGTATAGGTGTGAAAAAAGCGGTGGTTATGGCTACAGTTATAGTATAGGTGTGAAAAAAGCGGTGTGTTATGGCTACAGTTATAATATAGGTGTGAAAAAGCGGTGGTTATGGCTACAGTTATAGTATAGATATGAAAAACTCGAACATCTTAAAGCCATATTAGAAACTTATGAATATTAGTAACGCCCCTAAGCTGTTACCAATCTTATCTACGCATAAAAGTTTTTATTACATTCATCAACAACATGAAAACAGCATGCAAAAACCTATCGCTTCCACGCGGCACATGATCGTGATATATGGCTGCGACAGGAATATTAATCTACGTTCATTTGATACGCCACTGTCCGTGAAGAATGGATCCAGATGCGGAATATACACGAACGTGTTTTTGAAAAGTGCGTAGTTATGCCGGTACGGGCCTGTGTCTCCGCTGATGGATATAGGCAAAGATAAGCATTGTATAGGATACGTTGGACAATTATTATATATCATTGTATACCGTAACCAGCCCCTTTTATCTTCCACTGCTGGTCATGGAACTCCTAATGCACATTGTCTCGTGCTTGAGGGATGTATGGCCTTATAACGCCACGCTGACCAAACGGCAGACGGATCCTCTCCTTTTGAGGTGGTATAGTCTGTCGGGGCTTATGGTAGCGGCTTTGTTATCCCTTAGTCACTTCTTACTACACCCAAGGGAAAATATGAGGTGGTACTAAAGCCGGCCGACATCACAGGACATATAAGTTTCCTGGTCATAAGTGTCATCATAACTTCTCATGGTTCTACCGGCTCTCCGGTTATATGAAGTGAATACGCGTCGTAGCATAGGCTGTTTCCAACTTGCATGTAGGTACTGACTCCCTGCAAATTGTTTTCTCCACCTAAACTATGGCCATACTTTGGTCACTTTCCTTTTTGAGGAATGGACTACATACTTTCATGAAGCTTGTAACCGACGTCATGTACACACCGCCTCATATGTGTTCATTGCGAGGCCGACAGTCTTGCGAGGCAGGCAAATGATCTATAATAAACGAATATTAATCACTTGTAGGAACTAGCGCTGAATTCAGGTTTATATAGATTTTATAAAATTACATACGATTTTGAGATTCTGTAGTCAACTATTCCTGTTTTACGAATTCTCAGAATCAAAAATAGCTTTGCGCTTAAATATTTGGGGATTTCATGTAGGTGTGAAGAGTATGCATAAAACCAAGCTGTGAGTTAACGAATAGAAGATGGTCGATGTGCAAAGTGAATGAGCCTGATTGAACGAATGCTAAGATGTTCATTTTAATTTTCACTTCCTCGTACTATGTCGCGCAGGAAACATGTACCACTGTTTTAAATACATAATATAATGAATCATGTTGTTAAGCTAATAAAAGTTGTAAGAATTAATCAAGACCTCAATTTTATATGAAATTTCATGTGACAATGTTATATGAAGTATTTTCAACAATACTTTATGTGTACAAGTATGAAATCTTATTGTGTATCCTTCGAGATAACGATGTACGACGTTGTAGTCAAAGAGGCACGCATATTGAATATTTCATATGCTTCAACGACGTCACAATTTAACTAGCAGTTATTGGATCCCTCGTATTCTGTACAAGAAGATAATATTAGTTCAGGTACTCACTGTTACCATATTGTTTTCTAATATATTGTTTGTCGCGTTCCTAAGGGGATAGCAAGTTTTCCCCCTTTTCTAGTGAAACAGGGGGGCAATGAGAGTGGATAATTTTGAGTCAATTACAATTTGTTCCAAAGGTTGTTAATCTTATACAGTTCACAAATTATTGTAAAGTGTAGTTCACGGTTACAGCCCAGTTTTATTTTTAATGACCAAAACATTTTTATATGTAAACTTACGTATGCATGCAACATGCGTAAACATGCAACATTACATGACGACGTTGCTAATCATTGCGCAATATTGCACAACATTCATTAACATTCGTATTAACAACAAATATATTCCATGATCCAGCAACTTCATAGGTCTATTTTTAATGGAGATTGTGTCATATAGAAAATTTTGAAAACTCATTTTACTCTCATTTTCTTCATTTTCAGTTCGTTGCTTTTCTTAATCGCATTACACTCCTCTATTATCCCTGGGTGAAGGGACAGGGATAACGAAGAGATAGGATAGGATATAGAGTATAATGGGGTAAAAAATTTCTTATTATTTTCTACTTCATGGGATTTTTCACTACTATTGGGATGATATGAAGAGTAGGGACTTCCCCTTGTCGTGGGATAAGGTTTCTTGTCCTACGTACACGATAGAATGGAATGGGAATAGAAAATAAGGCGCACGTTTTCATTTTGTAGTCTCCAACGCATCATCGATTTTATATCGTAAATGGACAAGCACGTTTAGCAGAAATCATAAATCAAATAAAATGCATTATCGTTTCATACTCTAATGGCTCCGTAATCGGATTATATTCAACAACCAAATTCGGACCTATACAAAATCTCATCGTAATCAAACAAGCTAATTGATAAGTTCTGATAAAGCGAGCTTTATGGTCTAATAACGTAGAAAAACAGTCGCTATCTACTATTTTGTGCTACTATTACTATTGGCTTTGAACATTAATAATCAAGCCTATGAAGTAAGACACAAATTACGTGACTTAATTTGGAAAATTATTTTTAATACGGGTATATCCTGCATCAGTATGGGCCTGTTCTCCATTATCACTTCAGCTAGCTTGCTAATGTTAGTGTTATAAAGTGTTTCATAGCTTTTTATTTTATTTTATTTTTTACTTCATACATAACAATTGTATTAATTTTAAGTAAAAGTTTAATTATCTTATGCGTCGATTCCGGCCCAAAATTACTTGCATATATGAATTATATGATGTATATTCTCGTAAGTAAATACAGCATAATAAGGTATCTCCTTATTGCATTGCCTAATGCACTTTTGCAAAGTGACAACTCATTCTATTAATCAACATGTTGAAAAAGTGTGAAATGTGCAATTACTGCTCTTAGTGTTCCAAGATCATTGTATCTGCGCATGACACGGTCGCACTCAATCTCCATGACAATTCTGAAACGGTTTTTTTTTAAAGCAGTGGGTTTGCGTCTGTCACCCATCAGAAAATATGACCCCCCCCCCCCCTCTCAAAGGCCTAGAATAGAGTCATTGCACAATATTATTGAATCGCGCCTTACAACCCCAAACTAGTTTCACCACTACACACTATACAGTCTCCAAACGATCAAAAACATTGCGCAATACATAAAATTGCAATACATAATTGATCGTATAGGAGGCTGTTAACATGCGCCGTGCGCTGAAATCCCATTAATTTAATTAATAATTAATTAATAGGTTTAAATCTTTGTTAACTAGAATAATAAAATGGTTGGTTGGTGTTGCAGTGGCGAGTCCGCCGGGCGGCGCGGGCGCACCGCGAGAGGACGCGCCACGCCCGCCGCCGCCCCCCGCGCCCCGCAACGGCACCCCTCCCAGTAAGCACAGCTGTACGGCTACCGCGATAGGCAGCACCACACGCACCGCACACCCACTCACAACCAAGCACAACATTAATAAAATATTCTTTAGAAAAAAAATCTAAATACATTTGAGTAGTACTAAAATTGGGCTTTCAACGAGCAGCAAGAAATATTAAATGAGCAGTTATTTATTTTTGAATAACTGTAATAATTAATGCTAATAATGACATTACAAAGCCGACGGAATCCCCCTTGGAACCCCTATTTTTTATTGTCACCAGAGAACGTAAATCTAACCCAAGGTGGAACATTTATTGATATTGGATTGGAATATCAATTTATATTTATTGGAAGATTTATTGATAGGCTATTTTCTGCTGCTCATTACCTTACCTTATAATTGCCTTATCCTAGTTGTAATAGTACTTGATATACATATAAAGAAAATTAAAGCATTGTGAGTCACTTCAAAAGTTTCAGCTATTATATTTGCCAGATAAGCCAGTAAAGTCGCTTTTGGCAATACCTAGCAAAAATCGATTTTTAATCTTTACATAAAAGTCGAAGAATAAGAATTCCTTGCTTTGAAGTCAGGTATTTAGTATCGACAGTTCGTCGGTACTAACCCAGTATAATCAGGACAAAACTTATTACAAATTACAACAGTTTAGTCTAGTCCATCCAATCGCGGTAGCCGCTATGCTAATTCGTGCACGTTACTCGTATTATACTTAAAAGTTAATATATATTTCCTCACTTTTGAATTCCTTATGGTTAAAACTTGAAGGTCATGATTTTAAATAAGATTATACCCTTAAAGATTTTTTTTTGTTTTCCTTTGCAAATAATATGAATACATTTTTAATTGATATTTTCACATGATCTTCCTCTTTTAACTGCGTATTTACCGTTGCTTTTGATGGGATTTTTTTCCTTATATTCTCTCTATTTATAGACTCTTCTGAGAAACTTTATTTCTATCACTGCATTTTGTTTTTCCTTAATCCTCTTGTAGTTAATAGAAATACGTTGTTTATAGGCATAATACGATTTGCACTAAGTATTTTGTATTATACTATATTTGCTAATAATACATTTATAAAGGTTATGAAAAAATAATAGTAATGATTATAAATTATCATACCAGTTGTCGGATCAAACAAATTTCAATTATGTTCTACGCACGAATTTAATAGTTACGTACAGATACATACATTACGAAAACATTAGCAATCGGCTAATCCGGGAACATCCGAACGCGTCATCCACGTCTATGCAACAAAGTAATAAGGTATGCAATAAAGTAGCAAAATCAAGTAAAAGTTTTTTTTTTGTAGCCATCAGCTACGATAATGCGTTACAAACTAACCTTTTTTTTTTTTTTTTTTTTTTTTTTTTTTTTGTTAGGAGAGACAATCAGGAAAAATCCTGCATAGGACACCTGGTACCATCTAGTCTGGCTGGGCCAGCCTAGGTGGTACCAGGTAGTGTCGGACTCTTACCGACTAAAAAACCTGATTGCCTCAACATCGTGTATGTATAGTTCTTGTGGCCCTGGGGCCTTTCAAGAGTCACCGTTCGCATTGACGTAGGGCGAGCGCAGAAGGCGCTCAGCCAGGAGAAAAAATGTGAGTTGCAACGAGCCTAAGGGCTCCCCCGCCGGTAAACCGGCGGAAGGAACGGACCTCGGCTTAGGGCGTTACAATGGGGGGATATCGCGGGGTCGCGAGTCGGCGAGAAGCGCCCAGGCACGTGTCTGTACCTAGTGAAAATAGGGTTGGCTGAGGGCCGGTGTGTGCTAACGGTGTATCGGGGGGGACGTCCACGTCTCCGCCGGCGGGGACGGTGTCTGTGTGCAGTGTCTGAGTGCAGGGTGAGAACCGCATTGGCAGCGGTGATCGGGTCGTCGGGATCGTCCAGGATGTGCCGCGGGCGACGATAGCGCGGAGGGGCACTCCTGTCCGGTATGTAGGTGAGGGAAGAGACAATCAGGGGGTTGGGATGGTTTGGGATTGCGTTATAGTAGCGTCGGGCAGTGTCTGTTATGTATTTGACGATGGAGGGAAGCTCCAAGTCCTTGTGGAGGTCAACGTTGCGCAAGTACCATGGTGCGGCCACGGCCTTGCGCATGAATCTATTTTGTAATTTTTGGAGGATTGCAATGATGGAGGGAGCTGCGTGTGCGAACACAACGCTAGCATAGGTCATAATGGGACGGACGAGAGTTTTGTATAATGTCAACTTATTTCTAAGCGACATTTTACTTCTCCCGCCTATGAGAGGGTTGAGGCGACCGAGCACAAAGGCGGCTCGGTTGCGGACAGTTTTGATGTGTTCTCGGAAGGTCAGTCTATGGTCTAGAGTGACTCCGAGATACTTGGTCTTCCTGACGAGAGGAATTGTTTGACCGAAAAGGGTTATCGGGAGAGGGGACAGCTTAGGCCTACGAGCGTTAGCCCTGGGAAAAGGGAAGCACATGGCTGCACTTTTCGTCGGGTTTATCTCTATCCTCCACCTCGCAAACCACTCACCTAGGGCGGTGACTGCGCGTTGGAGGCGTAGAGATACCATTCGTAGGTTCCTATCTGAGGCGTAGAGGGCGGTGTCATCCGCGAAAAGGGCGAGCTCTATTCCTGGGGTGAGGGGGATGTCGTTAGTGTAGAGGGAATAGAGCGTGGGTGCTAGAACGGAGCCTTGGGGGACTCCAGCTCTGATTGGGCGGGGGCTAGACAGAGTGCCTTCAACTCTGTAGCGAAAAGTGCGATCGGTAAGGAAGTCTCTGATGATGAGAATGAGACTTTCTGGCACCTCCAGTTGGTACAGTTTATAGATTAAACCGTTGTGCCAGACCTTGTCGAAGGCCTTCGCTACGTCGAAGAAGACAGCTAGGGTTCGGAAGGGCTTCTTTTGATTGAGACGCGGGAGTATGTGCTCCGTTATTCGGTGCACCTGTTGGACACACGAGTGCTTGGCTCTAAAGCCGAACTGCTCGTCAATGAGAAGCCTTTTTGAGTTAATGTAACTCAGCAGGCGAGAATGGAGGACTTTTTCGTAGATTTTAGCCATTGTATTCAATAGGCTAATGGGTCTGTAACTAGAGGGATCCGAGCGATGTTTGCCCGGTTTGGGGATGCCGATGACGACGGCTTCTTTCCAGGCGACTGGAAAGAGATGATTTCTCATAGCAGCATTGAGGATGGCCACGAGGAGAGCGATCAGATGGATCGGGAGGCTTTTGAACACCTTGTTGGGTATTCCGTCGATTCCAGGAGATTTTTTGATTTTGAGATTTTTGATAATCTCCTGGATTTCTGTTACCGTAACCGGTAGAAGGGAGTCAGAGGGGGGGATGGAGGCTCGGCGCCCCACCTCTCCGTCAACCGAGTCGACGTGGGATTCGTCTACCGGTTGACGGCTAAGGGAGCACTGGGCCTCCAAGCTGTCGGCTAGGCATTCGGCCTTCTCTGCATCGTCAAATGCGGGAGGTCCGTTTGGTCTTGTCAGTGGGGGAAACGAGGCTGTATTGTCTGTTTTCATAGACTTCGCCATCCGCCAGTAGGCAGTGTGTGATGGCGAAATCTCTGACAACAGGGATTCCCAACTGTGATTTTTGAATTCAGCGATGCGATGCTTTACTTCCCTTTGTAAGGCTCGCATTCTACGCCTATTCTCGTCACAGGGGAAGGAGTCATAAGCACGGATGGCTGCGTTCTTGTCTCTTATCAGCTCCCTTATGTCCTCAGGCAACTCCCAGCGGCGATCGTTCGCCGCTGGGACTCGCCTGGAGGAGCTTTGGATTAAATCCTTAAGGTGGCTGCCGAGGCCAGAAACCGCCGTGTTTGTGTCATCCGCACTGGTCAGGTAGTCGGGGATGGAGTCGAGGTAGGGAGAGCTGGAAGCCTTAAGGGCTTCTTTCAGCTTGGTCCAGTTAATAACCGTCTTGTCTTGGAGGGGTGGATCGGTCTGTGTTACAAACTAACCGTTACGCATCATAGTGGCGGATGCCAGAAAATTTCTGTTTGACTAAATACCGACGCAAAATTACTGACTAAAAATAATTATTTATTTTGAAACTGACAGAGCTGCACCGCCTTAGACTGTCAACTGGCCTTAGACTGGGTCTTAGGGGGCGCCGAGCGCCGCGCGCGACGCCTTCGAAGGGCCTACTAGAGGGCGCCAGGGTATTGATTGCACCTGGGCGCTACATGGGCTAGAGCCGGCGCTGAAAATAAACAACTTACGTTTATAGTTTACGTACTGTACGTTTATAAAATAAACGTATAGTTTACTGTACGTTTTTTTGTACGTCTAATGCTACGAAAGGATTTTCTATATACTGAGCCTAAGACTATATCAAGAATTCTAATTACACAATCCGACTTATATAAGAAATAATAAGTAATTAATGTGAAATAAAAGATTCCTTAAATACGTGTTTTATATTATATATTATTAATCATACAAATTATTTTTGATTATGTTTTGCACACCTACACAAGGTTTGTCTCAATCTGCTACGAACCAACCGCTACCCGTCCTCGTAGCGGTGCTACGGAGTCACATTGTTTGACACAGATCTTAAAACTTTTAATGTCATTTTTATTTCTCCACATAAAATCTATACAACCACATAAATTCAGGGAGGTAATAAATGGTACGTTACGATCCCATCCCATCAAAACATACGCGTTGTTACAGGATATGCATTAATGTTGCATGAGCGTACTCTCTGAATATTTCATCGTTTATTGGATTTAAATTCGCTTGGTGTTTTCAGTGGAATATCGCGTTTGCAAAAAGTAATTTATAAAGTAATTTATGCACTTATACATAAAATATCTTTTTTACTTTGATGTGTTCTTCTTATTTAGCTTTGTAAATTTTAATTGGTATATTTTTTCTATCAACCTTTACTATTTGAACACATATATTTGTTAAGAACATAAGCATTATAATATATAGAAAATATTAATAAATTAAGATTTTTATACCTACAAGAAACTTCATACAAATTCTGAGGTAATTCTAAATTTTAGTACATCTGTTCTTCATTGACACAACTACATTTATTTTAAATGATAAACGTCTTAAGAAGGCTTTTAAAAACCGCTTAGAACTTTGGAACCCTTAAGTAAAGTCGTTTTGAATATTCACGCAGAAATAAATGGAATTCAAACAGTGTTAGATCAGCGGTTGTCATGACAACGCTCGACCAGTAAGGATTTGCCCGGCGGTCCCTTTGTGTAAGCAACAGAATGTTTACTCTGTAGAGGCCGCCTAATCCTCACAACACATAGAAAAATAGTAGTTCAACTTCATCCCGTTCATTAAAACCATTTTTACATTTGGTTGTGCGACATACGGCCCGTGGTGTCGGCTACCACTAGAATAGCACCATCCCATATCTTCCCGTGGGTATCGTAAAAGGGACTAAGGGACAATAAAGCCACTACAAGAAGACCCGAGGAACTGCACCACCTCTAAAAGAGTGGACTCGCCAACACGTTCAGCCAGCGAGGTGTTTTAAAGCCATACACCTGTGTTAAAGCCTCACTGTGCAGGCTGTTAGGCTTTGGAATTCCTTACCTGTTGTCATTAGATGTGCTCAGTCGCTGTCTAGTTTAAAAGGCAAGTTAGAAATCATTATTCTATTAGTTAGTTCCTTTGGTTTTCTATTTTCTTTCTTTACCAAATGATTTCCTTTCGCTACCATGTTATTTCTAACCTGTTCTATTTCGTCTCTTGGAGACCTCAATTCCCTCTTATTTTTCTATCCTTGTCAACTTTGATTCTTATTTGCGAATTCATATTGGGTGGAGTGTAAACGTAAATATATACGAGTATGTATGTATTTATATATTATTAAGTTATTTATTATTATAGGTATTTATTATACTACATTTATTATCGATATTATCGGTAGGTATATATGGAACATGATCCATTCTGTGGGTTTCCGTCATTTTCTATACCTATATCCCTTTTATTTTTCTCTATCCTAAGGTTGCCTGGAAGAGATCGTCTCAGCGATAAGGTCGCCTATTGTATTCTGTCATTTATTATTTGTGCACATGTAATAACTATTTGTATGCAGCAAAGTGTATTTATTATTATTATTATATTTATAAAGCACATTTGATCATCTTCATAGATAAACTACCCATCCTTCTGAATCTTGTGAAGACACCCACATTAAACAAGGTTGTAATTCAACTTGTATTTCAAATAGCATCGTATATTAAGTCCCCTTGGAGAGTTCAAAATGAAAATAGAAACTATAGGCCAACTTGTATAATTTACAAATGAGAAATGGACAATTCTTCTTACAGTTCTATTTTACTTTCGTGTGGAAATTACTTGTATAATTGAGCACAATCCCAACTGTCCAAATAAAATATTTTAATATTATTAGAAATATTCTATAAATACATTTTAAGAAAGACGAACTCCGACATCATTGTAGTGGAACTCAGTTTATATCCAACTATGTAATAATAACCAATCCATCAATTAACGTTATTGGTTGTAATTAGTTTTAACACGAACATACATTGTTACCACAAACCTTCCAGGTTTAAGCGCACCGAGTACGCAATATGTTATGTATTATTATTTGATATATAAATAATTAACTAAAAATAAAAATAATAGTACAGAGGGGCTTGAATAAGTTCTCGCTGTTTCCCAACAGATGGTGTTACCAGAACTGTGTGCACGTAGTTTAAGATGGTAACGCATCTATAGAAAAGTACTTACTATAAGCAAGCTTTAAATTCAGTGTATGTTATTCCGCCGAAGTGTAAACAACTTTTTTTTATACCGTTAAACATGTCTAATTTCATGCCAAAAAAGAGTATTTGCTTTACTTTATGGTAATGTATGCATAAGTATTGTAATGTATGTACTGTAATGTATAACAATATGTAACAAATGTATGCAATACAAATTCATATCAAATTCAAACACATTCCAAATTCATATGTAATTTATTTATTTTTCTTCGTTGTATCGGTGCTTATGCTTATTTATTTTAATCGACGTTTCGGTTGGGTTATACCAACCATGTTTACGAGCTGACCGAAGAGGCTGGTAGTCCACGTCGAGAATTGCGAGCTGTTTCATCAACTACCCGCATTTGATCTTCATAGTCCGAATAGTTGCGGCACACAAAACACTTAATATCTGAAGTTGCGTCAGACGAAAATTGTTATTAAATTTATATTAATCATAGGATTCCGTGCCGTGGACAAATTGTATACATCTTCTCGATTGAATTTTTTGTGTTCATTGATTTCAATTGCTTCATACACAATCCTACACATCATAGGATTTTGCAAGGTCGGCGGCGCACCCGCATGCCCCCTGGTGTTGCAGGTGTCCATGGGCGGCGGTAACACTTACCATCACGTGGGACCGCTTGCTCGTCCGCCCTCTAGTCTATAAAAAAAAAAAAAAAATCCTGGCGAAATATTGTCTATCATTAGAGAGGATTTTTGGACTATGGAGCAGGACTATCCAGTGATTGATTCCGGCGTTAAGTATATGGTCCGCTGTTGCCGATTTATTCGTCTGGCGATTCCTCATAAATAAGGTAAACATATGCGTTGAGACCCGTTTAAATAAATAAATATGTCATATCAATGTTTGTTTAGGCGAAGCAAAGAAACGTAAACAATAAATGCCGAATAAAACAAGGTCAATAAGGAAATGCCAATAAACGATAATTCAGAAACCCCTTTCTTTTTGTTTGTTTTATGTTTGTTTGTTTTATGAAATAACAATGGAGGCGGACGGATATCCCTTCCATGTTGTGGTAAGTTGATACCACCTTCCATGGACACCTAAACACTGAAACACCCTTATTTGCAACATTGTTTAAAAACGTCATATCGTAGCATAAGAAAAATCAATTCATTCTACTTCCTATAGGGTTAGGGCTTAAAGTGGTTTGTGGATCGCACAGTAAGCGACAGCTCTTTGTTCAAGATGTGCGAAAGAACGGGATTTGAGTGGCAGAAATCGTAATTGTAGAAACCAAAGATTGGCATTGAGACCAGTACTTCCTGTAGTATAGACGGTGTATAGAGGCAGAGTCTTTCTACGTCTCCGGATATGGCGAGACTCTGAACGGGACAGTCGACAATTCCGAAAGCGTGTCGTTGACTGTTATTTTAATGCACCGGCCAAGATGTGTTAACCTTACCTACTCCATTTGGGGTCTGAACTTTATAGAACATCAAACATTGGTCCTCATTAGATTATCACTTACAACCTTTTGAATGTTAAATTTGCCTTTTAAGCCAGACTCCCAATGTAGAATCCTAATACTCTAATAATATCTTGAGTGGAGTACTCCGAAATTGAAGCTTTTTAGCGGTATATGTACAAATTTATGTCTTACGTTATTACCCCAACAATCTGTGTCTCTTCCCTGTTAAGTACTTGTATTAACTTCCAAGTCACGCCATCACATACGGACGTGTGGTCTTTACATCAAGCCGCTACTGACGGTTTAAATCGTCAGTCCACCTAATCATAAAATATCCCATTTATATCCCATTGAGTCCTGGCCTAAGCCATAGACATAAACAACGCAAGTTCGTGAAATTGTATGATTATAGCGCAATTGGTTTTTTTTTGTGTTCTGTAACAACGACTTGCTAGCAACACGGGTCGGAGCAGAACGGGCAGCTCGAGAAGTAGGAGCTTATAGTGCCAATTTCAAACATGTAGGGACGGACAGCTTGCATTATATATCCCTTTCTATATGTGGTCTAAACGTTTCCGATTTCAGCTACAAAAATGTGTAGCACCACTACATATATTATATTTCAGACCTCGTTGCGCTGAAATCCATAAATTTTCAGTAGCATTCTATCTTATGAACAAAGTCATAAAATATCGCTTACGACGGTGACCGTGTAAAATGAAGGTGGGTTGTATTGAACACGGCACCGACTTCGTAAAAAAGCCTTTCATATGAACAGCGGTTAAAATGTTGCGTTTACGGTCTGAGCTTTTCGTTTACTGTTATAGTCACGCAAAGGTAGCCATTTAAATATTTTTACTTCTAGATTGTATTCAAGGGGTTGCATGTAGTTGCGTAGGACCAAAGCTTAAAAATACTATCGGGGTGGTCTTAATGCGACTTTTTATACGAAAAAAAAACAACGAGTGTGGCTTTAAAATATGTAGGTAGTTACAGAAAAAACGTCTTCCGATATTTACATTATTATGACCAGCGCTGAGTTTTACACCTGTCGCATTTTCTTTGTTCAAATATAAACAGTAGGTACTCGTAATGACTGTATAGTATAAAATTGAAAAGCGTTTATGCGTAGATATGTCCGCAATAAACTCGAAAATGAGATATTTTTTTAGCGGTTCTCACTTTTGTGTGAAGTATCTATCTATGTCAAAAGGTTTAAAGTATTTTCTATTATCAAAAACTGAAGTAATTTTGAAAATACAACGAATTTTGTGATGGAAATTTTACGAATACCAGGCGACGAAATCAAACTCTAAACAAGCGAAGTCGTGTACAAAAACGAGATTGAAATAAACTCTTCAACGATGAAAACAGCATTATAACCTTAATAAGGCTCTTAAACACTTTTATCTATTCAAGAAATAACAATAAACGGGCCATATTTTCTTTATGTCTATTTTCTTTTTATAAACGAGAATGGTCAGCACATTTATTATTGCGTACTCCGATGGGCAATTTGGCGTTTTTCAGAGATAGCCTATTTTGTTGTGAACCTCTCAGACCCTTAGGGAGTCAAGTGGCAGCTCTACCTAATAATACGTTACGAAGTAAAACTCTATTTGTGGTCGTTTATTTCAGAGGGTCGTTTCAAGATGTGACTGTAAAAGAAAAAATCCAAGGAAATTTCAAGTGGTACGGGCCGAGGGTCGTGAATTTAAACCCTCGGCCAGTAACAGTGGGTTTCTACTTAAGTACGGATTTTTAAAAATTGTCAGTTGTTTGGCAGTGAGGGAAAACATCGTGAGGAAACTAGCATGCTCCAGAAATTTAAAAAAATCTGCTATATGTGATTCACCGATCCGCACTGGCCCGCGTGGTGGATTAGCCCGAAACCCCCCCGTGATTTAGTTCGGAAGTCCGGTGCCTTGCAGTGTGACGTTGTAGGCTGATAATTGTATTATATTGACAATACAAATGATATTCCAGAGCTCATTTCCATTCCATCCTATCCTATCCCTCCCCATTTTCCCAATCCACTCTCCAAATCCATTTCTATATCTCCAAAAGGAGTCAGCGCATCCGAAGCATGCCAACATTTATCATTCTGGACTGATGTTGGCATGAATTGCGGATGTCCATGGACGACAATATCCACTTACTGTATGCTCGGCTGCCACCTTATTTCCATAAATGAAAATAAAAGGAATAATGGTTTTAAATAATCAGAAAACAATTTTAGTGATTAAAAAGAAATTATGCCTTCAGCAGGGAGGGGGTGAAGACAGTTTGTCTAACAAAGAGACTCTTTCCATCCCACATTGAACGACTTTGAACTTGTGAATCAGCAGAGACCACATTTCAGCACCAACTGTCATAACGGACAGGACCCTCAGATTGAATACATTCAGACTATTAAATTAAATTCTCAGGCTTGGTTCAATCATCAGGTTAGGTACGAAAATGTACCGACGGCTGCAATGGAATAAGTCGACTGTCACATGCTGGCAGTGATCATTCAATCCCAGCAATACCAGCGCGCGCCCAAGTGACGTTTTTGAGTTGAGCGGTTCAGTGTAACATTATCGATCTCCAATGCGCCTAAGATACAATTGACTTCCTTCTAAATGAAACTTCACGTTTGTAGGTACTCGTATGTTTCTGTGGGTATTTTCGCGCGTTCATAGCGTACCTATTTATTATTTATTTTGTGCATTTGTCTTCAAATATTGTGGCAGAGATGATGAGGCAGAAATCCACTATTATGAGGGAGCAGGTATACTTTCATAAACCCTGTATAATCAATTATCTTTGAAATTCAGGAAATGAGGATGGGGTCAGAGAAGCACAAAACATAATGGGATCTTGCCTTTTGTGTGTCCCTGGCGGCCCCTGTGTGTTTCCCTAATTCAGTAATTCAAATTCGAGAGGATGACCGTCTATACCATATATTTATACCAACTAAAATCCCCTTGTGATTAACAAAGGTTGTGGTGGTTGTGGCGAGTCCATTATTTAAGAGGTAGTGTAATTTCTCAGAGCTTGTGGTAGCCGCTTTGTTATCCCATAGTCGTCTTTTTCGACACCAACGGGAAGAGATGGGTTGGTGCTTTTTTTAAATCTACCGACATTACAGCTCCATGTGTACCATTACAATGGTACAAACACATTTCCTTCTTCTCCATGTCTTTTTACCTCACTTTTTAGATTCAAAGTAACACGATTTTGTCCACATTTACGCGTAAAATTGTATATACTTTCCATTACCGAATCATGTCAATATCAATTTATGTACATTAGAGGTGCCATTCCTTACTTATCTACTTTTAATAAATATATGTTCAGTTTTGACATATTATCCTGTTTGGTACTTTACACTATAGGTACAATTAACCGCTGTTCCAGCAACAATTTTTCTTTTTTTTTCTTGTTTACGAAACTAGGTGTATTTTTACATATTTTCCTGTTTGGTACTTTACGCTATAGGTACAATTAACCGCTGTTCCAGTAACAATTATTCTTTTTTTTCCTTTTCACAAAACTAGGTGTATTTAACTTGTATGAGAAAACAGAATTTCACTTTAAAAACCTTGCAGATTAATATTACTAGTGTAGATTTTACAGCAATACTCCAGTTATAAATAAACGGACAGACATACAATTATTGTATTTAGAAATAATTGAAACGACTGTTAATATATATAAAGGCTATAAAATTGCATATTTCGAAGTCGTAATCGAAGTCGAGTATAATAGATAAAGATAAGTTTCTAAGGAGGCTGTTTTTCTAAGACGGTAATAAAGTCGAAATAAATAGTGTAGAGCCTCTTTAAGTTGTATTCAAGTATGGTCGACAAAAGGGTAAAAAAATCAAAAACATATTAAATGCCATTTGAAAACACTACTTTCTTTGTTGCCATGGCACCGAAGTTTAGTCAACAGAAACACCGGGCTACCGGCGGAAGCGGAAATTGAGATAAACTTTGATTTGTTTAAAAGTTATTTTTTTAACTATTACATTGTTGGTATTGCAATGGTCTTAATTTAATAATTGGGAGAGGGAGGGTGCAAGATGCAATCCCACAGCTGGTAGAGGCACTTGACTGGACAAGTTATCTCTCTCACACAGAATACTACCGTATAATAAAACAAGCCGTACATAAAACGCTTACACAATTTTTTGTAATCATTCAAACCGATCCAATAGATCTTCAGTAACATTTCGGTAATTAACATCTGTAATCGATCAAAAGAAAAAGAAGAGATTGTGACAGAAGAAAGTTCTGGAGACGCTTAAAGGAAATTGAAAGAAGTTTTATTATTACATTTAATGGATTGTGTAATCTGAGATATTAAATTAAATTTAAATTTAAGTTATACAGTACGTTTAGTACCAATTATGATAGCTTGTGACTTTGCTGGATTCATCAATAGACCATATGGTATGTGGCAAAGTCATGACTTTACCCAGCAGCCGTTTAGGACATGGTATGCATATAATGAAATCGCAACAGAATCATGTATGTACATGAAATATTTTTCGATAAAAGTGATTACAATATAAAGTAAGAATGATCAAAACAACAATTTGTGGAGTGATTGTCTGTCTCAACGCGCATCACATAAAATCTATTAGACGGATTTTAATGAAATTCGGTATAGCTTAAATGCCGGGTTAACATTTACGACACTTCTTATCTAGATCGATTATAGATTTCCCACGGAATTACAAGTTCATGCGAACGTAGTCACAGGCACCGCCAGTGCCAAATAAGCCGTAAAACTTTGTTAGTAAATAAATATTATACAGAACAATTTACATAACTACAATGTTAAACTACATTAATGTGTGGGGAGGGGGGAAGCAGTGCATTAGTAAAAGCATCTCTTCATATCCAATAAACAATTTAAAAAAATCTAATCTCTTGGCTAATTAATATAAAAGCTTTTAAATTGATAATAAAACAACACATTTCCATATGAAAGCCTTCACATTGCCATTCCGTATTTCCATCTGCATATTCCACTAATTTTTACACAACACCAATTATAACGTGAACGTTTTTGTTAAAATATTCATAAAATTGTGGTAGTAACAATAATGGCACTCCACTGAGTGAAATGTAAAACAGTCCATTTGCATTAATATAAAGTATCGCGTCATGTAACTCTCACATTTGGTAGCTTGATCGGATTCTATCTCATTAAACATAGGATGGATGCATATAATAATACTAATAATAAGGTACGACTATAAAATGTGAGGAGCATAAACATTAGCGATCACCCCGGACTTCCCCCACGCTAGCAAAGTTAATAACGTAGTAACGTAAAGTCAATTTTGCATAAGTAAAATTGAAGTTCTGCTTAATTGCTTATTATGAGATGCATGCTTCTTATACAATGGATCGTCCTTGCATCGTTGTCCTCATTACTGAGGGTCGTGACCACGACCATGGAATACTTTTGACGAATGTCATTTTATAACAAATAAATCTTAATTTATTATGGAATATTCGCTTCGCCTCGGGGCTTACTCGCTTCTTCGACTGGTTTGTTCTTTATCTTCACCGTTCCTGTCAATTTAGCAATCACAAATGTTGATTAAAGACTAACGATTGTTGATTGAATACTAGATGAATACTAGGAAAGCACATAATGTGGGTACTACTTTCAAGCACCGTGTCTGAAGGTGTAGAGAAACCAAAAAAGAACTATAACTGCAAAGAGAATTAAATCAAAACTTTACCCTGAACTGTAAAAAGATGTAAACACCTCAGATACCGAAGAATTATACATTCAGCTTTACGAGACCCTTGGGTAAATAAATTATACGTTTTAAATTAAGATAATATTATAAAGCGGTTTACAAAAGGGTCAAATGGAATAAACCTATTACATGGGCATCTAACAAAGCAATGAAATTAGGATTTATCAATTATGTACGATTTTAATTATCGAACGTTTATTATTCTACTTATGGTCACCATGGCCTCTGGTCGGGTGGAGAAATTAAAATCGATAAGCGACGTGGTGGGGTGAAGCAATGAGTGTGATACCGATGGGATGAACTGAGGAGCCAATACAGGCTTTATTAAATGAGCGAAAGATCGTGTGTGATGACGAACCTTATCGTAAACCCATATCCCAACAATGAACTCATGGATTCATAATTATGAGGTATATTTTTTATGAATGGTATAATAATTTTTTTTATGGCCCTAGTGACCTTTCAAGAATCTCCGGACATAGTTTAGGGCGAACACAGAGGGCACTGAGCCAGAAAAAAATGGGTAGCGCATTGGCACTTAAACTGTGACTATGTATGTATGTAAACTGTGGAGAGTAAACTGTGAGTTCTAACTTAGCACTTAGATTTGCTTTATTTGTAATTGAAATATACAATAAATTGTTCTGATTGTAATTCTGTTATATATAAACACGAATGACAAGCGTCAGTCCTAATCAGTCGTCGTTGGTATGCAACCAATGCAATACGACCAGCCACGTGAGATGGGGTGAGTCGCGTGGTGTTCGTCGGCTATAGAATAACTATAGAGATGGGGATCTCTACCCGTGGGCGTCGTCGTTGGTAACAATTCCTAAATAACGCCCATGTTAGTGTCTGTTTTTACCTCTATTGTGATGTAGGCGTCGTCCGTGGAACGTGTGAATTACACTCGATGCCAGCTGAAAAGCTACATCTAAGAAAGCGGCCATTACTTACGGTTAGATTGCCGGCTCGTGACAAAAGTTGGGCGGACGAATGTGGACACGAATAGGAAAATACTGCTATTGAACTGAATAGGTTGTTCGCTGTTAATACTAAAAGCTAGGTGAATAAAGCTAGGTACCTAATTATTAGCTAGATAATAATTAGGTGAAGGAAACATTGCGAGGAAAATCACGTACCCGGGAATGGAAAAAATCTTGGGCATGTTTAGGTATATGAGGTATATCCCGGGGAATAAGAGAATAAATGATGGGAATTGCACTTCTGTGTTATTAGTTAACACTGTATACTGTGTAATGCTGTAATGCTGTGTGCACGTAATAAATTATGAGCTGAAATAATTTCGTCATTGCAAAGAGAATTTGAGCGTGCGTTATGCTGCTCGGTCGGCTTTTTGACGGTAACTCCATGTAAATGTGATTATTATAAAAAATGTGTATTTATACCTTTTGTGGTTTAATAGTGATCATTTATTAAATTTGAAAGTGGTTTTTGTGCATAATATTTATAAATAATAATCAAATAAAAGCGTAGGGCTGCGTTATTCGTGTGCCTCTTCTGTCCCCAGTAAATCTACTATCACTTTACTGAGCGACTCCTGACTTACTTCGACGGGACTGCACATGAACAGAATACATTTTAGACATTATTTAATAAGATGAAAACTTGACACTGGCACAATGTGCCAATTGCACCGTTGCCATATTTGAAAAGAAAAAAAAAATGCGGCGAACATTATATTTTCAATCTAACTGTCCTTAAAATACACGTAAAATACCGTACAGAATGTAGCATTAATATACTTAGTTCTTGCTTTATTCATCTGGATGAATGAATTCGACTAAATTGTAGACTTAATTAAGCTGATAGAAGAAATAACATCGAGGTGAATGAAGTCCACTTAAATTATTAAAATATTATTGTTATTATCAAATCATAATAATTAATTAGATAAAAACCTTTGATTCTTAATCCAATGTATAATACTAGCAAAACAAATTGTGAGAAAGATTTCAGAAACGCACTTTACGTTTGAGTTTCATACAAATAAAAGTAAAAAATGCAGAGATGGAGTCATTTCAATGTGTAAATAGTCCTCTCTCGGCGGAACCGGAAAGGCACTCAATGAACGCCATCGGAACGAATTCTAAAGCTGAAAAGATTTGTAACACGCCGGAGTAAATTGATTTTTCTTTTATTGATCCGTTTTTTTTGTACCTGCATTTTACTTAATAAATTTTCATTGCATGCGTGCGTTTTTATCTACCCTTTTTGTGTTTATTCTGAGGCTATTTATTTGTTTACTTTTTAATCCTCTTCAATTTGCACTGAACGTTGTGAAAAACATTTCTGCATGTGTTTATAGAACAAACCCGTAATTGAGTCGTTGAGTCGTAACTGAGTCGTCGTAAGCTCGAATTAAAAAATACATTTCCCTTTTTTAAAGGACGGAAGAGAATAATTTTATTTTTATGCTGCGTAAAACATGTAAACCGTCACATGGCAGTCCACATGGTGGTAAGCCTTTCTGTCGCCCATGGACATACCAACTTTAGTCAAAAATAACGAACATTTGCACGACTGCAGATGCGCTACCTAGTGTACAGGATTAAAGAATAATAATTGAAAAAAATTGAGGAGTATGGGAGAAATATGGGGAATATGTATCAAACTCTTTTGCATCAATTTACAATTCTTACAAGAAGGTACAATATTACAGTATCACAACTATTGTAGCTATTATAACTATCTATCCAAAGGTTGTCTGACTGAGATGGCTTTTAGCGATAAAACCGCCTTTATTTTGATGTTCAATAAAGAGTTTTATCTATATATTTAACTATCCATCAATGCATCTATTATAATATAGATTGTATTGTAACAATAATGTTATTGTATTGTCAACAGAACAAGGCGCCCTTACGATAGTCCGCCGCTCGTCGAGTCGCGGCAAGCCCGAAAGCTGCTCGAGCCCCACTGATGAGCAGCTCGATCAGATCGACTTAGACACCGAACACTTGCCCGCCGTCGACACGCCCGATGCCTGCGATAAGGCCGCTCTTAGGTAATACTATCACGACTTTCTTACTTTTTTACGGAAATATTCGTTCCAATGTTCCGTTCGCAATTCATTCCTAATCCTATTCGTACCCAAATCCACTGATAAATCTCCGAAGGTAGGCATTCGGAGATGTGCCAACATTTGCCATTTTAGACCGATGTTGACATGCATCGCGGAGGTCCATGTGACCGTTACTACCAAGTGGACTGACTGCTCATGTGCCATTTTCTTTCTGACAAAACATCGTTTTTATATTTACGTATCTATATTTTGAAAGAATCTAAGCATAAACTCGTTTTTAAGATGAATCGTGTAAAGTTCACCATTTTGACTTATTTTCCTTGTTTTTAACGTGCTATGTAATACTATTAAAGACAATTTTGCCAATAAAAAATCCTCTTACATTCATTTAACACATAAATAGTAAAATCCTAACATGTGAATAGAATTCAAGACTCATATTTCAAAGGACGCTAAAAAACGTCGGATGTAATAAAAATTCCGATATCAGTTTCGTTTAGGAACGTTCATTCCAGTTATTTTCATTTAATTTTCATCGCATCGGGTCAATTATTCCGCTTCATTTATCCCGAAGAAGGGCGAAGCGGCCCATTCCTAAGGAATTATGACCCAATGTTAAAAATTGTTAAATGTTACCCAATGTTTTTAAACGAAGTCCGTAAGTCGACGCTAATTTTTATAGATGAAATATTTTTTTGTTGGTGAATTATTACAGTAATTTTCCTCCATTATTATTTATCCATTATAAGGTAAGTGGATACTGTCGCCCATAGACATCCGCGGAACATGCCAACATCAGTCCAAAATGACAAACGTTGGCGCGCCCCCGGATGCACTACATACATTTAGAGATGTAGGAATGTATTTGGAGAAAAAGGGTTGGGAAAATGGGGACAATTTACAATCGATTATAGCGCAATTACACATTTTTGTGTTATGTAACAACGACTTACTTGCCAATGATCCGGTTCGGAACAGACTGAGCGAACAACGCGAAAAGTTAGAGCTTATCGCCAATTTCGAGCACGCAGCGACGGACAGTTTGTATTATCTATCCCTCTATATTTGTAATACAAGCCATGTCGAATGAACGCCTGAATAGAGTGATATAGGAAAAAGAGTACTGCCCCTATCTACACTTGGCCGAAAACGAACACAGAGGTATAAGACCAGGTGAATAGATACAAAACAAACATGTGTACAAAACGCGAAAGAATAAAGATAAAAGGACTTATTTATTAATAAGCCATTACCTTTATGTATTACGTGAGAAACTTATTTTAGTTTGATATAAGGATGTTTTACATTAATAAAGGTAATGTTATCCTATCCATCTGTGTCTCATACCCCGAAAGAAATTCCATATTTATATTATAAAAATCACAGATTAAAAGATTGTGGATATCTAAATCAAATTCCATGTTATTGGAAAAGCAAACATCAATCATAAAATATGTTTGAGATATAATAACGAATATTATCTTTTCTTTTTAGCTTTGCCGTAGGAGAGACTTAATAAACGAGGGTAGAAATGTAGCTCGTGTACAGTGTACACGAGTTATTATATTGTACACGTACAGTGTACACGTTACGACGTAGTTATTTATATTGTTTAAATATAATTTTCTTTCTGACACAATATAATGGCACAATAAGAAAATGTATAAAGGGTGGCCAGTAAATAGTGGCCAAGCTTGAAACTGTCGACATACCGGCTCATGACCTATCGGATGACCACAATTTAAAGTTAGTGAAAATCGCACTATTTTGGAGATATTGATTCTTTTTTACTTTTTTGCAAAATGGGCACCCTTGGTCAGTATTTTTATTTTAAGTTCTTGAAGTATCAAGCAAAAGGGGCATTGGACTGGTCACGTTTGTCACCTTCACCGAAGGCTGAAACCATAGATTCTGCTCAATACTGTAAATTGCAGTATGTTTTTCTGTAAAATTATTAACTTTTGGGCTTTGCAAAAAAATAATCATGACCGGAATCCATGGTTTCAAGATTACGGAATCTTCTTCTTCCCTAGACCATACAACCCTTTGAATTTTTCTACTATTCTTTTCTAATTGCCTCCTTTCTTTTCTTATTCCATGGTCCTATTCGTTTGCAAAATCAATCTTTTAATTAACTAAGTTTGTAGTGTTTTAAACAACCCGTTTTTATTCTAAGAATGTTACGTGACCACTGGGGAAACAAACAGTGATTTTTTGTCATATAGGATCGTTAGCCCTACGTTGGACCCTCCTCCTTTATCTGGGCTTGGCACCGGCAGAGTTGTACCTACAACCCAGACAGAGTTCCTGTATATTTATAAACCGTAACCAGCCCTTATTCGTCCACTACTGGAAATCAGCCTGCTCATGCATAATGTCTGGTACATGAGGGATGGATGGCCTTAAACGTCACCCTGGCCAGGCAGGATGGCCAGTACACTCTTTTAGAGGTGGTGTAGATCCTCAGGGCTTGTGGTAACGGTTTTCTTATACCTAGTCTCTTTTTACCACACCCACGGGAACAGATGTTGTGGTGGTGTTATTGTAAAGCCGGCCGACACCACCTGTACATTTATCTTCTTCTTCTTGCAGTGCCGTCTTCTAACAAAGGTTGGCAATCGTCATGACTATTTGTACTTTTGAAGCTGCAGCACGGAATAGTGAACCAATGCTCTTACAGTATCACTGGCGAAGTTCTTTAGCAGGATGTTCTTCAGGATGTATATTTATCTTCTTCTCCTTGCTGTGCCGTCTTCTAACGAAGGTTGGCAATCGTCATGACTATTTGTACTTTTGAAGCTACAGCACGGAATAGTGAACCAATGCTCTTACAGTTCCACTGACGAAGTTCTTTAGCCAGGATGTTTTTCAGGATGTATATTTATCTTCTTCTTCTTGCAGTGCCGTTTTCTAACGATGATTGGCAATCATCATGAATATTTGTATTTTTGAAGCTGCAGCACGGAATAGTGAACAAGTGCTCTTACAGTTCCACTAGCGAATTTTTTTAGCCAGGATGTTCTTCATCTTCCGGGCCCCCTCCTGCTCTTGCCCTGTACCATATAATAAGTTGGAGGATGTAGTATTTGTTATTTCTCATTATATGTATTATATTTTTAATTAACATTGAAATGTATAAATATCAGTCTATGTTACTGACATAACACCACGACAATGGGTTCGTTAGACGATTTATGGCTGACTGATCGCAGCGCAGATCAAACGTAACATCGTTACTTCACAGCTCACTGGAAAACGATTGACACCGATCGGTTTGTAACGTATATTTTCACAAAAATGATATTAAAATTCAAAAAATATAATCTTATAGCCCCAAGGTTGGCTGAGTGAAAATATATTTTTTTTATAGAAGAGATGGCAGACGAGCGGGCGGGCCACACCATGGCAGGTGGTCACCGCAGCCCATGGACCCCTGCAACACCAGGGTGCTCTCTTGAAGAGCCCCATATCGTAGCATAATGGAAATACCTCAGCTGACAGTTCATTCAAGAACTTTCTGGTTGGCGGTATAAAGCGACTCTATGTCAAGGAAGTGCGGCAAGTGCAAGTGACAGAACTTAATAATTCCAATAAAAGTTGTACAGTTTTAAATACCTTTTTGATAAAGCAGGTAGTTCTGTATGAAAAATAATTTTAATAATTTAACAGGTAGTTTTAATTTATTTTGTATGTCACGAATAGTACAATATTTAATCTCCACTGATCCCGCTTCGTAAACTTTTGTTATTATAATTATAGAGATGGCCGTTTTAAGGTCATACATGCATGTACGATAGCAAAACTAAACGACTCCATACTATTGCATTGATTCGGAAAATGAAAAATACAATTTAAAAAAATCCGATGACAGCGCCAGTCAGAAAGAAACCGTCTAAAAATATGACCGAGTGCTCTATCCAACTCTCGATAGTCATTTCTGACTATTTTTTTTGCAATTCAGCGCGATAGTATTTAAGCAGAGCTTTAATTTCGGAAGCGATAAGGGATGTTTCCACGTTTTCCCTATAACACTGTATCTTGTCGAAATCGATACTTTTCCAATTTTCTCTGAACTTTTTGAAGAGAATATCGGCGCTTGTTGTTTGACTGATGTTTACTTCAAATACGCTTTACAGCACCAGTTCGTAAATGTGATGGCGACAAAGAAAAATAAGCAATTCCCTGTCAAGGTTTTACTCTAAGAATCGGTCTAATCGTCCTGTACAGGTTCATACGATGCTAAATAAGTTGACGTGGAAAGATATTTCATTCGTCGGTTTTCTTCCTCGATAGCCCTTAGTCACGCCCTTTCTTCTTTGTCGGCCAGTTTTTTATCCACTCCAGCCAAGTCACCGGGTCGACCTGCCTCTCTATGGCGCTGCAAGAAGATCTTATCTTCCACAATTTTTATTAATTGAAGTGTGCAATATCAAGTTCTTATTTCTGTAAGTTCTTATTTCTTGTTCTTGTTAAAAAAAAAATTGAATTTCTTTGGGACGCCCTAATGCATGTTTGGTTTTTTCTTGAGATTTTTTTACGATTATAATTTTACATAATGTGTCACTTACTACAGACTTAGACATTTAATTGTTTAGAATGACATATAATTAAATAATTAATTAAAACAATTAAACGAATCACAGAATAAATTACAACGTTAGCTGCTGGATCTTGCATGCCATTCCGAATTGACAAAACATGTGGGACTATTATCTGAATTTTTCTATTGTAACAGCTATTAAACCATGTATATGCAAATAAATATTTGAATTTGAATTTATTTTGTTATATAGAGTTAAATAGAATATACCGGCACCCTCTTGACAATAAAATATACTGGCACCCTCTTAACAATGAATTTCTTTCGTGAATGAATTACTTGTGTTCTGTGACTTTTTAAAATTAGCTGATCTGGTTTAACCTAAATGTATGTATGTATACTCCTTAATTACTATCAGGTACCTAATTAGTCTATTTAATAGTATCTATAATATCAGTTTCATATTTTTATTATTCTGACGAAAGAAAAACACAAACTTACCTATTCCAATTAGTATTTCGCAATTACGTTTACATTCTTCATAGCGTATAATGTCGGCCATTGCTCCGATACGTTGTTCGTTCGCTCTTGGGCTCCCACATTTTCTTGAAATAATGACGGTAATACAGAGAAAATTTAATATAACACCCCAAGTTAAAATAGGCTTGTGATTTCAGTATATATTTAATGTTACTTTAAACGAGGCTATATTTGAAACAACCTTAATTCCCGCAAGAATTTATCAAAAAAGAAACATAATTTTATCTGGAAATAATTTAGTTAAAACAATTTCATTAGACTATGGGCGACGCCCTCACTAAAATTATAAAGAAATAGGAGTCCCGTGACCGTCGACTTTGTGTTGACATTCTTCGTAATTGCAATTCTGGACCAATGTTGGCATGTACCGCGGATGCTTATTGGCGACAGTATTCACTTGCCACCAGATAAATTGTATGCTCGTCTGCCGACTTCTTTCTATAAAAAAAAATGTTTATTTTAATTATTCAAAAATAATGCTGATAGCTTTGCTGATCATGATTTGTGCATTTGGTATTTTTTGGCTACTCGTTGGAATGCATGCCAATATTGGTCCAAACGAGTGTTTGAACAATTACTTCTACATTCTAGACCCTAAAAAACGCCAAGGAAAGTTTCTCGATATTCTGTACATTTAAAAAAAATGTTTAAACCAAATTTGTAATTTCACGAGCCCTATCCAACAATATAATATATTTTTAAAGTTTAAACTGTCGTAATTTTGAAACTACTGAACCAAATTGACCCATATACGAAGTTACTTAGCCAAAATCTATCTATTTTCTAGATCCAATCTATTTTTATGCCAAATTTCTTATCTAACGGTTGAAAAAAATTCAACTAGCCGGCGCTGCAGACAGTTTTGAAAATCAACTAGCACAGAAATGTACGAGTATATAATAACAGGAGCCTGTTATTCCCGGGGATTATTATAGGTCAATTTGTCTAAAAAACGAGATACCCCTGTCTAGACGACCGCCGAGGGTTGATGATTGATGGAGAGGTCGGTAGACGTGTTACAGGGGGTGAATTCTACCTACAAAAATAACAGTAGGACTTATGTTATTCAGTTTAGAAGTCCATATCGTTTGTGCATGTGTAAAACATGCAAAATTGTTGTATTGTGTAAAATGAAAATGCGTTTACTGGCGCAATGTAAGCATTTTCATATATGGAATGGAGAATGACTAGAAGCTATGATAAGACCAGAGAAGATCACTAACATAGCAATGAAAAAGTAACGTAAGAAAACGTAAGACAACTTCAGGAACTCAAGAAGTGAAGTTAGGTTTTCGTTTGATTATTGTAAAAATGGTGTATTAGGGGTTTTGTGGTTTAATTGTGATAGTTTATTAAACTTCAGTGTTTTTCGTGTGTGGTTGTTTGTGATAATGAAATAAAAGCGTGGAACTGCGTTTTTCGTGTGCTTCCAAGGAGTCCTCTTCTGTCCTCAGTAACCCTACTGTCGCTTTACTTAGCGACTTACTTCGACGGGACTGGACGTTTTAATCTTTAAAATTGTTTATTACGAAGAAAACTTGACACTGGCTAATTGTACCACTGACACTGGCACGAACACTTTGTAGTGTCTTGTTCAAACAGTTATTCTCGGACGTATTTTTAAATTTTGTTCGTTCATATAAAAAATAAAGATATATTTGGTAGTCGGATGAGTCCGCGGCCTTTTTATAGTGAAAATAGTACTAAAATCGAGCACTAGAAGCATTCATACCCTTGTCGAAAAAAAATTATCAAACATATCTAATTTTTACTCCCATTATGGCTAATTGTGGCTTTTTAAGGCGTTAATGAAGGATTCTGACATCCATCACATCATTACATTGGCAAGATACCTTTTTGAAAATTAAATATAAAAAGATAATTAATATAACGTCGGTAACAGTAGACGAAAGCAAATATATACGTATACAATTTATTATCCATTGAAAAAATATTTTGGGGGTATTAGTAGCTCTATATATTTAGTACCCGCATATTTCCGATGGCCAATGTTTTCGTGCTATATCTGTACCTCGCTTAGGACAGATTGTTTTGTGCACAATTTTCACCGTACTTGATGAACAAGTCAAGTTCAATCAAACAGCAAAAGCTTTGTTAAAATAAAAATGCACTCTACATTAACGTTTTGCCCCTTTGACTTTTTTTACCTTTAGCAGTAGGGTAAGGTTTACGTTTAACTAACTACCATTGAAATAAACGCTATGTATATTGTTTTATTTTAAATTTTATCTATCCATTGAAATGAATCTATGCAATTAAATATATTAATCATAATCGATAAAATTAACCGATTACAACCGATCAGCTATCCCTATCCCTCAAATCTATTCCTGTCATGGAACTTTAAATTTCAAAGAGTTGTAAAATTAATCATAGTGCAATAAATAAAGTATCTTATATCACATAACATAAAGTATTAAATTCACTGTATGTTTTCATCTCAACATCCAGTGTTCACCAAAAGCTTTGGCCATAAGGTCAAAATATTACAAAAAAAAACTTGTTGTCATAATAAAGTAGATTTTAAATGTTTACGCTTTTTTGTAAAACATAAATAGCCAATGGCAATGTCTTTATTGATGTATTGTAGTTATTTCAATGTGTGAGAGTGGCGACACTGGGTTTCCATACAAAATTAACAACATGTGACTTCGATCCACATTCATATATTCCGTGATTCCGACGTTATATTTGCGAGTACATGGAAGTTGAAAGTCTTCAACTAGTATATTATGGATGTTATGACATACGATGTCAAAACGTGGACTCTGACAGCCTAATTTAAAGTCGGTCGACGAGCGATGGAAAGAATTACGCTTCATATTTTTCCAGGGGCAAAATTTTGAATTAAGATATTCGACGAAGATGCAAGCCAAAATCAACTTCAGTAGTTATTTAAAACTCGCCTTTTGATTTCATTAAAATTTAAGACGATAAATTTAATTGATCTAATGTCCATTGGGAGGAAAGTAAACGCGTTCAAAAAGCTCTCGAGCGATATTTTACTCAAGTCTAAAGTACCGAAGAAGGGCCACAGCAGGCTGTCTGCCAGAAACGAATTTCCTATTGTCCTCCTTTTCATTGAATTTATTGCTTTTACAATTTCATTGTTCCGTTTACCTTTATTGTCTTTCTCCCTAATTAATTATTATAAGTCTTGATTGATTTTATTCGATTGAAGTCTCTTTTTTTAAAGTAGAGGTAAATATTTTTTATGCTAATTGCAAAGATAAACATAACGTTCGAGCAAAACACTCAAACTTTAGTATCTCTATATGTTAGAATTAACTGTCAAATAGCATATATTATTAACTTGCCGAAGAGGGCGAGAGTCCTGTCATTCGGTACGTGAGTGACACTGAATGTTTTTAGAATCTCAAAAATGAAATCAGCTATGAAAATGGAATTTGTTTTATTGCTCTTCGAAGTATTCCCCGCGACATTCGTGATACTTTTTCATGTGATGAAACTATTGTGTGAAGCATTCGGCCCATTTTTCTTTACTCACCTCTTCAACAGCCGTTTGGAAGGCCGTTACTGTCTCTTCTGTATTCATAAAACGTATTTACTGTAAAAAAATAATAGTTTAGTATCAAGTACTTTTGTGCAAAACTTAAGTGAGAAAGCCAACAAATTGTAGCTTTAAACACTTTTCTTGTAATTACTCACCGAGATGACTAAGAAGGGATAAAGTCAGCACGGGCATGTCGCTCTAAGGAAAGTGGATGCTTTTTCCTGCTTTGTAATAAAATAATTTCTCTCTTTGTCCACAGATTACGCTATCTCCTCAGACAGTTAAATAGAGGAGAAATATCCGCAGAGACGCTACAAAAAAATTTACAATATGCCGCAAGAGTCCTCGAAGCAGTGTACATCGATGAAACCAAGTACGTATATTTCTATATGTTTTACTTTTGACTTTGTTGTGATCTTAGTTGATTGAAGACTGCGCGTTGCAAAGAACTGAAGAAAATTGTTAAATAATTATTTTATATGTTGAAAATCAGGATACTTTTGTTATAATTTTTTCAATTGTGAGAAAGATACAGATTAAAAGTAAACTAAAATATACCTAAATAAGGATCTGATGCATAGAAAA
The DNA here is from genome assembly GCA_943735995.1 of Sesia bembeciformis. Classification (NCBI taxonomy): domain Eukaryota; kingdom Metazoa; phylum Arthropoda; class Insecta; order Lepidoptera; family Sesiidae; genus Sesia; species Sesia bembeciformis. The sequence goes on from OX031025.1 coordinate 4,276,828, forward strand.
TTTCTCACTATGGCATAAATCAATAATGAATGGTATAACCCAATATCGGTGAAACGCTACATATTATCAGATTTTATGAAAAGACATATTTGTGAAATGAATTAATCGTTCATTTATGAATGAGTGATTTATAAAAGTCATTTTTTAGGATCTAATTCCAAAAAAAATTCATTGCTTTTGAATAAATTCACGAGGAATTAAAATTAAAATGTAATCCTTTCCTGACACGAGGCTCCTAAATTCTCGCTTAACAACAGATCTAAAATTCAAAAACATTTTTGAAATTTGCACCGCGCAGTCCGAAAACTCTTAATGAAACGAGGAATTCTCTCATACTGTTTATGTTTCAGATGCCTAGCCGTCTGCCATAAAAAAATCAACATGATCATTTTTCGAGATCCTTCCATCTTCCTTGTTTAGTCTGTTAATTATATTTTTAACAAACTTTCGAGATCATTCTGTATTTCAAACACTGTTCTCTTTTAGTTTGGTACAATGTCGGAGCATTTGCTACTTAAACAATGTTTCTCAGAAGGATAAAGTTCTTCATTTGTTTTTATAAGTGCTTTTGCACTTACAACATTTTGAAATAATAAATCGCTTACTAAATAATGTTCTGGAACCAGCTATAGTAGCTACAAAGTCAAAAACGAATGAAAAATGCAGTAGGTATTAGCATGACTACCTAGTAGGTAGGTGTTATAAGGTAAATAGCATTTAGAGAGAAAACTTATGTGTTCATATAGGGTTATTTTCTTTATAAAGACGAATTGAAACATTCGGATGAATGACTACTAAACCTATGGTTATATTTTGCCGCCTTTCAGGGCGAAACACTAAAGGCGCCGCCAACCCGATGCAAATACTACTTTCCCGAGTAAAATGAACACGATAATTAATAAACCGCGAGGGCCGTGATACACATGCCTGCGATACAAAGCCAGGAACGATTCAATACACATGCCAGTAAGAAGTATGACAGTTTTACTAGATACCTTTCGTGAGTACCAGTTGCAGACCACAAACTGTATCTTAACAGCACACCAGCTATTGGCATACACGTTTTCACGTATCTGGCTGGCATGCGAGTACCCCTCTCCGCTTCCCCTGTGATCTATTGGCGTAGTATTAAAACCCATACTTGTGACTGGCAAAGTCTGAATACACATGCAAGCATTTGTAAGGTACTGTTATGCTTCTGTGCGAATAACACGTACGTACAACACGGCCCTAATGTAGAGAAGTCATTAATGACATTCAAACACACTTCCATCATCACGTTGGCACCCTACGCTACACACTCGTTTCACCCGCTCTTGTTTGGGTACAATTCCTCTTTGGGGAAGTTCATACACTCCAAAAATAAGAGAACTAAAAACACAAGTATATAACACACTTACAATAGCTAACAACAAATTACAATAAGCTCACTGTTTAATATCTACTGCACCCGCTTTAATTTATCTCATTTAAAGCCATATGTCCCTTATGCACCAGACAATTTGCCTGAGAGGCCTATGTCCTGTAGTAGATACTGAAAGAGCTGATTACATTGCATTGCAATTCGCCATCTCATCCCAAATTAAAATTTAATGACAAATACAGTCAAGCAAACGGTAATCATTTATTTATGTTACTGTTCTGGTTATCGGGACGCACAGAGGACATACGTCACAAAGAGATTCAAACAACGTCTATATATGTTGAACAACGTAATTCAGAGACACAACCAACACACGGCAATATACAAACGTCTGTTTTCATATCCGACCGGATATAATTTCATCAGGATGCGAAGCTTCACTGTGTATCTTCGCGCATGTTCTGTACAATAACATATAACGCATCGTTTTATGAAAGACTCGATTTTTGTCCGCGGCTCGTCCACTTAGAAGCTGATTTTCAAATCAGTTTGTTAATAACTAGATAGATCTGGATAAATGTACAGTCTTACGATATTACACCAAAATTTATATAAACGCGAAGTGTCTCTTTATATCTTTATGTATGTTCCATACTATAATAACACAGTAACTTATCGTTTTGTGAAAAAATATAATTGTAAGCGCTTAGAATGCGATTGCGGGTGCGGTAAATTAAAAAATATAAAATGGATTGCTGGATGAGTAGGTGTGGTCGTTCTTGCTTGTCTATCTTAACCCCATCAAGAAATTGTGAAACATAGGTAGCACCTACCTAGATAAGGGATAGAATGCGGGCTAGGCATCAAGCGGGAGCCGGTGTAGTGGTGCGGTACGGTCACGTCGGTGACTGGCGACGGTGGCTGCAGCTCAACTACCACCAGACATGAAGCGCACACACTACATATGTACCGACGGAACGACGATGACTGCGCGGGCGCGAATTAACCACTGTTACAGTTAGAGCGGGGGTGAGGCAGGAAAGGCTGCTGTCAATGCAAACGGCAAGACCACGATTTTCAAATCAGTTTTTAGTCGATTTCTATAGACATAGGTATCTAGATGACTTCTTTATATGTAGGTATATTGTGATGATATCACACCATAATATAGATACATAAATTTAAAGACCCCTGTGGAGTTTTTTTTAAACTACTGGATCATTGTTAATGTTAAATACCCTTTGACCTTCGGGAGAAATACGCTATATAACAGTGATAATCGCAACAAAATCTACGCCGATATTAGTACAGATAAGCACACAGACAGACGTACGTTGTCCATTATAGACATATATAAAGATAAATAGATGTTACATGTTATGAGCTCCATCTTTATTTACTACTAGCTGACTCGACAGACTGTTACTAGCTGTCCAAATTTCAATAATATAATAATTTCAATAAGTTCATACAAAAATCCCATAGAAAAAAGCACTTTGTTTTTCCCGAATTTTCCAATTTTCCGGGCAACTTTTCCAATTTTTCTTTAAACCCTATTCGGAATATTACGAACATTTTTAAAAAATAATAGCCTAATCGATTATATTGAATTTAATTTATATAGATTATTATTCATTACTGTCCGATATCATGAATTTCCAAGAAATATTTCTAATTTTTAATTTTATTCGTGAATTACCTACCTATCTGATGTAATAAACAGAAATTACTATGTTTTCACTTGGAACCGAGCAGTTCTTCAAATACTTAATCATTTTAAAATATAAATAAAGGGTAATCAGCTTGTACTAGGGAAAGCTATAATTAGTTATTGACTATTTACCCGCGGCTTTTATTTTTACACCGATGAAGTTAAATCGATTAAACATCAATCACTTTATACCGAAATTTGTATGGAAAAAACATATTTTTTCCATACAAATTTCGGCACACCTTTTCTTTAGAAAAAATCCTTTTCCTATACAAAGTTCCTTTAGGTGTTGAATTTAGGATAACTATTGTTTTTCCCTTAAGGATTTTAATTATGAAGATATAGAAATTATTTTTGATTCTGTTATATATTTATTGAGTAATGCGGTATATACGATTACAAGCAAAATTTGTAATTTGTATTGTAATACGAACCTTATTACAAACACAAACATTCAAATGTTAATTCGATTTATACGAAATTAAATTCACCCTTAATAAAGTCAATTCTTTCAACTTTGTAACAAGATAACTCCTGCTTTGAAACTGAACAATTATTTTCGTTATGAAGTCGTTAAACAATGTAAAGTTGTCTCGATACAAAAGCCGCAAGGGGACAAGTAATTTGGCGCGAAAACCGCATTCCCGCCAAACAGGGAATCCAGGTTAATGAACAAGACAAAATGTCGCTATTTTAGGTAATTCCGCTTTTGAAAAATTTCGGTTCCCTTTCTTAAAGGAAGCAGAGGAGGTAAAATTATGTTTTGTAAATTCTGAGCAAATGAGAGCTAATTTTTAATGGATTGTGGCTCATAAATTTCGATTGATAAGAACTATGAACTTGATAAGAAATTGATAAGAAGATTGATGAAAACGATTCTTTCGTAAGCGGAAGGTAAGTTATTTTGAGATGTAAACTTACTCTTTCCTAGTCATTTCGACTTAGGCACTTTTTATATTCATTCATAGTGATATCTTAACAGCCTGAGTTCAACCCATATAGCTAACGAACGAACGGTTCGTCAGCTAATTCCATCCGGGGTCGATCCAGCTGATCGATCGCTCGCCAGTCGGTCGGTAAGACATACGGCAACGCGAACTACCACAATCGATCGATAAAACCATAGAGAAGTCAAGTCGTCTTGTCATACATCATACGTCAACATTTAAATAATGCTTCTTTGTGTATAGAGGCGAGACCATGTACGGCCGCGGGCGGCTACCCACTGGGTCTCTCAACCAGCCTCCTAGATGCGCGACAACGTCTAACTACTGGTCTACTAAAAGTATATATGTATCTATAGAATATTTATCTATCGTATTAGGTAAAACATACATATACAGAGCATATTACAGTAAAGTATTGTTTCTTCACTAGCTCTTCAGTAAACGCTAGTTCAACTATAGTGCTCCCACTTGCAAAACTGTAATAGCACCCAAGTTACTAATTACGCGAGCAAAGTTAGGGAAATTTAGTAACTGATTACTTTAGGAGAGAGTTGAAATGGGACATAATCGTTCGTGTTCACTGGGAAATAAGTGCATTGAAATGTTTTCCGCCACACGATTGAAATTTGGTAAGGGTGACTGTGAATACTCATCGATTTGAGAATACATACTGGATATGTTATACAAGCACTCGAGGGCAAGCACGTTACAGTCTAACTAATAGTTTTCTATCCTCAGTAACTCTCGAATTCTTTAATTCATACGATAGGTCAAACTAAAAGTTCTTAGATCTAACTGGCCACGATAGAAAAAATCAAATTCGAATATTGAAAATGTAACTCTTTGCTTGTCAAACGCCATTAAATTTTCAAAGCCGTCATTTGTTTTTTATTTCTGGCGGCAATTTTAAAAGTAAATGTTTGCGGAAAAATGAATTTAACAAGAGAACATTTTTGAGTACTGTAAATGTAGTTAGTAATTACGGTAATAATGTAATACGGCACCAGTGGGGATCATCAGTGGGAACAGGGGTACCAAACCGAAAATTTTACGCATAGCTGCTTCAGTTCGTTATTCATTGACACACCGTCTATAATATACTTTCATATTGTCTGTGTTTATTAGATCTTGGTTCTTATTAAATATGGTAACATAAAACAGACAAGGGATGCTATAAAGATAGAGATGTTTCTCAGAAAACCTTATTTTAATGACTTCATTATTTTCATACCCTGCTATTGCGCAATATTTCGTGGTCCACGTATTACTATTTCGTATCACCCGCCTACATTCTGTAGGTTTACTTCATAGAACTAGGCTGACAAAATCAATAACTATGAAATATTCCCGAAGGTACACCGTCGATTTGTTCGAGTTAGGCCGTGTTCATAACTTATGTAGGTATTTACTTGCCGAAACACACATACTCTACCCCATACGGATTGTGCAGGATTTAATTGTTGTTAGATATCAGGATTTAAGTTTAAAATTCCATTTATTTTAATTTCCAGTGATTTTAAAGACGGAGATTTTTTAATTTTTACAGGGAGCTCGTTCCACAATCTTACTACATGCACCGCATAGGAATTATTATTCTACGTGTTCAGTCGTTCGATGAGCGTAGCCAAATACTCGTGTCCGCCAACATTTTTTTGTATTTATAAATTATTTTATTTATTTTTAACAGTGTAGGAGAGAATACAGCCATCTAACAGAACATCGGGGCAGTCCGTACTTACCATAAAGATGTAACATTCACCTTTCCTATCTTTCCATTGAACTAATAATCCAAAATTTTTAATTCAATGGCTATCTAGTTGTAGTTAAATCAATATTAATGACAATAGATTCAATAAAATATTTTTTGTCGTCAGCGTAAATGTGGTAACAGGAAAAAAGCAACGAAATTTCTACTATTAATAAAAAAGAGAATAATATAAATATTTTTTTAATATAAGAAATTGTTTCCGTAGTATTACACAATAATGAATCTAAATCCTTCTTCCATGCTTTTACGCAAATATTATCAACTGAAAATATTTGCTTCAAATATTTTATTAATTAAATTTTGTATCTAACAGTAAACTCTTCTTGATAAATTCAGATTGATTTGATAAAATTTACTTGATAAAGTAAATTTTATAATTTCAGAAATATCATGAAGACGTGTATGGGTATTTCATCATGATTCTAGGAAGTTAATTATTGTAGGAACAATAATGGTATAGAAGGAATCAAACTATAATATATGATACAATAAAAAAAAACTGCATAAAGGGCCATATCCACGTGTTTATCTCTTTTTTTTTTTGCTGTAATTTTGGTCCAATTTTGTTGCAATTTAAATTATGTGTAACTTATTCCTTAAAGATCCAATTTATTCTTAACAATGACTAATCTTGTAAAATAAGATAATAATTTACTGGCAGAAATAGGGATATGCATAAAAGCATATAACTATATCATTAGATATATAACAATATATACCTATCATTATAAATTTATCCTCGCTTTTGCATACAAAATCCCGGTCATGTCCAGGTCAATTCATCCCACAGAAAGTAACTGGTATTAGTTGGTTTAAATATCTATATTTGTACATGTGCCGTACGCCAGATGTAATAATCCTATTTAACTAACCGCTGGGCTTAAATCAGAACGTCGACAGCATTGTAGTTGCAATGATATAATAAACAAATGCATTTATTTCAGACCCAATTCGTAATTTATTAGTAAAATTTACTTATGCTATGTTAGTATGTGTAGCGGCATCCAACCTACATTGATAAGTGTGGAGTGTTTACATACCCGGTTCAATTGGATTGGACTCTTTAAAGGTCCTTAAGATTGTAAATCCCTGCCTCCCAATGAATAAAAAAGAGCCTCCACTAAAGGCACGGCACGGTAAAGCACGGCGCTCATATCACTACTGGGTTTGGTCGACCTTTCCACAAGAAGACGGGTAGGAACGTGTCCACATGCTACACGCGGGTGAAATGCCACCGCAGGCGCGCGGCGCGACACAGAGCGTGCGTCTACATGCCAGAACCGACATCCGAACCAAATGTTGGACACAGAAAATTATTTAGTAAAAATAGAAAATAATTTTCTTACCCTAGGTTATTGAGGCTTAGTTATTGAGTGCTAGCTTATTTAACAATAAGACCAGACTTTGATAGACGGCTAATTATAACGCAATAGATCAGACAAAAGACAATAAACGAACGACTGGTCAATGAAATAAAATTATAAATATTTTTATAAGATTCTTAATATTCTCAACGGCGACGACGACAAATACAGTTCAGCGGGTAAAAATGTTAAGAATCTTATTTTATTTTTACAATTGCAGGTCGTTTGATACTTATGTGTACACCCTTCGCCATATAATTGGCCACACCTTTATCATATACATATTCTTCTTTCTATATGTAAAATATTGTGCCGCTATCATCCATATATTTATCTACTCACAGGTAGTTCCTTTAAATCAGTAGGTATTTTCAGCTATAAACGTGTTATTAAATAGAAGTAAAATTTGTGCTACGTATATTAATTAATTAATTAGGGTATATTAATTAATTACGCTAATGGAACAGATACTTAACCACCATAGGTTATTAAAACTAGTGCTTCACCCTAGCGTTCCGTGAAAACAGTATTTAATAATTTCAGAGAGTAACCAAAACAAAAGGAAATAGGTATGTTCCGAAAATTCGTATTCGTTTTGGCGAATACTCACCAATTTTCAAGCATTCGCATTCGTACTCGTATTCGTCATTTCTAGATGAATACTCAAATACTAATCGAATAGTAATAACCCAATGTAGGTAAAATAAGATTTCTATAAAAAAAATACTTTAAGAATCAATGTTTATAAGAAATCAGTTACCTAAGTACCTAAGTTTTAATCGGTATAAAAATAAAATTATTTTTCTTAATTTTAAAAATTTAAGTAATTTTAATGGTAAAATTAATAAGTATCTACTTATTAATTTTAATATTACCTAACCTATTTTATTAATAAGTTAGGCACTATTCGTATTCGTGCTCGCGAATAGTTAGGCAAATTATTCGTATTTATATTTGCGAATAGTGTTTTTGCTATTCGTAACATTCCTAGTAGGAACGTGCGGTATCTCAGTCGTTGTTATTTAAAACAATAACATCAATTATTTGTGTACCTTTTGTCGTAATCTAGTAATTCTAATTCTTATAAAGTAAGTATTTCTAAATATCAAATTCCGAAAAGGGCACAAGTAATTGACTTATTATAATGGAATAATGAAAACGTGAAATGTCAAAGATAAAATGTCCCTAATCAAATCGATCCCCTGTCAATTGTACCTATTTAATTTTGAAATATCGAATTTCGGAATTAAAAGATCAAAGCTATATTTAATTATAAAAGGTCTTTTTGCTAAGTAATGTCACGTTCCGTTTCGCGATTATAATGTTGTATGTATCGGATGTTTGTAAAAGCGTATCGTGTCGGAGTTTCCTGTTTAAAAGCGTGTAAAAAAACTCGTCGCTTATTTTATTGCCTTTATAAGTCCGATTATGTACAGATATTTCAAGTAGTCTGTTATTTAACATGGATTTAATATTTAATATTAAATCCCTAATTAACTTTTAACATTTAATATTTCAGGAAGTTATTTAACATGAGTAATTTCATCATTAGCCTGGAATTTCGGCATCTTCATCTTCAAACTAGAAAGAACTAAATTAAAACTTTGAAGAAACTAGAAATTAAAATAAACAATTAACGAAAACATGAAGACACTAGAAATTTTAGGCACTAAGTATATAAAATTGATTCTTAATGGACTATTACACCATCTATCATGTTATCATGTTATCTCACCTACTGATTACAATTCTACTTTTTATATGAACTGTATAGAATTATCTCTTAGTGCTGTATTCGATGAAATTGCCAGGCTGGACATCAGGAAGGGTGCAGGGCCTGACTTAATTCCTAATATCTTTTTGGTCAACTGTATATGTATATGCTGTGACAAAACCTTTGCATCTTCTTTTCTGTATATCATTAGCTATGGGCATTTTTCCTGATGCCTGGAAGCTTGGCAAAGTTGTTCCCATTTACAAGAGTGGTGATAAATCAGATGTATCAAACTATAGGCCAATCTCTATTCTTAATTCTATACCGAAACTTTTTGAAAAAATGGTCACTAGTTGCGTTTATAGCAATTTCAGGAATATTATATGTGAACAACAACATGGTTTTATCGACAAAAGGTCTGCGTGCACTAACTTAGTAATTATTAAAAAACATATAACCGATGCCTTTGAGAAGTATGGACAGATCGATGCGATTTACACAGATTTCTCAAAGGCATTTGATAGTGTAAATCACGATATACTGGTCTCAAAGTTGAATAACATGGGTATTGGAAATCCGTTGTTAAGTTGGCTGAAAAGTTATTTGACTGATAGATCTCAATTTGTCGAGATAAAAAATTGTAAATCTAAAGTTATAAAAGTTCCTTCTGGAGTCCCGCAGGGCTCCCACTTGGGCCCTCTTTTGTTTAACTTTTTTATAAATGATTTACCTTCATGTTTAAAATTTTCTTCGATACTTTTATACGCTGATGATGCTAAAATTTATAAGAATATTGAAAACTCTGTTGATGCAGAACTTCTGCAAATCGACATTGATAGTGTAATGGAATGGTGCAATCTAAACTTATTGAAACTCAACGTTAAAAAATGTTCAATTATTTCATTCACAAGAAAGAAGACTGGTATAGTTTACAATTATGTTATGGGTAACGATCAATTGCAACGGGTGGAGACTGTTAAAGATCTCGGTGTCTTGCTTGATGCGAGGCTTTATTTTAATGATCATATCAAAACTATTTCTTCTAAGGCAATGCGAATGTGGGGATTTGTTTATAGAAACACGTCGGAGTTTTCGCGCGTTAGTACACTACTTTTACTATATAAGTCTCTCGTTCGCCCTTTGGTGGAATATTGCTCAATTGTCTGGTCTCCTTTTACAAACGAACAAATTAAACTCATTGAAAAACCTCAGCATAATTTTCTGCGACACGCGGCCTATCGCGATGGTCACGGAATGTCACGCGATAATCATGATTATTCTTACATTCTTAGTAAACTGGATTTGCAATCTTTGCAGGAGAGAAGAGTAATTTTTGATCTCACTTTTTTATTCAAAATTATTAACAACTTTTTAGATTGCTCTTTCCTAACATCGCACATAAATTATAGAATAAGTGCTGCTGGCACGAGGAACTCTGATGTGTTTTATGTCCCCTATAGAAGAACTGACGTTAGCAAGAATGAAACTTTGATACGACTGATGCGCAAGGCTAACGCTCTTGGTGATACTGTTAATTTTTATGGTAACGATATTGTTGAATTTTCGCGCCAACTGAGAAGTTCTGATCTTATGTTGCTTTGAGTTGTACTTTCTATTTTCCTTTCTTTAATCTGTTATGTAAAAAGGGTATATCCCGTATAAATAAATAAATAAATAAATAAATAAATAAATCTAGTTATTTTTATGAAGTGTCTTACATAATTTAGAAGTGACACTCACTAGATGGGGCTTTGATTTTGATCAAATATAATGCTGCATAGGTACTCCCAATTATAATAAAAAAGCGTGTAAAAGACTGTTACATAAACGTTTAATTAATGATTTAATGATGATAATGACATTTCATGTGCTTTTTTTAATAGAAAGATGGTGACAAACGGGCATACTGTCCATCTGGTGGTAAGTGGACACCCACGGTACATGCCAACATCAGTCCCGAATGACAAACATTGGCACGCCTGCGGTTGTGCTGCCTACCTTTGTTGATATAGGAATGTATTTGGAAAAAGGGTTGCGAAAATGGGAAGGGATAGGATAGATAGGATGGGATGGGAATGGGCTCTCGCATATTTCACTCACTACCGAAACATGTACATACATTGGGCAATATGATAAAGTGGGAAACGCAATACATTTCAAGGTAATGTTCTGTGAGGTAACGAGGCCTGTCGAGTGCGTCCAGAGACTGTTGGATTGTCATCATTGATATCATCGGAAATTGTCAGAATACAACATTAAATTTCTTCTGAAATCAACAATGTTATTTATTGAACACGCTTTACGCGTTGAAGTATACGTGAGTGGAATTAAGTCTATTAACTTCATTATAACATCGATGTTTACAAGCAAACATTGTTTAATTAATTGGAGGACTGCAATTAATTGGAAGAGTGCTTGGTACATAAATAACTACAATTTAGTATAAATCATGTACCTACTTAATCTAAAATTAGGAGGCCAGACACGTTCCGTCAATAGTCCATTTTAAGTGGATTATCCATTAGTAAATCTATCTTCCAGAACTACTTGGACGGAGTAAAGCCCCCTAAATTGTTGTTTACCTTACAAAGTATATTACAGTAATTAAATTTAAGTTTGCTTAAGAATTGTTAAGATTGCAACTGAGCCTGCTATTTGATATTAAGAAACTTTATTTCTCAAACTCAAACTGCGTTTTCATCGTACCCTTGTGGCATCGTACCCTAACCATTTTAAACTGAAGCTTCCAATCTCAACGGGTTTAAGGCCATCAAATGTAAAAATTGAACTATAACGCTCACCTTTAACACTCGAATTTTATAGGTTCATTAGCGCTTACATAGTGCTTGAACGTTTACTCAGCGCTCATGTTTGCTCGTACATCACTATCCATCTGTCAAAATACACGTATGCCAAAGATAGTGATTCTTTGATTTTAATGTTGTAACAAAATCGTTATAAACAGTTAAGGGACAACTGAATATTCAAAGTTTTTCATAAAACACATTAATTTAATAACTAGTAAAACTTTTATGGCTTGCGCAACGAAACCGCCTACAAAGTCTACTGCGCGCTTTTCATTGTTATGCAAAGTTCTCGTAATTATTTACTTTTACGACACTCGCCGCCATGAAAACTTAACGATTAAAAAGAAAAAGTGATTCGAAAGTAATCGGGTTTAATCTTAATTTAAAGTCCTAGATTTGGTGTGGAAATGTTAAAATAACACCAGAGAATATGATTCCCGGAGAAGGGGAAAGTCCATATTATTTTTTTATTTACGCAAATCCCAAAATCACACTACCTAACCCCGACTACAGATTTAATTGTTTATTCGTTATGTTATAATACATAAATGCAAAATTTTAATAGCATAGTTACATTTATATTTTCTACCTGTAGTTACATTTCTTAGTAATGAAACTGAAACACCTCTAAAAATATACAGACCTGTAGAATTTATAGCTAACTTTAAAAATATTTTATAGAAATTTAAAATGACATTGTACATATTGTATTTAATATTACAATCTTAACATTTAATAACAATTTAACATGTTACGTAATTAATTAATAGAAATAAAATACATTGGAGTAAAAGTGTAAAGAGTTAGCACATCGCCCTGTGCTAAACGGATGTATGGCTTAAAACCGCCCCGCCCCGCTCACCAAGCGGATTTACAAGTCCCACTCTTTTGGATCTATAGCTCCTCGGGCCCCTATAAATAGATACGAAAGCTATTTTAGTCCAAAACATATTGTGACTTATTAATGATACACGAATAAACTGTAAATAAACTGTAAATTTTCAACAAAACAACATATACTAACATTTTACCTCTAATATAAAGGATTCTTAATTCTAATTAATAATTATGCAGCATTCATATAGTTCTGACACTGATGCAGGTCGAAATTTAATAAGGACCGTGATACAGGCCCATCTCATTGCGTGTTGCGGTCAGCGTTGATGGCCTCGGTGTACCCTATGTATTAAAATTGGAATAACAGGGATTTAAATTAATTATTAAACCCAATTTGTACGGAAACATAATTTATAATTTATATACTTCTAAGTCGACCTTTCATACATAGATATACATCTCTTCCGTAAGAATGCTAATAATAAATTTACGGGTAATATTAATTATGTCCTATTTGTTATTATAATGAAGACCTTCATATTTATGGCCTACCGAAAAGAATAAACAATCATGTGGCCTTAACCTTTAGGGATGTTAAATTGACATTAGTACAGATGAGCGCAACTGAATGAATGAAACATTTCATTCGTTCCTTCAGTTCATCATTTCTTAATTTTTACTTCGAGTTGGATAATTGTATAACAATAATACAACTTTTTATTGCATTGACAATTTAAATAATGGGAAAATAGAGAAGACAAAAAAATCAACGAATAGAGAAACGATCAAAATGATGTTGGGTTTTTAACTAAGCCAAAACCTAGATTAGAAGAAGTTTTATCTTTTTTATATCTATTCATATACTCGATATGAACGGTGCCTACGGCTGTATTAATACGGTAGTTGATTTTTCTTTACAAAGGCTGTTACCCTTTAACCACCACTTCTTACATCCACTACTGGACACGGGAGGCCCATGTCATTGTCTGTGCACATTGTCTTGTGCATGAGGGATATATCGCCTTAAAACGGCACTCTTGCCAAGCGGGTCGGCAACTCTTTTGGAGATCTTTTGGAGTTCCTCGGGGCTTGTGGTAGTGACTTTGTTATTCTTAGTCGTGGTTTACGATACTCACGGGACGAGATGGGATGATGAAACAATAACACGATGCTGATACATTTCTGCTTATTAGTTATAGAATCTATTCACTAATAATACCTACGTCATTTGTCGACGTATTCTGTTGGTTATTCCATTTTTTTTTCAATACGTCTGCCAAACGGGACTGGCCAGGCGGCCAATAAATAGTTGGAAAGGAATTGTGTGGGATCACTTGAAAGTGCTTACACGGTGTCGCGTCGCGCGCGTCGTCTTCGCAAGATTTGACAGCATCGCCATTTTTTAAATACCTCCTGCCAAGTCAACGCAACCAACGACCCTATATGCTTCACGCCTAGGTCTTATAAAAAAATAGCGATTATTTAATAATTTTGATGATTAATGAAAAGAAAACTTAACAAAATACAATAAAAAGGACTAAATAAGATGAATATTTATTTTCGATAAAACGACTACACAAAAATATTTCCTTGTTTTCAATGCATCCATCATATGGAGTCTAAACATTCCATTACATGGACGGAAATAAAACAGGGAAATGCAAATGGAAAATGTCGGAATTTTAGTACATACTTCGTTGGAGAAGTACACACACAAAAGAATGCAGCGCCGACAGCTCGAGACGACTGGGAACTATGTTTACACAATTTCACTTCTTTTATTTTACACTTGGAATGTTTATCTATTTTTCAGTATGGTTATTCCGAATACTCTTAGAAATACTCGTAATTGATCCGATTCTGTTACATAATAGTACGCTTTTTTCTTTTTTTACTAGGCAATTGCGCAATTGCCACATTGTGCCAGTGTCGAGGATTCGTACAAAATCAAAACAGTTCAATACACACCACGTCAATGTCCTAGCTTTAGAACTTTATTTAGAAGTGCTGTTTTTGGGGTCAGCGAATACAATTTGTCGCGATTAAGAATGCTTAAGAAAACAAAAAGATGCAGATTACTTTTTACATACGTCTGTATGTAAAAAGAGAGTCAGTAATTTTAGTTTTCTAAACAATGGTTTACAGGTATCAGTACGACCTAAGTTAGCTAATGCTCTAATACATCGTTTTAGGGCCTTAAATATAGATTCCTTTTCTGTGGACGTGTTGATTGGTTTACAATTTTACGATGCCTGTACAAATAAAACTGATTCAGTTTTTTTACGAACCGCGTCGGCTGGCGTTCTCCAACTCATCAATATGTAAACCGAGAAATTTCGTTGAATTTGTTTTGTACTGACTAGAGTACAGTCATAACTTATTATGAGGTTATTAATATTGCACTGTCGAAAATTCGTCATTTTTGTTTTCTTAAGGTTTATGACGAGATTATTCGATTGTAAACAATCCAAAATATATCTAGGACTATTTTCTTATATAGGAAGAAGGTGGCAGACGAGCATACAGTCCACCTGGTGGTAAGTGGATACTGTTGCCAATGGACATCTGGACATGTACAACTTCAGTCCACAATGACAAACGTTGGCACGCCCTCGGATGCGCTACCTGCCTGTGAAAATTATTATTATTAATATCGAATTCATAGGCATTGTTGTTGCCATTGGATAAGGAATAGTTTGAGGGAAGTCATTTATATATATAACTAGCATTTTTATCACGGCTTCGCCCTCGTGGATTTTGTTTCATAATTAATGGACTTCCCCTAGAAAAAAATCTGTAACATAATAGGTTATGCCCCCTCTAAGTCAAATATCAAAAAACGCCGATATACGTGTTTAATTATTTTAAATGAGAAATCTCTCTGCTAAATTTTATGTCTCGAACTTAAATAGTTCTTGAGACACAGGCATTGCATAAAAATATTCCGCCACTTTTTTCACCCTCTTCCCAGTAAGATTTCTTACTTAAGGATTTTCCTAAATCCTTCCTTAGTGGATACGTATGTCATAAAACCTATCCACTGAACAAATGTCATCTTTCTAGCTTCAGCGATTTAGCCTTGGCGATGATGAATCAGTCAGTCTTTTTGTCAGGACATCTATTTTTATATGTACAGATAAACAGTAAACAGTACGTGGCCATAACACGCTTCCTTGGGGAAAACCATAATAACATTTGAGATTTTCTCGTTTTTGACACACATTTATCTATTTAAACGGGTCTAGACGCGAATGTTTACCTTATTTATTTTACTTTACTAGATGTTTTGGTTGGGTTGCACTAACAGTGATCACGAGCTGACTGAAGAGGCTGGTAGTCCACGTCGATAGCCGTGAGTATCGACTAACTACCGTATTAACTACCCGCATTTGGTCTTCATATTGCAGAAAGTTGCGGCACAGAACACACACAATATCAGAACAGCGTCAGACAAAAAATCGCGAGGTTTAATTTTACGAGTATTGTACTGTGCCGCAACTTTCCGGAATGTAAAGACCAAAGGCGGAACTGCGCGCAACTGTAGACGTGGACTGCCCGCCTCTTCAGATATGTGCCAATATATCGTGATATACGTGATCAAAAGCTTTGGTCATGTCCATATACATTGCTGCTAACGGGTATTCTTTTATCCAAACAATTTAAAATCTTATAAAGAAACCCATAAATTGCCATTTCGTTAAACATTAATAGAACTAATAAAGATTTGCCTATTTTATATCCAGTTGCCGAATAACCAGGACATAATATCTGCCAACGAAGAGTACCGTTAAAATTGGCTTTGTATAAAGACAATATAATTTCCCACCAACGTTATTACACGAGTAACCGATTAAACCGTTAAAAGGATTTACTTCGGCTGCGGAACGCATTTGCATGTAAATGTACCTACATTATGCATATAAGTTCCAACTTGGATTCAAACAACTTTCTTTCTAATATGTACATATGAAGAACATTGCGGTAGTTCAATAATTCCTCCATTAGTAAATAGGATTATCTACCATTAAAATTAAAATTAAACTATTTTCAAAGTACTGACCTACCGGCCGTTGTAACACATACAAACTATTTTGACGCTCATTATCAACTTATTGAATAGGCGGCCAGGTGGCGCCAACCGCAAATACGTAGAACAAACCTTTATGCTCAGTTAGGGCATGGCCACCTTTGTTACTAAACATTTTTTATCTATGAACCTGTTATCATTGAACAGTAAATGAATTATTATTGAAATGTAATTAATTTAAGACATTTTTATAAACCCTTTATAACAAATAGAAACATGAAAAAAACATTTCAAACACCTGTGAGTTTTGTTTAAGAACAATAAGTTTGCTTTGCAGTTCTCATATAATATGTATATAATGTGAGAGTAAGTGATATGTAGCTTTATTATGTAGTATAGGGTAGGTATTATAAGTAAAGAGGGTACCTGATCTATCTGCCTTCGTATTATGAACTCCTATTTCCAGACAATTTCCGCTGCCAGACCTTGTACCTTGATTTTTGCAATTACAATATAGTTAAATCTAACTTTAACTGGCTTCCTTTAAGTTCATTGCATGTACCTTTAAACAAGCCATTCAACATTAGACTTAGCTACGTTCGTAATGAAAAATATCAAGGAACAAAATTGATTGGCATCGAAGCTGCTTAGAAATAGAGGCCCTATTTTATAATTAAAAATGACATACCTGTATCTTTTAATAAAAAATCAGGATTGGTAGGTAATGTTTATTAAAAATAGACAAAGACTAAAAAATATTAAGATATAAATTTATAAAAGACATGAACGTATTCCTTACTTATTTAAATGTTTAAACACGGCGACAAGTTTTGCAGTACCTAGTCGGCTCCAGACTAGGTCAGAGTGTATGAAGCCAAACGTTGAGAACAATCTTTCTATTCCTGCGCTGGAAGCCACAGCGGTACGCACCTATAGCCACCATTCTAAGGCTTTAACGTTTTTTTTGACGTGTTCTTCAAATAAGAAGCTGTGGAATGGCGCTGTCCATTGCCTTGCATTTAATTACATCTGGCATTGCTTCTTTATAGTATGTTTCTATGAACTGCATTGCATTGGGTCCAACAAATTCGCTACAAAATGTGTTGGTGTCATTGCCATTTCATACCGTGAACCGAACTTTTGTAAGTCGCTTAGGGTATATTTATAACCGACATCAGCTCGAATTTGATTTATTGAGTATCTGGATGCGAAGTAATAATTGAAATAAAAACTTAATTTTCTGAAAATAAGGTTCAAGTCCACCGTTGTTCTAAAAACAGGTAAAGTAGGTATCAGTACTCGGTACTTTCAAAGACCAATCAATGGCGCAATAGAGTATCGACCGACAGGTACATACCTATGCCATAAAATTTGCTTGTAACTAACATGGATTTCAAACATGTTACAAACGTGTTTTTATTGAAATAAAAAATACCTATTTTAAACAATAAAAAATGTCAGAAACAAAGAAAAACGTTTGTTTTGTTCTAATTAAAATAAAACTATGTATTTTTCCGTCCTTGGCATTGTGCAAGTCAATTTGAAACTGAAGTGAGTGAGAGTAGAGCTTGCCCGGACTTCTGACTCGGGACATAAGAATAATAATAAAAAAAACTGTTTCACTTAAAAAGGTACTGTTAAAAATTTGAAAATCCAACAATTCCAAATCACCAAAAAAAACAAAAACCGTGTCCAATTCCTTAAGGTCCCTTTTCGCGTGACCACTCATATTTAAAAAAGTGACGTCACTGCTAACACATCATGTCAATTGTGTCACGAGACAAACAGATTCAAATTATATCTCTTAAATTTGTGTTTTATAAATATAAACTAATATATTATAATATGAATATAAGTCTATATTATACCGATCATCATATTTTTATAATTTCACATTGTGTTGTTCATAGCTATATTAGCTACCAGTATCAATAACATTTATTTCAATAGCAATTGACAAGGAACAAGAAACTCATTCGTTAGTACTGTTAACATTGCCTTAATTTAAATTAAATTGTTAATTGTACTTACATAATACATTTTATAAGCGGTGACATTTTGACATTGTAGCTACTCTTGCCAGTTACCAAGCCTTTGAAGCGAAGGCTTTTAAATTAATTAATTAAAAATCTCGGTGCAAATGAAACCGTAGAAGCTCTTTAAACGAGTTTCGAAACCATAGCAGTATTGTGCTTGATAGCTAATACAACAATATTATATTACAAATTTTCCATTTGATAATAATGAAAATTTAATGAAACTTGATGCTCCGTCATTGTCCATATCTTCTTTTCTGTTTACTTTAATTCTATGTTTTAATTTTCATAAAAAAATGTTTTTTATTTCTCATTTGTTTTCGTTTCGATTTCATGAAAATCCATGTCCATATTGGAATTTCAAATGGGGTTTGATCAGTGTAACCGGCGTGGGGGTTGTAACGGGTAGGATGTTGCAATGCCAGCTCACCATCGCGCCGCCAGTGATATTGTCTAACGCAGGGATAGGAGAGGCGTGGAGCAGCCGCGCGCGCAGCAGACAACACTCCACATGAGGCGCCTCCGCACCCCCTGCTGGGCGAGGTGCTCAGTAGACAGACCGAACGAAGCAAAGTTAATACCGTTACAACAGCGCCGATCACGGCCAAGTAGTCGCGCCTCCCATCTGTCCACTCTGTGCGATTAGGTCTTTCTGTTATGTTGAAGCTTCAGTAACGTTCAACTATCTCAGTTTCCTGTCCACCTGGTAGTTTAGAGTCTTCCCCTATTTTCTATTAGTTTGGAGAATTAGCACTTCTTAAATGTTGACTGAACTCCAAACTGGTAAAACGTTCAAATTCAGTTGCATTACTATCCGTAGGTTGATTTTTTCCACCATGTTCCGAGGATGAGTTGAGCTAAAATAATTGTATTTACGTGACATCCGTTAGGTGGTTCCGGCAATTTATCGCTTAACTCGTTCTCTCGTAGACTAGTGTTTTCTCTGTACGTTTAGATTAGACCTGGATCTAGCCTCGTGTTCGTCCTGGACTTTATTTTGTGAACCCCGTCACAGTTTCTTCGGCCTGTTACTTCCCTGTTTGACCCTCGGCATGTGATCTTTTCTGGGTGACCCTTTAAATGTCTATATTTTTGGCTTATTTTTGTGATGATGTTTTTTTCAGATAACTTTATGTTTCCTGTTTGTTCTTCACAACACCCGTCCTAACAGCTTTAGTTTTTAGTTTCACAAAAAAAAAAGATTTTTATAGCTGCAGCCACGCTTTCACACATCTTTATTATCAATTTTGCATACTTCTCAGAACTACTTCTAGCTTTAAAATAAAATTACAATAAGAGTATACTGCAAAAATTGGTTCATGTGTAAACATTAACTTTAAATCCAATTTTACTCACAGTAATTGGAAAGCCATTGTCTTCATCATTTATATGCACTCAAATAACGAACAGTCATCCCGTTTCTCTACTTTATCTTTCACATGAATTTATAAAATTTATAAAACGGTTCCACTGGTGATGATATTGGCTTTCGAAATTACAAATCATCATGATTTCCCGGAGTGTTCCCTGACTGTATCCCAATGAAAGCGTGTAATTTTTTTAGACCAGCCGTGGCGCGCCAGCAGTCGGCCCCGACCCTGGTTTTTAGGTGTGTCGATGTAACCAGTTTTATAACTATCATTTGAAGTAAACCAGAAACTTCTACACTATCATCTATGTTCTGAGAAAATTTTAATTGATTTTGTTTGCAAGATTCTGGTTTATTACAAATCGTAACTAAACATACCCTTGTAACCTTAAGCATCCTAAAACAAACTAGCTTGTCTGTGGTATATCGTCTACGTACATTGCTTTTCATTGACAAATCTACATCGCATTCAAAGTGATTTCAATTGTTTAAAGATAGTTCATGAGCAAACTGTCTTTAAACAATTCTGTTTACAATTGGAAACCAAAGTATAATAATACTAGTAATATCAGAAACAATTCGCAGCGAATCACAGAGCGTTCATATGCAAACACAATTTTCCTACCATATACGAGTAGGTGGAAGAAATGCGTCGAAACTTGGGAGCGATAAGCGAGTCTATGGATTG
The DNA here is from genome assembly GCA_943735995.1 of Sesia bembeciformis. Classification (NCBI taxonomy): domain Eukaryota; kingdom Metazoa; phylum Arthropoda; class Insecta; order Lepidoptera; family Sesiidae; genus Sesia; species Sesia bembeciformis. The sequence goes on from OX031025.1 coordinate 4,297,459, forward strand.
CAAATCCATTTTTCCCTTTTTATCGATGTATAAAACGAAAACCCGAAATTCTTTCTACTCGCATACAGGCCGATAGAGGCTTAGAAGCCTTTGTTGCTGGAAGGATTTATTCTTTTGTGATTTCTATCTCGATTGAAATTTCCAATGGAATAGTCGAGCACTTTTTACATTTTATTACATGTTGACATTGTTAACATTTGATTAAATTTTGTTTGAACTTTGTCAGCGCTGAATTGTGTTGGAAACTTCGATTGTATAGGTTCCAGTAAATGGTTTAACAAATTTAACAAAAGAAAGTTTACTTCAGGATTGTAATAAGAGGATTATCAGGATTTTGTTTCATATTACTCAATCTTTACATATTTTTATGACAATGGAAAGCAACGTAGTTGAATCCAAATTCTAGCACGCTGCATGTGTGAGTGATAATCCTATAAGACACCTGCTAGTGTTCACCTAACTACTATAGCATGCTCCTTCTGTCTAACTTAATCTTATAATTTTCTTGTCAAACAAACACGTCCTTCTAATTTTTGATAATGTATTTTTTCTGTTAAAAAGGTTTCTTAACAATACTAAAACGTGATCATGAAGAGTGCACCGCGCAATTTCTTTTAAGGAAACATCAAACAGAGAAGCATTTTCCTTGAAATTGTGAATAATAACTCTGCCATCTAGTGGTTGATTATAATCAAAATTTGCACGTTATAACTTCACAGTCAAACGTTTGTGAAAATAATGTTATTAAAATTCTAATTAAAAACTTCTGACAGAAATTATTGTGTGCAAATGCAGAATGTTAAACTTTTAACGTTATTTACTCTTTTAGCGGCTTAAGATATCACAGTTGTTTAAACTTTAAAGAAATATATTTTAAATAAAATAGTGCTAGTGTTTAACTTAGAATCAATAAATCAGGTAGTAAATTAGTATTTCACAAAGTAACAGGTTTTGATTTAGTCTGCAATTATAATTATTTTGCACCAATTATAAGTTAGTTTAGTATTCAATCAATTGAATTATCAATTAGATTTATTTTTGTATATGGCACAGTAAAAAAATGTAATCCTTTTGGATAAGTTTAAAATAAATAGGAATATAATACATTATTATAGGTGAATTTTATTATAACTAAATCATTTTTTCATGTTGTTAATATGAGGAATATAAAATAGTCATCGTAAATTTATGCTAAAGTTTTAATTTTACAATCATATTTACAGATACTATAATTCAACAATTAGTTTCAAGTTTACTTAAACAGTTTTAAGACTTCTGAATATTTCTCAAAGTAAAATCAAGATGAAAGCTATTACTCGAATTAATCGAGAATCAAGCATTGTCAGCGCTTTAAAATAATTTAACCGCCAATGGATCAGCTTCGCTTTTTATTGGATCATCGAGTAACCTAATGACACTGCTAATTTACGGAGCTCAATTTTGTTTGTCCGGGAATCATTATGCTAATGTAATTGTATCCTAAAATAGCTTAGCTCCTTGATTGATATTGATTGAGTATAAATTTGTATTGAACTGTGCGCAGGCGGCTGGCGGACGAAGATGATGAGCTGTCGGAGGTACAACCTGATGCGGTCCCGCCTGAGGTCCGGGAGTGGCTGGCCTCAACGTTTACGAGGCAGCTGGCGACTGCGAAGAGAAAGTCTGATGAGAAGCCAAAGTTCCGATCGGTGGCCCACGCCATCCGCGCCGGGATATTCGTCGATAGGATCTACAGGAGAGTCACGAGTACCGCGCTTATGCAGTTCCCACAAGACGTTGTTAGAGTTCTAAAGGTTAGTGTGCAATATCTCGATTCTCTCGATAAATAATACTATCGTAACAAAGCCATCTCGTTATCTGTCCATGTCAAAGCCAAAGCCATGTCTACACAAAAATAATGCAGCATAAACTACGAATGATATAGAGCCCGAAAAAACATTTTTTTTTAATTTTTTAAACATCACGCAATAATTACTTGACGGATCAAGTTTCATTGAAATAGTTGTAGCTCATGTGGGTTAATATTTATGATACTTTTAATCCGGTTTTTCGGTACAGACAGATTCGTTTATCGACCTAGTTTAGGCAGATTGTGGATTCGATACATCCATTATAAAAATCACATTCTAAATTTCGTGTAAACTCTAAAGTTCAAGCGAACGAAGTAACGGGCACCAGCTAGTGTTCAATAAAGCCCATCGTTCACGCATAGTTGGTGGAATACATTTTGATCCGTGAAAATACGGCATTACAAAATTATGACATGACACATGTCGTAGGAATAGTTCACAGTTGTAATTGAGATTGAGAAGGACACTAAGATACGCGTTTTTACCCTCTAATCCTTGTGATACTCTAAGATTCCGCTGATCAAAGACACGTCATGTGTATTGACACGCCCTTTATGTCCGTGACAAGTCCGTCACGGATATAAAAGGACTTATTATTCGCCACGGACTTGAATGTGATTTAAAAAAATAAGTACAGAAAATTAGTACAGTAAATACAGTAAAAAAACGTTTATTATAAATAATTATTCGTCTGCGCCTGGTCTCATGTCCGAAAATAAACAGGAGAGGTTTGTGTAGATAAAATAAAATAAGCAAAACATTCAATTAGTTTTGGTTTCAAGCTTTATTTTTATTACGTGTATGATTCTTCTGTTTATTGTTAATTATGTATATTTAATTACATGTGTTTCGGTATGCCATTTAATATGCCAGAACCCATTCCCATCCTATTCCAAACTTTCCCATTTCCCTAACCCTTTCTCCAAATCTATTCTCACATCAACAAAGGAAGGCAGCGCATCCTTGGGCATGTCAAAGTTTGTCGTTCTGATCTAATGTTGTCATGTACCGCGGGTATCCATGCGCGACATTATCTACTTAGCACTAGGTGCACTGTATGCTCGTCTGCCGCCTTATTTCTATACAAAAAATATATTTAACATTTGTATTATTAAATAGTATGAACAATTTGACTAATCCCTCTGAATAATCATATTTCACTTAATTTAGCATCTTGCGGGATAAAACAAAAATCTAACGTCTGCAGAATTTTGTCTAACCTTGCTAGCTTATTATCCTTCGTTGTATCCAGTGTCAATAAGTCCCCAAGGAGTCGTTAAGGATTATCCTCACTCTGTCCGTAGTTTGACTGACGCAGCGAATAGGTTTCTTCCCGACGAGCTAATGTACTTCGAGGTCATCACATCATTTTCAGATTATTTTCTAGGTATCTTAAAGAAAACCGAATGCTGAATAAAACATTTTTTTTTTATAAAGCGTCTATTCATTGTTTTAAATAAAATTCTTATTTATATTTTTAAGTGAACTTCAAAAGCTAAATATAATACAATTTTGATCTGGACTTTTTTCCTCGAAAAACTAAGTTTTCGAAAAAATTAGTAGTTCTTTGCTATTCGTACAAAGTACGATTATTTAAAAGTACGCCATTTATTTAAAAGTGCGCCACAAGTATTTTATCTTAAAACCTTTTATAAATAAATAAATAATTATTATTATTACTCTGTGCAATAAATCAATAAAATTTTGCAGATCAAACCTATTTATTTACGACATGAACGTTAAAGTCACTATAATAACTCGATTAGGAACGCAAAAACAAATTTGTAATTGAGCTAGTATTTATTTGCAGTCAACGTTTCACTACCTCGATCTAAAAATATACTATCAACACATTTATCACGTGTAAATCGTTTTCCCAAACCCATAACTGTTTATTTTCTGGGCCGATTGGTAAGTGACGAAAACGGCCCTAAAACCGATAAGTTACGGTTACTTAGAATTCCGACACTAGTTTTAGGGACCATTAAAGTATTCCCATAGGAAACCTTAAAGCTGTCGTATTGGGTAGGTCGATACATTTTTAAGGTTCCGTAGAAAATCTCAAATTTGAAAATGCGTGTACATACCATACTATACCATTAATCTGTTTCTCTCCACTGCTGGATATATACTTCTCCCAAGGACTGCCACCATACAGAGTCTTCAACTTACTTCAAGTAATCTGTCCACCGAACGGAGGGCAACCAACGCTTACGTTTCCCGGTGGATCGATAGGAAACAGAGATTTTGAGCTGAAAATGCTATCGTTTCTTAAACTTATTCGTAAACTTCTATTCCTATCAAATATTCCCATGAGATATAAAAACCACAAAAGGTACTGCAGTACAATGTCACTAGCAGAGACATTTTGAGGGTCTTTCCCGTAATAATCTATTCCGCGGATCAAAACCTCAAATGAATTAACATAATTTAAATCTAAATTGTCTCTAATATTGTTCTACTATAACGATTTTGAAATTCTGGAATTGGTATGAACACCTTATTTCCTATCCTTCCTAATGTTTTCACAATAATCCACTTATAAGTCTGCAAAGGAAGGCAGGGCGTGCCACGATTAGTCATTTTTGACTGACGTTATCATGTATCACAAATCTCCTAAGACGGCAGTGCATACTTATCACAATTCTGCCACCTTCTGTCAATAAGAAGAAATCTATCCAAAGTCTAAACTCATCTGGGGATACCATACCATTTCATACCATCAGCCTTTGTCTCTCCACTGCTGGATGTTGGCCTCTTCTTTGGCTCGTTATCACACACGATCTTCGACTCTTCACATCCAACCAGCACCGACGAACTTCTTTAAGTCGTCAATCCACCAGACCGGAGGGTGTCCCACACTGTGCTTTCCGGCCTGACGCCCATTCGAGAACTCGTCTACCGTATCGGCTATCGTCCCGCGACAAACATGACCTGCCCCTTTAGCCTACGAGCTGTGTCGGTAACTTTAGTTCTATGGCCAATATTTTTATCACTGATCCTATCCTGCAAAGAAGCTCCAAGCATAGCTCTCTCCATAGGATTGTACCCCACAAAGACTCACCGCATTACTGGACATTGTATTCTTTTTCCAAGCAACTCATAAAAAATACCTATTGTGAATGTTTCCATTTACATTGATATACCAGTAGTCCAGTACGTAAATATACATATTTTATGTATGTAAATTTGTATTTATACAATTAGACAACTGGGTTGTTACTTAAAACGAGCACAAAAAGGAAACTCGTTCAATGTTATGATCCTCTTTTTAACGAAGGTAAAAATTACGGTGCCTAAATGATGTTTGAAGGAAACTGTTATAGCTGGAAATTCTCTTTCTTGTTTCACTAAATAAATTTAAAACGTTTTATCTATTCAATTATGACGTACTGTTTCGTAATGTAGTGTCTGTAGTCGCTCAGTGAACGATGTAAAGAGTATATTTTTGTTAAAATTGTGTCCAGCGAAACGACTTTTTAATGTTTTCCTCAACGAAGGAATTCTACCAAAACCAAAGTTACCGACATAGTACGTACATAGTAAGCTGCAGTAGTGCTAATTAAATAATGATGGTCGGTAATTTTTGTATTTCCGACCGTATCTGTGTTATTTTATAAAATAGCGTTAAATTTTATTGAATGTTTGTTTGAAATTATTACGGAATACTAAGATAGTCCACAGGTATTGTACTTAGTAGTACTTAACTGTAGACAAATTCTCGAAACGAGACCACGTACGTAGTACCAGGAAACGTACAAATGATGTGCCCCGCCCGGGTCGTCTAATTAAACTTATAAGAACTCATTTTAACAGAAATAGTGCCTGTCGTATGAATGTATTTATAATAGAACAGTCCTTTTCTTTCCACTAAAAACACACCAAAATAACAAAAGAATTAAAATTCATCTGAAATAACTACTTTACTCCTTGTTTCCTAACACAAACATACAGTCAAATTAATTAACGTTCAAGCAACACAGTGGATTAAAAGGGGCGAGTGAATTACGCTCCGAAATAATTTCTGAACACATCCGAATGATGTTAAAGTCGAATTCCCCTTGTTTACGGAATGTTCAATTAGGAAGTCAAAGCCGACAGGCACAGTACAAAGAGAAGGTAATAGCTCATCTTTTAAACAAACGCTCGAGAACAACACGCACACACACGCGCCGCTTGTGTTTTACAAGATCACAGTCACGTCATTACGTGTTGAATGTCTGTCACACCAACCTTTCCAGTATCCACTGCTGGACTAAGCCTCCACATGGGCATTATCTTGTGCATGAAGGATGTATGGCCTTGAAATGCCTAGCCAAGCGGGACTCACCAAGCCAAGCCAAGTGGTAGCCGCTTTGTCACCCTATATTAGCTTTTTACGATGACACGTATTGAATAATTCAAGGGAGTCTTCTTGTAAAATATAGGTATATACGTATTTTATTTATCGCGTGAAGACATAAAAAATACAGCAAAGTAATGTGATTGTGATCTTAGATTTTAGAGTAATCTGGATCGCAAATAACTACTGACTCCTCGTCTGAAAAACCGGGTCTTTTACACCTACATAGAATCACAATAAGCTTAGCCAACGATAGTGGTTGTAAATTTTAAAATATTTGAAAATTGAGTTGCATAACTGTTTTCTCTTATTGATGTGAGGCAAGCCACGTCTCGGTCTGGATTGGGCCTCGAGCCTGAATACTCCAATTAGTGAAATGGATGGACACGAACTAGGCGTGGTATGGACATTGTGCCGTTCTCAAATGCATATCCTTTATTTCATAGTAAGAAATGTAGTAAATTATATTCCCAGCAATTAGTGGAATTACGTGTAATGACAAGGGATGAGTGGTTATTCCATATTACTTGGGTGGTACATATTAGTGGGTTATTCGCTACAATGAAAAGTTGAAGTCCATTACGTGAATAATCGCCACAACATTACATATTGACCACAAAGAAAATTGGTCACATACGTTATTAAAGTCATACATGCATTGCATGAAAATTCGCTAATAGTTTAAAGTTTATAAATGTGTTTATTCGCCACGGGTATTTAAATGGCTATACTTATAAACATCAGATCTTTTTTGTAGAATTAGAAATAAAAAAAGAAAAACAAAACCAAAAGCCTGCACAGATAAGTCGATATTAATTTATTATCAAAAATATTATTTGTTTATTTGGTTCAGTATGGATTGGTGGACATTAAGGGAATAATCATTCAGTGTGACCTTTTCTAGCCATGGGATCTAAAAAGTAGACTGAAACCTAATCTAATAGTAACCTAAAAAGTAGACTATTGCCTGTGACTTCCCACTGGAATGTTATAAACTTCCCAACTGATTGCGAAGTATAGTGAAGACCACCTTGAAATGTACTGCATTTCCCACTTTTTCCTATTTCCCAATGTACGTACGTGTTTCGGTAGTGACTGAGATATGCCGGGGCCAATTCTCATCCCACCCAACACTATCCCGTTCCCATTTTCCCAACTCTCACCAAATCCGTGCCAACCAATCCGTGAGGGCGTGCCAACGTTTGTTATTCTGGACTGATGTTGGAATGTACCGCAAGTGTCCATGGGCGACAGTGTCCATTTACCACCAGGTGGACTGTATGCTCGTCTACCGCATCTTTCTATAAAAGAAATATGGAATAACAAAAATGTGATTTGATATAAACCAAAATTTTTGATCTGCCTTACGAAGAACAGTTGGTATATTTTCACTTCAACACTTGTATGACTTACACAATTTATCACACCAGACGGGATAGTGACGAATGTGTCCCGAGCATCGCGTCACATCCAATGGACTAGAGTCTAGATTAATTACTTTGGTTACTCGTTGTACAAGCTAGATTATTAAATGATTCTAGATGTAGACCGAAGGTAGGTACTTATTGTGTGTTTATGATAGACGCTATTCAAAAAGTTATTTACCATAAACATGTAACCATGGAACCAGCCCTTTTGGTATCCACTGCTGGACATGGACTCTCTTATGCACATTGTCCTGTGCACGAGGTATGTATGGCCTCAAAACGCCCCGCTGGCCAAGCGGGTTGGCGAGTCCACTCGTTTATACACCGTTTACACCACTCGGTGGTATAGTTCCTCAAAGCAAGTTCGCCTGTTACGACACCCACGGGAAGAGATGGGGTGGAGCTCTCTCAAAGCCGGCCGACACCACACGGCCAGACTTAATTACTTATTTTTATGTTAATATGGACACAGTTAACCAGTTGTTCCATATAAAAGCGTGAATATGAGCATTTCAAAGCAGTTTACGTCAAAACTATTGTTGAACTTAAAAGACTCGTCCACGTAGGCGATTTTGTGAAATTTACTTTTAACAAACAGTTTAAACGGAAAACTTACAACCATTTCGTCCAAATGCGTGTCGGAACCGTGTTTTAATGATTTAAAACGGTCTGTGTACAAGTCACTTTAAATACCCTCACTTTGTCATTATTTAGTTAGTATTTTGTTCGTTTGACTTCGCACCGTGCCCCAAGGGTCTCTGTTGCCTGTTTGGCGTGTGCCCTTTGTACTCGACCTCTGAAAATTTAATATTATGAATGGCTTTCAAGAACAAAGTAACCACAAAATCCTAACTTTGATAGTGTTTATTATCTCTAGAGATGTGGTTCCCAATTTTTTTCCCAAAAAGGGAATATTTTGAGTAGATATGTAAAGTTTAAGTAATTTTAGTTTAAGTAAATTTAAAGTAGATATATAAGTAAAATGTACGCATTAGTTTTATAATTTGTTATGGGGCCATTAATTTATTACGTAAGACAATTTAGGGGGAGGGGGGTCGACCATGTCTTATTTTTTCTTACAGGGGGGTGAGAGGGAGTCTTGATAGTTCTTACGTAAGATCACAAAAATGCGCAAAGTTAAGATTATACTTTGAAAAAGCGCAGGCATCCGCGCGAGTGCCCGAGGCGCGCGTTCGAATGCGTATAGGTAAACGATATAGGTAAAAATTAAAACAAACCAATTTTTTTCCTTTAGATCCTTACGTAATAAATATTAAAACTGGCAAAAATCGTCTTACGTAAAAAATGAATGGCCCCTATGTACCTTCTGTTATATTTAAGTAAATAAAATTTCTGTTTGTGGTATATAAATCTAAAATTTAAGTCCTAATTAAATGTTATTATTAATTTGCATGCATTTGAATACATACACACTTCAGTCCGACATTGTCCTTTTTGTTCACATTACAATTAGACAATAGGCATCAGAAAAATTTACCCAAAGGGTACATTGTAACGTTGCGAAAAAAATCAGGAATATTATTTTTTTTTAAAACGCAGCATTAGATTAAAGTCAATCTAATGGTTAAATGTGAGAGTTTCACATTCATAACCTCAATTCCTCGGTCATTAATTTGGCAAACTATCAGTTCCTCTGCCAAATGCAATATGTCAATAAAAATAGCTATAAACTAAAAAAATATTTAATGTACACACAGAGTGTAGCCGAACCTTCCCCGTACCCTGAAACTACGAGCAATGATCATCATACTGAATTCATTAATTGACATACGTCAAAATCACTGAATTATACGTCACGTTATAGACGTGACTTATGTTTCAGTGATTTAAATAACAAAATTTAAAATTTAAATCAGTGATGTAAAATAACAATATTTTGAGCTTTATATTTAACTAATTGTTTCTTTGCAGACCCTGGACGAGTGGTCGTTCGACGTGTTCGCGCTCCACGAGTCGGCGGGCGGCGCGCCCGTCAAATACCTCGGATATGAACTTCTCAACAGATACGGGATGATACACAAGTTCAAAGTGAGTATTCGCGAGTATTAGCAGTATTATATAGTACTCGCTGTGTCTACGACTTCGTACGCGTGGAATTTTAGTTTTTAAACTCTATCATTTCTTCCCGTCAGCCGATTTCGATGAAACAAAGCCTATTGGAAGCGCCAAGCTAAGCTTGGCGGATACCTTATGAAAATTCGTTCAGTATTTTTTAGAGATTATCGTGTTCGAACAGACAGACAGACAGACAAAAAATTTCAAAATCGTCCGTTTGTATTCTGATACTCTTCCTTCATCACCCCCAATCAGTTTTTGGTAAATATATCCAATGTACAGACACGCTGGTTCTACAGTTTTATTATTCTATAGATATTAATTAGCATATCGTAAACCGTAACCAGCCCTTTTATAGTTCACGCTGGACATGAATCTCCTCATTTCTATAGACGGATGCAGGTAGATAGTGCAATAAAGAAATAATGTCTTGAATAAATAAAATGTAACAAATATGCTCACAGGAGTAATAGGATTGGAAGTAGACTCGTGTACTTACACAATAAATATGCTGAATGTATTGAGAAGAAAAGTAAAACAATTATAATGGAAAAGTAATTTAATAACGAGTATATTTATTTCTCGGAACGGTTAGATAAACACTCTTTTGAAAAGATAGGAAGCTTTCTTTGCAAAAGGTTTAGCTGAGAAGGTTCTTTGTATTCCTAAATTTTGTAACATAATATAAAAATGTATTTAGTTTTCCTGTTGCCAATGCAAATATTAAAAAATTAAAATGCTTAAGGCATATGCCATATGCAATAGGCATATGTAATAGGCATATGCCTATTACAAATAGACGGATGTCAAATTTAGATAAATAGTGATGGGTAACTCCGGAGTTTATGAATAAAAAGAGTTGAATCCGCCAGCGGAGCAGAATCCCTTAATTGTTCCATCGAACTGTTATTCATTCCGATTTCGGCGCCAATCATGATCGTGAGTGTAGTCGCGCATCGGCACTTGTCGGACGGTGAAAATCGAGATGCAACGATGGCATAACCTTTTTTTTTTGCTTATGCAACAACCATTAGGGAAAGGGAATGAAACGCGTCGGATCCGCAAGCGGAGCAGAATTAAGTGAGTTAAAACACTCCGAGAAGTCTTGACTCTCGACCACTATAGATAAATATGTTCTATTATAAGAAGCCACGACTTTTGCATGAAAGTTAAATTCAAAAAACGAATTTCCTTGTGTATTACATTTTTATGGAAAGTAGTTGGCAGATGAGTAGACAGTGGGTACACACCTTGTGATAAATGGATACAGTCGCCCATGGACATCCATGATACATGCTAATATCATTTCAGAATGTCAAACCTTGGCTCACCCTCGGATACACTGATAACTTTGGGGATTTAGCAATTGATTTAGAAAAAGGCTTGGGAAGAATGGGGAATGGGATATATAACGGGAAGAGAAGATTTCCTCATTTTATTACACCTCCCATTCTTCCTTATATAATAGGATCCATATGCCACCGACTTCGCCGATCCTATCTGCTTATGCCGTACCGGTACATTAGCATGCTAAGATACACGATACAAATACACATGTATATTCGTATGTGTATTACGAATCGTATCGATGTAAACCTCTCAAATATACACTTCAACACAGAGCAGGCAATATTCGAGCAATAAGTAACAATAAGTGTCGCAAATAATAGATAAGTAGAAACATTTTCTTTGTCGCCGAATAGAAGTTTCTGGAAGTTGTGTCACGGACAGTTACTCGGGATACTTCTCAAATTAACCTTTCGTTTTACCGGACATTAATCCAATTTGTCGGTTTGTTACTCCCGGGAAAACTTCGGCTTATTTTGCCTTTTCCGTCTATTTCTTCTTTGAATCAGAAAAAAGGCTGCAAACACTTACTAATTTAATTACATTTGTCAGTTGAAAAGTCAATTTGTAACTATTGCCACTTCATTTTCCACGAAAATCTGTAAAAAAAACAATTTTTTTAGTTAATAAAGTGAACAACGCAGTTTCTTCTTTTGTTTTATTTATTGTATTTATTAGAAGCCACCTAGACAATCAACTATATTGTGTTATATTAGGGGTTGCGCAATATTTTTCATCGTTTATGGAGTGTATTTGTAACTCGTTTTAGTACAAGGCGCCATGATATTGTGAAATTAAATTATTGTACAATTTTATTGTAAGAAAAGAGATTCTTCTTTCATTCTTTCTTCCTCCCTTTGTTTCTTGATTTCCGTTTTGCTTTCTTTCGTGTTTACTTTGCTTTTTCTTTAAAAGGGAAATCCATGTCGAGACCTTCTACATCGCATTTATTCAGATAAACGGACGTCATCTTACAGCAAACGTAGAAGAAATATGAGAAAAGCATATTGGAGATTTTTTTAAAAACAAATCATTTGTCGAAAAGTGAAACCAAGTGTAATAAAATTAAAAGTAGGTAATTTAATCACTGGTTACTTTTCTTTTTAATTTTATACATTAAAGTTTATTTCATATAATTCTCTCGCTTTACACGTTGCAAAATAACAATTTTCCTTGTTTTTCTTCCATTTCAATTTACTACTTGACTACTCATCCGTCTTCTTAGATAAGGCTTCAAAGGCAATTTAGTTGTTATCTAAAGGGAAAATTATATTTAGATTGATGATAACCGCAGTTATTTCAGGTTTTTCATTACCTTCTCAATATTGAAGTCACGGCTTTAAGAAAAGTATATCAACAACGTTGATAAGAATGAAAGTTTTAATAGACTTCTTGATAAGTTAAAAAAGTTAAATTACTTGTTGAGAATTCAACACGTGCTCTTATGTACCGACGTGCTAATCTGTAGGTAGAAAAGAAAACAGTTCCGTTTTATTGAAATTATATGCTGTTCTTTGGGAGATTTCAAAGAAATCTACCTACAACGGACATCACGAAATGAAAATTGAAAAGAAAAATTTGAAAAAAATCAGTATTTGGTAAGAAATTCGCCGAAAAATGGTTTCGTGAAGTTCAAAGATAAACCAAATCGGTTCAGTAATTTCAAAACTATAATCATGTAAACATTTTTAAAAAAATCGGTAGTTTATTTTTACGTCTATGTACATACAAACCATACGTCCTTGGGTTGATCCTAGCAACCTCTTTTGAATACTTTTATTTAAATACTTTTTTTCTAAAACATACGGGAAATAGGGAAATCTCCCCTCCGATTGACGCTGTCATCGGTCTCTTTTATGGAAAGAAGGTGTCGGACGAACAAAGAGTCCACCTGGTGGTAAGTGAATACTGTCGCCCGTGGACACCCGCGATACAGGCCAACATCAGTCCATGATATGAGTCAGCACGTTTGCTGATACGCCGACTACCTTTAGAAATTTAGAAGTGGATCAGGAAGAAGGGTTAGGAAGGAAGGGGAATAAGACGTATTACGAGACAAGTCTTCATTCCCATCTTATTACACTTCCCATTCTTACTTGGCGGGGGGGGGAGGCGATAAAGAGTAAAGAGTATAATAATATGATTGTTATCTTAACATAGATTGACAAATTAATTTCAACGTGACCTAACATTAATGATGTTAATTGATATTTTGTTTTTTGTAAGTATTTATGTAATTTTATATATATATATATTTAGATATATGTAATTTATATACATATATTTAGATATATGTAATTTTGCACGTTTGCCAGTAATGGTACTGGCAAATGTGTCGATATTGATATCTGTTTACCACCTTCTGTAACGCATATTGTAAATAAATAAATTGAATTGAATTCTTTGAGATAGCTGTGAATAGCATTCTGCAAGGCCGGCAGCGAACCCGCATACCCCCTGGTGTTGCAGGTATCCATGTAGCCTGTCTGTCTCCATTAATATATTAAATCAAAATTTAAAAATGCGCAGTATCATTATTCACAATAATACCAGTATTTAGTTAAATCTGTAAACTAATAATATCTTAAATGTAAATTACCTTGAGCTACTCATTAATAACAAATTCCCCTCATTGAATATGAGTAACTTTGAATTAAGATACTTCACCATTATCTTATTAATCGGGCACTTATCTTTATGAGCTTATTTCATTTAATTCAATCTTATAAATTCAACTGAATCCGAACTCAGCTGTACAAACATAATTCACTACACAAACGGTCGGATCTCAATCACGTTTCACCCACAAAGAAAATAAAGCATAATTGTTTCAATTTCATTTAATCCCAGGTGCCGCCAACAATTCTGGAGAATTTTCTCAGCCGGATAGAAGAAGGCTACTGCAAGTTTCATAACCCCTACCACAATAACCTGCACGCTGCGGATGTCGCGCAAACTGTCCACTACATGCTGTGCCAGACTGGACTTATGGTAAGGACAATTCAGAATCATGTTCATCTTAAACAAAAGTGTGTACGTACAGGCATATCAAGCATAGCTCAATAGAACAAGGAAATTTCCTCTTAATTTGTGAAGAAAACCTGGTCAAATTTTATCGGTCGGAGAAAGAATGACTACTGCCAGTATCGCTGAAGTCGTTTTCCACATGTGTAAAAAGTTTTCTCTACAGTATGATTCTTTTAGACGAGGAGATTATCTCAACAAATTGTCAGACGTCAGATTCGTACACACATTTCGTAACTACCACTACCATCAGCCTGTGTCTCTCCACTGCTGCATATAGACCGCTCCCAAGGACCGCGACCACACACGGTCTTCAGATCTTCTCATCCACCCACTACCGGCGACCTTGTTCAATTCGTTAGTTCACCTGGCAGGACGGCTTCCCACGCTACGTTTCCCAGTACGTGGTCTCTATTCGAAGGCTCGTTTCCCCCATGCGGCATGCCGCAGGACCAGTAATGTTTCGCAAACCTACTACAATTTTCTAGGCTTTGTGCAAACCATTCACTACATGCTGTGCCAAACTGAACTCATCGTAAGAGCACTTAAACGGGCGCACTTACGTTTAAATGCTTCCAACAAGTTAAATCTCATTTTTCTTTCTCACTTTCTACGAGATTTTTTTACTTTTTTGTCTGTTTGTATTTTATTCGAAGAGATTTTCTACAGTTGCCAAAGGAAATTCTTATCGTATAGGGGAAGGCCGCTGTACATTCTACAACCTCTGCCACCACTCTGTATCCACTATATGCTATCACAATAGTGACAATCTCACCTCATAAGTTGTGTTTTGCAACGTACTTTCTCTACGATTAGGTAGGTGCTTAGTGTGACTCATTTAGACTTTAAACACTTCCTTGCTTACACTGGCAAAGAAGGGGGAAAGCTAAATGTGTACATGGCCGAAGTAACTTTGAGAGGTTATGAGGTGCGATACCAGAAGTCCATTTTGGGCTTTCTTATTTCTGGCATTTTTTAGAAAATATTTCCTGTAGGTATTTAAATCCCAAGTCACCCTCGCACTGTGTGAGCGATTTCTCTAAGTGGATGTTAGAGCTACCTCCCACGCCTATTGCCCCCACTGAAAACAGTTTTCTTTGTTTTATTTCTGAGATCTTCAGACCTAAACGACCACATTGACCATCTGGTCAATATGTTAAATATTTACCCGTGTTAAATATTTTCTTCAAGACGGCAGACGAACAGACATTTCACCTGCTGGTAAGTGGATATTGTCGCCCATGAAGGAAAATGGATAGGGATAGGATAGGACCCGTATGTAGATTGGGAGAATAGAATAAAAGTGGGAAATGAAGTTCATTTCATGGTAGCCTCTTGTGAGATAGGAGTAACTTGGTCATTCGAGAGGCGGATGTGTGATTACAGTGTCCAGGGTGACGCTATGGGAGCGCCCATAGCTTACATCAACATATCGTGTTTTGCTCTAGAATTGGTTATCAGACCTGGAGATCTTTGCAACGCTGGTGGCTGCTGTGGTACATGACTTCGAGCATACGGGCACCACCAATAACTTCCACGTGATGTCCGGCTCAGACACCGCGCTACTGTACAATGATAGGGCTGTACTGGAGAACCATCACATAAGTGCAGCATTTAGGTGAGTACAAGGAATTATACTTCTAAATATTTTCGTTGGACAGTTGCATGCCAGCTATGATAATACTTTAGGGATTGCAAACCATATCCCAATATTTGTATACTATACAAAGTTTTGTGTAAATAAAGATTTTTATGATTATAATAAAATATGTTCTAATCTGGTCAGCCAAACTGAAGAAGCCTATATCCAGCAGTGGAGAGACATAGACTGGTGATATGGTGAGCTACGTTCTAATCCCGCGATTCCTAAAATGGGTTCCGCTGAACCTAAGGGTTCCGTGGAATGGTCACCAGGGTTCCGCGAATCAGTTACATTTGTCATTGAATCGTTGGATTATTTTGGCTGTTAAATAATTAAACAGTTACAAATATTATTTTGGAATAGTGCAAAAAATGTAAAAACATAAGGGTAAAACAGTTTCATTCTTTACATTAATTTTGTTTAAAATATTTCTAAATAAAGATTTTTTACTCTTATTTGAAATTGCTGCATCTTTCATTTGTTACCATTTGATGAGGGGTTCCATAAAATAAAAGAGATTTGGTGAGTGTTCCGTAGCCTTAAAAGTTTAGGAACCGATGTTCTAATCTATGTAAATTAATAGCCCCTTTTACACGGTCATATTTTATCACACGCTTTCCAGAATTATGTATTTTATAAATATAATGTATGCGCGATGGGATAGACACTAAATGTGAAAATAAAGAGAAATAATTACTAAATGTGTCAACTTTCGTCTAAAGTCGGTTTTCCTAAACGTACGGAAAATGGCATAATCTATCTTTCCAGTCCTGTATTTTAAAACGGGTCTTACAATAAATCTAGGTATAAATAAAGATCTTTGTTACCTTTATTTTAATCCATGTTTCAGCCTGGTTGCACCAGCATTCAGTTCTTGTCAGCATCTGTGGCAAAAACCTTGATGCAATTTTGCTTAATATTAAATAAAATTGTTAAACCCGAGATTCTTGCAGCACGTCGCCAGGGGTGAAATTGTGCATCATGTCTCGCGGCGATTTACATTTTAATCAAATAGTAACCTTCTCGCTGGCGGGTGAGGGAGTTTAGAAAATTGCCACTTTTATTGTGAAGCAGATGGTGCACTATAACTGTTCGTCGAAAGACGCTCATGAGCAAACCACAAAAATGGTATCGCGCGTTTAGATGATAAAAGTTTAGATATTTCTATATCCTTTTTATTTCATGGTTGAAATAAAAAATGGATTTAAGAATATTACTTTAAATACTCAGTTAATTTATGCAATTATTATACATTGTCTTACTTTTTTTATGTCACGAACCCGGCAGACGACCATACAGTCCACCCGATGGTAAGTGGATACTGTCGTCCATAGACATCCGCGATTTCGCCTTTTTTTATATAAAAAAAGTTGAAATGACCTTTGATTTGTGTAATTCAATCCCACGATTGGTTCTTGCCTCTAGCAGGTGCTCTGCTATTGCCGACTTGTGTGGGTTATTATTTTTCACGGCGGTTATGTGTTCGCTTGGTTTGCCCAATGTATGAGCTTCCAATGGTACAGTTCATTTTGAAGACTGCAGGGCATTGATATATGTTAAGGACTCCTATATAAGGAAGATATGCCGATTCTCTATCAACCGCATAAGTTCGTTTCCCTTGCTTAGGTCTTCGCCGTGGTATTTGGAAGGCCTTTGGAACGAGTCAAAGGGTCAAAAGAGGAAAAATGACGAATCAAGTTTGGTAATCCAAACACCTCGGCGGTTCTCATTGATTTTGAACTGGTAGGGTTTTCGTTGCACTTTAAATCTATGCGCATTCCAGTACCCAGACCTGAGGGACCGATTTTATTACAGTAATAGAATCGACTATTATACTTTTTAGAAAAGTTCGTCACCACATTGTTCGAAAGCATGCGTCGCTACTGGTAGCATATTCGGCCCTATCGCAGGAAAAAATTAGAAATATCAAACTGGGAGACGCCAACGACCGCCTTGAAGAAAACCTAGACCTGGTACAGATAAGCCAATCATAATGAGAGGGATCAACTGCCTCTACCATCTCTTCAATTAAAAGTACTTGTTTTGACAATGAAAACGACGACAGTGGTCCGACAGATACGGGTGTAAGATTTATCTTATAATGCGGGTATATTCTGAAGATGATAAAACAAGATTAGTATCTCTAATCTGTATGTCTCATAACAATTTTCGTCAAGGAAATCGAAGGCACCTGGTCTGTTATCGACTGGTACTTTAATTGGAGCAATTCGTACCTCATAATAAAAGAGCGCTTGTAACAAAATTAGGATTTCAAAAAATATAAAGACGAAATCTGAATGGGAATTCAGAATTTTTTCGAACAATAGGAAGCCTTGTGTAGGCTGCGAACTCGTTATAATGGGAGATAATTTCCCCTGGGAATGACATCAAGTTCTTTTTACACGCTTCGCTCTTATTCTTGGCACTCTTATATGTTATAATAACTTTGAATGAAATAAAAATAAACCAAATTCGTTCAAATAAATGACATTTTCAGAAATGGAATATATGAATGGAATAAATCTGTTTAGGCGCATAATGTGCAATTAGTGAAATGTGCAATTCAAAAATGGTGTAATAAAATTGAACAGATGTAAAAAAAAAAATCTTCTTCTTTTACATTATTGATCTTTTTCATGATACATAAACTAAAGATAAAATTAAAAGTCTTTAAAAGGAGATAAACATGGTTATACACTTTTGAATAATATTTAACCAAACTGCTTCTGATTGTACAAAAATGAGTGCACATTATGTGCCTAAATCGATAGCTCGCATATCTGTGTTCAAGTTTAGATCTCCCTGACAATTAGATATTTCAAAAGGGAATTTTGTACAGAGATTGTGGAAATATACGAAACCTTTTTCTATACTGACTACAAAAATTATGAAGTTTTTATTCGAGTCTCTGTCAAAATAATTACTCTGTACAATTTAAAACGGGTTGTTCCCGTTGTCCTCGCCAAGTTAGCCGGCTAACAGGAAATATAAATAAATATCAAGCATATTTTTCACCCAAGTTAGCCTCCCCATTGTGGACTACAGGAATGCAAAAAATAAAACGTTCCTCTTTGGCCGCCAAGAGTTGAGTTGATATTTTTTAAATAAATACAAACAAATGTCATATAATATTTTCAATTTCTAATTATTCTTACTTGGGGTAGACAACCAGAATCAAACTGTCAAACATGAGGTATTTCCCGCGAAAAAGGGACTATTTATTTTCGTAGATTAAATAAGAACACTATTAAATTATTTCTGTCTAATAAATAACGTTTGTACATCAGTATCTACTTATAATGTCCCACTGTAAGGCATAGGTCTCCTCGGGTAATTACGGGTTTGGCGTCATAATCATTCACGCGGGCCTAACACAGATTGATCGATTGGATACGGCGCCATTGTAGTACGCGATAATAAACCGTAAACAAGATTGATGAAATCGCTTGATGAATTACATGAAGATTCCAATTTTCTCAATTACTATAAACTATCAACGCTACATATATAATTCGCAGTTCATCAAGGTCGGTCATGGGGCGTTGACCGGCTTTAGAAGAGCACAATCCTATATCTTCCCGTGGGTCACGTGGATGTCATAATAGGTAACCAAGGAATAATAAAGCAGCTACCACAAGCCCTGAGGAACTACACCACCTGTTATCGGTGGACCCGCCAACCCGCTTGACCAGCGTGCCGTTTATCCTAAGGTTTATAAAGATTATTTACTTCGTTCTTTTGAGCTATAGAGTGATTCCGGTGGGAACTCTATAATGCAACTGGATCTGGGGATACCCTAAATATTAACCCACCACATTAAATTAAAATCAAAGTTTCATTAAAAGTTTAAGTTTCATTAAAATCCGTTTGAGAGTTTTCACGTGATGCCGCGTTTCAGACTGACGTACAGTCAGACAAATATTCCAAAAATTGTTGTCTTAGGACCTATTTCATTTATACATTCTGTTGCAAACGCCTTTTTTTTAAATAATATTTCTATAATAAAATATGAATATGTCGTCTTCAACCTCATAAAATTACACATGCAGTAAATTATAAAATTGACAATGTATGATATACTATATAAAGCTCGATTTTTATTTATATAGATAAAGATATATATGAAGATTTATATAGATATAGTGTGTAAAGGTATATTTTGTAGTTATAATAATAATATTCTCTTTTATATAATTGTTGTATATCACGTGGATAAGTATGAAATATGTAGATAAATTTTAGTCTGGGTCATCGTGTACATATTTGTATATATGTAATATGAATATACTCTAAATATATGTAGGTACATATATATTCACATGCATTGTCCCTCAGATAGTATATAATTAAAAATTTAGTCCCTAGCGTCCTGATTTCACCAAGGGTTCCAGCTGAAAATCAGCGCTGTGTCATCACAGACACACAGCTAATCTGAACGCCCACTCGGGGCAGTCTCAGGACACGGACACCACACTACGCTATTTCTTTTCATCTTCCGAAATCTTCAACTTCATCTATTTCTCTGTTGTTATGTGCTTAAATATATGAGTTTGTATTTTCTTTTGTAACTGTAGTGTCCGTTTCTGTTTTTTGTAACTGTTTTCTGAATAAATGTTTTATCCATCTAAGGTTTTTATTTTTATAACAGGGTAGTTTTAGTACTTATCTCTGGTTTTAGAGAATAATTAATGAAAAGCCACCAATAAAGATTAAAAGCTTTCCATTAGCTAAATAGGCTTTTGACTGGCTTATCAAATCCTACGGTCGACGGTTTCCTTTTGAAAATTTATTGCTCATCAAGCCGAGCGATAACATAACATAATTAGATAACATTTATTTCAATTTTAGTATAAGAATTTAACATATTTCATTTATATAATACAGTTTTGTTTAGACCGCTAATATTTCACATGCATCGCCCCTCAGTTAATAAAATGCCTTAAAAGCATATTTAAAAACAAGTAATGTCCATAAAATATAATCGAAGATCTTAGGAGGAGGATGTGTTCCTTCCACCGGTGATTAGTCCTTACACAAATTATTAATCCCGCCTTCCACTGCGGACGGAACGGACTCCGTAAGTCTCCGAGTCTCCGCTTGACTCACAAGCATAAGCTCAACATTATAATATGCTTCCACCAACAAAGAGATGACCAGAGCGAACTGAGCGAGTTAGAATAGGTTTAACGAGTCTGCTGTGCCGACTTTATAACGAAAATATTTTTAATGGAAAATTGAACCTATTTTACTAGTTTTCACTCCGTTCTCTTCAACTATTTTTCATCCATTCCCGCTCGCAATGGAAGATCAACTTCAGGATCGCAGCACCAAACTCACACCTTTCTTAGTCGCGTGCCTTCAGCGCTCACCCTAAACCTATACTCGTCTTATAACTCTTAAAAGACCAGTGGGGCCATTTCAGTCATTTGGAACAAATCTTTGATAGTGTAATCGTCGCGACCTACGTAAGATTAGAACTCTCCCATTTCACTAAGTGAGACGTAAAAATATTTTTGTTTTATAGAAAGGACGTGACAGACGACCAGAGAACGCCCAAAATAAATGCTTACAACACATGCCATCATCTATTTAAAAATAACGAGTGTTGGCATGTCTGCTAACGCCCTATCTTTGGAGATTTGGTAACCAAGATTTGGGAAATTGATTGGGAAAGATGGAGATTGAAGTTGTTATAGGATGAGCGACGGTAAACGTGGGATACGTCAAACTTCTTTTAACTTTTGCAGGGTATCTAAGTAGACGTACACGTAACTTTGAAGTTAAACTTTCAAATAGCTTTCCAATTCATTGGTCAAAACTAAAGTTACTTATTCAACTTAGTGAATTTCCTCTAACTCATTACTATCCGTTTGGAAACTTAGTTATTAATTTCTTGGTTTTCCATCTTTATAATTAAATTTATATATTATAACTAGCAGTGCCCCGCGACTTTGTTCGCTTGAACTTCAGGATCATTCCCGTGGGAACTCTATAACGAATCTAGAAATGAGTACCCTAAATGTTAACCCACTACATGAGCTATAACTATGCCAAGTTTCATTAAAATCCGTCCCGTAGTTTTTGTGTAATGCGCGTTCAGACAAACAGACAAATTTTCTCAAAATTACTGGTTGGGTTCTTTATCGTGGTAGAGATTTTTTTTAAATATCTCATGTATAATATTATTTTTTTTAATATTTCATGTATAGACACGGCTCTGTTACGAATTTATTATATGTATAGATAAATTAATATCCTTAAAACATCACATGACAAAATCTATCAACAAAAAAGATAATTATAGGAAAAGCAGAAATATTAAAAATTTACAGGAATGTTAGGATACGATGATCGTAACTGTTTGTCCCCATCCATCAATCAGGTCGACTTGAGGGTGAATTACAACGGGACCCAACATTATAATATGAATTGCCGGCATCTAGACGCCTTCTTCAAGTAAAGTGGCACGGTAGCCCCTAAGGTAGCAATTTACAACGAATCGCCGCCGCCGCGCTGACTGTATGGTGTGAGCGATTTAAAAATCCTTGAATTTTATCTTAATGTCAGAATTTGTGGATATAGGTACATTTACATACAAGTTTGTGATTTAATTTGTATAAGAGAATTCACAAAAGTGTTATCGCTATTTCTCTTTTTGACCACGACGGCGCTTTAGCGCTATAATGTCTATAATATTTACGTCGATAATCGGCAACCTGTGTTTGAAACTTATACTGCCCTCTTTAGAAAAAGGGGGACAATTGCATTTTGATGACATTCGAGAAAAATGCAATAAAAAAAATTCGTAAAATGTTCATTATTTTAAAATGAAGCTAGAATCTTGGGAGTTTTGAATAGAGCAAAGGTTATAAATAACCATTGTTTATTCTCTACGTTTATTTTAGATTTCCGACGTATTACTTTTGCTTTCGTTAAAAATATTACTAATGAGTTTTCTTTTTAAAAAGACAGTGTTTCGCTAACCACCATGTAAACTGTCGTCTCTTCTGCCACCTTATATATGTAAAAAGCCCATACATATGTATATTATTAAAAAGGTCTGAACTAAGGATATTAATAATGATGTTAACGTTTGAAACAATTTCAAATATCAGTTCCAAAATGCCAGTTTAAATTGGCATTTCGAAAACCCGGCTAATGTCAAACGTGATCATTCAAAGCGTGGTATCTATGCAAAACAGCCTTTACGTACCGTTATCGGATGATCTGGACAACCAACACCAGTCCCGTAATGACATATGAAATATTTTACCTTGTGTTTTGAATACCGTACTATAAAATTGAAATTTAAATAATGAGAACATAGGTAATAATTTCTCGTCACTACACATATTTATTTATACATTTAATAAAATCATAACTAAGCCGTGTCTGTAAATGAAATATTTTGGAAAAAGTCGTTGCAAGAGTTTTTCTCGAACGCGAGTTTCTCGAGCATCTGTCAAAAGCTATTATCATCATCCGACCACTGTTATCATCGAGTTTCCATCATCGTGTAAACAGTTGTAGGCGAGAATTCTGTGTAATTTGGTCGCAAACGAGAACCGTATACAATATTCTCAACCGAACCGTTCGAGAAATTCTCCTTGTATAAACGAGCCTTAAAGTAAGAATAACACAGAGCCGAAAACAACACTTTTTTACGTTTTTGTCTGTCTGCCTGCTCGTCTATCTATCTGAACACGCATCACGCATTAATTTTACTTATATATTTATCTATTTAAACGGGTCTCAATGGGGGTTTATTTATTTGAAAAACGCGAATATGTCAAATGTTGTAATTTTATACCAACTCGTAAATTTCTTGCAACTTGATATAATTCGATGATCAATATCGACATACAACATCCCACCGCAGGGCCATATCTCTCCTCTTGCAATCACGAGGGTATTTGGAGTCATATAAGCCAACTTGCCTGAGTAGCCACTACTAAGGCAAGGCATTAGACTCAAAACTGAGTCTAATGAACCTGTAATTTTTAACATTAATTTTCAACATACATTCAACCCTTGATGTTAACAGCTCGAGTCTGAAAGGGTTAAGGTTCTTAAAGTTCAGTAGCTCTGACTTAACGCTCGAGCGCTCAGCGCTCATTTACAACACTAGTGGGGGATTTTTACACATTACAGTTTGACGGAATTTGACTCAAAACCTTCTTCCTACGATGAATATGATTTAGACATTTAAATTATGAATCTTACAATAATATTCATGAAAGCGGTTGACGTTAAAATTGTTGCTGAAGAAAATAAAAATGTCAAATGTAGCAGACACAGCTGTCGGCTGTTTGCAGGGACCATGTTTACAGGGTAAACAATTGCGTGCTGTCGATTAAAGTGACGGCAACATTAATTATTATTAAAATGTTTAAATAATTATTGAAGTACTTACTACCAAAATTATTTAGTTTTACTACCGAAACTACATCTATATTATAAATAGGAGTCCCATAGGTATATCATAAGTTCTATACGTGGACATTTTCAACGTCCTGCGAAAAACTTTTTTACAAAAATGACTATATTTAAAATATATACGTAGGTATAGTAGGTATACGCAAAAAGAAGAAGTTTCGAAATCCGAATTCATCGTTTCCATGAACGTTACGAAATATGGTCAATATGAGTTAAAAGTGACGAACATTGACACCCCCACATTTACGCTACCCTTGGGCAAGAAACAAAATATCGAAAAAAATAGACAGAATGCTGAATAGGGATCATTTTCCAAATCTCAATCCGCTCGCTTCTCTCATCCTACCATGATGATTGAAACGGGACAGCTCAGAACTGGATGCTTCCCCATAATATTTCGTTACATTTTCTTCACCCAGTAGCATCCAGTAGAACGAGGGAGGCGGGATGGGACGACACCATATGATTAGATGCATTCTGTATCAATTCGTATCGCCATCCCGTAGCATCCAGTAGGTTCATCCCAGACAGGTCGAGATAACATGAAATTGGATGGAATGGTAGGAAACGTACCTAAAGGGAAAGAAATGGGGCTATGACAACTCTCATGCTCTCCAAAAATACATTGGTACATTTCACGACAGTCCTCTGTAAGAACGAGGCAACTTGGACCTATCTAGTCGGTTATTAAGCTACAATTTGCAGCACAAAGTTACTGAATTAATTAAGAGTAAACTGCAAATGTTCCCCGGGGCGCTGAGATCGCCGTAGTTAAAAGTTTATAACGAGATTAATTATATTTATATTCATCGCTGAAAGCGTTACTTAAATCTCTGTGAACAGGTAAACTGAGATGTGTTCAACACGTTCGCTTTATTCCAAACTTGAGCCATACCAAATAAGTATTAAAACTATACAAAACGCACAGTTTAGTATAAACAAACTTCATATGATTTTCGCCTGCAACTGTTCACATGATGATAAAAACTCGATGATAACAGTTTATTATACTAAGCTAGCACATTCTTGACCGATTTTCTCTCCTGCACGTGTTCGGGAAACTATGTCTGTATAAATGAGCCTTAAGTCTCCGTAAGGGGTATTTACGGCAACAACTTGTTGGTCAATTGATTGTTATATAGAATCATAATGATTTTAAATTAACGTGTATAATATGATGATAGATAGATAATGATAATAATCATAATGATAGAGCATTAAACAGCACATTAACCTGTGCACTGTTAATAGAATTAAAAACGCTAAGACATAAATAAATCTTAATTAAGTAACTTACGTCTCTAAAGTAATTAATCTACAAGATTACTCATAGAAAGGCTACCTACGGTAATTAATTAAGTAACGCTTATCTCCCAAATTACAGATTGATCCGCGACGAAGAATGCAACATACTGCAGAACCTATCACGCGATGAGTTCCGCGAGTTCCGCACCCTCGTCATCGATATGGTGCTGGCCACAGACATGTCGTTCCACTTCCAGCAGCTAAAGAACATGAGGTCGCTGCTGTCGCTTGCAGAACCTACAGTGGATAAGTCAAAGGCCGTCTCGCTGGTGTTGCACTGCTGTGATATTTCACATCCTGCTAAGGTGAGAATTTTAATTTTTATGTCGTTACATTATTAAATTAGATAAAATTGACGAAAATATATCTCACAGTCGAATGAATGCATCCGACTTGTCCAAATACCCACTCCCCCAAAGAAAACTGCCGTGATATTTACGTGTTACAGGAATAAATGAAAGTTGCCAGAGCCCACTTCCCTTCCTATCCTAATCTAGAGAATAGAGAACTAATAAAAATAATAATAAGACGTGAATCGAGGACGTGATTCACCTCTTTACATTTTAAGTGTCATTGAATATTTGTTCGTATAAACGCAGATTCCCATTTATTTATATAAGGTACACAGATCGTATACGTATAACAATATTGTAGTATAATATCAATCCTATTAGAGCTTATATGGATACCTATTACATAAACTAACATAAGTAATCGCTTTAAAAAAGATAATTATTTTAGATATATTAATGATTTGACTATTACAAAAGTATTTCAAGATGGAAATTAATCAATGTTTTAATAACTTTTCCTAAATGTGTGCAGAGTGAAAAACAATATCCAATCTTTCATTTGCTATTTGAAATGTTATGATTAGAACACATTCTGATTATAGGCGACCCAAATTAGTTCTACCTACAAACAGGGAATTTAATTTTTGAAAGTTGTTTCCTAAGATTTCTTAAAAGTACAAAATCAATTACTCAATCAAACGTTGTTAAGATGTTTTATGTCATGTAAGGCTCTGCTTGTTTTCTTATTTTTTTTTTATAGAAAGAAGGTGGCCAACGAGCATACAGTCCACCTGGTGGTAAGTGGATACTGTCGCCTATAGATATCCGCGATATCTCCCAATGTTCATAAGTAGTAATGAAAAATATATAATCCAAGATACTTAAATTGTCAGTCCCATCATCCTGTCAGCCTCTTCAACTCCAACCTACAAAGGAGTACTTACCTAGAGTGTGGACTGTACATTTAAAAAGATATCTAACGTGATTTAAGCAACTCCGTTTTATCCGGACACGTTACCCGTGACCTATGACTATTAATACCCAATAAACTATAAAATTATGTTTCTCGGTCTTAGATTAGGCTATTTGATTTAAATAAATGTCAAATTTCAGCGATGGGATCTTCACCACCGATGGACGATGAGTCTCCTCGACGAATTCTTCCTCCAAGGTGACAAGGAGCGAGAACTCGGGTTACCGTTCAGTCCCCTGTGCGACAGAAACAACACCTTGGTTGCGGAATCTCAGATCGGGTTCATAGAATTCATAGTGGAACCCAGTATGGGAGTTTGTGCTGATATGCTGGAGTGTATACTGGGTCCATTGCATTCGGGGTCTAAGAACCCTGCTACAAATCAAGAGTCAATCAGTGAGGAGAGCGCAGGTAAACCACCTACATGTGTCAAGAAACATGTGTTTAAAAATAAATCCTCATGAAAATCTTAAATTTGTTCACTTCGTTACTATTTTGATAATCACCAATAGATCATAAATTTCATGAACCAGGTACTACCCACCAACGAATAAAAGCGTCATCTAACAACACTATAATGCCTATATAACAACATATAACAATATAACAACAACAATAATCGATGCCTATAATGAACATATTACAAGTTGATTGATAAATAAAACGAGTTCTTTTCTACCACAGACTACGAAGACGGACATTAAACTGGATAGTCTAAAATGCGACTAGATAGATTGTCTACATGGTCTTTAGACTAATAGGTAGTCTAGATGTATGTAGTCTATTGTATTTTTGAAATGTTTATGTTGGATGTGTTTAAATTACAGGAAGTGAGAGCTCCAATAAATTCAAGATAAGGAAACCTTGGATCGCGTGCCTCAGCGACAATAAGAAGATATGGAAGGAGCAAGCTGCAAAAGGTAAGTGATGATAAATTATTTTATTGTGTGGAGGTGACAGGCGAGCGCCCCACCTAGTGGTAAATGGGTTACAACCGTTTATGCTCTGCAATATTGGTTGTACTGGTGTTGAACCTTAAATATTGGTCATAATGAAGATAAATGCCTCCTTTGTCTGGACAACTGGCTCTCTAAAATTCTCTTTGCCGACGCGGCTCAGTAACGATGATATGTTTTATGACTATAGGCTTTAATCACGAGTTTAAAATCGGTAAAAGAGCGATGTAACGAGCATAGTTCTGAGCATAACTGGATTTGGTGTGTATTTGCTAGATGAAATTCGGAACGAAAGAATTTGATAAAGAACCAAAGTAGCTCAAGGAATCAGTAATTTGAAGTAACAATAGACCAGTCGTATCTGTCGTAGTACCAATAACCAAATGGGGTAGACCATTTCTGGAATGGAAACCACATGCCAGGGAAGCGTAACGTCAAGAGTTAAGCCAAGCCACATCAAGAGTTGCGAGCAGTTTCATCAACTAGGTACTCCCATTTGATCTTCATATTCCGGAAAGTTGAGGCACACAACACTCACATTAACAAAAAATCGTGAAGTTTAATTTTATTAAATTTATTAA
The DNA here is from genome assembly GCA_943735995.1 of Sesia bembeciformis. Taxonomy (NCBI): domain Eukaryota; kingdom Metazoa; phylum Arthropoda; class Insecta; order Lepidoptera; family Sesiidae; genus Sesia; species Sesia bembeciformis. The sequence goes on from OX031025.1 coordinate 4,325,711, forward strand.
TCACTGGATTCCATGTCGAGGACAATTTGTATCCATCTTCTCGATTGAAATTTATATGTTATTTATTTCAATGGCTTCACGCACAATCCAGGAGAAACAGTAACGATCAGTGGAGAACATTTTTGGACTATGGAGTCCCGGCGTTGAGTAGATGGATCCGCTATCGCTGATTTATTCGTCGGTAATTCTTCACAGCCGTGATATGTTCTATGGTGCGCTTTATTTGGCCTATATAGGAACTACCACAGTTGGTATCTATAAGGTCCTGCAGCTGTAGTAGTTCCTACATAGGCCAAACAAAGCGCACCGTAGCAGAAAGGGTCAAAGAACATATCGCAGCCCGTTAAGACCCGTTTAAATAGATAAACATATAGAATTGTTCAAATTTCTCAATTCCAGATGCAGAAGCCCGAGCCAAACAAGAAGAGGAGAGCGCCAATGCGACAGAACCTACAGAAGAATAATATTTAGCCTCCCTTGTAAATAGCGTTACTTCCAGCGTTAAGTCTAGTTGTTATAACGTTTTCTACTCACTGTTGAACAAAAGCTAAGCGATTCCATTGATACTGCGGCCTGCGGAATATTTCGCAGAGGTTCATATCGCATTAGTTATGAAGTATCATCAGTGATAAAAGACCTTTACGTAGGTGTAATCGCAAATCTTTCGAAACTTTTACGTGTGCGAAATTGCTTCTCATCGTTAAATTGTGGTGTTGTGTAACGCACAAAATGTGAACTCAAAGCACAATGGAAAGCCTGATGTATAAAGATTCTCCCTGTGGAAGACAACATAGTGAGCCAAATAAGCGACATACCGCTGGGCGGTACCGGCGCCACCTAGAGTAAATTATTAATTCGCCTTTAAGTATTTGTTTAAGTAGACTCGTAAAGTTGAAATTGTAAGCCTCTTAAACAAGTGTGCCAAGAATCCACTGCAAGGGTCTAACTTTTTTGTTTTTCTTTAAGCTTTATAAGCTTTCTACTTGTAAATAAACAAAAGTGTTTGACTTAAAACTAGCACAGAGTTGTTAATATTTACGATGCGTAAACTTTATAAAAAACATACCTACCAACTAATTTTCAAATTTATTTATTTTTATTCTGTGTATTGTTAACATAACGTAATCCTGTAAAATAGTACAGGCTACATTACGATAACATTGACCATCGGCTAATCGGGGAACAACCGAACGCGTCACCCACATCTATGAATTACCTACCGTACCTCTAATTGCATACTTTATTACGAGATAAATACAAAACTTTGTGAACATGTCACAAATCAGTGCGGAGATATATATGGAGTAGTTATTTCCCCTTGAAAACTAATTTCCCATAAAAGCTAATGACATTATATCTTTACAAAAGAAGTCACTATTTTGCTAAATAATCCGTATTACATTTTTTATACTTAGGTCTTATTTATTTATTTATGTATATTTGCATACTAGATAATTAATTATAATAAGGATTTACATTGTGTAATGTATGTAGGTATAACTTTATATTTCTTTTAGCAGCCTTATTCACAATATATCTTAAAAATCAATACTTATATCACAGCACCTGTATATCATCAATCATCGGTCAAACGTTACAGATCATTTAGGAGATTTTGGTTGACGCTCTGGTGGTATGTATTCAATATCTTCCATGTCATAATCAGATGATACAGCATTATCAACGATCAATACCGCATTTTAGCTAAGTTGGGAATCAATTGATTAAGAAGATATTTTTCATGATTGTCGCTGTTCATCTCGTTATGATAGTCTCCTGTTGTATTCGTAGATTTATACATTAATAAAACCCCGGAAATAAATCCATTTTTTCTGCCTGCGTGTACTATAATAAGATAAGACGTCCTGTAGAAATGGCTTGTTTTATACCTTTTCCTGTAGAATAAGTCGAACTTTTACCTGTGACATGTGACGTATGTACATAAGTTTCATCCATATATATAATTTACCTGCCTTCAGATCGAAATCTTTTAATCAAATCGTAAGAATTTTATCCGGTTTAATCATACATCTTTCCTTTTACATCAAAACTTTCCTGTTGTTGTTAGTTTTAGTGAACCGAAAACCCAACTGACGAAGATTTTTTTGTAATGAACTCCCGCATTCTTTGAAATAGCTCAATAGCTCAGTTTTCATTCGTTTGTTTTAAAGACTTGAGTGTCGGCACTTGCTTAAACCTCTAATGAAAATTATGCACAATTCTTCTTACAACAGAATAGTCAAGAGTCGGTCAAGATTTATTTTTCAGTGTACCTTGTTTTTGAGTTTCTGATGAATTCGAGTTGTCGTCGTGAACACTTGCAAATACTTATAATTTTACGGATACTTACGGGAAAGACCAGTTGCATCACGAAATCTTTGTTGTATCTCGTTAAAACAGTTTTTCTCGGACGTATTTTTTAATTTTGTTCGTTCAGTTAAAAAATAAAGACATATATTAAAAATAATTTAACCGGCTTATTTATTTATGGGATTTCCTTGTCTTAAATTCTTCGGCTTTTATGAAAGCGACTCTTATAGTTGACTGTAGTGGATAATAAGTGGCTTTTTAAGGCGGTAGTCAAGGATTTTGACATCTATCACAACATCATTACATTGACAGGATCCCTTTTTGAAAATCAAAAATAAAAAGGTAATTAAAATGAACTCGGTAACAGTTGACAAAAGCAAATATATACATATATACGTATAAAATTTATTACTATTAAAAAAAATATTTTGGGGGTATTTGTAACTCTATATATTTATGAATTCGACATTTGCCGAAGATACCCGAATATTCCCGATGGGCCCATGTGTTCGCGCGAGATCTGTACCTCCATGTCTTCTAACTACAGTATGTCTTCTATCTTATAATTTTTTTTGCACAATGATAATTATGTACAAAAGCCGAATTTAATACCATAAGGCATTCTCTACCAGTTAATCATCAGATTATAAAAAAAGGATCACAGGTTGAATTTGGATTTAAAAAAGGGAAGCACAAAATATGATGTAACGTAATACATATATAAATAAATATACACACATACATAAATATTAGCATAATATGAATCGTCTTCAAAGAAATATCTAATATCTTCAAACATTTTACTCCCTGCAGTGGATACTTGGACGTACTCTGATTTCTATTCTCAATTTTCTCTTTAATGTATGATAAAACTGTAACTGATGCCTATTTCAAATATAGATGTTAAGAGCTAAATGTATAATTCTTTAACAAACGCTGGTGATGGAGCAAATTAATTAACTATTTCGAACTCTTGTGCACTTCTCTTCAACGAAATGTATCATCCTTTATATGTACCTAGGTATTAAAAAATCTAAGTACGAATAGTATATTGTACCTAGATATACATATATTATGTAGCTTAATGTTAGTCTTAACCCATATGAAAAATACGCTTATTAATTTTAATGTTTCCGATTAAATTGGATGTAAATCTTGATATTTCTGACCAAATGTTATTTATGTAAAATGAATAAAAAAATCTTTTTATTAATAGTACGCATCTCAAATTTTAGACATAGGTACGAGGTAGTGCATTAGATTTATAGGTAATTGAATTATTTGTTCCGAAAAAAAACGAGATTTTTGTTATTTATTAAGCCTGTAAGCACATCACTGCTGCGATAATCGCGAAACTCAACTCCGAAACTGCATATCGCCCTAACATTTTTTTAAAAACAGCAATGTTACAGTAGAATAGCTGTGGTATGGTTAAGGTGTAATAAAAATACCACAATAGGTATTTTGAAATCATCTCTTCTTACGAAATTACGAGTCCTTAAAATATTTCTAAGAAAAAGTCACGCTCAAAAAGTTATAAAAACTTCAAATACTTAAAAGGGATCGAGACTGAATGGTGACGCGAGGCAAAGGTTCGAACATGATTTAGATAAATGTAAATTTAAACTTATTTTTAAGGAGGAATCAGAATTTTACTGTCCTTCCAGTAGACTATCTGTGCTACATTTAAGAGAATAATTATACAGAAATGTTGTTTTGATTTTATTGCGAAATATAGGCCAATTTACTGTCAATGAATTATGGTACGGTCGAGGTTATGGCTCTAGTACACAATGGCCTATGATGGCCAATTGGCGGCAATCACCATTGTGTACAGGGGATCGTGGCGCATGATGGCGGGCAATTGTAATCATTAATGGCGATGATGTCGGTTTTTTTGGTACAGATCAAAAGGTAGTGGCGCGTCGTGGCCAGCGTGTTTACACAATGGCCCATCAGTCAGTTCACGAATGTCCGTTGACTGAAGTGTACCTATGTGCGGTGCGTGTTTGCATTTATTATAAAAATATGGCATGAACGAACAAAGGATCTTTAAAATTTATAGAATTATATCAGAACGAACCAGACATTTAGAACCGAAGAAGTAAAAATCCTAAAGACAGGCATAAGATACATCCACCACTGTCTTTGACGCCATTTATTTTTGATGACTGTACCACTGCACATTTAAAGAATATACGTGTTTTAAACAAATAAATTACGACAGCCGCAACTGTTTCCATGTCCATCTCCATTGATCGCAATTGAGCAAATAAAAGAACGACCTGTTGAGTGTTCTGTGGAGAGGTTGCCATGAACACTCGAGGCTCCAGAAAAGACGGAAAAACCTACGGAAGGCGGAACAGTGATTAACGCGCTCATATCTAACAAATGTTTGTCATGTGTCATGTTTGTCATTATTTATAATTGTACCTCCACTTAAAAAGCAATTTAAAAAAAAAATACTTATTTTTTTCTATTTTTTCTCTCTTACTTTTACACTATAAACGAATTTGCTTCTATTGGAATTATTATTAGTGTCTTCTGTTTTTCGTACTACTTTCCAAGAAAAATGTACCTATCGATTTAATTTAATTTAGGATTTGCGATAAGGAATCTAGACCCTCTACTACACGGAATATATGAGCAAATTGCATATCTGTGTTCTGCTACGTGCCTGAGATCAATATATAGTTGTACGTCGTACTTTGAACAATGGAACACTAATCAGTGACAGGAGTAGAATCACAATGTTTTTATAGGATTGCTGTGTAATGTTTAATTGTACACAAGTGTAATGTTCTGTCGAGTGCAAGTAAGAACAATTATATTTTTTGTTACTCAAAAGTCAAAAACTCACAAATAAAACATGAAATTCACATAAAAATACAAAAGTACGTAATTACGTTTAATAAGCCTCTTAAACGGTATGGCCAAACTAACTCATTGATGCCAAACAAATCAGTCTGGAAAAAAGAAAATTGAAAGGTGGAGAGGGTTCTACATCACTTTACATTAACAAACTTCAGTTCTTAAGAAAGCGATAATTAATTATTTGCCAATCAATTACATTAAACAATCATAAAATTGTTTCAGCAGCGCCTCTAGCGGACGCATCGGAAAATTTAAAATCATCATGCGAAAACAGAACTAAAGCTTGAATGCAGTAGTTTGCAAACAATAGAAAGCTCTAACTGCAACAGCTGTAATGTAATTCTAGAAGGCGAACTCCCGCATGCTCTCGAAAACAAAACATCGACATGATGAAATAATGTAGCATTTAGCGCCCTCTATCGAATATAATATGTAACTGTTTCAATGAAGTCAATCATTAAAAAAAAATCCAGTGATTGTATAAACCCTCTTCTTCAGTTTCTTAATTTAATCGAAATATTTAACGTATATCACGAGGCCTAGATCTCCAAATAGGTGTGTGGGACCATTCTCATTAAATATCAAGTCAAAACAAACCATAATCATGAAACTTTTAGGTCCCTAATTTATGATTTCGGGGATACTAAGGAGTTAGATTGTAATCCAAAATGGTGACGCTTATTGTAGTGTAACAATAGATCTTTTATATATTTATCATCTATTTAAATAATGACTTTATAATAATAATTATGTATATTACGCGTGTAGTGTATTAAATAGTATATAAAACAGTATATTTAGAAGGTGGTTTATTAATGCCATTCTGATTGGGGATATAGCTTTATGAAAATGTAGAATTTAGCATATTGAGCCTTATGGTCACTAGTTAATTGTTGTTTCTGTAAAATAGCTCACCTAGACATGCAATCTTTTTCATACACATACTATGTTCGATGTAGGTATTGTCTTTTGTTTGTAACGTGAGGACATTCCAATTTAATTATTCAATATAGCCTTATAAAAACGAGTTCATCGCATTTAATAGTTACTAATATAAATAAGATACCTGAAGTAAATAAAATAAATAAGTCTTTACAAATTCTTATTTTTCACATAAACAGCCTATAAAACTGTGTATAAATCAAATGTCCATGAAAATTCCAATACTTTGATCCTCCTCTATGTACTTAACATGATTATTAGATTAATTATAATTATATGGCAATGTAAACCTTATGATTATGATGCATTTTCTCCTAACTTTATAATCTCAAGTTATGTGGTGGATTTTTATCAACTTACAAGTTTTTTTCTAAATGTGTAAATAGTGAAACACCTATGTGTAAATTGAATGTAAAATAAAAATAAAGATTTTCGTAGAAAATTATATACTTTCATTTCCTTAAATTCTATAGTGGAAGCTTTAAATTCTAGCAACTTAAAAATATATTTGTTTTTTTGTAACACAATGGACATATAGGCACCTTACAGCAAGTAAAATCATAGGCTATTATTATCCAAAAAATGTAATATTATCTCCTTACACACTACAACAGCATAATCAACCAGTAATCCTAAATTAGCTAAGAATATACTTATGAGTTTTCCCAAATATAGTAATCTGAACTGCGAGTGATCTGACATCAGTTTTTTGTCTATTACAAGTAATAGTACCCTCAATAATTTGTCCTTTTTTCACTTCTTTACAATCTTTAAAATAGAAGACTGTTTGCCTCCAATGAGTGGGTTTACTATGAGGTCCTGTGGAGAAGAATACTTTCTGTGGAAGATCGAAGAATGTGTCAAAATATCCAACCAATGCTGTTAACAAGGCATCATTCGTAATTTGCAGTTGAAACTCTGCTTTGAAATCCATTACGTTAGTGGTGCATGTATTAATGTCAATGTCTTTAACGACACACGGTTCAGATATTATATGAGCAGCAGAAACAAACTCTACGCTTGCTTCTCTAATCACCTCAGATTTCATACAATTCATTTTATATCCATAAACATCCCCCCAGAAATCTATCTGTTTTTGATGAGTCTCGAGATCTCCATTGGCGATAAGGCTGATATTGCATTTATTTGGAAGCAACAGTCCTCCAGGCTTCAAATAGTGGTCTCTCGCATAAATAACACTGTCCAACATTCCTTCAAATAACAAAAAGTATCCCATCCATTCCGACACAATTATATCAACATTCTCATCTAATTTTGTATTCTCCAGTCTGCCCTTTACAGTTTTTATGATATGCTGTAGATTATTTTCCCTGATTATGTCCATTGCATGGTATATGATTTCAGACTGGTCCAGAGCATAAACTTTCTTTGCTCCAGCAGTGGCGGAAAACATGGATAGAATGCCTGTACCACAGCCGAGATCGAGCACAGCTTTATCTTTGAATGTTTCTTTATTCTGGAGTATAGCATCTCTAT